>OY728144.1:106814762-108064762 GCA_963277665.1 Viscum album | reverse complement strand
CCAAAAATATAATTAATTTATAGAAAATAAAATATTTTTTAATCTATTTGTGTTATATTCCCTGCCCCAAAAAATAAGAAATTGTATCCTTATAACATGAACTATCACAGACTAATGAAAATATATAAGGGTATTGAAAAGGTATTCATGACTCATGATATAATTTACATAGAACTATAAACCATAAATGATTAATGAAGTTGTCTTTTTTCCGTAGAATTGGATTATTATCGATATTGATTTTTCTCTAATCATTTTAGTAAAACATACCTCATCATAAGTTATTATAACACCTACGATAAAATTATTGTTCATAAAAAAGAACGTAATAATCCTTACATTGATGGATAATCATTGTTTAGTTTGAATTTTCACTTTTTAATAGAAATTGATTTTATTTGAAGGTAGAAAACCAATCTCAAAAAATCACATTAAATTCATCCAATGTAAGGATAATAATACTTTCTTGTATTATAATCCCAAAATCCTTGAATGATATTTTTATTACTCATATAAATAATGATACCAACATTAATTTTAATTTATAATTTGGTTGCTAATAGTATTTGAAACTTAAATGACCTAATAAATTATCAAATATAGTGAAAATAATACCTAGCACCACATAATTACCACTATCCACTAAAATAATAGTATTTTAATTGAAATTATACTTTTATATTGGATTAAAAAAAATTTATATTTAATATCCTTATCAACCCTTGTATTATGGATTCTATTTTAATAATATCAAAAATCCTTATAATACAAATATTATAAATTCAATCCATTTATTGCATGGATCGTTTTCTTTACCTCAACTCTATTGTCATGATTTCGACAAAAAATCATTCCACCAATGAAATATTATCTTGATCCATTGAGATATTACCTTGGGTTCTTGTTCCCATATTCTTAAAATGTGGGAAGTTGAATTTTTTTCCCTTATCATCGTCTTCACCTTATATTCTTTGAAATGTTATCTTTCTCTTCATTGGTGTGTTTAAATGTTTCATAAGATTCCTTTTATTTATTCTAACATCCTTATCCGGGTTCCATAGGCTGGTTCCTCATGCCATTTTGTCAAATGACTTTAGGAATGCCTCCCCATTTTCCAGAGGCTTCAATCTAGTAGTGATAGTGTAATTTATAATTTTTTGAAAATATACCATCTATTTCATATCTTAAGAACAATGAAAAATAAGTAATCAGTAACAAAATAATACCATAACCAGTACATACCAGTATCACATGATCAATAAAAATGAAAACTTTACCTCAAAAACAAGCAGTATGTATTTCATGCCCTATATGGGTCAACTGTCAATATGAAAAATGAAAATAATGAAACACTGACAACTCCCCATGCGGGTCCTCGCATCATGTCTAGTCCCCTCATCAATGCACCATCCCCCTCATCCATCTAACATTGGGACCTTTCCCATATCATATCCTCAAAAAATGAATTTTTTAAGTACCCACCAGGAATCCTAGGTAGGGTGTTTGTCCAACACATTAGTCCCTTATCAATATAGAAAATAACGATTAACATACATAGATATTAGATTATTTTAGACTAATATTCAATAAATTACAAAAAAATAAATGCATGAGGACTATAATAGTTTAGTGTCTTTGGAAACATGGAAAACTAAATCTTCATCCAGGTGAATGATCTTCAACATATCCCACAAAGATCTCTATCTTTATTACTTCTACCTAAAACCTTTTTTCATAACCTGTGGAAATGGAACATAAAAAAGGTGTGATATCATTTTCCTAGTTGGGGTAATAAACAGAGACATATAATAATAAAAATGAACATAGGGTAAGAGAACATTACTTCAACATTATGAGATCATAGCCTATATATCAATGATCAAAAACATGAGTTATCAGATAAATCAAGGATATTCAGGAGGCATGAATCATAAATAAATAAACATCAAGAGCCATCAAATACTAATAGAGGAATAAGACACATGATTTTTGGAATACATATAATAATGTATCATTTTATGTCAATGCTACCAACCAATACCATTATAACATGTTAGGCTTGATCTACATCCTATGTACCAACATAGGGATTGGGCTAGAAACCGATGCACCATATTTCTTTAATGTGGGTGGTAAAAACCATGTGACATTGTTTTTGTAGTCTTGGGATACAACCAGTGTACCCTCTTTCCTTTGGTCTTGGGCAACAACCAATGTACTTTCTTATTCTAGGATTAGGCTAAAACCCCTGTACCCACTTACATTTATTCTTGGGAAAAAACCCATCTATCATCTCATTATTGGGATTGGGATACAACCATGTACCATCTTTCTTTTAGGTTTGGGCTTCAATACAATTACCATCTTGTTTTTGGGTTTGGGCTACATCCTATGTACCCTTTGATCTCATATAAAACTTATTACTACCCAATTTGTTGGAGGGATATGTAGGTCCCTGAAATCATATAATAAAATCATTCATACATGAGCCAAAAGATAATAAAACTTTCATCATATCATGAACCATAAATAAGATAGGTTTTATGAATATCAAATCATAACCCATGCAATGAAATGGGTATCATTTACATTTATCACATAATTACGTTTGAATATATATAGTTTTCCTATTTTCCACGTGAAATAATAACCTGTAAAAAGAATTATGTTTCAAGAGGAAAAAACACGTGGATGTGAAATGGGTGTACTAAGTATCATTCCATAAAAAGATAAACCACTCATGAAATAATATGAAGGGAACCATTGTATAATTTCCTATAACATAATGAATAACATCAACATCTATTATCATAGATGTAAAATAACTTGTAATTATTAATGGAAAACATTTCTTAAGGTAAATATCCTTTATTCTTTTGAAAATCCTATTTAATACATAAAAACTTATGATATCAATTTCACTTTAAAATTTATAAAACAAACATGAAAACCTTTTTCAATCCATTTCCCTAAAAATATATTTTAAAAACATTTTTTTAATAGTTAACCTTTTAAACATGAAAAAAAATCATCAATGAATTGACGGACGGTCAATCTATATATGTTCTATGTGGTAAAAAATATCCCATGTGCATAGTAAGAATTTTATAAAATTTCATCATTTTGAAGGATAAAATAATAATCCTTTGAAAACATTGGTAATAGGAAAAATGGGATAAAAATTGGTTTAAAATATTTTAGGACAATAGTATAATATTCGTGGATCCATTTTAAAAAAAACATAGATTCTTCATTGATAAGAGGTTAAAGATAGGATTTCTTGAGAATAAATTCCTAAATTTCTTATATAACAAAGTATAGAAATTTGGTAGGAATACATGAATACTAGTACTCGCCTATGCTATTGCACGGCATATTCGATTAAGGGTTTTTCATTTAATAAGATATTAATATTTATAAGATTTGAGAAGAAATAGTAATGTTGATTAAATTTTATTTAGAATGTAATGGTGTATGATAATGTAATAGGAGTGTATATAATATTAAGACACCATTCAAATAGTTGAAAAAGAAAAAGGATATAGAAAATGTATATGAAGTTTTAAATTTTGAGGAAGAAGATTTGAATTAATTTTTAATTCCGATCACAATAACTGTAATATGGGAACTGAAATAAATAGTTAAAGATAATTCAAATATAAGATAGTGGTTCAAATAATACAAATGTGAAATATAACAGTAAATGAAATAATAATACATTAAATGAGTGGTTTGTTCCAGAAAAAATAAAATGTAGTGAAAGTATTCATCATGTATATTGAACAATATGGAATGAGGGACATAGAGATCAGAGACAAAGATGAATCAAAATTTGAAATTAAATAAAATAAATAGATGAATATAGAGAGTCGATATCCACTTCATAATAATTTAAAATATGGAATTGAATAAAAAAATAGATAATGACAAATTGAATCTGGTTGTTTCATCACTATATTTCAGCAGTCCTGGGTTGTATATCTATATTTAGTAACCAACTCATACATAATGTATATATACATGTCATCATAAATTCATGAAACAATTTTATTGTATACATTCAACTTTTTATCATATAATATAAATAAACACACATTTTGTACATAAATTCACTAAGCATAGTTTTTGTATATAACAAATATTATTTTATACTATAAAAATATATATATTAAATAATATCGAAGCACCTACATATTACATACTCTAAAGTGAAGTCTTATGGAAAATTTAATTAATAGGAAATAGTTATTCTATCTTAGATATAAATTCATTACCTAAAATGTAATCATGCAACTAATAAAATATCAATACAGTTGTATATGTGGCCACTGAAGTGAATTTCGGAGTATAATTGCAGGAATTTATAAAATGCATGCCTACAATATACAAACTACATGAGGCAAGAAATTGGGTAATAATATTTAAATATGAAATAATTTATTTACATAAAGAGTCAATGTCAAATAGGATAAGGACTTTCTATTGATTCCTCCAGAAGCACAAAAAATAATCACTTTTAGATGGAGAGAGAGGCAATGGAGGACGATTTGGTCATGGACATTATATTATCTTCAGCATCTCCATAGCATTGAAAAGAGAAATCGCATTTGTTTCCTTACTATCAACTAAAAAATAGGACCTCAAGAAGTAATGTTGTTCCTAGTAAAACAAATGTCGCCCCTCCGGTTAATCTCACTACTGCAATGTATATTTCCACCCCATGAATTTATTATAGAACTATTGGATCCATCGGTTTGGATCAAAATAATGGAAAAGTAATGATATATGAATTTCTATAGGATTCAACACATGTAGATGAAATCAATCTATACAACTATAGATATTAGAGAATTTTTTAATAAATCATAAAAATAGTTGAAAATATTTAATTTAATTAATAAGGAATTAAAATTTATATTGTGCATTCTTGATAGAGAAATCAAATATATGAATGAAAAAATGATGAAATTAGAAAATTATAATTATTATTATAATAATAAATAATGATATAATGAATGTCATGTAACTGAAAATAAAGTCATTCTATAATTTTCTTTCTGGAAAACATCATTCAAAGTAAAAAAACGTTTTATAACACTTCAAAAAAATGACAATAGTTATTGTTTTTTTATAAGACTTTTTCAAAATTGAGCCATTACTTATTTTATATTAGTTGCATGATTGTTGAAAAAACTATGCTTGTCTACCCAAATATGGATAGTATCCAACTATACAACACTGATGTGATGTTAAGAATAATTAATTCTAAATGTGATGGATAAAATGTAGGAAAAACACTAAAATATTATTTTCCCAAGATCTCATACAAAAAATGATTAACATATAAAATATGAATTAATCATGATCAATGAGGAAGCCTATTCTCAAATTTAAAAATGATATCAGTTGTGAAACAATTACAAGTCTACTACTAAATAGGGAAATGATTTGAAACTTTCTATAGACCTGAATTGATTTGAAACATTCTATAGGACCATTGGCTAAATGGTTGATGTTCAGGGCCAAAACTAATGGTCATTGTTCATGACTGTTTATATAATTCCATTTCTATGGATACGAGTGCCTTACCATTAAGTTGTGTGTTTTGTGTGTGTTGTAAATAAATATAATGAAAAACCAACTATATTGGCATTACAGTTTTATGGGATTTTGTGGATATTTTTGAACAGCATGTACTACATATTTTATGCATAATGATAAGATTAATAATTCAGTAATGCTCCATGTATAAAACAACTTATGGAGTTCATTTGATATATAAATAGATACGCTTCATGAAAAATGAAATCAAAAGCAGGAGAAATTTTTTACTACCCCTATGACACAGCTTTGAAGTGTTAACATTATGTAAATTACAATGTCTCTGTTTTTTGCATTCAGCACCTCCACGACCTTACTCCTCCATATGCCTACCTGCTACATTACCAAATCAGTTCCCTTCACCTCAACCCAGTTCTAATCATCCTCTACTTATTCCTATGAGGCTCATGCATCGGTTTCCATGACAGCAACATTGTTTGGTTTTGATATCCCAGATCCTGTGCTAGGGAGCATGAACTGCTAGGAATCCATGGTCTATAGATGAGAGCATAGATCCTTGATCGTTTCGTCCCCAAATATTCGAAATTCCGAAAATGGCCGACTTGGAGATGAAAAATAGAATCTGAACCAGCAGCACAAAATTAATTAATGATGGTTGCCTCAAGTGGTAAATGAAGAAACCAGGGAAAACTCACATTTTTTGTTCTCCTTATTCCATCCATGATGACACCTGAGGTAGGTTTCATCCCTAACATAACTTATATATTCACCTTCTGAATCATCTTCTCGCTCTTGGTTTTCATTGAATCCTCATTACCACCTACACCTCATTTTTCATTTATGATTAAATTAGTGTGAACCAATATGTCACATCAACCAAGAAATCACAATTCCCCAACACAATTTTCTGAGTAACATAGCATAATATGAATAATAAAAAGTAAATGTTATGAATATAATGAAAAACTTAATAAAATATTATTTTCCCTCTCTCATTCCAAACATGATTAATGTATCAAATATGAATTAAACATGATCAATGCAGTATCCTAATCTCAAATTTAAAAATTATTTCATTTGTATAATCATTACAAGTCTACAACTTAAAAGTGAAATGATTTGAAACATTTTATATGTCCTAAAATTACCTCTGGTGAATCAGCCAAATGGAAATGGAGAATTTGACTCCAATTCGACAACCAAATTCAGTTTGTCCTCCGCCAGACCCGTTTGTAGGAGCACTAAAACACCATAAAAAATCCTGAATGCATGGTTTGTAGAAAATATCAATATATAGTAACTCAAGATACCTTAATTCTCCATTTAATCTTTCACCATTTCATGCATGTTTGATTTTTCATGAAGAGTCATGAGGCACATAACAATCTATAAAAGGAAAACTGATTGAAATATTTTGGAACTCATAATATAAGTGAAATATCTTCTATTGGTGTATAGTATGAGAAGATACTAATCTTATCTATTTTAAGATTCAATGGGTTTTCAATATCTAAGAAGGTGAAGCCATGGAAGGGGAGAAGTCATGCTACATAAAAAATTTGATTGTTAGTATTAAAAATTTTGTGATATTACCTTCAAAAACATAATGCTCTACATGTCTTTGTGACATTCATGTAAGATTTCTTGAACCGTGTCATTAAAGTTGAGAATATAATGATTCAGACATTGTAGTAGTATACAGTTAAAGCCTTAAAAATTTAGAAAAGGATTACCCCATAATCAATATATATAATGATATCAATAAAATTTTTGAATGATATCAATTTCAAAAGTTGAATATAAAGTAATGATATCAATTAAAAGTTAATCATGTTGTTACAGAAAATTAGAATGTTTTCTTGCAATAAATAATGAGGTGGAATGATATCAATTTCAAATAATGTTTCATGATAATGATAATTAATTTGTTTTATTTAACTCTATTTCAGTCATTCCAAACTGAACCGAAAAAAGAAATTAATAATTATCTGAATACCAGAGTGAAAACATTCATAAAATTTAACATACCTTAACTAAATGACCCATCACAGAGGATCATTCTATATATAAAAGGACCATGTTATGGTCACCAAACTGGAGCAACCATCATTGGAATGATCACTGTGATGACAAAAAAGGGATTTTGTCCACCACTTGTATGTACTGTCAAATTAAGCATTAATATAGAATAAAGGGTTCTTCAATGCCTAAAAAATTGTCATTGGCATACCAGATGGTAGGATGAAACCAGCTCTATTCACCTCCAGTTGTCTGTATAGATAATATTTCCAGATGAATGAGCCGAGAAGAATCTTAGCTATTACAACAGAAATTGAGAATCTTGCAATTATATTACATGAATTGAGGTAAATAATGAATGGTTTACCTCTAGATGAAACATAATTTCATGTGTATATTCCGGTTTTGATTATTATACCAGTGATGGAATCACTATACAAACAACCGAGAATAATTATAGAGAATGATGAAAATGAAGGTCCTTTATCCACAAAGGTGAATTCTTCAATCATCAAGGTGGGAAATGTATTCTTTCTTGGTATTTTTCCGAATCTCTAGTTTGAATCCATCAAATGAACTTTGCATTGATCAATCAAACTGGTATCACCTCCTACAGTCAAATTAGAAACCACAATAAATTTAATGGTTAGGTATTCTAGGTATATGTACATATATTGAAATGTTACCTAAAAAGGCTACGTATTGCATACTATAATGAATACATATTGAAACCAAATATTAAACTTATGGAAGTATAACATAATGATATATAAGAAATTTAATTTTTTACATTAATTTATAGTAGAGAATACCATTCTAGAGTTGTTAAAAAATAAATGAAAATGTGCACTACATACTAACAGTGAACAAAACATTCCAACCATGAACAAATAGTGAACATAACATACTAACTGGAAACATGTATATATTGTATTAGAAATATTAAAAGTTCACAACATGACAATAGGGAATGGAAACATATATACAATGACAAAAATTGGGTTCACAACTTGTGTTCACTGAGGCATTTTATAAAGCATGTTCAATGCAATCTACTCCAAGCCTGATCTAAAGTATTGGAGAACTGTGAGGCCTCACCATCATCTTAAATCTATGTAGAACACAACACATAGTCATAAATAACACATTCATCTTGAACAACATTACATACCTTGACATATGTTCTACAGTCAGCAACAGCCTGGTTACTACAACTTAGCAGGAAAGCGTACTATGCCCTCCCAAATAATGGAGACACCTACGACCAATAGTGGAATATTGAAAATCATAATAACAGCATGGATAAATATTCTGGGCTATGACTAGTGTAGGGTTTACCTCATCATTTGGGGCTCTAATTACTATAGGATTTACCTCAATCACAGCTCTTATCAATGCAGTTTGATGGAAATCATTCAGTACTTCCATCATTCTCCATTAACCGCATAAATTATTTGAGGTCAATAATAGTGAATCTCAACATTCATATAGAATTATAGTTTTTAAATCAACATGGATGGGCGAGTCTCCTTGGGCAAGCAACATGGATGGGCTCCCTCATGGTGTGATTTACTCTCATAAGTGCGGTTGAGTTAGCCCATTGGGTTTCATGTTGCAGGACATAGTTTTTATCAAACTCTTATAAACATAGGTTAGATAAAATCAACATGTATTTCAATGCCTCATGAAATATAATATTATTCATCCCAAGAAATATGATTTCCCCAGAATAATCACAAAAATGATTCCACTTCCCAAAGAACAATCTAAAATCTCAATTTCAGTTTACACCATAACCAAATAATAGAAAGAAGATAATAAATCTTCAAGGCACATGGAATTCATAAAAATTCACATAATAATATATACCGAGTATTTGAAGATTGGACCTGAGTCTTCCCATGCTCCCAAGCTGGAACCGAACAACAAACATCTACCATCAAAACCACATGGCACTTAGTTGTCATGCACTACATGTATAGAAAGCACTGCAAACTATGCCTGAAAGTCTAAAAACATAAAAAATGCATACATCAACTCATTCATGCTAATAGATGCTGGTAGTGGTAGAGATATTGAATGATAGGTTCCACATTAATTCTATCGTAATAGTGGGCTTGTAATACACACAACTACACCACCTCACCTTTAGGTCCTCTCCCTTCACCTCAGTTACTATCAATTAGGTCTTATGAATAGGTTGTGAGTTGCACCTAATTGATAACATGAAAATCGTGAACAAACCCCCCTTGGGGAATAAGGTTCCGAAAAGAATGAACCCCCCCCCCCCCATGTGGGAAAAGATTATGAAACCAAATGAAATTCAACCTGGGTCACCTCTGAGAACAAAACACCCATGGGGGAGAAGATTTAGAAATGAATACAGATCCTGACCAAAGTTAATATGAGTACAAAAATATTTACATAGGTTTCACAATTCCAGGAGCCCCCAAAGACACTGCTCTCCATGGCGGAGACTGCCGAGTCGTGCCATCTCTGGAACCTGCTGCCTCTGGAGGTGGAGACGACGAGCATGACATGTTATTACAAAAATCAGTTCTTGAGGGATAGTTCTGAAATCAATGAATCCCTAACATAAATAGGAAATTATATGTCAATGAAAATGAGTAGACTAAGGCCGGGAAGGTCTCAGTTGGAGGGGGAGTCAGTGTCGGGGGAGAAAGAGAGCCAGTCGGAGGGGGAGATGAATACGGTGGCGGAGAGAAAGTCGGAGGGGGAGTTGTAGGAGGAGAAGGAGAACACTGATTATATGGATGGGTATAAAGAGGTGAGTCATAGTTAGAGGTAATGACCAAGGTAGAGATGAATGTGGTGTAGGAGGAGGCGGTGGAGGAGGAGGTCAAGGAAAGAGGAGGAGGCGGAGGCGGGATAGAGGATGCGATGGGAGGAAATAGGGGAGAGGTATGGAGAATAGATAGATCTAGGGATGGGATGTAATGATGGGAATTGGGGGATGAGATTTGTGGGTGTGGGGGAGGGGAGAAGTTCCTTAAATTTGTGTGTTCTATAATTGTTTTTGTAATTTAGCTTTCCCTTGAATCCATGTAAATTTGTAAAAATGTGCATGATACTTGAATACTTGAATCCATTTAAAGTTCCCAACATCCTCCTCATTCATGAGATGTTTATATGCCTTTGACCTTTGTAAAGATGCAAAAGTAAACCACAATCATCCATGTAAAATCATAAATGCTTTTATAAATCCATTCCATTGCATTAAGTTTCAATGGGGGAAGATTCAACATACGAAAGGAAGAATATTAAAGATAAGAAATCAGTGTCTTCAAATTCAATTTCCATGTAGATAAAACATATGACATAATGAATGAAATAAAACTATGAACAGTTTAGCAGAAGGAAGGGTTTTTATATTTTCATTTTCCACCTGTAAGTTTGAGGAATTATACAGTTCAAATTCAGAGAAGAAATGAATTTATGGAAATAGTGGGAATACCAAATACATGAAAACTCATGACCCCATGATACAATCACTTTTTCAATACCACATCACTATGTTTACATTCCATTCATTGTGTTGTAGGCAGGATTATAGCAGTCTTGATTCTCCTAAAAATACTACAAATTGGCAACATATTAAAATTTCGATAGGTCAAAAAGTTTCTTTTTTAGGAAGAACTAATTTCAAATGACCATGTGATGAACTATGGATTCGTGGAAAGCACAAACGATAGGAAATGTTTCACCTGTGATTATGGATTTAGATTATGAATCTTATTAATGAAAGTTATATTAACTCAGTTTGAAATTGAAATCGCACCTACAACATCCCATTGAGGGAGCTCCCCAAATTGAAGAAGAAGAAGCACCTTCCCTAGATCTGATATCAATGTTGGATCAGCCATTAATAATATAGATGAGGAGAGGATAAAATTTCTTTCATAACATGGATCAAGACAAAAAAGTGAAACCAATCTTCATCAGAGAAGTCCTTCCCAACGGCCTCCGCAGACTGCAACAGATGCTCGATCTGTGGCTCATCCAAATCTGTATCGTTGTCATACACTACATTATTCATCAAATCATAACACTCCTATATGATCCTATCCACCTTGTCTAATCTCTCTTACTCCCACATCCTCTTCACCTACAATCCCATCAATTGGGGTTTTTAAAAAAAATGAATCTGTCAAGATAGAAGAACAATGACCGATGAAATCATAGGTCTGGTGAATGTGGTTCTCCCAATATAACTCATCCAATGACATCTTATTTTCATATTCCATATTGGAATCTCTGAACCATTGTTATAATGATATCACAAACCATGAATATCATCGATAATCCAGGAGGAGTTTCAGACTGTGTACCAGAATGTGTTACTGAAAGCATTGATATTCAGCGGAGAAATCCTTCGCCAGCAACCAAGCCCTTGGTTTCTTCATTGGTTTCTTTCCTCTCAGAGCCTGTGCCAAAAAAATAAATCAATACTAAAGGTGTAGAATCATTCTCATAAAATTAATAAATAATGACTAGAAAGTCCACTCACTGAGGATGGGTTGATCTATGAGGATTGTCATGTTCTGAAAATGACAGAATAGAGAGTCGGAGGGGGGATAGAGATGGAGGCGGAGGAGGAGATCGAGTCAGAGGGGGAGTTTCATGTGGAGAAGAAAAATTTTAAGGATATGCATGGGTATAAAACGGGGGAGTTTTAGTCCAAGTCAGATACGAAGGGGGTGGAGGAAGAGGTTGAGGCAAGAGGAGGAGGCGAAGGTGGGACAGAGGCGGGTTGGAGGATGCAATAGGAGGAAGGAGGGGAGAGGGAGGATGGAGAAGAGGCGGAGATAGGGATATGATGTGGAGATGGGAATCAGGGTACGAGAGTCTAGAGTGCGGGAACCCTAGCTCGACAGGAGATGAAGCGTGAGCAGGAGGAAAAAATAGAAACTGTGGGGAGGCGATAGGTGGATTTTCGGTGGCTTGACACAAAAGTAATTAGATATAAGGATGCATACTAAAGGGACACATTGATGATGGAAATTCCAGAATTACTATATTTAGTAGATATATTCCATTAATAATTAGAGGATAAAAAAATTAAATAATTTTTATGAGAGTTGTATTATAATATTTCATTAAAGGAATAATAAACAAAAACAATCTCGAAAAGCAATGATATTATCTCCATACACTCTAACAACATGGCAACATGGGTCATAATATCCATGTAAGAAAATGAAATTGAAGGAGGCTAAAAATATCATTAAAATAAGAAATTTCATGAAATATCATGTAAAACGGAACTATAAACACCTAGAAAAAAATTTATGTGCATAATAAAACATGAGCCTCAATGAAGGATAATTGAGACAAAACGATTAACCGATTTTGAATCTTTTGGACCTTAACCAGATGAAAGAATGATTATATAATAGATATGTGAATAATAATAAATTTTTTTATAATATACATATAATAAAATCTTGTGAAGTACATACACTGCAATAGATTAAAGTGTTGCGAACATAGAATGTGTCTCATGGAAATAAAAAGTTTGATGGCATATCCTTACCTTTTTTCTTGAATCACTCTGTACTAGTCCACACAACCTATATAATTAGTTTAAATATATTATAAATATTTAAAAGAAATAAATTCTTCAATATATTACCATATATAATTTTATTATGACCTTATATTACTATGATGTTAATCATTCTATGTTACGGTTTCACTTTGGATAATATTCGCTTTGTTCTTCACATGTGTCTTAATTTGTAATATCATTGGTACTTATAATTATATCATGCTTCCATATTTTAGAAAATGTTAAAAATATAATTGATATATAGTATATTTTTATAATAATAATCTATTTAATATATAAGTATGGAATGGAATACATTATTCATTGAGATGGTAAGTCGAACATATGCATAAACAATGTTCCCGTTTTTTGGTCATTTTGAAGGACAGAAATATACTGAGATATATGTATATATGTTAATAATATCATTATAGTGGAATTATATTGTTATATATATTATAAAATTTCATAAAAACTATCTTTAATGCATTCTATATAGTGTGTGAATCAAGCACATCGCTTTTAGGGACGGTAGTCTACACTTCCTCCAATGAAAATATCATTTCAACACAAAATGGAAATTAAAAAGATATGTTTTGAAAAAGGAATGGAGAAGAGTAAATAAATAATAAATATAATATATATATATAGAGTATCCATCATAATTTCTAAATTTATAGGTGGTAAGGAAAATTTAACAATCCTCGTTTTGTGAGGTGAAAGTTCATCATACACAGAAATTATATGTTTGTTACCCATTAGAAGGAGATATTAGTAAGTCTAGTTATAACCCATAGTATAAATAATTAATATTATATTTTGTATACTTATGTTTTTAAAAAATAATTTAATAATAGTAGAGGACATGTAGAGAAGGAAAATAAAAATAATGGGTCTTGAGAGAATGTGTTACCTCTTAAGCAAGTAAATCCTTGTGCTTTGTTCCACATGTCTTCCTTGGAATAATTTATTCCCAAAGGTAGGATTTAAGGAGGATGAGATGGATTTTTGGATTTTTATAGGTAAGATATTGTTAGATCCTTAGTTCTTTTAGAGGTGTGATGAAGAGGGTGAGGTGGTGGCATTTATTGGGAGGGGTGTCACAGTTCTAAATATATAAAGAGAGAACTGCACCCACGTTATGGATTTTTCATGTGGAACAAATAGTAATGAAATGTATAGAAAATGTAGTATAGGGTCAATATATGTGAATCCAATTGGTTTGGGACAAGTTTCTATGTCATTTGGGCACCTAGGATTTTGGTTATTCCCTAATATTTTTTAATTTGACTTTAATCGTTGTGAAAATTTTCAATCACATTTACTAATATTTTTGGTAAAAAATTAAGTTGATATTATTAGAGTATAAATATTATTTTTATTAAAATGGTGTTTGTTGGTATTAATAAATAATATTCATTGAAGTGGAAAATTTAATATTACTGCTAATCCTACAAACAAGACAAAAACACAGGTTTCTAAACTAGAAAGAATGTCAAATGTTTACTATGTTTTTATATTCAATTTCAAAGGGAAATTGATTCTAATGACCTATATTGTATTTATTAATCTAATTTGATGTTAAAAAAAATTTAAAAGTATTTAAAATAAATGTATGTTTTTAAATAAAAATAAGTATTTTTCACTATTCGACCAAAATAATGTTTTTAAAAAATCCAAAAAATCACCCTAAGATAATTTGGAATTCTAAATTCAAAAATGATTTCTATTTTATCAAATTAAATTTATATATTATTATATAATTATTTTTATTATATTTCATTGAAGGGTATAAAATGTGTCTATTTGAAAAAAAATGTATTTTAAAATATAAAATGTTTTACCAAATATTATATTATTCATTAACATTATGTTTTATTTCAAAAAAACCATTATAAATAATATTTTACAACTATTTTTTACTATTCATATTACAATGTTTAACAGATAAGTTATAAATATCTCATTTTCATAATTATAACTATAAAAGTATGTTTCAATGAAACATCATTGTTGTGTGTAACGTACGCCCAGTCATTGTTGCGTGTAATATACACCAAGTCATGGTTACGTGTAACATATGAAATATTGATGTTCATAGTAAAAGGAATGTTTGAATTACTGTTTATATATATATATAACTATTTACAGTGTTATATGAAATGAAAAATATAAAAATTTAAATTAATTCGAATCAAAATTCCCAAATTATTGGGGTTTAACATTGTACCTCCATTAAAATGAATTTCATCCTTGAGATTCATTTGGGTTATCAATTGATTAATGCTTGAAAGATTCATTCATAGAAAACCACATCATAAAAATGAATACTAACACATCCTTTAAAAAGGGAATGTTAGAAATATAGTGGTTACCCAAAGAAACATATTACTGGGTTTCCATGTAGGATATCATTAGTGGGAAGTGAAAAATGTGGAAATGGAATAAAATATAACTATCTAGTTATGATTGATATTAATAGAAAAATTTAACAGTATGTGAACCATAAATTTATGATTAATTTACGAACCATTTTATTCATCAAAAATGGATGTAATTGGATAACATTTTCTGTTTCAAGATGCATATTCCTAAAGAGAAATAATTTTTTATGAAAAAATATACTTGCATGATTTTTGTACAATGTCACCCATTATAATTCCTTGATCCAAATCCCCTCTTTCTTCATAAAGAATGGTGGATTTTTCATTCCTGAATAACTGAAATATAATGAGACCCGTGATATGTCATCACATATTTCATTAGTTATAATCAACAACATTTTATTATAACATGTTATAAATTATTCCTAAATTATTATGTATTAATATAATACATTATTCTCTGAAACTTCATCCAAATTTTAACATAATATTTCCATAAATAGTCAAACTTCAAACCCTTACAAAATATTAAAATCGAAAACAGTAGAAAGAATTTCATTAAACCATGTTAACCTTAATACCCCATATGTCATAACATACTAAACATTTCAATATCTTAATCATATATTCCAATGAAAACATAATCATAATATGAATTCCCATAATTTCTTATTGAAAACATATATTCTTCCTAAATATAATTCAACCTTTTTTCCATAAATATGCTATTATCACGTAAAAACTTTTCTATTGGATGCTTGGGTTTGTGATTGTAAATCATTAAAATCAATAGCCTTTCATTAATAAAAAATTTATATAGGGAAGGATAATCAATTCATAAACTCATAACAATTTATAGTAATGGATCACCAATATTTTCATAGATCTTATATTTACACAATCCCATAGAAACTTCCCACTATGGAGTTTCCCAATTATCATTGTTCACTTTATTAGTTGAGATTTCATATGATTTTCCTTTTTTTGGTTTCCTTCCGTGGTTGTTGGTGTTGATCACCCTTATCAATCTTAGGATTTGGGTACTTTTTGGCCAAATTAAAAAAATCCCATTAATTGAAACACTAAATTGTGGGAGGTGTATCTTGAAGAGATTCCTCATTATTCACATAATTATGTAAATATTTCTTATCACTTCAGAATTTAGTCACTCGATGTCTTTCCATTGCACACATAAAACGTTTACTAGGCCCTTGATAAAAATAACCACCATGATTCATTCCACACATAGAGCATAAATAAATTATCATTTTCTTATCTCAATAGTTTTTTGGTTGTCCTTTGAAATCCATATTCCATTTCTTTTTAAAACCGTTGGATTGATATATAACTCCAACCGACCTTTAAACTTTTATTGCACAGCGAAAAATCTCTATATAGGTCCAAATTTTTTTTATATACAACATCCTTCTCAGACTAGGCTTCAAGACACTGCAAAAACTATCAACCTTACATTCTGGTTGGAGTATAATTCCAAATGCGTACATGACATGTATTTCAAAATTACACTCATAGGCCCTGATAGATTCGTCGTCATTTTCCTTCAACTCAAGAAACTCAGTTTCCATATTGGTATAAAGAATATGAAGAGTTTACTTATTTATGAATTATTTCTTGAACTAATCTAAAACCATGGATTCAATTTCATCTTTCTTCCTCATATTATTGATTACCGTCCAAAACTGTTCTACTTAACCTTTTATCCCATAAATAGAAAAAATAACTTTATCGTGATTTGAACACTAAAGAATAGATAATATCTATTCACTGGTTCTAATCTAGTGTCCAACACAAGTTGATCAGAATAATTTATTAAAGAATGTGGACATTTCATTATGAAGGACTCTTCAAAAGGTTGTTCCATCTTAAAATTTTTATGTTCATGATGATTCGTAGACTGAGAATGTTGTCTGAGCATAAAAAAATGGTTTTTCAATGCTGCTCCCAAATCCTTCAGATCCTCAATAGAATTGTAGTCACATTTTCCATCACAAATACCATTAACATAGTTCTTTTGGGTTCCAACAATTGAAAAAATCAAAAAAAAAACAAGTATAAGAAACAATTATCATAGGGAGGAACTACACAATCATGAAAATGCACTTATAATATTTTAAAATTATGACACCTTCCATAATATATGAAACCTTAGTTTTATCATTGATTTTAAATATTTATCTTCAATTAAAATCCTTCATAATAGTTCATGAAGTGTTTTTGAATTTCCAAAGCATATCATCAAACTGGGTTAATCTAGGTGTGAGAAAAGGCCCATTATCATGTTAAGGATTAACTTACGTCTAGTTGGAACACCTTTTTTGAGTTGATACTCCTAGGTACATCTTATCTAGATCCACATCTAATTATAGTATCTAAACATGGATGTTTATCTAGGAAAACACTCGCATAATCCTTTACTAATATTCTATTAAATTTTCCTATATGTTTTCTCCTCTTTAGACATATCCTTATATACATCCCTATAAATTATCTTATAAAGACCACTAGGGATCTCACTGTTGTTATCTAATCCTAGATTCCTATGATTGACAAAACCTTTCTTTCAATACCAACTATAGAAACCCAACTTTAGCGTACAAGGATATTACAGCATTTTAGATTAATATTAAATGCATTAAAAAATATATTTTCCCAATAAACGTAACAGTTTTTTTGGAACCATGGAAAAAAATATACTATTTTGGTAAACTATCTTAAAATATCCCATAAATATCTCCACCATTAATACTTCTACCTAAAACCATTATTTTTAATCTAGGGAAAGGAAACATAAAAACGTTTGATCTTAGATAAACAGTAAGGGTAAAAAAATCGAGTAATTTAATCATAAACATGAAAATAGGGTTATGTGGATGTGATCGTGATATTAGGATATCATAACCTGAATATCAAAGATCATAAACATGTATTATAGGATAAAGCTTGGTCATTCATAAGACATGAAATATAAAGAAATAAACATCATGATCCATGAAATCATAACTGAGGAATAAGACATGGGATTTGTGGAATACACATAAGAATGTAAATCATTATTTCAAGGATACCCACCAAGGTCATTATAACATTTTAGGCTTGGTCTATGACCCTTGTACCTACTTCTGGGTTGTGTTAAAAACATTTGTACCCTCTTTATTTAAGTATTGGGCTACAAACCAGGTACCTTCTTTTTTTTGGGCATGGGATAAAACCCATATACCCTCTTTCTTTTTGTATTGGTCTATAACCAATGTTTCTTCATTTTTTCAGTCTTTGAGTAATACATGTGTACCAACTTTCTTTTAGGATTGGAATTCAACCGATGTGCATTCTTCCATTCAGGCATGGGATTCAACTAATGTACCCATTGAACTCACATAAAACCTATCATTACCCAACAAAATAGAGGTAGATATGGATGTCAATAATATCATAACTAAATCATTGATACATGATACACTAGATAATAAAATAATTATCATATCATGGCCCATAAAAATATATATTTTTTATAATCCACAAATCATGAACCATGAAATGAAATGCATATAACTAATATTCCATCACATCATTTCCTATGATAATAGTTAGGTTTAATAATCACTTCATGAAAGCATAACCTGTGATAAAAAGCAGGTTTCACCAGAATAAAACAAATGGAAGTGAAACTTTTTACTTAGGAATAATTTCATCAAAAAATAAAGCACTCAAGAAATAATAGTAATTTATCCGTTGGATCATTTCCTAGAAGGTAATGAGTTACATTAATGGACATTATGATAAATGAAAAATAACATAAAAGTATACATTGGGGACATTTGTTGAGGTAAATATATATTCTTCTTTAACAAAATCTATTAAAAATAGAAAACAATTTGAAGACAATTTTCCATAAAAATAACCTATTAAACATGAAAAGAAATCATCAATGAGTTCACAATGGATAGATTCATACATTTCATACGAGGTTAAAAGAACATTCCTTTTTCTTGGTAAAAAATATAGAAAAATGCCTTATTCATGTGGGAAAGGAATATTCCTTTCAAAAATTGATAAAAGAAAAAAATGCAAAAATTTTATATTAAATATTTTAGGATAATAGTATCATATATTGGGACCACTTTTTAGAAAGAATATATTTCGAACCAATAAAGAGGGTAATTTCATGATTTCTAAAAAATACATTATTAACTATTGTATATACAAGATAGTAGAAATATGGAACAAATACAAGAATATATAATTAATACCCAGAGAAGAATAAATTTCATTAATTTTATTGAGATATGTATCATAATATTTCATCTAAGGAATAATAAAAATAAATAATATCAAAAATAGAATAGATTGTCTCAATACACTCTTATAACTTCGTAACTTGGATCATAATCTCTATGTACGAAAAGTAAATTAAATAAAGCTAAAATTATCATCGAAATAATAAATATAATGATATAATATGTAAATTTTAATTATATACACATCAATAAATAAATTAGGTAAATAAAAAAACATGAGTCTCTAAGAATGAAAATTGAGACAAATGTATTTTATAGATCTTGAAAATTATTAAACATAAACCCCATGAATGAAAGATCATAAAATAAATATGTGAATACCTATAAATTTAATAATAATATAAATATAATATAATCAGGGGAATTAAATACACCACACAATAGTATAAAGTGTTGAAGATAGCATGTATCTCACAGAAATAAAAACTAAGATGAAATCCCCTTACCTTGTGTCTTGACTCTCTTCTGACTAGTTCAATCTACCTGTATAATAAATATAATTTTTTTATACATATTTTATTGAACAATATTATTATATATATTACCAAATATGTTTTTATTATGACTTTATATTACCCAATTCTTTACCATCCTATGTTATGGTTTCACTGTGGATAATATTCAGTTTTTTCTTTAGTTGTGTCTTAATTTGTTATATCGTCTATACATATACTTATATCTTGATTACAGAATGTAGAAAGATATATAAACATTATTTATGTATATTATATTTTTATTATAATAATCTATAGAATATTTATGTACGAAATGGAATACACTGTTTATGGAGACGGTAAGACGTATGTATGCATAAAAGATGTTTTCATTGTAACACCCCAACCCTAGATACCCAGAGTTCGTGCATTATTACATATCATTGGCATGATCACAAAGGATCAAGAATAATGAAGGATATTGACATAGATGAAAGTAATCTTCAAAACTATTAGAGAAAAATATCACCCTTTTTCTTGAAATCATTTAAAAGTCACACTATTTGTCAAGAAGCCATTTAAAAATAGATTTTTGAATCAAAGTGTCCCATACCACATTGAAACTTTTAAAAGTAAATTTAATTTTAAAACATTAATGTCCATATAAATAAATTCATAAAACCATTTTTAAAACATGGACATTAATCAGAAATATTTAGAAGAATAAATCTTTAAAACACTTAAAAATGTATTTTAGTTAGAATTTCTAACCAAAGAGATACACTTGAATATAAATAATTGAGGTAATAAAAACAATATAATATCATGAGAATAAAGGTATTCATGATATACTATGTCTATGTACATTATATACACCATATAAAAGTGATTTGGTGTATAACAACAAAGAAGTCTCAATGGAATGTAAATTGAGATGAAATCTCTCATAAAGGCCGTATCCTTAGGTTAAGGATAAATCAACGAAATAATTATGAGTAACCAATATAAATACACTAAATATGATTTGATATTCAGTTTAAAACAATCAAAGTATATTCACACATATTCTTGTAAAAACAACACCAATGAATTGGATGTTTAACTCAACAAATCAAGATTGAGTAAAAATTACTCTTATCAAGTTCATACCGATGACCAGATAATTTATCAATGGAGTTATTATGTGTAACAAAAGTATATCCACATAAAGGGGAGTGGAATTTATGACAACATCAAATGAATAGTGATTCTACACATAATCTTGGAGTAAAATAATCAATGAAGTATGCGTAAATCTGAATGAGTGGAAATTGAAATTTCAAATTTCCATATCCATTTGGTAGCTTATAAAACATGCACCCATGAAAGAAGGATCATACAATGATGATGTGAATACCCATAAATTAAATTATATTACACAATGAATAAAATCATGGGAAGTACACACACCACATGCAATAAATAAGTGGTGAACAATGGAAATCTCAAGGAATTAAAAGTGAGATAAGAAACCCCTTACTTTGTACCTTTTCCTTGGTAGACGGTAGGTTAACCTCCTGTATAATGGTGAAATAATTTTTATTTTATAATACAAGGATCGTTTACATTAATATGATATCATATATGATCTTTTAACATTGATTTGTTAATAATATCTTAGTATTATCATCATTTCGGGTGTTAACTTACTCATTTTCCTTTATATTATTTGTTACGTAAGCCGTGTTTGTTATGGATAGGTTGTATCATATTCATATCCAGAATTATGTCAAGTCCATAAACGTTATTTTTAAATCATCAAATGATAATTATACTTGAATGGATACGATGGAGAATGAATCTCATCACTGTTGTGGAGACGGTAGTCCGTACGTACGTACGAGCGACAATATCATCCTTTTGATGTTAAAATAATATATAATTGGATGTTATATAATATAAAAAGAATAATTATCATGTTATATTTATTATTTACATGAATTACACATCATTATTATACCCATCCAAATATTTATTTATTGAATAACAATTACACCACGACGTGGAGACTGTAAGCTGTACGTACGCACGTATGGTGACATGTTATTCAAAGGATGGATAGAATACTGAATATAGTTGTACCATATTTATAATAACATCACAGTATATATAAGATACTAGATTTATTTTTTTATAATGGTAATAACAATTAAAGAAGAAGTCGAAGAAGAAAGGAACTTGAAAAAGGGTGGTGAAATCATTACCTCTTCTTCGGGTTCTTGCTTTTGATTTGATCAAAAGCGATCTTAAGTTGGCTTTCTGATCAAAATAAGGACTCTAAGTTGTATTTAGGTAATTTTAGAGAGTATTTGTGAAGAGGATGGGCGAACCAGAAGTCTTTTAAGGTGTGAGCTAATGAGAAGGGAGAGTTCCCTTTTATAAGAGGGGTGAGGGGCACCTTTGGAAAAGCTAGAAATATTATTTTATAATAAATTCAAATTCGGTTTCTAGTGGATCAAAAGTGGATTATTTAAATGTTAGGGTGGTTTTAGGTCGAAAACCACTCATCCAATAGAATTTAGATAGGTTTGTATTACTATATTAACCTTATCATTAAGTATTAACTCTTTGTTAATTAGTTTCACTTTTACAATGTCTCTTTGTATTTTTATATTATATGGTTAATAAACATACTATATACATACAAGAGACCCCCAAGTGGTCCATTAATGATACACCTATCATGATATAAGTCTCTTGGCCGAACCATAGATTTTTAGAAATTTAATATCAATTAATAATATAATATTTGTTTTAAAAACTCTTTTATGTCAATTTTGACACTATTAAATAGTTGATTTTTTTAAAACTCATAACAGAATGATTACATACAAAAAATGTTAATTAAAGCATTCCTAACATTTCATATTAACCTATAAAATTATTTTAATTCATAAAAATTCTCAAATTATATTTATTTGTATATCTACAATATCAATTATTTTAATTTCCCACTATTATGGTAAGTACTGCATCGCCATTGTGTCATATATAAATTAAATTATTTAATGTATAAAATTTATAAATAAAATACCATTATGTAGGAGATCTTTTTATATTTCTAATGAATTTTTATAGTCTAAACTCCAACATATATAACCCTATTTAAAAAATTTATTTCTAAAAGTTATATCCCTGTGTCATTTTTGTATTCAATTTAACTTAATTAAAATAAAGTGTCCCTATCACTTACAAGTGGCTCCATGGGGTCCAAAAATCGACCCAACGATGCCCATGGTCGGACATGTATCATTAAATAAGGTTAGGACACGTTTTAGGGTAATTTTTAATTATTATAATATTATTTTTCACCCCTCATTTACCGGATTTACCCTTTAACCACGGTAAATAAAATATTTACCGAAGTAATTATTCAAAATGTCTAAAAATAAAAGTTACCTATTTACACAATTTGAACATCCTGATTCCAAATATGGAATTCAATTTTCCAAATTCAAAACAAAGAAGTGGTATAAATGAATTTAAAATTAATTTCCGTTGTTAAAACAAAAAGCATGTTTTTAAGAGATAATAACTATCAAAAGATTGACACTTGTTTATATCCGGTTTAATTGTAAAATTATGTACAATGACCAAAATTATATTAAATGGTAAAAATATATTTTTAATATATTTTAAAACCACTCAAATTTTTAATTTTTCAATATAAATTATTTTGATTAAAAAAGTTGTTTTTAATTAAAATATTGTAATTTTCACTATTCATCAAAATATAAATGTTATTAGAAAGGTTCCAAAATTTCACCCTAGGCTAATTCGATATTCAAAATCCAAAAATGAAGTCCATTTTGAGATTTAAAATTTTTAATATTTTAAAAAGTATGTATTACTATTCATAACGGCTAGTTTGATTGGTTGTGGTGTGTTAGAATCTCGAAGTTGTGTACAATGCACGTCATTGCATTATTCAAGTGGAAACGTACCGTGGAAGCTTGGGGTGTTACATTCTCCCCTCCTTCAATAAATTGCGTCCTTGCAATTTTTTTAAAATTAGGCTTGAGAATATAATGGAATGTCCCACATTGGAAAAAGAGTAAATAAAACTATCACTTTAAAAGAAAGGAAGAGAGGTATAAAGGTCACCCAAGATAACCCATACTAGGATTAAATGTAGGAAAACATGGATATGGATGATAAACTAAGTGTTCAGTTCTGATGGAGAGGGATAGAAAACATGATCAGGAAAAAGTTAACAATAATAAAATCACTAACTTCTGTTGGGACAAACGGTCCTTATTCTCCCAGTAGGAAAAGTAAACAGACAATATTTTTTTGTTTTAGGTTACATTGCATAAGGATGAGGAATTCATTTATGATATTGACTAAGAACATAAAGAGAAATACTTACAATTTAAGTAGAGTTTCATTCTTTAATTTCTTTTTACCACTAACTCATTTTTTTGAAAAATGAGTATTCAAGAAGACTTGGTCACACTGGAAGAGCCAGAATAAACTTCTATAGAAATACATGATCCACGTAGGATAAACTATATATTTACCGTGTCTTTAGAGATTAATCAAAACCAAAATGGTTAGTATAATATCTGATGACCCCCCAAATGGATATTCCATTAGAAAAAAATATTAATCTTAATTTCTAAAATTAAACCATCAATACCCCAAAGTTAAATAAATACCATTCAATAATCAATTGTCCTCAAAATTGTTCAATATAATCCAAACTAACATTGAAACTCAAAACCTATAAGAATGTATTCTTCCACGTTAAATTGTATATCCAAATTACATTAATTACTCTTAAATTCAAATACTTAAAAGTAATTAACCTAACCATTTCTATAAACAACCCAAATCACTATAAATCCACAATAAAAACATAGATAAAAATCCACCATTACTCCTCAAATTAAATCCCATACTATTCTATTTTCCATACAACAAAGAGAACAACTTCCTAAATAACATTTATCACATAATTACCAAATCATATTCCTATTATAAGGGTATTCATTTGATAAGACATAAGATCCCAAATCAAATTATTAATGATCAATAAAATCATTTAACTAAAAATAATAGTCACACTAACCAGGGACTTCCCATAGTCCAGTGGTAGGCGATAAATCCCAATCGCACTTTGGTTGTGGGTTCGATTCCCACATCTTTGTCCGACATGATGGGTTGTCACACGGTCTGCATGTCGTCCTTTTTCAAAAACTATATTTTATAATATTACCAAAATGAGATAAATTCCTCAAAATAACCATAACATATTTTAACTACAAATCTTATCTCATACCTTGCATTTTCATCCCAAATTATAATAACTTATAATTTCCTCAAACCCAATGATCATATAAAACCAGATGGTTATTTATATCTATATTCACAAGAGAAAAGATAATTCTTCCTCAAATATCATTCTCACATGGAAAATTGTAGGGTTAAAAATACAAGAGAAAATTATTCCAAAGTAAACCCATCAACAAGGAGCACTAATAATTTTTAAACATTTCTCCAACCATTTATTTCCACATAGATTCTTATTTGACCAAGAAAATATTTTATAGAATAGGGAATTCACTCGGGTAATGGCCAGGTCCCCTATATTTATGAAAAATTACTGTAAATGGACTCTTGGGACCCTTTTTATCTTCTTCAATAGTACTCTTCATTTTTCTTCAGCAATTCATCACTTTATGTCCTTACTTCCCTCATGTAAATCATTTCTTTGTCCTATTGAGTCACTTTCCTTGGTGTCTCCTTCCACATTTCCTGCATGATAGAAATTGAGGATTCCTTTCTCCATGGTCTCCACTGTTGGAGCTCTTATCATTCGGCACCTTTCTCTTCTTTTTTGAGTCCGGGAATTGGTTAATATATATATTTCTGATCATATTTTTGGAAAATTTATTTTTCATAAAGATGATATACTTTACACATATCAACATTCCATTTTGTAGCTCATTTCCACCACTGTTCCCACCTTGTACATCATTCTCAAAGTCACTATGACTTCCTTGGAATCCATCCTTTGAATAAAACCAGAATGCATTGTTTGAGTAACAGTAGTCATAAAATTATTTAGAGATTATCATGTCACCAAATTCTCAATTTGAAACACATTAGGATTAACCGAGGTCATTTACTCTCATCTTATATATTTAATACATCAAATCGGTTAGAAAAGAAAATGTAAATTATACTAAGCATATCCCCTAGGAGCTTCATATCAAGAGTTCAGAAATTCCCATTGTCGTGCACCCGTTCCCATTCGAGTCAAGATTAAAGCGGTGTTTTCGGGTTTTACCCCTTGGTACATCTATTCCAGAGCTGCCTCTACCTGCTCGTATCCAGACAGGGATTTATTGCTTGGAAAACTCACAAAATCTCTACAATACCAAAATTCTAGGAATTTCTTCTATACTAATCCTTAAAGTTCATCTTAGGTCTACTTTCTCTAATCAGAGTTTATCTAAATTTAGCTTCCCAGGTTTGTACTAAACTTCCTCTGATACCAACTATAACGCCCCGAACCTAGATACCCAGAGTCAGTGCATTATTACATAACATTGGCATGATCATAGAGGATCATGTCTCGAAAGACAAATTAGTTTAGTAGTCTTCAAACACTAGATATATTCATAACTCTTACATTACATCATAAGGTAAAAAACTACAACAACATCTTGTCTTCATATCCCCTCATACTATCCCTGCAGGTCATTCATAAATTACTTCTTCACATCCTGGAAAAAATAAAACATTGAAATGGGTGAGCTCAGATGCTCAGTAAGGATTAAAATATAGCAGAAGCTTTCATAGATATGAATAAACACTTAAAGCAATTTATAACTAAAACAAAAGCCTTTTAAACATGAACTTCAACATAATATGGAAAAGATAAAATGAAATAATGCCATTTACTTATTCACATGGATATTCTACTTGTTGAACAATAACATGAAGTATCAATAACCCCTTTCATAATTATGGAATGCATAATGCGAGACTATCATAACCACATAGCCAAGGCCTCATGCCAAGACTACAAAAAAGATTTTGTCAAGGCCTTATGCCAAGACACTAATTTGTCTCATGAGACCTACCGATTCATCGAGGAGCTATAGCGGGCTCCACCAGTCACTTACTAAGTCCAATGCATTCCTCATAAGAAAAGATTCAAATATGACATAAGCGTTCGTATTAAACTAGCATACGAAATGTCAATACTTAATCGACAAACCAAGAATGGTATAAAAATAGCACATCCACATTCAAACATAACTCATTAGATAGAATATGGAATATTTTAATGTATCAGATTAATCTCAATCATGAATAATGAAGCATATTGACATAGATGAAAATAATCTTCAAAACTATTAGAGAAAAATATCCCCTTTTTTCTTGAAATCATTTAAAAGTGACACTATTTGTCAATAATCCATTTAAAAATAGATTTTTGAATCAAAGTGTCACATACCACTTTGAAACTTTTAAAAGTAATTTTAATTTTAAATCTTTAATGTCCATATAAATAATTTTTTAAAACAATTTTTAATACAAGGACATTAATGAGAAATATTTAGAAGAATAAATCTTTAAAACCCATAAAAATGTATTTTTGTTAGAGTTTCTAACCAAAAGAGACACTTGAATAAAAATAATTGAGGTAATCAAAAATTTATAATATCATGAGAATAAATGGATTCATGATATACTATTTCAAAGTACATTATATACACCATATAAAAGTGATTTGGTGTATAACAACAAAGAAGTCTTAATGGAATGTAAATTGAGATGAAATCTCTCATAAAGGCTATATCCTTAGGTTAAGGATAAATCAATGACATAATTATTAGTGAAAAATATAAATACACTCAATATGGTTGGATATTAAGTGTAAAACAATCAAAGTATATTCACACATATTCTTGTAAAAACAACACCAATAAATAGGATGTTTAACTCAACAAATCGAGATTGAGTAAAAAGTACTCTTATCAAGTTCATACCGATGACCTGATAATTTATCAATCTAGTGATTATGTGTAACAAAAGTATATCCACAGAAAGGGGAGTTGAATTTATGAAAAAATCAAATGAATAGTGATTCTACACATAATCTTGGAGTAAAATAATCAATGAAGTATGCGTAAAGCCGAATGAGTGGAAATTGAAATTTCAAATTTCCATATTCATTTGATAACTTATGAAACATGCAGCCATGAAAGAAGGATCATACAATGATGATGTAAATACCCATAAATTAAAGTATATTACACAATGAATACAGTCATGGGCAGTACAGACACCACATGCAATAAATAAGTGGTAAACAATGGAAATCTCACGGAATTAAAAGTGAGATAAGAAACCCCTTACATTGTACCTTTTCCTGGGTAGAAGGTAGGTTAAACTCATGTATAATGGTGAAATAATTGTTATTGAATTATAAAAGGATCATTTACATTAATATGATATCATATATGATCCTTTAACATTGATTTTTTAATAATATCTTAGTATTATCGTCATTTCGGGTGTTAACTTACTCGTTTTCCTTTATATTATTTGTTATGTAAGTCGTGTTTGTTATGGATAGGTTGTATCTTATTCATATCTAGAATTATATCAAGTCTATAGACATTTTTTTCAATCATAAAATGATAATTATACTTGAATGGATACGATGGAGAATGAATCTCATCGCTTTTGTGGAGACGGTAGTCCGTACGTACGCACGAGCGACAATATCATTCTTTTGATGTTAAAATAATATATAATTGGATGGTATATCATATAGACAGAGTAATTATAATGTTATATTTATTATTTACATGAATTACACATCATTATTATACCCATCCAAATAATAATTTATTGAATAACAATTACACCACGACGTGGAGACGGTAAGTCGTACATACGCACGTATGGTGACATGTTATTCAAAGGATGGATAGAATACTTAATATGGTTGTACCATACTTATAATAAAATCATAGTATATAGAAGATACTGGATTTATTATTTTATAATGGTAATAAAAAATAAATAAGAAGTCGAAGAAGAAAGGAACTTGAAAAAGGGTGGTGAAATCATTACCTCTTCTTTGGGTTCTTGCATTTGATTTGATCAAAAATGATCTTAGGTTGGATTTATGATCAATATAAGGACTCTAGGATGTATTGAGGGAATATTAGAGAGTATTTGGACAGAGTTTGGCCGACCAAAAGCCTTTTAAGGTGTGAGTTAATGAGAAGGGAGAGTTCCCTTTTATAAGAGGGTGAGGGGCACCTTTGGAAAAGCTAGAAATATTATTTTATAATAAATTCATATTCAGTTTATAATGGCTCAAAAGTGGATTATTTTAAATTTAAGGTGGTTATTGGTTGAAAAAAACTCAACAAATATAATTTAGATAGGTTTAGGTTACTTTATTAACCTTATCATTAAGTATTAACTCTTAGTTAATTAGTTTCACTTTTACAATGTCTATTTGTATTTTTATATTATATGGTTAATAAACATACTATATATATCCAAACGACCCCCAAGTGGTCCATTTATAATACACCTATAATTATATAAGTCTCTTTTCTGAACCTTAGGTTTTTAGGAATTTAATATCAATTAATAATATAATATTTGTTTTAAAAACACTTTTATGTCAATTTTGACACTATTCAATGGTTGATTTTTGTAAAACTCATAACAGAATGATTACTTCGAAAACATTTAATTAAATCATTCCTAACATGTCATATTAACCTATGAAATTAGTTTAATTCATAAAAGTCTCAAATTATATTTATTTGGGTAACTACAATATCAATAATTTTAATTTTTCACTATTATGGTTATTACTGCACCACCATTGTGTCATATATAAATTAAATTATTTAATGTCTAAAAATAATAAATAAAATACCATTATGTAGGAAATCGTTTTATATTTCTAATTAATATTTATAGTCTAAAATCCAACAAATATAACCCTATGTAAAAAAATTTTTTCAAAAAGTTATACGCTTGTGTCATTTTTGTATTCATTTTAACATAATTAAAATAAAGTGTCCCTATCACATACAAGTGGCTCCATGGGGTCCCAAAATCGACCCAAAGATGCCCATGGTCGGAAATGTATCAACCAATAAGGTTAGGACACTTTTTAGGGTAATTTGTTATTATTATAATATTATTTTATAACCCTCATTTACCGGATTTACCCTTTAACCACGGTAAATAAAATATTTACCGAAGTAATTATTCAAAATGTCTAAAAATAAAAGTTACCTATTTACACAATTTTAACATCCTGAATACAAATATGGAATCTAATTTTCCAAATTCAAAACAAATAAGTGGCAGAAATTAATTTAAAATTAATTCCCGTTGTTAAAACAAAAAAGCGTGTTTTTAAGAGATAATAACTATCAAAAGATTGACACTTGTTTATATCCGGTTTAACTGTAAAATAATGTACAATGAGCCAATTTGTATTAAATGGTAAAAATATATTTCTAATATACTTTGAAACCACTCAAATTCAAAATTTATCAATATAAATTATTTTGATTAAAAAAGTTGTTTTTAATTAAAATTTAGTAATTCTCATTATTCATCAAAATATAAATGTTATTCGAAAGGTTCCAAAATTTCACCGTAGGCTAAATTAGATATTCCAAATCCAAAAATGAAGTCCATTTTGAGAGATATAATTTCTAAATTTTTAAAAAGTTGGTATTACTATTCTTAACGGCTAGTTTGATTGGTTGTGGTGTGTTAGAATCTCGAAGTTGCGTACAATGCACGTCATTGCATTATTCAAAGGGAAACGAACGGTGGAAGCTTGGGGTGTTACATTCATTCTTATTTTGTGTTGAATGAATGAACGAACATGACATATATGTATATATATAATATCTTCAAATTATTTTTATAATGAAAAGTATATCATATAATTTTATTAAACCCATCCTTAATACTTTCCATGTAGTGTGTTAATGAATCACATCACTTCGAGGGGGTGGAAGAGAGCACCTCCTAAAACAAAGTTTTCATTTTAACAAAAAATGAAAACTAAAATAGATAATATTTTTAAAAAGAATAAATAATATTAAAATAATAAAAAAATGTAATATATAACATATAAAAATTTTGTTTCCTTAATAATTTACACCATGAGATGTGGTATGAATAATTGAATAATCAACATTATGTGAGGCCAAAGTTCACTATACCCATAAATAGTATGTTCCATACCCATTATATGTCGGTGTGTATAAGTTTATATTTATCCCGTATCATGAAATCATCCAATAATATATTGCATATAGGTTTTTTTAAAATCATGGAATAAATATAGGGGAGTGGTGGAAAAGGAAAATAAAAAAAAGGACCTTGAGACACGGTGTTGCCTCTTAATAGGGTTACTCCTTCTAGTTTGTGTCAAAAGGAATCATTGGAATAATTTCTATCCAAAGGGAAGATAACAAGAGAAATTTATTGATGTTGGTAAGATTATTTGGCATTGATGGGATGAACCTATGTTTTTGGAGAGGTGTGAATAAGAGGTTGAGGTTGTGGCCTTTTATAGGGAAGGAGTAGTGGCTATCTTGTAAATATTTGAAGAGGGAATTACACCCACATTTTTCAAGTTTCTTGTGGACCAAATAATTACAAAATGTTTAGAAAATGGAGAATATGGTTGAAATACAGCTAGAAAATAGGTTCCGGATAGGTAGATTGGTCATTTGGGCCCCTAAGATTAAGGTTGAGTCCTTGATTAATCTTATATTCACCTTCATCACTATGATTAATTTTACTCACTTTTACTAATATTTTTGGTAAAAAGATAATTTGTTATTATTAGACACTAAATATAATAATGATTAAAATTTTGTATTTTGTTTTTATAAATTCAATTCACAGAAGAAAAATAATTAAAATTAATGTAAATCACAAATATGGGATGAAAATAAGGTGTATTAATGTAAAAAAGATAGTTAAAAGATTATTATGTTTTTATATTCAATATCATTGTGAAATTGATTCTAATTAACTAAATTATATTAATATATATACATATACAAATAATTAATGTACTGTGACATTAGAAAAAATTTAAAATATAATTTAGCACTAATAATTATTCAAACTAAAGGGTTTTTTTTAACTACCAAATAAAATTTTTAACTATTTATAAAAAAAGCAGTTTCTCAGAAATATAATAAAAATTTAACCTAAGTTAATTTTGACCTCAAAAATAAAATAAATGATGTTTATTTTATCAAATCAAATTTACATACATTTCTAAAATATATTTCATAATTTTTCATAGAATCACATGAAATGTAGTATATTTGAGAAAATATTATTTTTAAACATATAATGTCTTTACTATAAAAATATCTTAAATTACCAATATATATTATTTTTATAAAACCATTATAAAAAATATATTAATGTTAGTTATTACTAATAATATTTATAAGTTTAAATACAATGTTTTGATTGTCTCATTTAAATGATTATAACTAAAAAATAGTGATTCATAAATACATTAGTGTTGCGGGTAATGTATACCAAGTCAGGGTTGCGTGTACATCTTCCAATTCATGGTTTCATGTAGCATTTTTTGAGACAATGTTTAATGTGAAAATAATATTTTAATTAGTGTTTTAATAAATATATATACAAAATTATATCCACTGTAACGTGAAATGAAAATATAAAAAGGTAAATTAATTTAGAAAAAAACATTATTTCACAAAATATTAGGTTGTTATAGTAAATAGTGTGTAAAACTATATCCAAAATATAAGATTGTGTGAGATTTTATAAAGAATAATTTATTATAAATAAAGAAATCAAAAATCACATTTTATTATTCATTAATAAACCACATAATTCCATGAGTCACGATGCTACCCAAACTATCAATTCATTCATCATCCCATTCTGAAGTATGAACTATCCCTAAAGGTATATAACATTTAAGTACACCATGCTTTTTCATTAATCAACTCATTCCATTATAAAATCACATCCACTTGGAACACCTTTCCAATGTTAATATCATGATACTAATACTTCCATTCTAGCATCTCGTGGTTATTTGAAGCAATAGTCTCTATCCCACACCTCATGGGTATTTGGAACATCAGCCTCAGTCCCATACATTAGTTTTCACAAGCATGCATTGGGGCCTATAATATCTAGTATGAAACCATGTGGGTATTTGGATTATCAATCCTTGTCTGATACATAATTTATCAAAAATTCATATTTATCAGATACATCATATTCATAAAAATGAATCATATTAAAGAATATTATCAAACATTCCTATCATGGTTCGCCATTTCAATTTTCAAAAACCATCGTCATTCATTATATAAATAACCTGGAGTTATAAGAAAAATCCACCATTAAAATATTTATCTACATTTTATCATATAATCCAATACCAATTCATGGATTGTAAAACAAACCCTTTACTTTGAATTATTAACTAGTTTATAATCACATTAATCAAATAGTTTCATAAACCAACTAATTATAAAATTCATAAAATTTATTGATCTCGTTGATAAATTATTTAATTCAATCCCAAAATGAATTCTCTTATCACATGAATTTGAAATATAAAAATTCATTCACAAAATTATAATCGAGACTATGTTAATGGGAAATTGTACAACCAACGACCACAAGGTCATTGATGGATGTTTGCCAAACCAAGATCCCTAAATTGAAGCAAAACGATCAAGAACACAAGGATACAGATGTTCTATAACAAAAAACAATGATTATTGTCATTTTAATTAAGATACATAAAAATATATATCAATAACATTATCATTCAGAGGAAAATAATTCCTCTATTTGAAAATATATATACAGGAGAGAGAGGAATAGAATTGAGAAGGAAATCTCTTTCCAATGAGATTTGGATAATTTAATTAGATCATCAATTAAAAAAAGGGGTTCTTGGATCCTTAGATTCATTCTGAGATCTTCAAAAATCATTTGAAAATGTTTTGGTCGAAGTGGGGGTGAATATGGCTTAATATCAAGGGGTCAATTTGTTTTTATAAATTTTCTGTTAATTAAAAAATTATGTGCATGGTTTCTCGGGTGGGAGCACATTGTTTTTCAAATAGTGTTCCTTAACAATGTACCTCATCTTATGGGTGAATGGATTATCTTTATATAGATCATGGTTTAAAAAAAACATTCATGAAATTACACTCTGTATGGGAATGCTGAATTGTTTTAGGTAGGTGAGTATTTTGGGAAAACAATGCCCCAACCGTGCACTTCGCCTATTTCTTAAAATATCCCTAAATTTCCCCCAAAACAACCCAATCTGAAAAAAAATGTTCAATATATAACAAAAAATGTGTAAAATATAACCATAAAATTATAACTAGTCTTCTCCGTATAATTTTATGATCTTGAAATCTCCACACCATATAACAAATCAAACTCGAGTGGTACTCCCTAACTTATTAATTATTTCAAGGTAAAAAGGTCTTTACATTGGTCTCGTATATATTCTTCTATCTCCTATGTTTCCTCCAGAACACATACATGTTTTTGCAATAATTGAACTAGCAGCACAGTCATTCCCCACAATACATTATCACTATGATCCAAAAGAAAAATAAGATTCTCCTCAATGAAAGCATCTAACTCAAGCTCAACATCATTAAAATAGATCAAATGATAAGGGTTTGGCTGCTACAACCAAATATGTGACACATAAAATGAATTATTCATATCAATATACCTCGCTATAAGAGCCATTTGAGATGCCACCTTTTCGATTTTCTCCACTGTATCATATGATCTAATGACATGGGGTGTCGACATGCCATGTATATAAATCATATGGTGACACAATATTGGTGAAATATTAAGGAAACACAATAACCAAATGTAAAATCAAGGGGATATCTGCATATATAATCATCTGACATCATCTTACTATAATTTGTAGCCTTACATTTCTTATTAAATTAAACCTGGTCTAATGTATCCTAGAAAGACAGTCCAAACAAAACATACTCACATCTATCCATATAATTTATATTTTATCTACATGGCCAACCATAAATAGAATCATATGGTTCCATATGAATATTTTCCTAATAGATATTGTTATATTCAAAGAAAATGAGTATTATGCTCTTCTCCTAAGAAAATAAAAATCCAGAAAGCATGCATGTAGAAAAGCCTCCAAAATCTATATATTACACTTTCAATTCACATCTATCTATAGGTGGAAATACCTACTCAAAATTACAAGGGTACCGTGTTTCATATGTAATATTTTTAATAAAATTAATGTGAAAAGTGAGTCATAATCTGAAACTATACTCCATGGAACCCTATGTACATGGAATATCACTCGAACGTAATAGTCTATCAATAGTTCCATAGAGGAAGTAATTGTAATATGTAATAAATGGGATACTTTAATCATTATATATTAGATAACCCATATTGAATCATTCTTCTAAGTCATCCTTAAATAAACTACAATAGAATCAATTATAATGTCGTCCCACTTACATTCTTCAGTGGGAGGCATCTATACCAAACTAACAGGTAGTTGATGCTATTTCATAATCTCTTGATAGGTGTAGAATCATTTTAAGAACCCTACAATCTTCTTTTTCATGTTTGGACAACTATACTATTGACATAGGTCAAGAAACACTTTGTTCAAACCATGATGCTCCACCATCTTAAAGGAATGAAATATAAAAATCAAATCCTTTCACATACTCATATGAATAACAACATGGCCTTAAACGTAGATGATCTCATCATTATATATTCTATAATCAGAATTTAAAACCCAACATAAATGATTTTCCTATTAGAAAACCCCTTTGGATACTTATACTACCTCTCCCTGATCATTTCAAATTTGTGAATTACATTGATACTGAAACAAGGGTCATCTTCTCGTGGCACATATAAACTACATCATGTATCTCTACCAAAAAAGTCATCATATTCCATACAAAAATATAATCTTGTACAAATTGAGTCTCTGAGTTCCTACATAAAGTGGGAGTATGTTTTTTCCCGTTCTAGTTTTATATACTAACTAAAAATCAAAGTAATTATATATAATCATCCTAGTTACATTGTTGGGTATTAAAATATAATATTAAGAAGATATAATTTAATATATTTTTTCAATAAAAACAATAAAATTTTAACTGTCACGGACCAAGTCGAGTTTCCATCTAAACTAACACCCGACCTGACCCACAACAAGGACCGAAGGGCGTTACCGATCCCTACAGGCTGGCACAAGTTCTCGGGTTTTAAAATAAACCTGGGGAATGATTTACATGAGTAAACAAATATAAATAAACAAACAAAATAAACCAAACCAAAAAATAAATGCCGCTGCCAAACAATCCTTTAACCAAAACCTGATTTGAGTCACATGTAAAACCAAAACCCAAGAACACTAAAATTATGGGGACCAAAAACCAACCCAAAAACAGTCACCCGATGAGGGGACACCACCTGTCAAGTCATCACTACAACGCCACGTCAGGAGGTCTGCTAACAACCAGAACCACCACTCCCAAATGTAGGACCCTTACCTATATCATACATAAACAATTCTACCTACACCCAAAGATGTAATTAGGGTGTGAGAAATCTCCTAGTATGATTCCACCAATAAAATATTCCATGCACAAGCATGAAAAGAAAATTACATTTGTAATGATAAATAATAATAAAAAAGTAATAAATGCTTAACAACGTTAATGAGAACAATTTTCATGAAATGACATTAAAGAAAATAAATTAAAAGCAAACACGTGTTTGTATTGTAACTCAAAAGATATATTATGAATCAACATTTTGCGCAGATTAACTGGTAGCACCAATGGATGTGAGAGGCCCAATGAGTACTATAAATAGGTGGGACCCTAGAAAATCGCGTCTCGGTGAAACGTGGCATAGAAACCATGACCATTAAAAAACGTGGCTTAGAAGGCCACGATCCTCGGAATATGTGGCTTAAAAGGCCACAACCCTCAGTTATCATATATTTATTTAGTGTTGCAATCTTCAATATTTCCAGTGATACTAGGCCAAGCCATCTCTAGAACACTATCTCACTAGTCCTGGTCCCCCCACCTAATACCCCAAGATTCCCCCTTTGTGATCACCTAAAATAAATGTTCACATAACATGTCATTATTAACACTTAATATCAAAAATAGGTGCTTACAAATAACAACTGGTCATTCGCACACTGATATCCACTTTTAAGAACACACTCGAACAAAAAACAATTATAACATAACCTGCGTTGCTTGCAAATTAAATTAAACAAGATGCATAGTTTTATAAAAACAATTTTTATAATCAAGAAAACCGCTAGAAAATCATTAAACAGTTTCCAAACATGTCACAACATATTTAAAGGGAGAAAATCCACTCAAAACGTTTTTCAAGAAAAACGCATTTTTAATACTACACCAAAACGTAATTGCACCATCCACACTTCCTAACACACACACCGCAAAGTTTGAAAAACACCGATAAACAGTCCAAAATAGGTTTTCACAATGAAATTCCCCAACATCACTTAAACATAACTCTATCCAAATAAATGCACAATAAAATTCAGTCACAGATAATTTCTCAATATGTAAACATATAGATAAAAGCCTTAAACTAATTAGATAAGAAATAAAATGATTGTTAATTAATACTTATATGTGGAATCACCTATCGGTGTGTCACAAGCTTCACAAAATTGGTTTTCCAAATCAACTGCACCCAATGCACCTTAAACATACTCTAAATGCACCCTAAAAATAAAGCACAACACAAACACATCAAAATTGAATCAATCACAAAATAAAACATAATTTCAACACTACAAAAACTGAAAGAATGCATAACTGGTGAACTCCTCATCTACAATGAGGGTTCCGAATGATTGGCTGGAGGTTGACGGAGGCTGTCAGACCTTACATGGTGCTGTAAAATAAAAATTAGAGACATGGGGGATAGGCGAAGCCAAGGGAGGGGGGTTGGATTATCTGCTAGACATGGAGAGGGTGTAGTGTGGCATCTAGAGGAGGGAGGATGGTGGTGCCGGCTAGGAAAAATAGGAGAGAAAAGGGAGGTATTTCCCTGAACGGCGGATGACGAAGGAGGAAAAGAGGGTATGGTGCGGTCGGTGGTCTTTTGATTAGGGGAGACGTGACATCATCAGTGCTGAATCGGACTGAGGAAGTGGTGCGGCGTTGGCTTCCTGGATAATAAGGGAGAGCTTCGCGATGTCGGCTCAAGGTAGTTGCAATGGTGCCGTGGCCGCTAGAGGTTGCGGGGAAGGAGGGAGTTGTGCAGCTGGGTGCATGGAAGGCCGAGGTGAGTGGAAGGGCAGCAGCAGGGGAATCCGGTCGAGCAGGAGGGTAGTTGTGGCACCTAGGGTTATGGGGAGATGAACAGTGCACCATAGGGAGGGATAGCGAGGGGGAGAAATAAAAAAAAAGGAGGGATATTAAAAAAGTGGAAAATGAACCTAAAAAAACTATACCGGTCTAAAATAAAAAGATAAAAATAAATATAAAAAAACAACACCAACCTATAAATAAATAAATAAATAATGATGAATGAATTTAATAAAATAAATTAATAATGGGTTCAATAATAATAATTATAATAATGATGATGATGTAAAAAAATACATGTTTCAAATGTTAATAAATAAAAGGTCCGCCCACGCACCGGTTGGCCCCACAACTTCACCCGTTCCCCGCCCACCCATCAGGATTTATCATGCCAAGGGTCATTTACCAGCGCAAAAAGTGCACAGAATGTGTCGGCTTGACTTCATTTATCAGTGCAAGAGGGCACACTAATGTTATTCTTAGCCCAAAATTCAACAAAACAATTATAAATAGGCAATTAAAATTATTTTATAAAAATTTAAATTAAAAACATACCTCAAAATGATGTCCAAGTGTGACAATTATCCCAACCATGAATAATTTTGGTCCTCAGAAAGTCAACTCAAAGCATGATTAGAGAATAGAAATGGGTACTCCTGCTCAACATAATACATCTTCACCCAAGTCTCATGCTCGTCATTCCCATGCTGTCATAAAATGTGAACCAAAGGAATAGACTTCCCATGACGCACCTTCTCTTGAGAATCCACTATCTTCATAGGCCACTCAAACAATGATATGTCTGGCTCAATCTCAAACTCCTCCCAATTCAACACATGTGGCAGATCATGATTATACTTTTCCTGTTGGGATACATGAAATATGTCATGAATCTATGTCAACTGTGAAGGCAATGATAACTTGTATTCCACCTTTCCAATACGCTCATAAATTTCAAAATTCCCAACATACCTTGATGTCAACTTTCTCTACTTACCCAAGTGGTGGTGACCCAAACGAGGGGCCACATTCTGGAACACATTTTCTCCCACTGAAAAATAGAGATCCCACCACCTCTGATTTTCCTAAGATTTTTGGTGACTCTGAGATGTCAATAACTGTTGTCTAATCAACTTAACCTCCTCAGATGTCTCCTAAACAAGGCTTGGTTCCAAGAGTGAGGTCTCGCCTACCTCAGCCCTAGAAAAACGAGAACGAAAAACCCGACCGTAGAGCACCTCAAATGGTTCCATTCTAATATAGGATTAATGTATGTTATTATATAAAAACTCGACTAATCCCAAATAGATATCCCATGAACCTCTGAAATCCAACACACATGCGCGAAGCACATCCTCTAGAATCTGATTCTCCCACTTCATCTGGCCATCCGTCTGAGGATGGTATGCCATGCACATCTTAATCTATTACCCCAAAGCCTTATGGAGGCCTCATCAAAACCCGGATGTAAATTGGGGGTCCCTATAAGAAAAAACTGCTGACGGAACACCCTGAAGTCTGACGCCTTCCTGAACATACAAACGGCTGAGATCCTCCACCTTCATTGTATCTCGGATCGGGATAAAGTGGGATTACATGGTTAAACGATCAATCACTACCCAAATTACATTCCTACCCAGATATTTACAAGGAAATCCAACAATGAAGTCCATGGTGACCTCATCCCATCTCTAGATAGGAATGGGTAATGGATGAAGCAGGCCAGATGGTCTCTGATGCTTTTCTTTCACTTGTTGACAAGTGTAGCATCTCGATACAAAATCAGATATGTCACGTCTCACACCTAGCCACCAAAACTGGCGATGAACATCGTAATAAATCTTGGTTGTACCAAGATGGACGAACCACTGAGACTGGTGGCTATCCTGCATCACCACCTTCTACAGAGACAACAGCACCACTGCATGCCCCTTGAAGCACAAGATCTTATTGGGAAACATAAACTAATCCGAAGAAGTATCCCCCCATGAAGAAACGGCATAGATCACTGACACATCTCATCACCGGGATGCTCCCACTAAATCAACGTCAGAAAAGAAAGAGTCAACTGAATGCTAGCCAAGAGAGTACCTCTGATGTGCTCCATGCTCTCCAAGTGCTTCTGGGTGAAGAGCCCCATCAAAGTCCACTCATTTCTGGACTTCCTCAATTCCTGCACTAGTACTTTCCTACTCAAATCATCGGCCACCACATTACCCTTTCTCGGGGTATAGACAATGTAAAAATAAAACCCATGTGGATACTCAACCCAATGGTGCTGCCTTAGATTGAGAACCTTCTGAGAGAAAATGTAGGGTAAGCTTTTATGGTCGGAATAGATCGAGAATATTTTTCCAAAGAGGTAGTGATGCCAAGTCTTCAGGGAGTGCATCACAGCTGCCAACTCCATGTCATGAGTCGGATAATTCTTCTCTTGCGGCCGGAGCTGGCAAGAACCATATTCCACCACATGATTATCCTTCTTGAGTACACACCCAAGGCATGTACCTGACACATTACAAAAAACTACATATCCATTCCTAGACTCTCGTAATATCTACACAGGTGCAGTGGTCAACCGTTACTTTAACTCCTCAAAGGATTCCTGGCACTATGGGCACCATTCGAACTTCACAATTTTCTGGGTGGGTGGGGTCATGGAGGATGCAAGCCGTGAAAATTCCAAAACAAAATTCCTTTAATAACCTACCAGGCCAAGAAAAATCATGCTCTCAAAAACATTCCTTAGTTTTTCCCATGACATAACAACACTGATCTTATCCGGATCCACTGAAACCATGTTTTCGGAGACGACATGCCCCTAAAACATCACATCCCTGTTTCAGAATGTGCACTTCGAGTGTTTGGAATACAGGTGGTGGTCCTACAAAGTGCCCAAAACAATCTGCAGGTGATTGACCCCGTTGTCATGATTTGGAGTATGGTTTGTGTATGTTGTCAATCAGTAGTGAAAGTTCAGAATGTGTACCCGAAAAGAGATCATGTAGTTCAAGCAGACACCAGTATTAAAGGTGGCGTCGTTTCCCAGTGTTTGCCAAATTTTTGGGCCTGAAAATCGAAAAATAGAGAAAAGTGTTTGTGGAAAAGAGACTTGCATGTCGTGTACTGGATGAAGAGGAAACTTGCGCGCCATATGTTTTTCAAGATCAGAACATCGGAAAATGGAAAAGGGATAACGGTCGTGCAAGTTTTGGGCTAGTCGCGCAAGTGACTTGCGTGCCGTGAAGAGACTTGGGCACTGATGCCTAAGAGAACTGTAAACATGAGCACCTATTGTTTTTCAGTATCATAACTTCAAAATATGGTAAAGGAAAGAAGGTCGCGCAAGTATTTGTGTAGGTCGCGCAAGTGAGTAGCGCGACAGAGGCTAGGGAGGATGAGCTGCTTGCCGGAACCTGCACGCTGAGGGAAGACTTGCGCACCACCGTGCAGGGGGTCCAGTTTGCCTATAAATAGAGGACCCCCCTCCTCATTTCAAATGAAGTTCAAGACTCAGAGATTTTTCGAGCTCTCTTCGCGCAAGTGGTTGATTCGCACAAGTGGTTGTTGGGTCATGCAAGTAGAGGTTGTGTGCCGATTGTTGGTTGTGCAACCAATGCAGTTGGGCAGTTAAAGGCACAACGTTGCACAAGTTTGGTGTTGAAGGAGGTAGTGTCTCTCAAGTAGTGTTGGTGTCACCTGCGCGCCGAATTTGTACCGTGCAAGTGACTTTCATGCCAGGATTGAAACATGCATGTCGGGCTTGGATAAGCAGTCCAGGGTTGTTAAACTTCATTTGTCCTTCTGAAGTTTCACGAAAGCTGGAAGATCGCCCGGTACCCTCAGCGCAAAGTGAGATTAGTCTTCTGGTAAGATTTGGACTTCAACAGAGTATCTACATATGATAGAGGATGAATTCTTATGCAATGATGAAGAGACCTTCATGTCTATAAACTAAGCGAGACTTCACCAACGACAGTGAGCCAGGGGGAGTCAACGGTAGTGACCCCAGGGACTTAGTGAGCTATCCCTGAACCTTTGTAAAGGCAGTGAGCCTGGGACAGAGTGACTGTGCCCGAACCTTTGTAATCCACAGCTAGAGTAGATTAGTGGAATTAGGTACGACTGACAACTTGTCAGTGTATGCTCCTTGGACGTAGCCCTTAGTGGCGAACCAAGTAAAAAGTGTTGTGTCTTCTCTTTGCATGTAAATGTTTTCTTTCTGATCATATTCATCTTATAGGTTCAATAAGTTCCTACCAACGTGGGAACAAGATCCATCATATCAAAAGAGAAATTTGTCACCCTGATTCACCCCTCCCCTCTCAGGGTATCCCGGGGTCCTTCAAGTGGTATCAGAGGGAGGTTGCTAGTGTTGAATCTGTCCTTTATCGTCATGGATAATGCAGTCAATGTCAGGGGAGTCCCTCACTTCGATGGAAGTAATTTCCAGATCTGGAAGAACAGAATCAGATCTCATCTAGGATCACTTGGAATGGAAGTTCTATTTTCTAATGTGAAAGGAATACAAGTCACCGACCCAATAGGCCTGGCTATGACTGAAACAGACAGGAAAATTCTTGATGCAGATGCTAAAGCACAAAATGCACTTACTGCAGCCCTTTCTGATCAGATCTACCTAAAGGTTATGAATTTCACCTCAGAAAAATCCATGTGGGATAAACTTGAGAATATTTTTGAAGGATACAGCAAAGTTATGGAGGCGAAACTACAAGTGCTACACAATCGGTTTGATGATATGAAGATGCATCTAGACGAGAATGCAGACTCTTTCTTCAATCAAATTACTGAAGTGGTTGGAGCTACTTGAGGTCTAGGTGAATAAATTAATTACATTGATATTATAAAAAAAATATTAAGAAGAATTCCACCTCTGTACAATGGAAAGGTGTCAGCCCTTGACGGAAGAGTTCTTTCAAAACATTCTCTGGATGATCTACTTAGCAGCTTGATAGCATATGAAATGAGAGTCTGTCACGACCTGTCCTCGGGGCTCGTGCCATGACTACCCCAAGCCCGCCATCCATAGGCCAGGGGCTGGCGACTAGCACCAAAGGCATAAATCCCGATAGACGGGAAGGCATTGCCTTTATAAAAGTAAACAAAACACCATAGAGTACAAGCAGAAGTAAAACACTAAGTACAAAAGAAAGTGCGGAAAAGTAAATGGGCCAGAATAAAAACCCAACTGAAAGTACAGCTACAACTGAACAAAAGAACAATAGAAAAAGACAAACAACTCGAAGAAAGGAAGTAGCTCTTGGGTCGTCCTCCTCGGATCCTACCTGAAGGGTAGGTACAGATGGCGCAGCTCCTAGATCGTCCACCATGGATCCTACCTAAATGGTAGGTACAGATAGCTTCCACAATGCTCTCACCTGTCAACCTCCTCCGAGTGTCGTCTCGCCGTGAAGTCCACCTCCAGGTACTGACTCGTCGTGTAGTCCACCTCCGGGTACCGTCCAGTCCTTGAACACTCGGCCTCCGTCAGCACTGCCCGTCGTCTACAACCAACATAAATAGGTTCGGGCATAGCCCGTGCAGGGGTGAGTATAACGATACTCAGTAGGGACCCCGAGACCCTCAAGGTCTCACTGAAACCAAAAAGTTTAACCAAAAAGAAGATCTCAACAGATAACCTCTACTTAGGTATATGCTCATGCATATACCTAAGTTATCAAGTAACTCATCTCAATCATGAGGAAAACACCAAGATCATGAAATCAACGGATAACAACTGCCCAGGTATATGCCCATACATATACCAAAGTTATCGAGTGACCAATCTCAATCATGAGGTAAACACAAAGGTCAAAATTCACAGCTCAAACCTGGATTTTCATTATCGAAAATGTAACTACTGAAGAGCCCCGTATCTGGAGTGTACAGTGGTCATGTCACGACTCTGAGGTACTGCTCACTAACCTAGGACTACTGAGGTATTCCTCCTGTCGATTACCGCGGGTCAGCCATCCAAACACAGTAGTGCTTCCCACCGGGGTATGTCACCCAAACACAGTAGTGCACACCCCCTAGTAGCCTGCTGAGGTACTCTCCGAACGAGTACCACGGTTCTGCACTGTCACACAGGTAGTGCTCCATCTGCCATGGGTCTGCACCTCACAAAGTAGTGCTCTTTCCACTGGGCTAGTCGACTCACTTCTAGTCGAGTCGGTCAAGAAGTCGTCAGGTCTCAGTCGGCTACACGGTTTCTGTACACCGCACGATCATCTCTGGGAGGGTCCGCTCCACGAGCTACAGGTCGATACTCCAAGTATCTCAAAGTCCCACGAAGAAGTAACTCAAAGGACCACCTCGTCATAGGGGTCTCAACGCAAAAGACGGTGCGTCAATCGAACGCTCGGTCTGTGAGTTATTAGCCTTTTCGTCCCTAGGGCCCGGTTGGTTTCTTGTGCGAACCAATCCGGCCGTATCTCAACTGTACCCCGAACTCTCATAGGGTATACTCATAGGGACCGCTTCTCAACGTGATCACCAATGCCACTGACGGTTCGTCAAACAGACGTCTGGTCTGAAAGATATCAGCCTTTCCATTCCAGGGGCCCTGTTGGATTTCGGGTGCAATCCAACCCGGAAATTATCCAACTACATCCAAAACTCAGGCAGTGTATGCCAAATGTTCCATCTCATCAAGAGGAATTCAACGAAACAGACGGCGCGTCAATCAGACGCCCGGTCTGTGAGTTATTGGCTTTTTCGACCAAGGGGCCCGGTTGGTTTCGTGAGCGAACCAACCCGATCGCACTCTAACGGCATCCAAATCTCGAGTGGAGTAAGCCAAAAGAGTCGCCTCACTTAGAGGAATTCAACAAAACAGACGGCGCGTCAATCAGATGCCCGGTCTGTGAGTTATTGTCTTTTTCGACCTAGGGGCCCAGTTGGTTTCGTGAGCGAACCAACTCGACCGCACTCCGACGGCATCCAAACCTCGAGCGGAGTAAGCCAAAAGATCCGTCTCACATAGAGGAATCCATAAAAGTTGACGGCACCTCAATCGGACGTCCGGAGCTCAAGATATGAGCGTTTCCGCTCCGAGGGCCCAGTTGGTTTCGTATCTGAACCAACCCGGCCGAACCCAAAGTATTCCGAAACCTTGAGTATAATATACCAAAACGGCCGTCTTGTTCCAAGGATCTCTACGAAACTGATGGTGCATCGATCGGAGGTCTGTATCCCATGATATGGTCAAAAGACCAAAGAGGGTATGAAAACGGGGGGTCTGGGCCCGGACCGACCCAGCTGGGCCAGGCCCGGCCCGGTCCGGCTCGGCCAGCGCGGCGGAGCCAAAGTCTAGGAGCGGGTGGTGTGCGCGGCCCGCCCTCTCCGCTGATTGGGGCTGGCGGAAACCGCCGCCGCCAGCCTTCCGGCGGCGTGCCCCCGCCGTCGGTCGATGGCGCCGCCGCGCCGGCGTGGGGTGCCGCCACAGCCTTCCACGGACCACCGGACGCGCTCTAGTGGTCCGTTTCTCCTGCCATCTTCGCCAACGGTCCTCACGGGACCCGACCTTCACTACGGAGGCCTCAAAATTACCTTGAGGCCTCGTTTGTCGTCACCCGTCAATCCGCACATCAAAAACAAATCGTGTCGTCTTCGTGGTTTTCCCGACGCGGCGCATCGGCACCGCGCCCCTTCGCTGCGGCCCGACTCCGACTGCGGATTTGTTCGGCCCCAAAGGTGCAGCGCAACGGCGCCACGCTCCTTCGTTGTGATTTTCTAAATTCCCGAACGGTCTTCCGCGGTGTGATGGTTCTGCACCATCTCTGTTCCAAACAACAACAGGAACAACAACAAGATAAGGGAGGAGGGTCGGTCGTGTTTGTGCAGTCAGGCCTTCTCCCGTTATACGATAACAAGCGGTCCAAATTTTTAAACAGAGAATGGCGACGGTACTAATCACGAATGAAACAAAATAAACCCCTGCAGTTCTCCCAATAAACATGATATCCCAACCCGTAACATAATCTTTGTGGATCAACTTAATATTTTGTTGATCCGCATTCTTAGATTTAGAAGGGAGTAAATGAGGGTTTACAAATAAGTTCCCTACCTTGAAAAAAGTTTATGAACGACGGTGTCACTGAAAATGGAGTCGCAGGGTGAGGTTTCGTATATGCCGATGGAGAACTTCCGAGGAGGATGCACTGCCTCCTTTCCTTTCACGCGGAGATAAAATTGAAAGGCGGATTGTCGATGGCGAGTTCCCACGTCGGTGCCTCCTCCTTTGCCGAGGAAGAAGAAGATTGAAGAAGAAGAAATAGTTCCTTTAAAACTTCCAAGCTCTCTACCCTTTCCCTCAACACCACAAAAGCCAACCCATAACAAATAATGGTTCCACATTATTTAATCAACCAAAGCCAATTTTTACAAAATTAATTCAAAAGTTGAATTCACATAATTAATGTGTGTGTTGTCTAGAGTTAATGAGGGATAGGGTGAGGAAATGAACGGTTACTCATAATTTAAGAGGGAGTTAGGGAGTTTAAGAGGAATGTGAAGGGGTGGGGTTCGTGTGGGCCCCACCCCACCTTAAATCCTCCCATGTGTGGTTAACTCCAATTGGGTCCCACCCCTAACTCCCTTATATAGATTAAAACCACTTAAGAGAGTGTCAAGTGTTGTAACACAACACTTAATCTAATTATCAAGAAAATAAAAATTGTAGATAAATTATAAATTAAACTTCCACAATTTTTATCATCTTCTCTCGGGTAAATGAAACTCCGGAAATGGTGTTCCTAAGAAATTACCAGCGCTACGGTTCCATCGGTGCCCTCAGAATTTGATTCCGAGCACCGGTGCAAAAGATAGAAATTCTCGCTCGTTCGTTCAATGAACGTACCCGAGCCAAACTTCGGAAAATGATTCTGGGCACACCGGGCCTCGGAATTAGGCGCCGTCAGAAACTACGTTCTTGTAAAATTCCGAAGAAAATTAAGAAAAAAATTTCCTTGAAATTTCCGGGTCTTTACATTACTCCCACCTCAGGGATTTACATCCCCGTAAAGCTATAACACAAAATAGGGAAACAAAAGCGGTATTGAGCACACATCTGAGCCTTCTGCTCTCATGTGCTTACCTGGAGATTCCGTACTTCCAAAGAAATTGCACCTGAGGATTCGACCATCCTCGTAGGATCCGCTCATGTCGATCCTCGATCCCTACTGGAACCTCCGTGGAAGTAACCCCATCGCCATCGTCCTTCTCCTCATAGTTGATGATATGCGAAGGATTGAGCACGTCTCCTTAGTTGAGATACCTTGAAGACGTCGTGCACCTGGTGCAACTGAGGTGGATGGGTCAAGCGGTAAACCACCCCGCCTACCCAGCTGAGGACCTAAAAAGGTCTGTTGAACCTCAAAGATAACTTTCCGCCTTGGCCACATCTCCGTAATCCTCGTCGAGGTGAGACCCGTAGAAGGACATGATCATCATCCTCGAACTCCAGAGGTCTCCATTTTCTGTTAAAACATAAACTCAAACGACTGCTGCCACGAGGGTATGGTTGACCGACTCAAGAGTGATCGGTCGCACCCTCCTGTGAAAGAGTTTATCCCGTGCTACCTAGGGTTTCCTTTTCTCCGACCAAGGAAAACCCATCCCGAAGTTTGCCTAAAACCATCAATTTGAGTATGAACAGTTATTGCCCATTCCATACTTAATCTAACGTCGTAAGTCCTCGACGCTGCCACCAAGAGATTCCAACCTAAAACTCGCCTCGAGGGTCTAACCACACCTTCGGCGTAAGTGTGATTATCGAGTCTCCTCCCATGGTATCTCCAGACGTGAGGGTCAAGTCCACGGCTTACCAGAAACTCTAGGTCTGGAACAAGATTTGTGAAAGCAAGGAATGATTCATATCGACGTCTGTTACTATAGCAGTTAGTAGTGGACACAGACTGTCCCTTGAATCATTTTTAGAGCCATTGGGTCACACTCCTTGACCGCATGCAGCCGCACTCTTCCTCCGCCCTCCATCTCCCTGATCCTGGCGGGGATAACTAAGGCGGGTGGTTGTAGCATGTTATGATGTACACCACCTCATGCTGCTCTCCTAGCTCTGCCTCCACGTCTGCTGCTAAAAATCTATCCTCTTTCGAAAAGAGAAACTCGGTCTCATCCCCTGGATGAACCACCCCCATTTCCTAATACAGTCAATCCCGACATGAATGATGCATTCATGCCATGGATGACGTCATAAGGCCTCGACGTAACTACCAAAAGATCCAACTGTCACTCTCGCCTCCAAGGGTCGAGTCACACTATCAGCATCAGTGTGAGGTCACTGGGTCTCCTCCAGTAGAAATCTCAAAAGTGAGGGTCAAGTCAACAGTTTTAATTGGGACCACTCAGTACCAACCAAACAAAAGGACAGGAAGGAAAACAAAGATAAGTGTCTTTTTATTATTGAAGATCATTGTACAAAGACACGAAAACAACAGCAACATGGAACTAGAAGTACAAGGGACGTATCCACTAGTTCCTCTCCTATCCACCTGCTCCCGGAGCTCTACTTCCATGTCCACTGCTCGGCTGTTTCTCAAGCACCCGCCACTGCTTCTGCCTCGGTGGCTCCTCCAAAGCCTGTGGATCAACTATGCGAGGAGTCAGACAGTCACGTGCCAGGTGACCCTTTCCACCGCATGAGTAACATTGTCTGTTTCTGGCATGCCTAGCTCTGTCCCCACCCCGGGTGCCCTGAACCACCGATCCTGAAACTCGAGATCGCCCAACTGCTGGTCTGGTCCTCCTGGACCTCTGCATAATTTGTCTACTGCCCACAGATTACTCGACTACTGATCGAAAAATACGCGGCAAAGGCAAAATATCCTGTACACGCTCGGGGTGTAGAGTTACTGGCACAAACTCCACCCTGAAGAAGGTCTCTAAGTCTTCCCATGCGAAGGTCATCCCATCGCAAAACTGGAACAAGTGGCTCCACCACCTGCCTGCTTCTGCCTGAAGAAGGCTGGCAGCAAAGATCACCATGAAGTCTACAGGCATCCCCACTAGCCTGAAGACTCTCATCACAGCCTCCAGCCAAACCTCAGCCGCCTGCGGGTCCATCTCTCCCCGGAACCTGGGTGGCCTCTGGCGCTGGAACTGGTGCAGCTCACTCAAGTGGCGTGCATCGCCTACTGCTGGGGCTGGTGGAATCGGTGGCCCAACGTATGGTAGTACCGCTGGTGCCTCTGTTGGTGCCTCAATTGCAAGAGGGCCTTGTACCAAAGCCTCGTCGCTCGACAGGCTGTTAGTATGCACATCTCGCAGGGCTCTAGCTGGTCGTCTTAGAAAAGGCATCCGGAATGAAACAACGTGACACGGTTAAACGGTTATACCTGGTGAGATGACCTAGTTTGAGCTGATATTTAAATAAAACTTCTGGAAACACACACGCAATCATTGTTTTCGTGCACAAAGTCGGAAATCAGTTGTTAGGGTCCTGGTGTATGGATACGTCGGCCGCCCGCACCAACACTGGACTCCCTGAACTGAAAACCACACTCGGTACTCTTAATACTATTGCTTCACAGAAAGAAAATATCAGAGTTATAAGTTCTGCGATAGAACCGACTCCTCTGATACCAATTTGTCACGACCCGTCCTCGGGGCCCGTGCTGTGACTACCCCAAGCCCGCCTTCCATAGGCCAGGGGTTGGCGACTAGCACCAAAGGCGTAAATCCCGATAACTGGGAAGACATTTCCTTTATAAAAGTAAACAGAACACCATAGAGTACAAGAGGAAGTAAAACACTAAGTAAAAAAAGAAAGTTCTGGAAAGTAAATGGGCCAGAATACAAACCCAACTGAAAGTACAGCTACAACTGAACGAAAGTACAAAACAAAAAGACAAACAACTGGAAGAAAGGAATCAGCTCCTGGGTCGTCCTCCTCGGATCCTACCTGAAGGGTAGGTACAGATGGATCAGCTCCTAAATCGTCCACCACGGATCCTACCTGAAGGGTAGGTATAGATAGCTTCCACAACGCTCTCGCCTGTCAACCTCCTCCGAGTGTCGTCTCGTCGTGAAGTCCACCTTCGGGTACTGCCTCGTCATGTAGTCCACCTCCGGGTACCGTCCAGTCCTCGAACACTCGGCCTCCGTCAGCACTGCCCGTCGTCTGCAACCAAAACAACGAGGTACGGGCATAGCCCGTGCAGGGGTGAGTATAACGATACTCCATAGGGACCCTGAGACCCTCAAGGTCTCACTAAAACCAACAAGGTTAACCAAAAAGGAGATCTCAACAGATAACCTCTACTTAGGTATATGCTCATGCATATTCCTAAGTTATCAAGTAACTCATCTCAATCGTGGGGAAAACACCACGATCATGAAATCAACGAATTACCACTACCCAGGTATATTCCCATACATATACCTAAGTTATCAAGTGACCCATCTCAATCAGGAGGTAAACCCAAAGGTCAAAAGTCTCAGCTCAAACTAGGAATTTCATTATCAAAACCGTAACTGCTGAAGAGCCCCGTCTCTGGAGTGTACAGTGGTCCTATCACGACTCCAAGGTACTGCTCACTAACCTAAAACTGCTGAGGTACTCCTCCTGTTGAGCACCGCGGTTCAGCCACCCAAACATAGTAGTGCTTCCCACCGGGGTATGTCACCCAAACACAGTAGTGCACACCCCCTAGTAGCCTGTGGAGGTACTCTCCGGACGAGTACCGTGGGTCTGAACTATCACACAGGTAGTGCTCCGTCTGCCATGGGTCTGCACCTCACAATGTAGTTCTCCATCCACTGGGCTAGTCGACTCACTCCTAGTCGAGTCGGTCAAGCAGTCGTCAGGTCTCAGTCGGCTACACGGTCTCTGTACTCCGCACGCTCGTCTCTGGGAGGGTACGCTCCACAAGCTACAGGTCGATACTCCAAGTATCTCAAATTCCCACGAAGAAGTAACTCAAAGTACCACCTCGTCATAGGGGTCTCAACGCAACAGACGGTGCGTCAATCGGACGCCCGGTCTGTGAGTTATTAGCCTTTTTGTCCCCGGAGCCCGGTTGGTTTCATGTGCGATCCAATCTGGCCGTATCTCAACTATACCATGAACTCTCATAGTGTATACTCATAGGGACCGTTTCTCAACGTGATCATCAACCCCGCTGATAGTTCGTTAAACGGACGTCTGGTCTCAAAGATATCATCTTTTCCGTTCCTGGGGCCCGGTTGGATTTCGGGTGCAATCCAACCCGGCCATTATCCAACTGCATCCAAAACACGGTTGGAGTATGCCAAAAGTTCCGTCTCATCAAGAGGAATTCAACAAAATAGACGGCGCGTCAATCGGACGCCCGGTCTGTGAGTTAATGGCTTTTTTGATCCAGGGGCCTGGTTGGTTTCGTGAGGAAACCAACCCGACCGCACTCCGACGGCATCCAAACCTCGAGCGGAGTAAGCCAAAAGATCCGCCTCACTTAGAGGAATTCAACGAAACAGACGGCGCATCAATCGGATGCACGATCTGTGAGTTATTGGCTTTTTCGACCGAGGGGCCCGATTGGTTTTGTGAGCAAACCAACCCGACTACACTCCGACAGCATCCAAACCTCGAGCGGAGTAAGCCAAAAGATCCGTCTCACTTAGAGAAATCCATCAAAGTCGACGACGTGTCAATTGGACATCCGGAGCTCAAGATATGAGTGTTTCCGCTCCGAGGGCCCGGTTGGTTTAATATCTGAACCAACCCGGCCGAACCCAAAGTATTCCGAAAACTTGAGTATAATATAACTAAACGACCGTCTCGTTCCATGGATCGCTACGCAACTAACGGTGTGTCTATCAGATGTCTGTAGCCCAAGATATAGTCAAAAGACCAAAGAGGGTCTGAAAATGGGGGGTCTGGGCCCGGACCGACCCGGCCCGACCCCCCCTGGGTCGGCCCGAACCGGGTCAACCTGACCTGGGTCCGACCCGGCTGGGCCCGGCCCGGCCCGGTCTGGCCCGACCGACTTGGTCCGGCTCGACTGGCCAGTCGCGGCTCGGTCAGCGCGGCCAAGCCGAAGTCGCGGGGTGGGGGGTGTGCGCGGCCCGCCCTCGCCGCTGATTGAGGCTGGCGGCGCGCCGCCACCACCTTCCGCGGACCACCGGATGTGCTTCGGTGGTCCGTTTCTCCTGCCGTCTTCGCCAACGGTCCTCCCGGGACCCGACCTTCACTGCGAAGGCCTCAAAATTACCTTGTGGGCTCGTTTTTCGTCACCCATCAATCCGCACGCCAAAAATTAATCGTGTCGTCTTCGTGGTTTTCCCGGCGCGGCGCGTCGGCACCGCGCCCCTTCACCGCAGCCCGACTCCAACCACGGATTCGTTCGACCCCAAAGGCGCGGCGCAACGGCGCTGTGCTCCTTCGTCGTGATTTTCTAAATTCCCGCACGGTCTTGCGCGGTGGGATGGTTCTGCGCCATCTCTGTTCCAAACAACAATAGGAACAACAAAAAGATAAGGGAGGAGGGTCGGTCGTGTTTGTCCGGTCCGGCCCCTTCCCATTAAACGATAGCAAGATGTCCAAATTTTTAAACGGAGAACGGCGCCGGTGCTAATCACGAACGAAAAAAATAAACCCCTGCAGTTCTCCCCGTAAACAAGATTTCCCAACCCGTAACATAATCATCGCAGATCAACTTAATATTTTGTTGATACACGTTCTTAGATTTAGAAGGGAGTAAATGAGGGTTTACAAATAAGTTCCCTACCTTGACAAAAGTTGATGAACGATGGTGTTGCTGAAAACGGCGTCGCAGGGTGAGGTTTCGTATATGCCGACGGAGAACGTCCGAGGAGGATACATCATCTCCCTTCCTTTCACGCGGAGAGAAAATTGAAAGGCGGATTGTCGATGGCAGGTTCCCACGTTGGTGCCTCCTCCTTTGCTGTGGAAGAAGAAGATAGAAGAAGAAGAAGAAGTTCCTTTAAAACTTCCAAGCTCTCTACCCATACCCTCAACACCACAAAATCAAACCCATAACAAATAATGGTTTCACATTATTTAATCAACCCAAGCCAACTTTTACAAAATGAATTCAAAAGTTGAATTCACTTAATTAATGTGTGTGTTGTCTAGAGTTAATGAGGGAGAGGGTGAGGAAATGAATGGTTACTCGAAATTTAAGAGGGAGTTAGGGAGTTTAAGAGGAATGTGAAGGGGTGGGGTTTATGTGGCCCCACTTCACCTTAAATCCTCCCATGGGTGGTTAACTCCAAGTGGGTCCCACCCCTAACTCCCTTACATAGATTAAAACCACTTAAGAGAGGGTCAAGTGTTGTAACACAACACTTAATCTACTTATCAAGAAAATAATAATTGTAGATAAATTATAAATTAAACTTCCATAATTTTTATCATCTTCTCTCGGGTAAACTCAACTCCAGAAATGGCGTTCCTAAGCAATTACCAGCACTACGGTTCCATCGGTTCCCTCGGAATTCTATTCCGAGCACCGGTTCAAAAGATATAAATTCTCGCTCATTCGTTCACTGAACGTAACCAAGCCAAACTTCGGAAAATGATTCCGTGAACACCGGGCCTCAGAATCAGGCGCCGTCAGAAACTGCGTTCATGTAAAATTCCAAATCAAATTAAAAATAAAATTTCCCAGAAATTTCCAGGTCTTTACAGAGTCAAACCAGAAGATGCTACGACTCATGTGAGCAAGGAAATGACATTCAAGTCCATGGATAAACTGAAAATCTCAAAAGATAGTAGTGGTGAAGATGAAGAAGAAAAAGAAATTCTTTCTCTCATTGAAAAGAAGTTCTAGAAGTGGAAAGGGAAATTCAAATGGAAGCTACCTCTCACATGTTTTCGTTGTGGAAAAGTTGGGCACATTTCCTCTCAGTGCTTAAGAAAGATCAATGATGAAGATAGTGAAGATGAAATCTTTGATAAGCCTCGGAGAAGGTTCTTCAAAAAGGGAGACTTCAAATCTGGAAAGAAAATGCAAAGGAAGAATTTTGTCTGTGAAGAGGAAGAAGATGATAATGAATTCTGTGATGAAGAAGAACCAGAATTCAAAACTGGGAACTATGCTTCCATGATGGCCACTTTTGAAAAGTCAGAAGATACTGGTGGAGAAGAACAACTGAGAACTTGTGTAGTTCCCAAGATGCAACTTAAGGATGTCGTTAATAAGCTTAAGATTAAATGTAAGAGTTGCAATAAGTGGAAATCAATTGTAGAATAATCAACTGAATACGTTGATCAACTTGAAGCTGAAATTGAATGACTGGAAGAATTTATGAAAGAACAGTCTAAAATAATTGAAAGCAATGATGATGTAGTGGATCTAAAGATGAGAATTGAAGAGCAGGCAAAGGTCATCAATAACATCACCTCCAGACTCGATGAAAAATCCGAGACTCCTGAGGGTCTTGAAGAGGATGTTGTACCTCTAATGAGTAAACTTGAGACTCAATCAATTCCAAAAGAATCGAGGAAGAAAATACAGTTTGGAAGATTCTCAGATGCAGAATTACTAGCAAGAGCCAAGTGTGGTTCAGATGGGGTTGGAAAAATCTTGAGTGATCAAAGACCCGCTTGCATGGGAAAGAGTGGAATTGGCTGTGAGGCTGAGACATCAACTGCTGGAATTGAAATGATCCAAAAGAAATATAAGATGAAAGTTGAAAATGTTGAAACGTTACCTAATGTTCCGAAAAAGTAACCCACAATCCAAACTAAAAGGAGAACTGAAAATTATCCTGAAACATTCGGAAATTGCAGACAGTCTAACTTTTATCCCAAGGAAGAAGGTATGAGGAGAAATTCAAGTGAGAAGACATTTCCTCTCATGAAGTGTCAGTTATGTGTCTATCTTGGCCAAACCATGTATTATTTCGAAGAGGAAAAAAGCTATCTGAATGGAAAAGATATAGAATTTCAACAAAGGAGAACAAATTCATATCCTAATTCTTATAGAAGAAACAATTTCTATGGATATTGCTATCGTTGTTCTAACTTTGGTCATAAGGCTTCTAATTGAAGGTAGAGAAGGGACATGGAAACCTCATACCGATGTTCAAGACAAGTCAAGGCTCGTCAGCAAGACAGTGTTGCTCTTTCAAATAGGTTTTCTCCTCTCAAAAAAGATTTTGACTATGAAGAACCTGGGTATGCGGAAGAGATAATTGAAAGTCTATCAGTACTATATACTCAACCCAATGTCTCATGGAATGAAAGAAAGAATATTGAGAAATCCAACCTTATAGAGGTGGCCCTCAATGCTACAAAGAACAACAATACCTGGTTTTTGGATAACGGGTGTTCATATCATATTATAGGTAATGTGGGACTTCTAATGGATATCAAAAGGATGGTTGATGGTACAGTACGATTTCGTAATGATGGGGCTCTAAAAATCAAAGGGAGTTGAAGTACTGAATTAGCTAATGGAGAACCAAAGAAGACTGAAGTCCTTTACGTAGATGGCCTACGTCATAATCTCCTCAGCGTGAGTCAACTCTGTGACTCGGGACTTATATTTACTTTTAATTAGAAAGGATGCACTATCAAGGGAAAGACATGCAATTCACTTATAAAGGGATTCAGAAAAGAAGGAAACTTGTATCATGTTGATAGTGAAGAAAATGTATGTTACATGACTGTTGAAGAAGAAAACAATTTGTGGCATCGGAGACTGGGACACATCAATCAACAAGACATGGAGAAAATATCAAAATTGATAATTGTCATGGACATTCCCAACCTGAAGCGTGAGCGTGAAAAATCTTTTGATGCTTGCATTCGTGGGAAGCTAGTCTGTAGTTCATATCGTCCAAAGAAGAAAAGGGCATCTCACCTTCTTGATCTGTTTCATACAGATGTATGTGGGCCGATAAATGTTGACGGAACTCATGGAGAAAGGTACTTTTTCCTTTTCATAGATGATTACAGTAGAATGGATTTTCTGATGGTCATTCACGGGAAACGACAAGTCCTTGACTGCATGAAAACATATGGCGAATCGCCGAGAATGATACTGGACGAACAATCAATGTTTTGCGATCTGAAAATGGAGGAGAATACACGTCCATTGAATTTGAAAATTATCTGGAGAAGCATGGGATTCAGCATGAGGTAGCTGCTGTGAGAACTCCACAACAAAATGGAGTTGTTGAACGTAGGAATCGACATGTGAACAACATGGCACGAACTATGCTGATTGAGAGTCGTATTCCACGACATTACTGGAAAGAGGTTGTTCAAGCAGCAGTGTACATTCATAATCGAACAAGACTATATATGGGTGAGATGAAGACACAATTTGAATTGTGGAATGGACGGAAGCCTTCTTTAAAATACTTTTCTGTCATTGGAAGTAAATTATTTATCAGAAACAAAGAAGGAAATCAAGGGAAATATAGAGAAAATGCAGAATAAGGAATTTTCCTTGTTTACTCAATGAACAGAAAAGCCTACAAATGTTTCAACAAGTGTTTAGGAATGATTGTGGAAAGCAGTGATGTTATGATAATTGAAGAGTAAAGTACAAATGCTTCAAGGACGTCATATGCTGATGTAATAGAAAGTCACGAAGAAACTGTTCGTGAAGAAAATACAAATGCAGAAATAGAGAAAGTTGTTCAAAACACTCAGCAGTCACATCATGATGTTGACTCAGAAGAAGAATCTGAAGAAGAAACTATGGCTGAAGAGAATTATACTAAACCTCGTAGGGGAAATTGAAGAGCTGAGATTGATCCATCCAACATAATTGGGGATAAGAGTGCACCCACTCAATCATGAAGGATGAGGAATAACATGCAATCTGAATTTCTATCAATTGTAGAGCCATCCTCATTCAAAGAAGCTGCAGATGATGAATCTTGTGTGAAAGCCATGAATGATGAATTAGTTCAAATTTACAAGAATCAGACATGGGATCTTTTCCAGAGACCCTAAGGTCACAATGTGATTAGTACCAAATAGATCTTCAAAAATAAGTTTGATGAGCATGGAAGTGTGATCAGAAACAAGGCACGACTGGTATGTAAAGGATACTCCCAGATTGAAGGCATTGATGTTGAAGAAACCTTTGCTCCAGTGGCTAGACTGGAGTCAATCAGGATTTTCCTTGCCATGGCACTCCAAATAGTATATAAAGTATATTAAATTGATTTCAAGACAACATTCGTGAATGGTGTACAGGAAGAAGAAGAGCACATTGAACAACCAGTGGGCTTTGTTTTGGGTACTGATGAAACAAAGGTCTGCAAACTGAAAGAAAGTGCTATATGGTTTGAAGCAGGCACCACGGGCGTGGTACTCATGGCTAGATTCATATCTCAAGAAGCTGGAATTCAAAAGAGGAGGAGTTTATCACAATCTCTATGTGAACAATTCTCCAAAAGATCAATTCATGGTTCTAGTCTACGTTGATGATATCATATTTGGTGGCAGCGGGCAAAAATCAGTGGACGAATTTGCCAACCACATGAAATCAGAATTTTAAATGTCCATGATTGGGAAGATCACATATTTCTTGGGGCAGCAGGTGATTCAAAAGAAGGATTACACTTTCATTTCTTAGGAAACATATGCAACAGAGCTGCTGAAGAAGTTTAATATGTAAGACTCCAAACCAATGTCAACTCCGATTTCAGTTGGAACTAAACATGGAAAGCATGAGGATGGGGACTCTGTTGATCCCACCATGTACAGGAGGATCATTGGGAGCCTACTATACCTAACAGCGACACGGCCAGATATTGTCTTTGCCACATGCCCTGTGGCCCTCTTTCAGAGTAATCCAAAGGAGGAACATATGGCGGCAGTAAAAAGAATCATGAGGTACATTCATGGTTCGCATAATTTCAGGTTATTTTTTGCTGCAAGCAGGGACAGTGAATTATCAGCGTTTTCTGATGCTGACTGGTTTGGTGATGTAGTAGACAGAAAGTCCACTAGTGGTGGAGCTTTCTATATTGGGCAGAAATGTGTTGGCTAGTTGATCAAGAAACAAGAAAGTACTTCTCTTAGTACTGTTGAAGCTGATTATATCTCTGCCACAAAGGCGTGCACTCAACTGCTATATATGAAACAATAGTTAACAGATATTGGTGATGAGGTAAAGCAACCAATGGTGATTTACTGTGATAACAAGAGCGCAATTGATCTTATGAAGAATCCTGTTCAGCATTCCCGTATGAAACATATTGAAATCAGGTATCACTTTTTCAAAGAAAAAGTTGAACAAGGGGTGATTATAATGGATCATGTGGGAACTGATGAGCAAGTGGTTGATATCCTGACCAAGCCACTATCTGCGGCTGTGTTTGAGAAGCATCAGTCGAACCTTGGTGTTCAGCCACCTCCCAATGCATTAGGAGGTCATGCAATACCCCTCTCCCCATTTTTGATAACTGTTTTTATCTGTTTATGGCTATGATGCAGATTTATGGGGGAGATACTATCTAGGGAGAGTATGGTTTGAGCTGAACGTTGAACAAATTACTGGTCTTTGGATTTATTGTCAATGGGGGAGAAAGGAATAAATTCAGGAAAGTAGTGCTTCTGTGATGAGAATAATGAGAAGAAAAACATTGGAAGTAATGATTTTGTGAGGAGAACAATGAAAAAGAAATCATTGGAACCCAATTCAAGCTTCCTCTCTTGTTTTTTACACTGAGAATTGCTCACGTAGACTTAGAGTGTTGGCTGAGTTGATTCTTGCGTTTTTGGTTTTCACATGGATGGAGATCAATTGAATTTATTTTCTGATTTCCAAAAAACCAAAGGGGGAGATTGTTGGAACCATGGTCTTCTATGCATGATTTTGATTATGGTTTGTGTTTTTTTTTTCAATCAGAAGCGGATGTTCAGAATGTGTACCCGCAAAGTGATCATACAGTTCAAGCAGACAACAGTATTGAAGGTGGCATCGTTACCCAGTGTTTGCCAAATTTTTGGGCCTGAAAATCAACAAATGGAGAAAAGGGTTTTTGGAAAAGAGACTTGCGCGCCGTGTACTAGATGAAGAGGAAACTTGCGCCCCATATGTAATTCAAGATCAGAACATCGGAAAATGGAAAAGGGATAAGGGCCGCGCATGTTTTGGGCTGGTCACGCAAGTGACCCGCGTGCCATGAAGAGACTTGGGCATCGATGCCTAGGAGGACTGGAAACATGAGCGCCTATTGTTTTTCAATATCATAACTTCAAAATATGGTAAAAAAGAATGTCGCACAAGTATTTGTTTAGGTCGCACAAGTGAGTAGCGCGACAGAGGATAGGGAGGATGAGATGTGCGCCAGAACCTACGCGCCGAGGGAAGACTTGCACGCCACCGCGCAGGGGGTCCAGTTTGCCTATAAATAGAGGACCCCCCTACTCATTTCAAACGAATTTCAAGACTCAATGATTTTTCGAGCTCTCGTCGCGCTAGTGGTTGAGTCGCACAAGTGGTTGTTGGGTCGCGCAAGTAGAGGTTGCGCGCCGATTGTTGGCTGTGCGACCAAGGCTGTTGGGGAGTTAAAGGCGCAACGTCACGCATATTTGGTGTTGAAGGAGGCAGTGTCGCGCAAGTAGTGTTGGTGTCACCTGCGTGCCGAATTTTTACCGCGAAGTGACTTGCGCGCCAGGATTGAAACCTGCATGCCGGGCTTGGATAAACACGCCAGGGTTGTTAAGGTTCATATGTCCTTCTGAAGTTTCACAAAAGCTTGAATATCGCCCGGTACCCTCAGCACAATGTGAGATTAGTCTTCTGGTAAGAGTTGGACTTCAACAGAGCATCTACATACTATAGAGGATGCATTCTTATGCAATGATGAAGATACATTCACGTCTATAAACTGAGAGGGAATTCACCAACGACAGTGAACTAGGGGGAGTCAACGGGAGTGACCTTAGGGATGTTGTGAGCTATCCCTGAACCTTTGTAAAGGAAGTGAGCCTAGGACAGAGTGGCTGTGCCCGAACCTTTGTAATCCACATCTAGTGAAGAATAGTGGAATTAGGTACGACCAACAACTTGTCGGCGTATGATCCTTGGACGTAGCCCTTAGTGGTGAACCAAGTAAAATGTATTGTGTCTTCTCTGTGCATGTGAATGTTTTCTTTCTGATCATATTCATCTTACAGGTTCAACAAGTTCCTACCAACGTGAGAACAAGATCCATCACATCAAAAGAAAATGTTTTCACCCTGATTCACCCCTCCCCTCTCAGGGTGTCTCACGGTCCTTCAGATACATGGAATGAAATGTTTAAACACCCAAATTACTCCAGACAAATAGCTAGTTTATGCATCAGAACTTCCTTGACATGTGTGTAGCTCCCTCACAATGAACGCCCAACATTTAGTTCGACATCGGGAGGAGGAGGAACTTCGGGTGGAACTCCTTCTTCATACTTGATCCCTCTATGAGGATAGGGGCCTCCAGAACTTCATGGATGGTGAGAATACTCCCTTGGGTCTCCAAAATGGCAGATTATAGCTTCTGGTTCGAACTTTCAAATGGGGAGCCCAAGGTGTCATTTTATAGGAAAAATTGAAGGTTGTTTTAGGCACACAGATTTCATCAATGTACTTGTACGACATGTTTCATCCTTCAGAAAGTCTTATCTTGCTTTGGAGAAAATAGAAAAGTTGTAGCCCTACCTCTTGGCTATCTCAACCGAAGGTTTGGAACCGTTTGGACAAATACAGCTCAAGATATTGATAAAATAGAGAACACCACATTTTACTTTTTCTATATTCGGTGTCTTGGACAGATCAGTTAGGTTGGGCCCCATAGAAGCCGAATCAGGATTAGTTTCCTGCATATGAAATGTATCCTATTAAATTTTGGACAGGAACACAAAATTTCAGCCCATTTGGATTCACAAATATCGTTTACTATGCAAAATAGTGGACAAATATCCATGGATCCATTCAATTTTGGCCCATTTTTCTTCCACTTCATCAAAGGCCCTCCAAATCATCTCCACCTACATTGAAATAATAAAAACAAGTAACATTTCCCATTATAGTATTGATTAAAATTAATTTATTGATTCAAACATAAAATGAAATTTATTATTATATTGGGAATATTCCATACAAAACTAGTATAAAACTGCGGTGTAAGGGTGGAATAAAACAGTGAATCGTGGTATAATCACACCCCCACACATAAACATTTGCACTCCTGGGCAAAGTAACATATCCAAATAAAATTATGCATATATATATATATATTTCAAACATCATGAAGATTTAGCATTTGAAGAAATTTTTTTTAAAGTAATGTGATCAACACACGAACCACACCAAGGAGTTCTTCCTAGTGAAAATAGAAAAATTTGTCTCATAAATAATATCATAGTGAAATTCAAAAAGATTCACGATAACCAATTGAGAAAAGAATTTAGTAGTAAACAAGGACATTGACTCTCCATGTGTGTGTGTGAAAACCATTCCATGCTATTCTTTCCACTTGTTATAAAATAAATATATGTTATTTTAACATTTTTCAGCTTAAATGATATTGTCAGCAGACCTGTCATACATCCTTTGCAATCATATTTAAAGACCCACTCATTTAAGCATTCACATAAGTCAAACCATAAGATACCGACCTAGATATCCCCATATTTTTCAAATTTAATCACTCCCCTCATTTTGTTTTGAAGTTTCAATTGAAACAAATATCACACTTATCTCTCAACCCCTGTTTGATCTCCTCACGACACTAATTACAATAGTTATAACAAGATAAAAGGTTGAGGAGGAGTGGTTTTTGACCTACCCAATACACAATTTTTTTTGAGGGCGTACAACAGTCGAACATTAGGTACGCACGCATAGGTCAATCTGGTACAGTAATGAAACATATCAGATAAGGAACGAACGTAAGGAAATATCATTTAAAGCTGAAAAATATTAACCTAACATATATTTACATTATATTAAGTAATAAATATTAACACTTTGTGGTTTAGGGAAAATATTTTTGGAGATATTATTGACACAGTTTTCCAAAAAACTACTCACACAAAGGGCATCAATCATCTCGAAGGTTTCACATAGATACAAACATTTGTATCATTTAAAGAAAACCAATTCACTAAAAATCACTCCCTGATGTTAAATTCATACAAAAATTATTTTAAGCCTTCGTTATGGTATTTTTACTTTTCCCCCTTTATAGTCACCAAATCATCGAACATTGAAATTGTTGATGGGGAAAAATGAAAATACTATAAGAAATGCTAAAAAGAGAAAAAAAGAGAAAAGGATGAAAATTCCTAACTATCCCAGAAATCTATCCACCCCCCACACCTAGAGTATGCAATGTCCTCACTGTAGTAAAAGAGAATGTGGGAAGGAAGGATAAAACCTGGTGGATTGCATTCATAGTTTGCTTCTTGAACTTGGAGTTCCTCCATCAGAGACTCCAGAACAGCTTCATGAAAGTGCATCATCCGCTGCCCATTGATAGTGAAGGTTTTCTTGGTTACATCATTTAGAACCTGAACAACACCAAATGGAGAGACATTAGTAACAATGTATTGTCCAAACTAGTGGGAACAAAGCTTACCAGGATGAAATTTCATCCATGCATTGTAGAGGAGGACTTTATGCCCAATTTGGAACTGACGATGCCGGATAACATGGCCATGGGCAGCCTTGGCTCTTTCCTTATAAATCATGGAGTTTTCATATGCATCTCTTCTCATTTCCTTTAGCTCCTGAATCTGAAACATCCTTTGATCACCTAAACCATAATGATTAGAATTTCATTGTTTGATTGCTCAGTAGGCCCGGTGCTCAATATCAACAGGGAGGTGACAACACTTTCCAAACAAAAGACGATAGGGGGAAATTCCAATGGGAGTTTTGAAAGTAGTACGGTAGGCCCATAATGAATCATCAAGTCCAAGACTCCAATCTTTCCTATTAGGTTGAACCGTTTTTTCACGAATTTGTTTTACCTATCTATTTTAAACCTCAGCTTGACCATTGTTCTGTGGATGATATGCAGTAGAAACTCGATGACCGACTCCATACTGACGCAAAAGTGATTGCATTATTCGGTTGTAGAAATGAGAACTATGGTCACTGATGATGAACCTAGGTAATCCAAACCTACAAAAGATCTGAGTTCTCAAAAATTCTACAACTGTTTTGGAATCTTCGGTCCTTATGGACCATGCCTCTACCCATTTTGATACTTAATCAACGGACAAAAGAATGTACAAGTTGCCAAAAGAATTGGGAAATGGCCCCATAAAGTCAATGCCCCAAAAATAAAAAATTTCATGAAAGAGCAAGGGTTGTTCTGTCATTTCATTCTTTTTAGAGACATTCACCATTCTTTGAAAACGAGGACTAGATTTACAAAATTCATTGGAATCCCATAAAAGTGTTGGCCAAAAGAGGCCAGAATCAAGAACTTTGCAAGCAGTCCATTAGGAAAAAAGTGGCCCCCTCAAGCAAGAGTGTGTAATAATCTGAAGACAGACTGAAACTCTCTATCAGGAACACAAAGCCTAAGGACCTGATCGCTACATGTGTGCCAAAGGTAGGGGTTATCCCAAATGTACCAACGAGACTCTTGTTTTAGACGACTGGCTTGGTTTTTGTTGAAATCAGTAGAAATGCAAGATGATACCAAATAATTTACAATTTCAGCATACTAAGGAATAAAATCATTCAATCGATACAGTTTCTCATCAGGAAAAATTTCATTTATGGGAATACAGGGGTATTAGTCAATGTCTGAGGATGGTTGAATCCTACTGATATGTTCAGCCACCACATTCTCTGCTCCTTTTTTATCTCTATTTTCTAGATTAAATTCTTGAAGGAAGAGCATCCAACAAATGATACATGGTTTGGCTTCCGGTTTCTTTAGGAGATACCGGAGGGATGCATGGTCTGAGAACACAATGACATTGGACCCTAAAAGGTATTACCTGAATTTAACCATGGAAAACACAATGGAAAGAAATTATTTTTCAATGGTTGTGTAGTTTGCTTGGGCTGGGTCCAAAGTATGTGAGGCATATGTAGTGACATGTGGAGCTCGATTGACCCTTTTTGATAAGACTGCCCAACATCATAGTTAGAGGCGTCACACATGAGATCAAATGGTAAATCCCACCGAGGTGGTTGGATTACCGGGGGTGATGTGAGACTCCATTTTAATTTATTAAAATCGTCTTCACATTCTTTATCAAAAACAAAATCTTTTTCTTTTTGGAGTAATCGGGAGAGGGGAAGTGAAATCTTACTAAAATCACAAATGAAACGATGGTAAAATCTAGCATTACGAAGGAAAGACCGCACATCACGTACATTTTTAGGGAATGGTAGGGATGAAATGACATCCACTTTCGATTTAGCTACTTGGATACCATCACTGGAAATGACATGTCGCAAAACTATACCTTGTCGCACCATGAAATGGAATTTCTCATAATTTAATACAAGATTCTTTTCAATACAGTGACGTAGGACGGAACCAAGACTACTTAAACATTCATCAAAAGTGGATCCATAAACAATATAATCATCCACGAAAACATCCATGAAATTCTCCAGGTAATCTGAAAAAATACTAACCATGCATCGCTGGAAAGTACCTGGAGCATTGCACAGACCAAATGGCATCCTTCTATTGGAAAATGTGCCAAAGGGGCAAGTGAAGGTTGTCTTTTCCTGATCCTCAGGGGAAATATGGATCTGAAAGTATCCAGAATACCCATCAAGAATACAGTAATGGGACTTCTCTGCTAGCCTCACTAGCATTTGTTCAATGAATGTAAAGGGGAAATGGTCTTTCATAGTGTGTTTATTTAGTCAGCGATAACCTATACAGACACACCCACAATTCTGCACATGAGTTGGAACCAATTCATTGTATTCATTTTTAATTACCATTAGGCCAGTTTTTTTAGGAACTACTTGAACAGGACTGACCCATTGGCTGTCAGAGATGGGGTAAATGATTCCAGTAGCCAATAATTTTGTTACATCCTTTTTAACTACTTCTAAGAGGTTTGGGTTCAGTCGACGTTGTGCCTGCCTCACTGGTTTAGCCTCATCAGTTAATAAAATATGATGTGTATAAATTGATGGGATAATACAAGGAATGTCTAAAAGTGTCCATCCCAATGCTTCTTTATGCTCCCTCAAAAGTTCAAGCAGTCGTAATTCATGCTCAGGAGGGAGTGAACTAGAAATGATGACGGGAAACTTGTTTCCATACTCAAGAAATGAATATTTTAAATCTTGAGGCAGTTTCTTTACTTCCAATTCATGTGGATTTTGGATTGATGGGAGAGTGTGTGAAAGTGAGAGGTCACTAATCTCATCTAACTACTCGATGGTATTATCATCAGACGAGGAATTAGCTTTTACAAGCGTAGCAGTATCATCGATGCTCATGTGATCCTACGTGTTCAAGAAATTATCAATTAATAAACATGCATGACACTTTTCTATACCACTAAAACAATCAACACATGATTCATTACCATGAATTTCAATCAATGAGGAAAATTCAGAAAGGGGATCAGGGGAAAAAACGAAGCAATTTTAGGGGAAGGGAGCACATCAATTGAATTTACCGAGAAAGAGGAATGTTCTTCTGAGGGGTGCTTCATGGAATCAAGGATGTTGAAATGGACTATGTCACCACAAAATTCCATAGATAGTGTACCATTATGGACATTAATTATGGCTTTGGCAGTTCTCAAGAAAGGTCTCCCCAATATAATTGGGGTGTGTCCATTCATCCTATCATCATCCATTTTTAGCACAAAAAAAATCAGCAAGAAATATTAAATTTTGAACCCTCACTAGAACATCCTCTAACACACCAGAAGGGTGTTTCGTACTCCGATTTGCTAGCTAAACAACTGTTCATGTGGGATTTAGTTCACCGACCTGCAAAGAAGAGCAAATAGAGTGGGGCATCACATTAATAGAGGCACCCAAATCAAGCATAGCATTAGAGAAAGAATTCTCCCCTGTGGTGCATGGAATCGAGAATGTTCTATGACCGTTGCACTTGGTGGGAAGTGATGGATGTATCGATGCAGAGACATTCCTCCCCGGGCTCACCTTCTCATCACATCTAAGTCACCTTCGGTGGGTACACATATCCTTCAGAAACATGGAATATCTTGTAATTTTCTTGATGGCATCAATCAATGGAATATTAACCTGCAATTTTTTTATAGTCTCTAAGACTTCTTTATCAAGTTCAGTTTCCTTTTGTTTCCATGGTTGGGTGTCTCTTTGGGGAAATGGAAGAGGAATGCTTGGGCTTGGTAACTCATCAATAGACACACTCTTTCCTTTGGTAGGACTTCTCTCAAGACAAGGTTCCACCTCATTTGATCCTTTTTCAGTGGTTGGGATGGTGGTTTCCTTAGGAAAGGATGAGTCTAATGGAGGGTTAATTTGGCTTTTAAGATGAGTTCCACTCTTAAGGGTGATGGAACTAACATTTCCCTTATCCCTAGGGTTGACAAGTGTTTGAGATGGTAGTTTACCAGACCCATGGATTTGGATTTCACCCACAGAGTTAGCTAGTTGGCCTAATTGGGTTTTGAGGTCTTGTATGTATTCTTGGGTGGTTTGATGGAACTGGAGATTATTGGTAGCCATTTGTTTTATCATATCTTCTAGGCTAGGCTCGGGATTTGGAGGGGTTGTTGGAAAGGACTTTGGGGTGGTTGAAAATTTATGGGTAGTGGTGATTGATGAATACTTTGCCCTGGTTGGTTCCATGGTTGATGAGGCTGGTTTGAATACCCCCCTTTCCTATAGTCTTGGTTGTCTTTCCACTGAGGGTTGGATGGATAGTATGTTTCTTGACTAATGGGTTGGTTATAGGGGCATCCTGGGAATATTGTCTCACAAATCTCAGAAGTTTCTCTCAATTGGGGGCATTGGTCAGAATAGTGGGTTTTAGAAGAGAATATACCACAATATATGGGACAAGGAGATTGGAATTTCCCTTGGGAAAGAGAAAGTTGTCGAAGAAGGGTACTCACCCCTTCAAACTTTGTGTCCACCTTCTTCTCGAATTCAGTACTTTGCACATCATGGACACCTCGAATGGGTACACTGGAACTTGAACTGAATTGTTGAGTGTTCTCTGCAATGGTCTCAATTAGGGCCCTTGCAGTGATTGGGGTTTTATCTACTAGTCCACCACCTGCAGTAGCATCAATCATGTTACGATCTATTGGAATTAAACCTTCATAAAAATATTTAATTAAAAGTTGATAGATTATTTGGGGGTGTGGACAACTTGAACATAATATCTTAAAGAGTTCCCAATATTCATGAAGGGTTTCTCATTAAGACTGTCTTATCCCACATATTTCGTTCCTTATTGTTTTAGTTCGAGAGGCTGGGAAGTATTTTTTAAGAAAATGTCGTTTCATGTCCACCCAACCACTAATAGGTGAATTAACATAATACAACCAATCTTTAGCTGTGTCTTCTAATGAAAATGGAAATTCCCTAAGTTTTACTTGTTCTTCATCCACATTAGTAGGTTTTAATGTTGAACAAATAACATGAAATTCTTTTAAATGCTTATGTTGATCTTCTCCAGGAAGTCCATGAAATCTTGGTAATAAATGAATTAAACCAGATTTTAGTTCAAAATTGGGTGCCTCACCTTGTAATTGAATGTAAGTGGGTCGGATATCAACATCATGCAAGGTTAGTTATTTTAGTGTTATATTATTTTCAGAAATTTTATACAAGTTATGTTCAGTTTTAAATTCGGTTTCAAAAGAAGAAGAAGGATCAATAGGAATTTTAAGATGTGATGTCTCCACCTTCAAAGTGTTGTCTTGTGTGTCTCGGTTTCATTGATGTAAGATCCTCTCCGGTTCGGGTTCAAAATTTTGTAGGTCTCCTATAGTATAACGCATCATACACAGAACCTACACAATAAATAAATTATAACACAAAAATAAATGCAATGGTAGAAGATAAAACAAACAAATATTCACAAAAATTACAAAAAAATTATCAAAAACACGCACTAAAAATCATAGTGCTCCCCAGCATCGACGACTATATTTGACCGCGTTTTCATGACCCATAAAATTTATTATGTTTTTATGGTTGATTTATAGTCTAAGGTAGACCCTAGGTTGTATCTCAAGGAGCGTTGGTAGGTTTAGAGTGTGTATTTTTAATAAAAATGACTAAGAGTGGGGATGGTTTTGAAAAGAGTTTAAAACAATGGCTTTGTTGAAATAGCTTAAAAGTTGAGTGAACTAGTGGATTTTGAAAAATATGAGATAAAATGGTTGATGTGATTTCACTACACACATATCAAGTTCATTTTTCATAGAGATTCATCTTAGGTTTAGGGTAATTCTTTGGTTGGAGTTAATTGGAATCCTGGTTAATTCCTAAGATTTTATTTCAATGCTTTAAGGACCAAACCTTGACGTAACAATATTATTGTCAAGGTCCAATAATTATTCATGTAATAAGATCTTCCAAATAAGAATAAAATCACAATAAGGTGGGTATGAAAAGGGTTCTAGTGATGTCTAATTGGAACAACACAAGTCACACACTCAAAACCACACACCGATCAGTTAGAAATTAAGAGCATAACACTCACATGAATCAAATCAAGCATTCACATCTGAAATAAAATAAGATACATGGGATTAAATGTTTAAACACCCAAATTAATCCAAACCAGTAGCTAGTGTATGCATCAGAACTCCCTTTACATGTGTGTAGCTCCCTCACAACGAACGCCCAACTTTTATCTCGACATCGAGAGGAGGAGGAAGCTCGGGTGGAACTCCTTCTTCATCCTTGATCCTTCTATGAGGATAGGGGCCTCCAGACCTTCTTCGATGGTGATAAGACTCCATTGGGTCTCCAAAATGGCAAATTTTGGCTTCTGGTTCGAGCTTTCAAATGGGAATCCCAAGGTCTCATTTTATAGGAAAAATGGAAGGTGGTTTTAGGCACACAGATTTCATCAATCCACTTGTACCAATCATTTAGGCCTTCATACAGTCTTATCTTTCTTTGGGGAAAATATAAAAGTTGTAGCCCTAATTATTGAATGTCTCTACTGGATGTTTGGAACCTTCTGGACAACTACATCTCATGATATTGATAAATTACATAACACCGCATTTAACTTGGTCCGTATTCGGTGGATTGGATGGATCAGTTTGTATGGGCCCCATAGAAACCGAATCAGAATTGGGTTCCTTAATATGAAATATAGAATATTAAATTTTGGAGAGGCCCAAAAAATTTCATCCCATTTTTATCCATGGATATCATTTACAATTCACAACAGTGGACAGATGTCCATGGATCCTTGCAAGTTTGGCCCATTTTTCTTCCACTTCATCAAAGTCCCTCCGAATCATCTCCACCTACATTGAAATAATAAAAACAAGTAACATTTCCCATTATAATATTGATTAAAATTTATTTTTTTGTTCAATCATAAAGTGAAATTTATTATTATATTTGGAATATTCATTATAAAACAAGTTTAAAACTGCGGTGTAAGGGTGGAATAAAATAGTGAATCGTGGTATGATCAGTGATGCACATGCTCCTCCTCATATCAATAATAAACCATGATGTCATCCCCAAAACCCACTAAAAATGAGTTGAGATATTTATAGAACACCCTATTCATTAGTTCAATGAAAACTTCTAGAGCATTCGTCAATCCGAAAGGCATGACCAAGTACTTGATGTGACCATACCATCTTCGGACGGCCGTCTTCGGAATCTCTACATCTCTCACCCTAAGCTAGTGGAATCCCGACTACAAGTCGATTTTGGAGAACCACATTGACCCCTTTATCTGGTCTAACAAATTGTCAATCTGGGGAAAAGGGAATTTATTCTTGACGGCCACCTTATTCAATTTCTTGTAATTGATGCATAACCGGAGGGTTCCATCAGCCTTCGTCACGAATAAAGCTGGGGTGGCCCAAGGAGAGATGCTCGAGAGAATGAATACTTTGGATTCCAAATAATCTATATGTATCTTCAATTACCTAAATTTAGGGGGGCATGCCATATGTGCGATGACATAAAGGTTTTGTTCCTGACACCAACTCAATCGATAACTCCACATCCCGCTTTGGGGGTAATTCTGAAAAATCATATGGAAAGAACTTTGGGAACTCATCCACTACATGAGTTAAAAATCCCTGAGAAACACCACCATCATCCTCTAGTTCAAGCAATGACAACTGATAATCAACATTACCCAACTCAGGGAGTGGAGGTCCCGCGCGACCCGACTGAGGATCCATTTCTCCATGAAATAACTGAGGACTCCCATCTGGTTCCCTAAAACTGACACGAATTCGATATCGGTTAATATGAACTTCAATACAAACTAGCTAGTCCATGCTAAGGATCACATCAAATAGTTCCATATTAAGGAACAATAAATCCCACTCCATATCGACTCATGATACAGAGAGCGTGCACGAAATATACCTAAGGCCTTGCTCTATGTTTTCCACCAACGGTGTTTCCAACTCCATAGAAAAAGATAATAGTTTAATTGGTAGGTTTAGAAGGTTCGCAATACAGGAAGATATAAAATAAACTGAAGCACCAATATCAAATAAAACTACAGCTATAGAATATTCAATAAATATTGTAACTTGAGTAGTTGAAGGTCCAACAACAGATCCCACTGGTACATGATCCACATCATGCATATGCCTGGTCCCTGCAGGAGAACAACCACTCGCCTGAGGCTCCGACCTAATCTGGCTCTACCCTGAAGACAATCTGGTCCTACCACTATGGCTACCGAACTGAGATCATATCATCCTTGTCAGCTCTGACAGAACTGATACCCCTCTGGAAGCCACAGATCCAGTCCCACTCCGGTAAGGGAGTACAGTCCTGCAGAAATGATGTAGATGTCCCACAGCTCCACACCCATGGAAAGGTCTGGGAGGGTATGTACATGCAGTAAGTATGTTCCATACCCTTCTTCACTGACGACACACCATAGACCCTAGACCAGAAGCCACAGATGACATATTTCTGGGATGATGACCTGAGCTACCACCACTCTTCTTCTATTTCTCATCATGCCTCCTCTACTTCTCGAATGAAATTACACTGCCAAACCCTAACATTGATCCATAAAACCCTGAATTTACTCTCTAGTCAATCTCGACCATGAAAGAATGATCAACCACCTCTGCATACATTCCTAGGTTGAATAAGAATACCTGAGAGTGGATTTCTGGTATAAGGCCCTTCTCAAACATCTGAGCATTAAAATATTCACTAGAAACAATATCAGGTTCATAACGCACTAGCTCAACAAAGAGGTTTTCATATTCTGTCATAGAATGATCCCCTTATGAAAGATCCATGAACTCCTAGGATCTGGCGTAGACCAGGAACTCGAGACAATACAACAAGTTAATGTCGGATTTGAAATCCTTCATGTTCATCTGGTCATGCTTCCCAGACCGAATCACTGATTTCCACCAATTGCAACTGGATCCCTCAAGTTGAAATGAGTCACATTTACCATGACTTCCTCTAGCATGTCAAGGAAATACAAAATATGCTCTATCTTTTCAATCCATTCCTCTGCCTCTTGAGGTTTTGAGCTACCTCGGAAAGAAGGATGTTTATTTTCCAGAAATTCATAAGCATTATCCCTCTTGTTTCAAGACTCGTCTCCTCTAGCTATAATATGGTTAGGTGCAGGATTCTCCCCTTTTCCAAATTCCTGAATAGCTCAGACCACTACTTATACCAATCTCTGATCAAGCGGAAAGGGAGAACTCTCTCTGGCTTCCTCCCATGGGTGCATGTAAGCTCTCCGGGGAGGCATCTTGCTGCAAAGAGAAACAGTCACAAAATAACATCCTCAATATATCATATCTTGAGAAAAAATAAATTTACAGAAAGATAAGTAATCATCAATAAACCAAATATGGAAAAGACACATCGTGTTCAAATGCTTCTTCCTCTCCCCATGTCCACGCACAGTCTGTAGCCTGCACCTCCCACCTAGAAGAGAAGTCAAACAAGAATCATGATACCCCATGGTGACTCAAGGTCTGTCACAAGGTGTGATAGCTAGGAACCCTACACGCAATCAGAATTCTATGCCCCAACAATCCTAGCTCCTGTCTAACTAGACTCACCCCAAATAAAATAACTCTAACAAAAAAACCTACCTCTAATACCATTTTGTCACGAACCAAGTCATGTTACCTTCTGAACCGAAGCCTGACCTGGAATCCGGCAAGGCCCAAAGGGAGTTCCCAGTCCCCACGGTCTAAAATAAGTGCCTAGGTATTAAAATAATCCTTGGGAATGATTTACCTAACTAAAAAATCTAAAGCAACCAACCAAATTAACAAAAAAAGTAAAATTCATAGCCAAACAAGACTTTAACCAAATCCAGATTTTGAATCACATGTAAAACAAAAACCCAAGCATCACTAAATGTATGGTGACCAAAAACCAACCCAAAAACATTCACTCGTTGAGAGGAAACCACCCCCAATCCATCACTATAACTCCATGTCATGAGGTCTGCTAACAACATGAACCATCACTCCCAAATGCAAGAAACATACATGTATCAAACATAAACAAATCTACTTACTCCCAAAGGTGTAAGTAGGGTGTGATAAATCGCCCAGTAGGATTCCACCAAGAAAAGATACCACACACGAGCATTAAAAGGCAAATACATTTGCAATGATAAATACAAAAAGTAAGAAATTCTTAATAACATTAATGAAAATAGTTTCCATGAAATGACTTTAAAGAAAATAAGTTTAAAGAAGACCCATGTTTGTGTAGTAACTCAAAAGACATATTATGAGTCATTGGTGTGCGCAGAGTAACCAGTAGCACCAATGGATGGGAGAGGCCTGATGGGTATGTGAAATAGGTGGGACCCTGGAATGTCGTGTCTCAGTGAAACGTGGCTTAGAAACCACAAACCTAAGAAAACGTGGCATAGAAGGCCACGACCCCCAAAAAACGTGGGTTAGAAGACCATGACCCTCATTTATAATATTTTTAATTAGTGATTTTATCGTTAATCATGACAGTGAAATCGAGCGAGGCCATCTCCAGAACACTAGCACCCTAGTCCTGGTCCCCCCCACCTAATACCCCATGCATCCCTCTTTGTACTCACCAAAAATAAATGTTCACATAACATGTCACATTAACACTAAAGAGCCAAACGAGGTGCTTACAAACTAGAACATGTCATTCTCACATCGATATCCTCTCTTAAAACCACACACACACCAAAAAAATTTTAGAACATAACCTTCGCTACTTGCACATTAAATTAAACTTGCTGCATTGTTTTATAAAAACACATTTTATAATCATCCAAACCACTAAAAAATCCTTAAACAGTTTCCAAACATTTCACAAAATATTTAAAGGTCCAAAAGTCACTCAATATTTTTTTAAAGACAAATTTTTTTTATACTAGGCCAAAACATAATTTCACCATACACACTTCCAAACACACACACTGCACAGTTTGCAAAACACTGATAAATAGTCCAAAATAGGTTTTCACAATAAAATTCACCTATATCACTTAAACATAACTATAAACAAATAAATGCTCAGTAAAACTCTGTCAAAGATAATTTCTCCATATATAAACAAATTGAAAAATTCATTAAACTAATTAGATAATCAAAAAAATGATTGCTAATTAATACTTGTGTGCGGAATCACCCACCAGTGTGTCACAAGCTTCACAAAATTTTTGTGCAAAATCCACCACACCCAATTCACCTCAAACAAACTCAAAACACAACCTTAAAATAAATCACAGTACAAAGGCATCAAAATTGAATCAATCGAAAACTAAAATTTATTTTCAACGTCAACAAAAATGAAATAATACATAACCGGTGTACAACACACCTACAACGAGTGTTTCGAATCATTTTATGGAGTTTGATGGAGGCTATCCAAGCTTACGCGGTGCCGGAAAATCAAAATGAGAGTTGCAGGGATAGGCGTTTCCAAGGGAAGGGGCTATCGGATGATCTGTGGGACACGGATATGGTGTAGACTGGCTGTCCAGAGGAGGGAGGAGGGTGGCATCGGCTAGGAAAAACAGGAGAGTAGAGGGAGGAGTGGCTTGGCGCGGCGGAGGAGGAAGGTTGTAAAGGAGGGTACGTCGTGGTCGACAGTCTACTGGACAGGGGAGGCGTGACGTCACCAGTGCGGAATCCAGCTGAGGTGGTGGTGCGACATCGGCTGCCTCAAGAAGCAGGGAGAGTTAAGTGATGTCATCTCAAGGCAGATGGGAGGGTTTATCGATCGATGGAGGAAGTAGAGAAGGAGGGAGGTGCGCAACTAGGTGCAAGGCAGGTCAAGGTGAGTGGGAGGGAAGCAGCAGGGGCGTTCGGTCGAGCAGGAGGGGAGTTGTGGTGGCTGGGGTTAGGGGAGATGAACAGTGTGCCATAGGGAGGGATAATGAGGGAGAGAAATAAAAAAAATAAATATAAGAGGAGGGATAAAAAAGTTGAAAAGAAACCTACAAAACTAGACCTATCTAAAATAAAAAGATAAAAAAAAATTAACTACACAAACCTATAATAAAACAAATAAATAAATAAAAATGATGTATGAATTTAATAACATAAATTAATAAAGGGTTAAATAATAGTAATAATAATGATAAAAATAATGATGTAAAAATAATACACGATTGAAACATTAACAAAAAAAGGTACTCCGGCGCGTTGGCTGGCAGCACAGCTTCGCCCATGCCCCGCCCGCGCATCGGGCGTTATCATGCCAAGGGTCATTTACGTGCGCAAAAAGTGCACGGGACATGTCGTCTTGACTTCATTTATCAGCGCAAGAGTGCACACTAATGTCGATCTCAGCCAAGAATCTAACAAAACAATTATAAAAAGTAAATTAAACTTATGTGATAAAAATTAAAATTAAAAACAGACCTCAAAATGATGCCCATGTGTGACAATTAATGTACCAACTCGGTCCCGTAGACAGCACAAACACCCCACCTTAACATGGTTGTCGGGTCCTGGCCCACTAGGAACCACCAGTTTCCCCGCAGACATGTGGTCCCCACCCTAGGGCCCACCCACGTGCCTGAACGGGTCATCTGACTAATGATAGTCCCCACAGGACAACACAAGTCCATTCGAGTGTGCATTTTCATCACTGACACACACCCTGGGTATCTTCTGAAAAGGTCACCCATCATGACCACTACTCCAGGCCAAGTATGCTTAACTATGGAGTTTTAATGAGGTAGGATCCTGAAATGGAATGTTCACTTTGTTAACATGAGTATTATAATTTAGCCATTTAACCCATTATCGTTTTGGGCAGTTACAATCACCCCCCCCCCCCTTAGAGCACAACTTCCTCATTGTGGGCCCTACATCTCAACTCAGGCAGTGCACCGCACTTAAGGCTTGGTTCTTCCTCTGAAATCAAACATGACAACTGGGTCCTAGTGATAGCACAACCACCCCACCTAAACATGGTTGTCGGGTCCTGGCCTACCAGGTACCACCAGTTTCCCCGCAGACATGTGGTCCCCAACCTAGGGCCCACCCACGTGCTTGAATAGGTCATATGACTAATGATAGATCCCACATGCCAACACATGTCTTTTCCAGTGTGCTTTTTCCTCACTCAAACATATCCTGGGTAACATACCAGAAGGACAACCATCTTGACCACTACTCTAGGCCAAAATATGCTTAACTATGGAGTTCTAATTAGGTAGGTTCTCGAAAAGGAAGGTTCACATTGTTGACATGTGTTATATCATTTAGTTATTTAACCCTTTATCATTTTGGTGTGTTAAAATCACCCAATATATAATGTATCCTTCACAACAAGCATTAAACTAATGCAGAAAACTAGCAACCATGTTATGGTAAATTACATTCATGTACACTAAATATCCATGACCCATAAACAACAACAAGAATTCCATACATTAAAATAGCTCCACGCCTAATCATAGATTCATCACAAAACAAAATATAATCCTCCCCTAACTCAGGTTGGATCATTACTTATGTGGTTTTTAACCACTTATTAAACTCTAATAAAGAATTCCCACATGAAATTGACAATTAAAACTAAATTCCAATCATGGTCAAGTTTGATAGTAGAACTGGAAAGTAGGAAATTTCATTAATGAACCTTCAAAAATATATAGGTAACTCTATATATATATATATAGGAAAATATTGGGTTTATTTAGGAAACAATTTTGTGAACCTTCTCTATGTTGACTGAAAAACCATACTCTAAAATGATGTGATCCACGAAATTTACTCGGTCAATCCATATTGGACCCTTAGATGACTTGGTGTAAATATAATTCTGTCTTAGTACACTATAGATGATTTAACTATATTGTTCATGATATTTATAAGTCTTGGAGTAAAATTGTATATCATCCACAAAAATTTCCAAACAATCCAAGTACGGTTGGAATATATTGTTCATAAAGGACATAAATACTATTTGGAGAATTTTTTAGTCTGAATGACATCACAATAAAGTCATATTAGGTATACCTAATTCTAAAATATTTCTTTGGTATATCATAAATTCTAAATCTCTAATGATTATAACCTAATATCATGTTCATCTTGAAGAAATTCAAATATCCTCATAACTAGTCAAAGTGTTCATCGATATGGAGAAGGGGATACGAGTTCGTTAATTAAATATGGTCCAAATTCTGATAATCGCACATAAATAAGTGGTCTAGCCATCCCTCTTTTCAAAAAACTCATAAGAAACCCAATTTCATTTACCCAGATGGATAAATCATCTATCCATCAACTCTTTGACCTAAATTCTTATTCCCTTGAATATTTATTTGTTACATCTTGTAATTTGGAATAGAAAATGGTTGAGATTTATGAATGAGATCAAGTGTAATATCAACATTCCTCTCATGTGGTATCCTTGAGTGGTATCTTGGAGACACTCTCATGAAAATTTCCACTATGGGTGGAAATACATCCCTCTTTACACCAAATTAATCAAACAACAAACATGAAACTTGGGTAGAGAGCTCCCCTAATTTCGGATGAATTGGCCCATTATGGACAAACGGGATATCCTAATTTCTAAGATGAAATTAACTATCACCATCAGGAGATAAAAACGTCACCTTCCTATGGTAAAAATTTATGCAGGCTTGGTATGATACAAACTATTCCATACCCAAAATCATGTTGAAGCCTCACATGTAATGTTTGAAAAATTATAAAATATGATACACCCCAACCAAAAGAGAACATCCCTTTCACAAAAAAATGCATCCTAATTATACTCACAATGGTGTAATGATCTCCACAACCCCACATGTAAACTCCACTATCAAACTCAATCAATTCACAAGTTGTGATGATATAAAAGGTTGAGATGAACCTATATAAAATAATGTTCTAGGAAGTATAGACTCTACAATAGTTGAAACTATGAATGTAGATGATCCAACGTCACTATCAAAAAGTTTTAGCTCTACTGAATTTAGTTTTCATGCTCATCTTCCCTATATATAATTTTGAGTACATTGAGATGTATACATATACAAATATGGGGGCTCATTCAACAGGTTAAAGAATTCACTTCCTCAACTTACATGACCGATGGAACTCCAAATCCCTTGTTGATATGTAGTGTAATACCCCTTCCTAGTGTTTGTGCTCTACCTGACTCCTATACCACAACCAATTGGTTGAGGGTTTCTGAAAAACCATTATAGTTGTCCCATCCTACTGAAAGATTGTCACTATAATAGTGGTTAGTGGAACTATCTATGAAAGTAACCTTGCCTTCTTCACTAGTTGAATAGAAATCGAGTAATGCCCTATGTAATTGACACTTCCCCATATACATTATCTTTTCCACTACATTGTTTACTATTATCACAACAATGCTTCTAACCATAGGAATGTGTAGATCATGGTTTTCTTGAAAAAACACATATCATTCACTATAATACTCCTTCGCGTTCCCCTTAGGTATGATATCCTACTTCACCCATTTATGAAAACTTTTTCAAATACAAGATATTAGCTTAGGATATAATCACAAATTAATACCCATCATGAAAACAATACATTATAGTTTCCCCATTCCCTACCAATGCTAGAGAAAATCACTTCAATGGTATGGGGATTTCAATATAGTCCACCCAGTATATACCCTTAGGTAAATATCAAAATTTATACTTACCTCTCCTTCATTTTCATCTCAGGGTAAAATTTATCCATGAACATCAATTGAAAGTACATCCATTCCATATTATCCAACATTACATCCCAATTTAGAATGTCCCACCAACATTTTACTAAGAGATGTATCTTGTAAGACTAAAACTTGAGTATATCTTTATTAGGAGTCTCGAAATTGTAAAGTATCATCTGGATAAACTCAATAAAAAACATAACTAACTCATATCCACACTCCCTAATGAATTTTTTTGGGTTATGCAGCTGGTAATCCCATTCCAAGTCAGACATATTCTTCACAACCCACCCTATAACTCCATCTGTAAACTGAATAAAGAAAAAGATATCAGGGAAATTCTCTCCAGCTTCCTCACCTAAAACTACCAGAGCCTCTAGTTCCACTACTAGACGTACATCTCCAGCCGTGTCCACCTTTCATAATATCAACTTTCTTTACACATAACACATCACTATCATTTAAAATTTTCAATTTAATATTACCAATTTTTTAATTTAAATTACATAATTAAAGAAAAGAATTTTCATTTTTAATGATTCACCCAAATAGATCTTTTTCATGTGTTTCTAAAATGATGCATGTCACATAACACTCTTGAGTAGAAATAATGATGCAATTATTCTCAACTATCAGGACATACCAGACAAAAAATAAAATATTATAAAATTATAACATCAAATAGCAAGTGAATCACCCACGGTGAAATAACATCCAAATGTAACAACAAACATCAATAACAACAATCCCACTCTTAGTAAATGGATTTTAATTAAGTACATGGGTGATCTAATATCATTAAAAATCTCTTGACAAAAGACTGAGTTATCATAGTCTCCTTCATAACTATCCCAAGTTGTAATAAGTATAAAAAGAAAAATAAACATTCCTTTGATACTCCTTTGTAATGTTTTGACTCAGGATTCACATACTTGTGCCCCACGATAGTTGGTCAAAAGACTTCAGGAATGCCTCCATATAGGCCGAAGGCTACCGACTAGTAATAAGGATCATGTATATAAAATTTGGAGACTATATGAACTATATCAGTTAAGAACAATACATAAATTAAGTAATCATTAACCAAATAGTATCATAACCAATAAATACCAGTATAAAATAATAATCCAATGTCGAAAATTATATCAAAAATATGAAATATATTGGTATTTCCATATATGTGTAAATTTCAAATATGGAAAATGAAATTGAAGACACACTAACAACTCTCCATGAGGGCCCTCATGTATCATATTATCCCCTCATCGATTCACTAACTAGACTCATCTGTCTAACATTGTGATCCATCCATAATCTAGTCCTAAAAACCTGAAATCTATTAGGGCAACAATCGAGAAGCCCAATTAAAATTTGAATACAACTCATTAAGACACCACCAAATTCATAATACAATATTATGTCTATTAATATGTATTCATTTTTATTAATAACAAACTATAAAAAATTATGTAAACAGATATCATATTTTATTATTCTTAAATTAACCACACATTTCCATGGGTTCATGATGACAACCATATCATCAATACCTTCTTCAGCCCATGATAGAGTTTGAACCATCCCCAAAGATATATAACATATCATTACACCATTAGGTAGTGTTTATCAATTCATTCCACTTTCATATCACTACCACTTGGAACCCCAATCTAATTCAAATATCATTTTCCCATATCATCTTGTTTGGAACATTGTGAGTATTTTGAGAAGCAGTACCAATCCCACATCTCATGGGTACTGGGAGAATCAATCCGTGTCTTATATATTAATATTCACATTAATGTATTTTGGACTATAATGTCACATGTGGAACTACTTTGGTATTTAGAGTATCTGTCTATTTCCAGCACCTCATTTGTCAATCAATCACATATATCACATACATCATATTCATCGTGTTTAATCATCATTAACCTTCTAATCAAAAATACCCATCATGGCATGCTATTTAAATTTTCCACAACCATTATGGATATTCACTTGAATCCCATGGAACAATATGTACAATCCATCAGTAAATTATTTATCAATATTTAATTATATAATCCATTAACTCTTCTAGGATATTCCAACCAACACATTAATTCCCATTATCAACAAATTCCTCATCACTCGCTGAATAATATTATATACCATAGATAAATTAATTAATTCAACCCTAAAATAAAATTTTCGATCATTGGAATTTAAATTACAAGAATACATTCAGTCAATTATATTCAGTACTATAGGATATTGAAATTAGACCATTTACGTTATGGTTGTTTATGGATGATATCCAAATGGACATCCCCGAATTGATGCGGAACAATCAAAAACAAAATTTCATGGAAGATCTAGATGAAAAACAATTGTTAATATCCAACATATTATGATCCATGATAGCCTAGATCTAAAGGATTCCCATTAATAGTAAACTTTCCCCTATACCCTGAAAGTGAGAGAGGAGGGAGATGAATCCAATTAGGAAATAAATCACATACCAATGAAAATAAAATCAATTAATAGGATATAAGATTCATCAAGAAAGGGTTTCAAGGAGCATTATAATCATAAATTGAGCTTCAAAAATCATATATAAGAATACAGGTCCGAGTGGGTGAAAATAGGGGTCAATGCATGTGGGTTTGGGTTTAATGTATAATTTTTTGAGTAATTTAAAACCTAAATCCATTATTTCTTTGGATGGAGTGCATGTTTTTCTAAACCATAGGCCTTAACTATCTACATATTCATATGGGTGCACATTTTCTCCATAGAGCTCATAAGTTTTGACAAAACATGCACCAATAGTGAAATTCCCCCTTATCTAGAGAGGGAATTTTTTATGGGGTTGGCGCACGGTTTGGGAAAACATTGCACTAACCATGCACTTCCTATTTTTCTTCAAAAATTCTCTAATTTCAACTAAAACAACCTAAATAAAAATTCTAACCAATATATATTCAAAATAGGGGAAAATAGTACCTGAAAATGAAAATGGTATATCTCAATAGATTTTTGGGATATTATATTAAATATAACTCGAGATTGATGGATGATCATAACTATAATATCCCTGAACATACACTCTATTATCCATTTCTAAAAACATAATATTTTCATTTCTTGATTTTATAATGATTAATATGACCCAATTTTATCCATAAAAAACACCCCACATAAAATATAAATATTCAATCACTTACATACCCATCAAAATTTTAGTTTTATAATTATATAGAAATAGGAAAAAAATTAATTGTGGGAATTTTAAAAAATTATTAATTATTCCAAGAAAATATGTTCTATATAATGACACACATTCTTCATTAAAATTAACATCCATACCTGAAACTCTGCTTTACTGACTCTTATACTCATCATTACCCCTGATGGATATTACATTAAAATCATGGGATGATAAAAATGTATTAATAGGGTACATATACAAAGGATATAATAAAAATGTTTTCTCCATTTTAAAATCATGATATTGTGCATAATTTTCTCCTTTATCATAATAAACATTGAACTCAAAAAAATCTTTTCATATCCATGAAGCTAGTTTTGTTGGCCAATGTTTTTCAGAAATATTTTTTAAGAGAACATAAATTCAAAATCATAATCATGAGGTTTTCTTAGAAAACATTAGATACCATGATTAAAATTTTCTTAAAAACGTCTATTTTACCTCTTCTATTCATAGTCATTCCTTTAAATATAATACCATTATATTTCCTTATGAAATAAAAATATTTCTATGAAAACCCGTTATAAATAATAAGAAATTTATGTATGATTCTTGGTTCATGATCTTTAAAAAAACCATAAAAACCCATTAAAATAACCCTTTTAAATGGATTAATTAATTCATCTTCTTTAAACATAATTTCCCAAAGAAATAATCATTATCGTATTTCTTAGAGGGACATATGGGTCTCACCAATCTTCATAAATAATTTCGAAGGGTTATTACTTACAAAAACAAAAAATTTCATTTCCATGTTCAAAAATAAAAAAAATACTTTTTAAACTATTATAAATATTTTATTTTATATTTTTATATCTCATTCCTTTGAAACAGAATATTCTAAATAGAAACACCCAAAAAAGGGAAGTAGGGTTTTCATTGAATTAATAATTATATATAATAAAAAACCAATACAAAATACTAGTTTCAATTTTTTTTCAATTCCGTTTAAATATTATATGCTAAAATAAAACATTCCTTTTTTTCTTTTCTATATAATTTCATAACATTCTATATGAAATGCATAAAAATATTTAATTTCAAACCCTTTCAATCATAGTCAAAAGGCTCATAATATTTCCTTTATAATATATTTCTTTCAATATCACTACATTAATAGAAATCATTTTTATCGATATGTACATTAAGTAAAATATTTAAATATTCAATATTTAAAACATTAAAATGAGATTTAATAGAAAATTTTCCATTTCCCAATTCATTACATGTTCGGTATATAGTTTATCATCCAGAATAATAAAATTATAGTAATTATTTACTATAGAACTATCATTTTTATTTATTTATTTATGTCACATATATCAATTTCATACTTAATCACATAATTTATTGTGTTTACTTTAGATGTTTTTTCGATGTTTCCATTGTTTTTCCAAAATGACTTCGGTAAGATGACCACAATTAAATAGATCATTATTGTATTAATTAGAAAATATTAATCTTGTTTTATTCTCCATATATATACACAAATTATACCTTTATAACAGTCTATGTATGACGGTAACACAAAAATATTTATTATGTAATTGTGGAGATTGTAGGTCACACATATGAATGAGTATCATTTAAATTTTTCAATAAACTAGATTTAAATAAGTAAAATAACAATTAATAAATTAAAAATTGTCATTACATCATAAGTATCATATTATAATCATTAATCCTCGTATATATGAGATCCATGTGATAAAGTGACAAAAAATATAATACATAGATTTGTGATGTGGATGTCCACATGTATATAAGAGCGATATTTTTACTTTTCATTGAATGTTGAAGAAATAATTAGAAAATTCATTTACCATTTCAATTTTAAATATATAATATATATCATGTTTTTTAACTATCATAGTGACCAACCATAAGAGACTGGGATAAAAATAAAATACATTGTCTCACGAGATAGTAGCTTTCATGTACTAACGAGTGATGTGTTTATAAACATTGTATGGTTATATAGATGAAAAAGGTTTATAATGTAGTTCCAAATGATTTTATATTTTTTCTGTTGAAATAAATCGTCATTTATTTTATAGCTTTCCTCACACCCAACCCATAGTTGATTTGAACTAAAATATAGTAAAACATTAAAAATTATCCAAGAAATTGGTATGTGTGAATAGTAATAGACATGTTATGTAAAATTTCAAAAAATTATTTTAGTTATTAAAATAAATATATTAATTAATAATAAATTTGTACCAAATTTTTTAAAAAGTAATTATCCCCTTTAGAAATTTATTATTATTAAAAATGAGTTTAATCTAATGTTTTGATGTGAAAATTATATTTATATTATAATATTTTTAAAATTACTATTTGATTAAATTAAAAAAAATTATCATTTCAATAATATATTTCCAAGAATTTCTAACATTTCAATAAAATTGTTTTCTTACTAAATAGTGTAATATAAATATTTTTTAAAAAATATCATTTATTTTGATGTAGATTTTCCATTATGTTTTAATTTCATCATAAATTGACATAAGTATTCATTAATTATTACTAATTTAATTATTGACATATGAATCATCATTATAATTTATATTGATACAAGAGCAATTTTGGGCATCAAAAAATATTTTTCTAAATATTATTATTTTTTGTAATGTTTTATATCAAAAATATATGTGTATTTATGATTGGTTATAATCAAAGGGATATATAATATAATAAATAATATGTTATAAAAATTATTTTATGGTGTTTTCAAGGAATGTAAATAAAAAAATTACGTATTATAAATAAAGTTTCATTCTTCTAACATTTGTTTCTCCCCTGGATGTGCACAAATATAAAATTAAATGCTAAAAATTATTGAAAATAATTCATTTATATTTTATTCTATATTAGTAATTAGAGTAATTTTTATAATCTAACATCTCTATTCAATTCCACAAAAATCTAAAGTAGTAATATTGTATTTGGTTGCATGTGTGACATGTAACACCAAAGTTGTAAGGGAAATAATAATGTTCGTATTTATAGTATAATTACTATTTTAAATAAATTTAAAATATTTTATAGATTTCAATGCACATGAAACTGAGTTATCATACGTCAAACAAAACAATGAGTTTCTTTAATGGTTTTCTTCACTTATAAGATTGAGTTTCACCGAATAACAATATATTAATGAAATGTTATTACTTGATATAATAAGATATAACCTAGTAATTAAATTAACAGATATGAATAAGAAAGACTAAATTCTGATAATATATGGTTTAAAAAAATATGAAATTTATTTTTTAATTTCTGTTGAATTACAAATGAATATAATAACTAATTCGATATTAAAAGAGTATTTTTTATAAAAAACTATTTATGATCACATAGTTCTTTTACCATAACAAATTAAATTAATTGGTGTGTTATAGTAATAATATATATATATATATATATTTTATATTCGAGAAATTATTTTTTATATTCATCTAATAGATTCTATAGACATAAGATAAGAAAAATCCAAGTTTTACTTAGAAAATAATACATTTCTATTAATTCACTTTCACCCAATTTTAATGGAAAACATATTTAACAACAATTTTTTAAATTTTTTAAATTTTTTTTATGATAAAATAAAAATAATATTTGAAATAGACAAATAAAAATTAGATTACAGTGAAATTTTCGTATTTTCTATGAGGTTTCATTTTTTATGAATAATGAAAAATACTAAATTTTAATTCAAAACATTGTTTTCATAACATTTATTTATTATTTAAAATTTTATATTTAATTATTTTAAATATTAAATTAGATTATTTTTATCAATTAATCCAATCCTGTGCGATTGGAATAAACTTCACTTTGAAATTGAATATAAAAATTATAAATCTTTTGATACTTTTTTACTTTGAAAACTGGAATTGTCGTCTCGTCTACGGGATTAAATTTAAATTAATTTCTGCCAATTTTGTTATTAGAATATAGAAAAATGGATTCAAAATTTTGAATAAGAATTATTTATAATTTCTAAAAAGTCCAACATACCTTTTAACCAAATAATATTATTGAATGTAATTACAATTAATTACAATTCTTAAGATGAAATTAAGCTTAATAAGGGACTAATCCTTAAACCTGTGGTACCAAATGATATATAATATTTCATTAAATCAATTATATTTCAATATTTCTACCATATGATCCATTTTATATTTTTTCTTTAATCCAAACTATAATTAAAAAGTGTGGTTGGGATTCCCTTTTTCAAAATTTGACAGGAGTACCACTCCTCCACTATAAAAGGCCTTCTACCCTCCCTCTTCCTCACACCTTTCAAGGCACATTGGATTTACCAATATCTACCAAAATATATCCTGAAAATACTTTACCTAATCCTAGAAGAAATCCAGTTTTATGAAATCCATCCAAGAAATCCCTTTTGTGAAAACCAATGGGAGTTACCCAAAGAAGAGGTTATATCTTTTCTCAATATCTATAGTTTTATTAACATTCATCACCACATGAACTCTTCATATTAGAAGATTATATAAAAACACCAGTATCTTCAATAAGCTATGATTTTTTATATTTATAGTTCTACCTAAACATACACACACTTACATCTAATGGATAACAAACTTATAGTTTAGGTGTATGGAAAACTATCGACTCAAGAAACGAAGTTGTTCGTATTCATTTTACCCCTTAAATGTTTGCGATTTATGATTGAAATATGTTTTATATTTTTGTATATTATATTTATTATTTCATATTATGATTTAATTTTTTATATAACATACAATTATACATTCTATTTTGACTAAATATGATAACATCATTTGTTAAAGTGTGGACTACTACCTCGTAAAAGTGATATAATTCAATTACAAGACACCTAGACTATATACTGTATTTTATTATCAAAAGATACATAAAATAATATATATATATATATATATATTATTCATGAAATAATTACCTTTATATAAATTTAATATATATTATCTTCTTTAATACCCATTCATATACTAAAAAGTGATAACATCGATCATGGATGTGTGGACTATCACCTCCTCGACATGATATGATTCCTTTTCTACGAAAATAATTTCATATTAAATTATATCTGAATAAATACAATGGAATTTATGATATAATTATCATTAAGGAATGATGTAGTGTTACTAACATTATTTTCATAATGATCGTTGAAAATGGGAATGATACACATGCATAAGTATGACATACCGTCTCCATGATTTTAACATTGGTTCATTTTTTATAACCATATTTAATGATTTTATTTAAAAGACTATAGGAAATATAAATATAAAAATAATTTTAATATTTTTATTCTCTAGATTTCATATAATGACCCTATTACCATAGTTATCCTATAAAATTAGTTTTGATAAATAAACTGAATGTAGTCAAAACACCGATTGAAAATATAATTGATACATAGTTGTATAAAACATAGTAATAAGTGAAATAAAATTTATTAAAAATGAAAAAAAAATCTCACGAAATTAAAAAATTATCATTTTTTTTATTTTGAAATATAATGACACAGGAGACAAATCCGATGCAATGTAATGGATTTTGTGTCAATTTTTATTCCATTGTGACATTTTTTTATGCACCGAGTTTATTTTATAAGATGTATATTGTACCCATTAACATGTTACATCATGATAATTTTTATTATAATGATATTCTATGTTTCATTTAATATTATTCCTTCTATTAAATTATGATTGAAATATTTAAAATTTGTATGGGACACTTTGTAATATTTAAATATTATTTTCCTCAATAATAATTTAAAATATATTTCATTTTTATTTGAGTAAATTATATAATTTTTTTTATTATCCCATTAATTTTCCTATCCTCATTTTTTTCATTTCCTTTTTCTAGTAATAGTTACAATTTTCCACTATTTTATACTCAATTGTTTAGAAAAATTTTCATGGGAAAAAAGATATAATTTTTTTCTTTAGTTATAGATCCTTTTATCATTAAACTACCATGTTTCAATAAATTTATTTCAAAAGGTTTATATCCTTTTAAAAATAATTTAATAAAAAAATTGTAACACGTTTTTTCTTTTACCCATGTTTTTAGAGGAGTCTTCTTTTCATTTTAAGAATAATGTATTTTTGAAACATTTTACCATGAAGATTGAATGTTTTTACCTCATATGACATATAAATATTTACCTGGAATTATTTCTTCAATGATATCATTATATGTTTAAAAGTTTAATTTTTAATGAAACTTTTTTATAAAGGTAATTTTCAAAGAAACTTATTTCCAACAAATTTCATAATAAAATAGATATTTTCCACCATAATGTGTTTCCCAATATAGTAATTCTATTCCTCAATTTAAAAAATCCATTCTTACTACTCACATGGGATTTGATTTACTGATACCATCTTTAGCCTTTATCTGGATTTTTATGGCTGATTTGGCCAAGGGTAGTATTAACATTCACTTCCTTGATTCCTTTTATTCCCTTTGAAATATTTATTTTCCTATGATGATTTTACATTGAACTTATCTAAAATTACCATGTCATTTTTCATTGATATTATTATTACTTGAACCATAAACAATATTTCATATGGTGTTTACATTTAAAGTTATTTACTTATTTAGGGAAATATTGATAAATTTGTATCATTTTTTAGTAAATATTTTCCATGAGGCATATTATTTATTCGATATGAGGAATTATTTGGACATGAAAGAAGTGGTTTGGGGACCATTTAAGTAATTCACTAAAATTTTGGGACCAACTAATGTAAGCCCCTCAGTGCATCAATAGAAAAATGAGATGAAATTAGTAGAAGATAAACCCGTAATGATTTTTTCCAAGATGAATAGAGTGGTTCTACACATAGTAATAAACTGTCCGAAAGATATATATTGAGTATAGTGGTTTTCATGTTCTAAATAAATTACATCAAAATAATTAATCATTTAATTCATAGTTATCTCAAATATAATGTTTTTATCCTAGATGATTTCATATGATAAAATCTATGGAAGAATTTGATTCTCTGTTTATTGATTAAATGGAATGTGTATTCATTTTTCAACCTTGGAATAATTATTTTTCATTATATAGTTATTTTAACTGAATATTTTTCCATTTAATTACATTTCCATTTGATTATTCTAAGTGATTCATTATTTCTCACACTATACTTAACCCTTACCGAGCTTTTGAGATCACACTTTGTAAAACCTCGAGTTTGGATGAATCTTTTCTCATCCAAATTAAAATATTATTTATGTATTGAAATGAAATAATTAAAAAAATACTTAATAAAGAAAATAATTTTAATATGTTACATGGAACATTGACTTTACATATATTACATGCAACCCCAAATTGTAATATGTTTCATGAAACACTGATGTTTCTACAAAACAACTTTTTTTGTTATAATAATTTAAATGATACAGTTATAATATAGAGTTTTTAAAAGGTAATATTAATATTAATAACCACTTATAAATTATTTTTTTAGTTTTCTTAATAAATAAAACAAAATTATAAAGAAGGATATGATTTTTGGTAAGCTCTTTTTATGTTTAAAAAATAAATTTCTTGAATGAACTAGTTTTAATGTACTTAAGTGAAAAATAATATAATTATATTTATAAATATTAATATAATTAATATGATAAAATAAACTTCGTTTAGGAAACTTTAATTTTGAAATTATATTAGGGATAATTTTTGTGATTTTTATGAGATACATTATTTTTTTATGAGTGAAAATACCATATTTTAATTCAAAACATATTTTTTATATAATTTATTTATAACGGTAAATTAAATTCTAATTGGGTTTAAAATATTAATTATATTGAATTATTATAAATTAATTCAATTTATGTAATTATAACTAATTTTATATTGATATTGGATATAAAAACAGAGCAATCTTTTAATGAATTTTACTTTAAAACCTGCATTGTCAAGATATCTATGGGATTAATTTTAAATTAATTTCTACCACTTCTATAATATAATATAAAAAAATGGATTCAAAATTTGGAATCATAAAAAATTATAATTTCCAATAACGTGAACATAGTTTTTGACCAAAAATTTTAGGGAAATGGTTAAAATTAATTATAACAAATAAGGTAAGATTATGCTTAATATGGAACTAAACAACAAACATAATGACCAAAAGGACCAATAAACTTATAAAACCTCAATTTCCATGACATATATCGAGGGTAAAATCACATTTATCTACTTTTTATTATTATTGGATCCACTTGGAACATGAAATGTTCGGTGTAATTCACTATTCAAACATTAACAAGGGTGCCAATTATTCCCTGCAAAAGGCTACCACATCTCCCTATTCTTCGCACCTATCATACCACTTATAATAAGCCATTATATTCTTAATAAACTTCAAAAAAATCTTTCCCTTACTTTTTGAAGAAAAATTTATGATATAAAGTCTTCTAACGAAGCCTTTTGGCATAAATCAAAATGAGTTTCCCAATTCATAGGTAACTACATCTTAATCTCTTTTCTTTTATATTCCCACTCTACCACCTCCACTATATTTATTCAATTATTGTATAAAAAACAGTATCCTAAATATATTGGAATGTTTCTATGCTATGTTTTATACATACACATACACACACCTCTAACTAATGGGTAACGAACATACTGTTTATGTGTACGACAAACTACCACATCACTAAACGATGAACGTTAAATTTTCCATATTACCTATCATGGTGGAAATTAAGATTGAAAATAATAACTATATATGTGTAATATATTATATTTATTATTTATTTAATCTTATTTATTCATTTTTACAACACATGACAATTTACTCTCAATTAGGAGGTAATACAATAATTTTGTTTGAGGAATTGTGGACAACAGCCACCTCAAAGAAATTAGATTCGTTCATACACTACATTGAATATATTAAAGATGGATTTAGTAATTATATATTAAATAAATGAAATAATAATTATAATATAATAATTATATATATATATATATATATCATTTTCTTTCTTTCTTTTAATACGACAATACAAAATGGAAACATTATTCATATGTACGTACGACTTATCGTCTCCATGAATGATGTATTCCATTTTTGAAAATATATATTCAATAGATTATTATAATATAAATATTAATGGATATAAATCTTATTTATAGAATTTTATACATTATCTAAATAATTATATAATTTATAATTACCAAAAATATCACATATTATGACACATTCGAAGAATAAAGCAAATATTACCCGAAGAGAAACCTTAACATAAGATAGTTAACAAGAGGGAAATATATGGCAATAATTAAACTGTGTATGTTATTATATATATAAATATGGGTTTTTTAAATATTTATAATAAATTTATTTTTATTATATAGGTGGATTGAATGACTAAGATGAGAGTCAAGACACAGGGTAAGGGGAATTCATCTCACTTTTTATTTCGATGAGATAAATTATTTGTTTGCCACTCATTCCCTTTATGTTTTATATATGCTAACCGTGATTTCATTCTATATATCTAATACCTAAATTTATGTTTATTCATGTATTTATTTTATGATCATTATTTTATGGGGTTTATGTTTCAAAATTTAACAAATCAATAAAATATCATTGTCTTAATTTACCTTCTTTGAGACTCATGTTTTGTTATGCTAGTACATTAATTTTTTAGGTGAATATAATTCCATTTCATATATTATATCCTGAATTTATTTATTCTCAAGTTATATTAATCTATGTTTAATTTACTTCTTGTCACATGGATTGTATAATCAAATGTCACCATGTTATGGGAGCACATTGAAACAATCTCATCGCTTGTCAATATAATTTATTATTATAATTCCATGGATGATATATTTTGATCCATACCTCAAGAAAACTCATGATTTTCCTTATCATATGTCTATTTGAGATATATACATGTATTAGTACCATTTTTATACTCTTCGCTACATAAGATAACATTTTCAACTAAAATATTACAGTCTATATCTTCAGTCTGAAATCTATTGTATTAAAAAACCCAATTTTCATTAATATTTATCCACAATTCCTTGAAGAAAACATTATTTGATAAAAGAATTTAAAAATGATTTATTTTTTTCATTTCTTCCATTATATGTCTTCAATGTTGTTTTAAAATAAAAAGGTTTTCAAAAGTTTTTATGTTTTTAAAAGTGATTTTCTATCAAAAAAGAATTATATCCTGAAGAAATTATTTTAGAAGTTATTTAGAAATTATTTCCCATATAAAAATACATATATTAATGTTACTCATTCCAATATAATAAGTGATATAAAGGTTCAGTTGTATTTTTTCTATGAATGGGTTATTCTTAATGTCACGGTCTTTATAAAACTCATCTCTCAATCACGAGTAATATGTTTATAAAATCTATGTATCTTTTATAGGTTTTGATTTTGATGACAAAATTATGAAACATATATATTATTCTATGGTTTAAGCTATGTCTAAATTTTTATGATACCCATTTTATTGCAAGGTTTCTTATATGATTGTTTATGATTTTGTGTCATATGTTTCTATGATTTCATTTTGAGATGGGTGGGACCTATATCACCCTCCAATGAATTTTGTAAATATTTATATCTCATGATATTAACAATGATGGTCTCGGGAATGAACATATACTACTAACATGGTCATGGGAGTGAACCAAAACTATCAAGATATTCTGAGGAGTTAGCACATTCTACTAAAACATCCATTCGAGTGAACGACAACTACGAAGATGGTATGTAGAGTGAACCAATACAACCAACTTGGGTTTGGTTTACATTCCTTGGATACTATTGAAATCATATTACACATTCCTATGGGTATACCAAAATTCTATTTTATTCCTATGTTATGATTTCAAGGCTTTTGTTATTCATTTCATTATTATTCATGACTTTTTAATATTCAAGATTGATCCCATGATTCATGCATTTGATCTATGATATGCATGGTATGATATTTTAATTTCTTGATAATGTTATCATATCCTTATCCTCATGATTATACTTACATATTCCCCTTTTTTCCCTAAATGATCATTTTATCTCACCTAATTTATATTTCCTTCCCCAGGATAGGAAGATATGTATTAGTTTTTATTAGACTAATATGGGTTCTTGTAAAGAAGATCCTAGTGGGAGTTAATTTAGCTCACTTATGTATATGGATTTATGTTCTTATGTTTCCAAAGGCACTAGACCAATTCCGGTCTCTGGGAGTCTGTTTGTATAATGTAATATGTAATCCAAAAATTATATTTAATATTAATGTTTTAAAATAGATGCTATCTATAGTTGGTATCCATGTAATTGTTTAGTTAACCATTAGAAGATTGTACGGGAACACCACACTGAGAACCCTAAGGGCATGTCTAGGTATTATTCTAGGATAATGTAAAGTGTAACACCCCGACCCCAGATTTAAGGACTCGATGAATTACTTTTTTACATTTACATTATTATTATAAATAAAATCTCAAAGGACAAATTAGTTTAGCAATATTGGAAGACAAAAATTTCTTTCCTTATACCGATAATACATTCGGAAAAGAAAATAAAACATGACATGATTTGAAATGAATTAAACTAGAACCTTGAAATATTATTCAATGATTTTTTATTCCTAATATATGTAAATAAAACATAATAAATGTGTGATATCAAATTCTTAGTATGTTTATGTAAAATTTTTGAAGCATAAATAAAAATTCATGGTGAATTAATAAAGAACACATGACATTAAAACATTATTATGATCTTAGAATTGTAAGAATAAGATCTTAATAAATAATTTCTTAATAAATCCTAACAATTTATATTCTAATAGATGAATAATAACATAGTCTATCAATAAATATTTTCATAATGCATGAGTTCATGATGTGGGACACCTAAAACATATTGTCAAGTCCTCGTCCAAGACTTCTGAAAATACTTGTTTAATATCTCATCCAAAACCCAATTCTGTTTTGTCCAATGAGACTTACTGATGCATTGATAGAATATCACAGTCCTTTCTGAACACTTACTAAGATATACACTTCAATGAAGTGCAAGATATGGAATATCGTATCATAAGATATACAATTTAATGAAGTACAAGATTACACAATGGACGTTAACATAGATGAAGATACATTTAAATGAAACAATTGAAACATTCTTAAGGAAATAATCTTTAAACATTTCAAAGTTTACCATACCACATTGAAAAATAAAAATCATAATACATTAGAATATCATTATAATAAGGATGCACTTTATATGATATATCAAAGGATAGTATATATACCACATAAAGAAGGAATAATTGGTGAACGAGGAATAAATCTCACAAAAGTAATAGTGAGATGATAAAAATCAATTTTACTTTTGAAAGAATAGTTATTTTTTAAAATCATTTATAATTTCAATAAAATATGTTTTTAAAAATGAATATCCTGGGAAATCAAATTTATATAAATTGAAAATATATTTGAGGCATATATGATTTCCCACTGAAGTAAAATCATGTCAAAAGTGTTTTAAGGAACGTTAGAAAGAATACGTTTTAGTGTGTGTTAATTAAAATATTAATGAAATTTTTATGTGGAAAGGCATGTTTTTTTCATAAAACCCTAAATAAAATTATTTATTTTTTAATGCTAAAATGTATAATTTGTGAAAAAAATTATTGATGAAAATATATTATATAGTGAACTCAAAAATGTGTAAGAATTCGTGATGTTCCCTTGAATCAGACATGTTTATTGGGAAGAATTAAGAAATGAACCATTTTAAAAGAATTATATACCCATAAAAGAAGGATAATATAATATTGGTTATTGAATTTACAACATATACACATAATTTAATGTAAATATAAAAAATAAATAAGCATTTAATTTGAGTAAAGGTAGAGAATAACTGAAAGGAAAGATAGGGGTTTATGTTGAATCACTTACCACATTGTAATCCATCAAATCATATGCCTAAAAATTAACTATCCTAAAAGGATACATTGAAAACCATGAATGTAAATAGATTCATGATATGATAAATAAATGGATATTATATATTCTCTTTACATAATAAATTTTGGTGAAAATAAATATCTCACATAAATTGATGTGAGATGTGAAAACATTTACCATATGCCTGAATGTGTTCAGAACTTGACCGATATTTCCTGGATAATAATCTTCAAAACATTAATTAATTAATTTATATAATTTTATACATTAATCGGAATCATTATAGTTTTATTATGTTAATTTATGGCCTTATTGATGAGTTAGATAGTTTAATTTCATCGTTTTAGAGAATTCATTTTCTTGGGTTTCTTGATTAGATCGCTTGTTTATATGTAATGGAGTTTGTGTGGAATGGATATAATTCTCAAGAATTGATTTTATATGATAATAATGGACATAAAATATATTAAATTGTTATATAATTAATTTTTTATATGTTGTGAGGATAAGTTATTAGATAAAATGTTAGTGAGAATCATTTAGATTATTTTGGCATTTTATGATCATCACAAACTAGTATTATCATATGAATTAATATTGAGTATATATAAGGGTTGAAGAAAATTAAATAGGCAATAATACACAAACTATAGTGTGTTTTAACAATTAAAAAATGTATCATTACCCTCCTTGAAGAAAAAAAATGAAGAATGAATGTTTTTCATCCATGATGGTTTTAAATCAGCACCTCCCAGACGTTGATTTCATTTTTAAAATAAATTAGAGAGAGTAATGAGATTCATGATGGTTATACCATTAATGTGATATAATTCCAGTATATATATTATAATGTAGTTATCATGATCATTGTGAAATGGGAGGTGAGAATATTATAATAGAGGAAAGAACATGGAATGAAAATAAAAGGAAAGGGAAAAGCATTTTACCTCTTTAATACTCCACCTTGAGAACATCCATAAGGAAAGGGGTTTTTGGAATTATGGTAATAGAAACAAGATCATGGATATGGGTAGGTACTAGGGGGTATTCAGGATGAAATTTGAAAAACATCAATGCTTGTAGGAGTTAGTAGAAGAGGGGGTGATGGTGGTTAATATGGTGGAAAAGAGTGGAAAATTTCTAATTATTTAATTCATTTTTTTTCACAATACCATAAATATTAATCATTCTTACGACATATATAGTAAAGGTTGTATGTGTACTAGAACTAATTGTCATTACTTCAAACATACATAAAAAATGACTCAAAAATTCATGTCTTTTAGGTTTTTCTTAAATTATTGTGTAACGCCCCGACCCTAGATACCCATAGTCGGTGAATTATTACATAACATTGGAATGATCACAAAAGATCAAGTCTCAAAATACTGATTAGTTTAGTAGTCTTGGAAACACTACATATATTCATAACTCTTACATTACATCAGAAGGTAAAAAAAACTACAACAACATATTGTCTTCATATCCCCTCATACTATCCCGGTAGGTCATTCATAAATTACTTCTTCACATCCTGGGAAAAATAAAACATTGAAAGGGGTGAGATTAGATGCTCAGTAACGATAACAATATAGAAAATTTTTTCATAGATAAGAATAAACACTTAAAGAAATTGATAACTAAAAAAAGCCTTTTAATCTTGAACTTCAACATAATATGGCAAAGATAAAATGAAATAATTCCATTTACTTAATCACATGGATATTCTACTAGTTGAACAATCACATGAAATATCAATAACCACTTTCATAATGATGGAATGCATAATGCCATACTATCATAACCACATAGCCAAGGCCTTGTGCCAAGACTAAAAATAAGATTTTGTCAAGGCCTTGTGCCAAGACACTAGTTTGTCTCATGAGACCTACTGATGCATCGAGGATCTATAGAGGGCTCCACTCATCACTTACTAAGTCCAATGAATTCCTCATATGAAAAGATTGAAATATGACATAAAACTTCATATTAAACTAGCATACGAAATGTCAATACTTAATCGACAAACCATGAATGGTATAAAAATAGCACATCCACAGTCAAGCATAACTCATTCGATACAATATGGAATATTTTGATGTATCAGATTAATCTCAATCAAGATTAATGAAGGATATTGACATAGATGAAAATAATCGTCAAAACTATTAGATAAAAATATCCCCCTTTTTCTTGAAATCATTTAAAATTCATATTATTTGTCAAGAAGACATTTAAAAATAGATTTTTGAATCAAAGTGTCCCATACCACATTGAAACTTTTTAATGTAATTTTAATTTTAAAACTTTAATGTCCATATAAATAAATTCTTAAAACCATTTTTAAAACATGGACATTAATGAGAAATATTTAGAAGAATAAATCTTTAAAAAACTTAAAAATGTATTTTAGTTAGAGTTTCTAAACAAAATAGAGACACATGAATACAAATAATTGAGGTAATCAAAACATTATAATATCATGGGAATAAAGGGATTCATGATATACTATGTCAAAGTACATTATATACACCATATAAAAGTGATTTGGTGTATAACAACAAAGAAGTCTCAATGGAATGTAAATTGAGATGAAATCTCTCATAAAGGCCATATCGTTAGGTTAAGGATAAATCAACGACATAGTTATTAGTGAAAAATATAAATACACTCAATATGATTGGATATTCAGTGTAAAACAATCAAAGGATATTCACACATATTCTTGAAAAAACAACACCAATGAATTGGATGTTTAACTCAACAAATCGAGATTGAGTAAAAATTACTCTTATCAAGTTCATACCGATGACCTGATAATTTATCAATGGAGTGATTATGTGTAACAAAAGTATATCCACAAAAAGGGGAGTGGAATTTATGACAAAATCAAATGAATAGTGATTCTACACATAATCTTGGAGTAAAATAATCAATGATGTATGTGTAAATCCGAATGAGTGGAAATTGAAATTTTAAATTTCCATATCCATTTGGTAACTTATGAAACATGCACCCATGAAATAAGGATCATACAATGATGATGTAAATACCCATAATTTAAATTATATTACACAATTAATACAATCATGGGCAGTACACACACCACATGCAATAAATAAGTGGCGAACAATGGAAATCTCATGGAAATAAAAGTGAGATAAGAAACCCCTTACTTTTTACCTTTTCCTTGGTCGACGGTAGGTTAACCTCTTTTATAATGGTGAAATAATTGTTATTTAATTATACAAGTATCATTTACATTAATATGACATCATATATGATCTTTTAACATTGATTTGTTAATAATATCTTATTATTATCGTCATTTCGGGTGTTAACTGACTCGTTTTCCTTTATATTATTTGTTACGTAAGCCGTGTTTGTTATGTATAGGTTGTATCTTATTCATATACAGAATTATACCATGTCCATAGAAATTATTTATAATTCATAAAATGATAATTATACTTCAATGGATATGATGGAGAATGAATCTCATCGCTTTCGTGGAGATGGTAGTCCGTACGTACGCACGAGCGACAATATCATTTTTTTGAAGTTAAAATAATATATAATTGGATGGTATATCATATAGAAAGAATAATTATCATGTTATATTAATTATTTTTATGAATTACACATCATTTATATACCCATCCAAATAATAATTTATTGAATAACAATTACACCACGACGTGGAGACGGTAAGCCGTACGTACGCATGTATGGTGACATGTTATTCAAAGGATGGATAGAATACTGAATATGGTTGTACCATATTTATAATAACATCATAGTATATATAATACACTGGAGTTATTATTTTAGAATGGTAATAAAAAATAATGAAGAAGTCGAAGAAGAAAGGAACTTCAAAAAGGGTGGTGAAATCACTACCTCTTCTTCGGGTTCTTGCTTTTGATCTGATCAAAAAAGATCTTAGGTTGGATTTCTGATCAAACTAAGGGCTCTGGGTTGTAGTGAGGTAATTTGAGAGAGTATTTGGGAAGAATTTGGCCGAAAAAAAGGTTTTGAATGTGTGAGTTAATGAGAAGGGAGAGTGCCCTTTTATAAGAGGGGTGTGGGGAACCTTTGAAAAGCTAGAAATATTATTTTATAATAAATTCATATTCGGTTTCTAATTGATAAAAAGTATATTATTAAAATTTTAAGGTGGGGATAGGTCGAAAACCACTCAAACAATAGAATTTAGATAGGTTTGGGTTACTATATTAACCATATCATTAAGTATTAACTCGTAGTTAATTAGTTTCACTTTTACAATGTCTCTTTGTATTTTTATATTATATGGTTAATAAACTTACTATATACATCCAAGAGACCCCCATGCGTCCCCTTAATGATACACCTAACATGATATAAGTCTCTTGGCCGGTCCTTATATTTTTATAAATTTAATATCAATTAATAATATAATTTTTTTTAAAAAAACACATTTATGTCAATTTTGACACTATTCAATAGTTGATTTTTTAAAAAATAATAACATAATGATTACTTCGCAAAAAGTTAATTAAATCATTCCTAACAAGTCATATTAACCTATAAAATTTGTTTAATTCATTAAAAGTCTCAAATTATATTTATTTGGGTATCTACAATATCAATAATTTTAATTTTTCACTATTATGGTAATTACTGCATCACCATTGTGTCATATATAAAATAAGTTATTTAATGTTTAAAAATTATAAATAAATTACCATTATGTAAGAAATCGTTTTATATTTCTATGGAATATTTATAGTCTAAAATCCAACATATATAACCCTATGTAAAAATTGTTTTTCTAAAAGTTATATGCTTGTGTCATTTTTGTATTCATTTTAACTTAATTAAAATAAAGTGTCCCTATCACTTACAAGTGGCTCCATGGGATCCCAAAATCGACCCAAAGATGCCCATGGTCGCACATGTATCAACCAATAATGTTAGAACACGTTTTAGGGTAATTTTTTGTTATTATAATATTAATTTTTTAACCCTCATTTACCGGATTTACCCTTTAACCACGGTAAATAAAATATTTACCGAAGTAATTATTAAAAATGTCTAAAAATAAAAGTTACCTATTTACACAATTTGAACATCCTGATTCCAAATATGGAATCCATTTTTCCAAATTCAAAAGACATAAGTGGGAGAAATTAATTTAAAATTAATTCCCGTTTTAAAATAAAAAGCGTGTTTTTAAGATATAATAACTATCAAAAGATTAACACTTGTTTATATCCGGTTTAATTGTAAAATTATGTACAATGACAAAAATTGTATTAAATTGTAAAACAATATTCTTAATATAATTTAAAACCACTCAAATTCATAATTTATCAACATAAATTATTTTGATTAAAAAAGTTGTTTTTAAATAAAATTTAGTAATTTTCATTATTCATCAAAATATAAATGTTATTTGAAAGGTTCCAAAATTTCACCCTAGGCTAAATTCAATATTATGAATCCAAAAATGAATCCATTTTTAGAGATAAAATATATTAAATTTTAAAAAGTAGGTATTACTATTCATAACGGCTAGTTTGATTGGTTGTTGTGTGTTAGAATCTCGAAGTTGCATACAATGCACGTTATTGCATTATTCAAAGGGAAACGTACCATGGAAGCTTGGGGTGTTACATTCTCCCATCCTTCAATAAATTGCGTCCTCGAAATTTATTTAAAATTTGGCTTGAGAATATAATGGAATGTCCTAAATCGAAAAAAGAGTAAATAAATCTATCACTTTAAAATAAAGGAAGAGAGGTATAAAGGTCACCCAAGATAACCCATACTAGGATTCCATGTAGGAAAACATGGATATGGACGACAAACTAAGTGTTTAGTTCTGATGAAGAGGGATAGAAAACATGATCAGGAGAAATTTAACAATAAGAAAATCACAAACTTCTGTTGGGACAAACAGTCCTTAGTCTCCCAGTAGGAAAAGTAAACAGACAACATTTTTTTATGTTTTAGGTTACATTACATAAGGACGAGGAATTAATTTATGATATTGACTAAGAACATAAAGAGATATAATTAATATTTAAGTAGAGTTTCATTCTTTAATAACTTTTTACCACTAAATTATTTTTTTAAACAATTATTATTCAAGAAGACATGGTCACACTATAAGAGCTAGAATAAACTTCTATAGAAATACATGATCCACATTGGATAAACTATATATTTACCTTGTCTTTAGAGATTAATCAAAACCAAAATGGTTAGTATAATATATGATGACCCCCCAAATGGATATTTCATTAGAGAAAAAAAACACTAATCTTAATTTATAAAATTAAACCATAAATACCCCAAAGTTAAATAAATACCATTCAATAATCAATTGTACTTAAAATCCTTCAATATAATCTAAACTAATATTGAAACTCAAAAATTATAAGAATGTAGTCTTCCACGTTAAATTGTATCTCCAAATTACATTAATTACTCTTAAAGACAAAAACTTAAAATTAATTAACATAATAATTGCCATAAACAACCCAAATCACTATAAATCCACAATAAAAACATAGATAAAAATTCACCATTACTCCTCAAATGAAATCCCATACTATTCTATTTTCCATACAACAAAGTGAACAAATTCTAAATTAACATTTATCACTTAATTACATAATCATTTTCCTATACGAAGGGTATTCATTTGATAAGACATAAGATCTCAAATCAAATTATTAATGATCAATTAAATCATTTAACTAAAAATAATAGTCACACTAACCAGGGACTTCACTTAGTCTAGTGGTGGGCGATAAATCCCAATCGCACTTTGGTTGTGGGTTCAATTCCCACAGCTTTGTCCGACGCGACGGGTTTTCAAATGGTCTGCGTGTTTTCCTTTTTCAAAAACTATATTTTATAACATTACCAAAATGAGATAAATTCCTCAAAATAACCATAACATAATTTTACCAGAAATCTTATCTCATACCTTGCATTTTCATCCCAAATTATAATAACTTATAATTTCCTCAAACCCAACGATCATATAAAACCAAATGGTTATTTATAACTGTATTCACAAGAGAAAAGATAATTCTTCCTCAAATATCATTCTCACATGGAAAACTACCGGTTTAAAAATACAAGAGAAAATTATTCCAATGTAAACACATCAATAAGGAGCACTAATACTTTTTAAACATTTCTCCAACCATTTATTTCCACATAAATTTTTCTTTGACCAAGAAAATATCCTATAGAATAGGGAATTCACATGGGTAATGTCTAGGTCCCCTACATTTACGGCAAATGACTGTAAATGGACTCTTGGGACCATTTTTATCTTCTTCCATAGTACTCTTCATTTTTCTTCAGCAATTCTTCACTTTATGTCCTTCCTTCCCACACATAAATCATTTCTTTGTCCTATTGAGACACTTTCCTAGGTGTCTCCTTCCACATTTCCTACATTATAGAAATTGAGGATTCCTTTCGCCATGGTCTCGACTGTTGGAGCTATTATCATTCATCACCTTTATCTTCATTTTTGAGTCTGGGAATTGGTTAATATATATATTGTTGATCATATTTTTGGAAATTTGATTAGGCATAAAGACTATATCCTTTACGCTTATAAACATTCCATTTTGTAGCCCATTTCCACCACCGTTACCACCTTGTACATAATTCTCAAAGTCACTATGACTTCCTTGGAATCCAGCCATTGACTTAAACCAGAAAGCATTGTGTGACTAACAGTTGTCATAAAATCATTTATAGATTATCATGTCACCATATTCTCAATTTGAATCACATTAGGATTAACCGAGGTCATTTACTCTCATATTATAAATTTAATACTTCAAATTGGTTATTAAAGAAAATGTAAATTATCATAATCATATCCCCTGGGAGTGTCGTAACCAAGAGTGCAGCAAAGCCCATTGTCGTGCACCAGTTCCCATTCGAGTCTAGCTCAAAGCAGTTTTTTCGTGTTTTACCCCTAGGTACATCTGTGCCAGAGCCTCCTCTACCTACTTGTATCCAGACAGGGATGTATTGCTTGGAAAAATCACAAAATATCTACAATACCAAAATTCTAGGAAGTTCTTCTATACTAATCCTCAAATTTCATCTTAGGTATACTTTCTCTAATCAGAGTTTATCTAAATCTAGCTTCCAAGGTTTGTAATAAACTTCCTCTGATACCAACTGTAACGCCCCGACCCTAGATACCCAGAGTAGGTGCATTATTACATAACATTGGCATGATCACAAAGGATCAAGTCTCAAAAGACCGATTAGTTTAGTAGTCTTGGAAACACTAGATATATTCATAACTCTTACATTACATCATAAGGTGAAAAAAACTACAACAACATCTTATCTTCATATCCCCTCATATTATCCTTGTAGGTCATTCATAAATTACTTATTCACATTCTAGGAAAAATAAGACATTGATAGGGGTGATCTCATATCCTCGGTAAGGATAACAATATAACAGAAGCTTTCATAGATAAGCATAAACACTTAAAGCAGTTTATAACTAAAACAAAATCCTTTTAAACTTGAACTTCAGCATAATATGGAAAAGACAAAATTAAATAATTCCATTTACTTATTCACATGGATATTTTACTAGTTGAACAATCACATGAAATATCAATAACCACTTTCATAATGAAGGAATACATAATTCCAGACTATCATAACCACATAGCCAAGGCCTCCTTCCAAGACTACAAATAAGATTTTCTCAAGGCCTTGTGCCAAGACACTAGTTTGTCTCATTAGACCTACCGATGCATCGAGGAGCTATAGAGGGCTCCACCCATCACTTAATAAGTCCAATTAATTCCTCATATGAAATGTTTGAAATATGATATAAACATCCGTATTAAACTAGCATACGAAATGTCAATACTTAATCGACAAACCATGAATGGTATAAAAATAGTACATCTACAGTCAAACATAACTCATTCGATACAATATGGAATATTGTAATGTATCAGATTAATCTCAATCAAGAATAATAAAGGATATTGACATAGATGAAAATAATCGTCAAAACTATTAGAGAAAAATATCCCCCTTTTTCTTGAAATCATTTAAAATTTAAACTATTTGTCAAGAAGCCGTTTAAAAATAGATTTTTGAATCAAAGTTTCCCATACCACGTTGAATCTTTTAGAATTAATTTTACTTTTTAAACTTTAATGTCCATATAAATAAATTCTTAAAACCATTTTTAAAACATGGACATTAATGAGAAATATTTAGAAGAATAAATCTTCAAAACACTTAAAAATGTATTTTAGTTAGATTTTCTAACCAAAAGAGAGAAACTTGAATACAAATAATTGAGGTAATCAAAACTTTATAATATCATGAGAATAAAGGGATTCATGATATACTATGTCAAAGTACATTGTATACACCATATAAAAGTGATTTGGTGTATAACAACAAAGAAGTCTCAATGGAATGTAAATTGAGATGAAATCTCTCATAAAGGTCGTATCCTTAGGTTAAGGATAAATCAACGACATAATTATGAGTGAAAAATATAAATACACTCAATATTATTGGATATTCAGTGTAAAACAATCAAAGGATATTCACACATATTCTTGTAAAAACAACACCAATGAATTGGATGTTTAACTCAACAAATCGAGATTGAGTAAAAATTACTCTTATCAAGTTCATACCGATGACCTGATAATTTATCAATGGATTGATTATGTGTAACAAAAGTATATCCACAAAAATTGGAGTGGAATTTATGACAAAATCAAATTAATAGTGATTCTACACATAATCATGGAGTAAAATAATCAATGAAGTATGTGTAAAGCCCAATGAGTGGAAATTGAAATTTCAAATTTCCATATCCATTTGGTAACATATGAAACATGCACCCATGAAAGAAGGATCATACAATGATGACTTAAATACCCATAAATTAAATTATATTACACAATCAATACAATCATTGGCAGTACACACACCACATGCAATAAATAAGTGGTGAACAATAGAAATCTCACAGAATTAAAAGTGAGATAAGAAACCCCTTACTTTGTACCTTTTCCTTGGTCGACGGTAGGTTAACCTCCTTTATAATGGTGAAATAACTGTTATTGAATTATAAAAGGATCATTTACATTAATATGATATCATATATGATCTTTTAACTTTGATTTGTTAATAATATCAAAGTATTATCGTCATTTCGGGTGTTAACATACTCATTTTCCTTTAAATTATTTGTTATGTAAGCCATGTTTGTTATGGATAGATTGTATATTATTCATATCCATAATTATATCAAGTCCATAAAAATTATTTTTAAATAATAAAATGATAATTATACTTGAACGAATACGATAGAGAATGAATCTCATCGCTTTTGTGGAGACGGTAGTCCGTACGTACGCACGAGCGACAATATCATTCTTTTGATGTTAAAATAATGTATAATTGGATGGTATATCATATAGACAGAATAATTATCATGTTATATTTATTATTTACATGAATTACACATCATTATTATACCCATCCAAATAATAATTTATTGAATAATAATTACACCACGACGTGGAGACGGTAAGCCGTACGTACGCACGTATGGTGACATGTTATTCAAAGGATGGATAGAATAAAGAATATGGTGGTACCATATTTATAATAAAATCACAGTATATATAAGATACTGGATTTATTATTTTAGAATGGTAATAACATAGAAAGAATAAGTCGAAGAAGAATGGAAGTTGAAAAAGGGTGGTGAAATCATTACCTCTTCCTCGGGTTCTTGCTTTTGATTTGATCAAAAGGGATCATAGGTTTTATTTCTGATCAAACTAAGGTCTCTAGGGTGTAGTGAGGGATGTTGGGAGAGTATTTGGGCAGAGTTTGGCCGAACCAAAATGCTTTGATGGTGTGAGATAATGAGAAGGGTGACTTCCCTTTTATAAGACGGGTGAGGGGCACCTTTGGAAAAGCTAGAAATATTATTTTATAATAAATTCATATTCGGTTTCTAATGGCTCAAAAGTGGATTATTTAAATTTTAAGGTGGGGATAGGTCTCAAAACACTCAACCAATATAATTTATACAGGTTTGGGTTACTATATTAACCTTATCATTAAGTATTAACTCTTAGTTAATTAGTTTCACTTTTAAAATGTCTCTTTGTATTTTTATATTATATGGTTAATAAACTTACTATATACATCCAACCGACCCCCAAGTGGTCCATTAATGATACACCTATTATGATATAATTCTCTTGGCCGATCCTTATATTTTTAAGAATTTAATATCTATTAATAATATAATATTTTTTTAAAAACTCTTTTATGTCAAATTTGACACTATTCAATATATGATTTTAGTAAAAAATCACAACAGAATGATTACTTCGAAAAAAGTTAATTAAATCATTCCTAGAATGTCATATTAACCTTGAAAATTAGTGTAATTTATAAAAAGTCTCAAATTATATTTATTTGGGTATCTACAGTATCAATTATTTTAATTTTTCACTATTATGGTAATTACTACATCACCATTTTGTCATATATAAATTAAATTATTTAATGTCTAAAAATTATAAATAAAATACCATTATGTAGAAAATCGTTTTATATTTATAATGAATATTTATAGTCTAAAATAAAACATATATAAGCCTCTGTAAAAATTGTTTTTCTAAAAGTTATATGCTTGAGTCATTTTTGTATTCATTTTAACTTAATTAAAATAAAGTGTCCCTATCACTTACAAGTGGCTCCATGGGGTTCCCAAATCGACCCAAAGATGCCCATGGTCGCACATGTATCAACCAAGAAGGTTAGGACACGTCTTAGGGTAATTTGGTATTATTATAATATTATTTTTTTAACCCTCATTTACCGGATTTACCCTTTAACCACGGTAAATAAAATATGAACCGAAGTAATTATTCAAAATGTATAAAAATAAAAGTTACATATTTACAAAATTTGAACATCCTGATTCCAAATATGGAATCAATTTTTCCAAATTCAAAACACAGAAGTGGCAGAAATTAATATAAAATTAATTCCCATTGTTAAAACAAAAAGCGTGTTTTTAAGAGATAATAACTATCAAAAGATTGACACTTGTTTATATCTGGTTTAATTGTAAAATTATGTACAATGAACAACATTGTATTAAATGTTAAAAATATATTCTTAATATACTATAAAACCACTTAAATTCAAAATTTATCAATATAAATTATTTTGATTAAAAAAGTTGTTTTTAATTAAAATTTAGCACTTTTCACAATTCATCAAAATATAAATGTTATTTGAAAGGTTCCAAAATTTCACCCTAGGAAAAATTCGATATTCCAAATCCAAAAATGAAGTCCATTTTGAGAGATAAAAATTCTAAAATTTTAAAAATTAGGTATTACTATTCATAATGGCTAGTTTGATTGGTTGTGGTGTGTTAGAATCTCGAAGATGCATACAATGCACGTCATTGCATTATTCAAAGGGAAACATACCATGGAAGCTTGGGGTGTTACATATTGTATTTCCCTATTCTCAAAAATAATAATTTATTTTAGAAAATTCTAAAATCGTAACCCAAATCATTTTTCGATGTGTATAACTCAAAAATTAACTCCATTTTATTAAAAAAATCCTAAATATGATAATTTTTATTTTTAGTTATAAACATCATTTACTCAAAAAAAATATAGATTTTATATTTGAAAGTGATTTTATAACACTCTGAAAAATTATCTTAGGTCTCATAAAATTATACTAATGACATGTGAAAATGAAATTTTTCTTTATGAGTAAATTTTTTAAAATTCAATTTTCTTTTAAATCATTTCATTAATTTTTAATTATTAATTAAATATTTATTACCCAAAAAAATAAAAACACCTAAATATTAGTTTTAAAAATGTTTAATTACTTATACATTGATATAATTATATCATACATCCATTCATAAGATAAATAAATTTTTATTTATAAATTCATGGGGGTGGGTAATATTCATTTGGACAGTTTACTATTCCAAAGGGTCATATTATTTTCACAAGGGTAATATTACAATTCAAAAGGTAAAGTTACTATTCACCAAAAATATAAGTTGATCCTATCGAACTCTTAATATAATACTGATTGCAAACAGGTATGTGTGTTTCTTGAAATTCATATCATAGAAGCAAAAAATATTTATTTAATAGCTACGTTATAACTATATTGTATAAATATTTATAACAAAAATGGTTTGGTTATTTAGAGACACAAAGTAGTGTGAATTAAATTTTATATTAAATTTACTGTTAAATCCTTGGGGTATTACATTATCAAATTCTATAATAAATCATGTCCTCAAAATATTAAGTCGCACTTTAAAAATTAATGGTTTATACTTCAAAATTTTCTTGTGGGAAACCCACATCAGAAATAGGGTTCATAAAATAGCCTCTTAAAAAGAGGGAAATGGAAATTCATAGGTTACTACAAAACAATGCATTCAAATTCAATAACATTAGTGTTAAGTGTAAATTTTAATATTAAAAAATAATATAACCATCAAGGTATAATGTGGAGTGATATAGGATATGGTCAATAGAATGTTAAACATCAAAAATCCATAAATCATGTGATTAGTTAAATGAACATTCTTTACTCAGAATGAAAACTACCTGGATAATTATTTTAGTACAAAATATTTTTCCAAAAATTCAGGGATTCCTTTAATACCTATATATATATATTATAAATTAAATTTACTAAATTACATTCCATCTGATGAGAATAATACCTCCCTTTATTTGTGCTTCATTATATTCTCAAATACATCCTTATACATAAAAATGATATTTCAAAATGATTTTTTCATGCATGAATAATTAAAATCAACATCAACATATCACAGATCCCAAAATAGAACAATTATATATTCCTCTTATATTTATAGATTAACCTAATATAGAATATTTAGGACAAGATAATATAATTCCACAAAAATAATAAACCATTATATGATGAAAAATAACATTAATATCGTAAATTAAAATGTAAAAATCACTGTTAAACATTAATCATTTTTCAAATTACTATCATTCTTCAAAAAACATACAAGGCTATTAACCCAAAATTAGAATGATTTATTCATGTAGTCTTCCAAAGTGAATGTATAACTCTTAACCTGTTATACAAACAAAAATATTTCCCCTCTCACATAATCTCAATGTTATTCTATCCATTTCCATTAATTATATAGATCACCATAAGTCCACAATAAAACCATATTTGACTCCAAAATAAAGTTCTACATTTATTCCCCATAATATTATATTTACTTAAATCATACTATATTGAAAAACAAATAGAAATTATTCTGAAAGAACATTAATCAATTATTCACCAAATCATTTACCATCCCAATGATATATATTTGATGAAACAAATTTCATAATATAAAAAAATCATTTATCTAGTAGATTTTTTAACATAAAAAATTCAGGATTACCTGGACTTCACCTAAGGTAGTTGTAGTCAATTCAGCCTTGTCACCCTTCGGACGAGAGTTCAAACTTTTTGTCCCTACCAAATGTGGTGGTTCGTCACCTGATGTGTGGGTTTTCCTTTTTGTAAAACCATATATCTTCAAAAATAAATATGATGTATTTCCTTCAAATAATGTCAATCACTAAACATCCTTTTAATTTGGATTTTAAATTCAATATCAATACACAAATACATTGTAAATTTATTTCCTCATACGTCCTTCCTTGGTTTAGAGGTTATCCAATAGAATAGGGAATTGAATCATTTAATTCCCAAGTCACTTACATTTAATGAAAATAACTACAAATAGATTATTATGAATAGTTTTACTTCCTCCCACTGTACTCTTCATTTTTCCCTGACAATTATTTTCTTTATGTCCTTAAATCACACACAAAAATAATTTATTCATTACTTTGAGACACTTTATTTGGTGTCTCCTTCCACATTTCATGCATGATGGAAATAAATTATTATTTTCTCTATGGTTTTCACCAATGTATCCCTTAGATAAACCCATTCTTCTCTTGTTTGGTGTGTTTGGGTGTTGGTTAAGGTATATTTTGTTAATAATATTTTAAAAAAAATGATTAGGCATGAAGATGATACATCTAAATCTTATCAAAATCCCATTTGGTTTCTTATCAACACCACCTTTTGGATCAGGATAAATATTAACATGACTCCTTCAGGTTCCATTCATTTACTAAAACTAGAAATCATAGTGTGATTCACAATATTCAAAGTGATAAAAACATGCAATCATTTATTAAATATCACAACACATTATTTTAAACCTAAAAAACTATAGGTATAACCTGTGTTATTCATTTTTATTATATATTAAAATTACTAACAATGGTTCGTATTGTTAACGTGAATTATCTTAAGAATATCCCTAGGGCGTGTCAAACCAGGTGAATAGTAAGGCTTTTTTGGTGTACCAGGTTACCATGAGTCAATCCTGGGACACCTAATCGAATTTTTTACCCCTAGGAACATCATTTATAGAAGCATGTGAACTTGAAGTGTCGATACTAGGATGTATTTCCAAAAAAGACCTGAAAAATCTCTACCTTTCTCAAGTTTTAGGTTGTTCTTCAACACTTATACTCAAATTCTATATTAGTGTTACATTCTATAATTTTCTATATAATATTTTCGTGGTTGTTATGAAACTTACTCTAATACCAACTATGAAACCCTAACCTCAGTAACTTGGAGTCTATGAAATATTTTAAACAGTGTCATGCTTACTATGAATAAAATCCTGAATGACCAAATATTATAGCAATATTCAAAGATTGGATTACATTCTTGATACCCATAATACATTGGGAGACAAAAATAAAACATCATACTATATAAAATGAAATAAAATGCATCCCAGAAATATTATTGAAATGTTTTATTCATAACCTAGTGAAAGGAAAAATAAGAAAGGGGTGAGCTTAGTGCTCAGTAAGGGTATGTAATATAGTGGAAGAATAAATAATAGGCATGGTGACTGATTAAAGAACAAATTCTATTAAGAAATAATTCATAAGATAATATGGAAGGAATAAAAGGTGAATAAATAATTCCATAAAAAAATATAACCATGTATATTCTACTAGTCAAAATCCCACGGACTATCAATTACAAGTTTCACAATGAAAGAATGAATAATACAAGATACCAGAAACAAACTTTTTAGGATTCTAATGAGGCAGGAAAAAAAATACTAGAGTGAGGCCCTGACCCAAACACAATTCTGTTTTGTCTCATGGACATACCAATGCAGTGAAGGGCTATATAGGGATCATAGCCTCAGTTAAAATGACTATTACATACCTCATATGAAAAGGGTGAAACATCAACATCATAAGAAATGATATTAAAAAATAGGAATAAGAAATTAAAATTCATTAATTGTAACCCATGAATTGTATAAATTAGCACATCCACATTCAAACTGATCAAAACCCCTTAAAAACAAATGTTTGATGGTATTATAAGAGATACACCCCAATTAATGACAATATCTAACATATGATGTTGACAAATATGATGATACATTTATATGATACCATTAAAAAATTCCTAAGGAAATAATGATTAAAAATTCCAATGGGTCTCATACCAATTTGAAACATCCAAGTCATATTTCCTTATAATATCAAAATAATAAGGCTAATCTTGATATGATAAAACAGTGGTCACTACATAAACCACACCCACTAGTAATAGTTTTTGAATAAGGTATATATCTCATATATATAAAGGTTAGATGAGAAAAATCATTTTTACTTAGTGAATAATAGTTTTTTTGAAAATAATTTATATTTTTAATATAATATAATTGTAAAAATTTATATTCCATAAAATAAAAGGGATGATCATTGGAAATATTTTTTATGCATAAATTATTTCTCACTAAAGTGAATTCATGTAAAAAATTGTATATAAGGAACATTAGAAATAAAACATTTTAGTGTGTTTTATGAATAATATTAAAGAAATTAAAAAGTGGAAGGGCATGTTTGTTTTTATAAATACAAAAATGAAAAAAGTTATTTTTTCATGTTAAATCTATTAATTTTAGAAAAATAATTATATAATAAAACGGATTTTATAGTTCACTTGAATATGGGTAATAATTCGGGAATTTCCCTTGAATGAGACTTTTTTATTGGAAATAATTGAGAAGGGAACCATTTTCAAACATGAATATCTACATAAAAAGGATGATATGATCTATATATATGTTTTTTTAAATATAAAAATAATTTTAATAAATATAAAAAAATAATGAAGCATTGTATTTGAGTAATGGTAGAGAAATTGTTCCCTGAAGGAAAGAAGACAGTTTAGGTCGAATCCCTTACCACGTTGTAATCAATCAAAATAAATGCCCAAATATTATTAATCAGAAAATGATAAATTGAATATCATTAAAATAAAGAGACTCATGATATGATAAATCAATGGTTAATATACATATATCATAAATAATAAATAGTGGTGAAAAATAATATATCACAAAAAAGGAAGTGATATTAGAAAACCCATACCTTATGTACGAATGTGTTCTCCACTCGACCTTAATGTCAGTTATAATAAAATTAAATTAACTAATTAATTATTTAAGAACCCTTTATAAATTTATAATAATCATTATAGTTTTTATGTTCATTTATGGCCATATAAATTAGTTATAGAGTTTAATTTCATTGTTATGGAGAATTTATTTTCTCGGTTTTCATGATCGGTTTACTTATTTATAAGTAATGGAGTTCTTGTGGAATGGATATAATTATCTATGAATTGATTTTATATGCTACTAATAAACATCCAGAAGTTTAAATGGTTATATAATTCAATTGGTAATATGTATTTATTATTATTTATTAGATAATACATTAATGATAATCATTTAGATTATTTTTGTTGTTTTTAGCGATCATAAACTAGTTTTGTCGTATGAATTAATATTTTATAGATATAATAGTTTGTAAATATTAAATAGGTTATAATAAAAATATAATATTCTGTATTAACATTTAAAAAATTGTATCATGACCATCCTTGAAAAATAAAATTAATATTTAATGTTCATCATTCATGGAGGTTGTAAATCAGCACCTCCCAGATGATGATTTCATTTTTAAAATAAAAGAGAGAGAGAGATTAAGGAGATTAATGATTATTATCACATTAACATGATATCATTCTAGTATATAGATTATACTAGAGTTATCATGATAACTTTTATAGAGTATGTGAGTTGATTATAACAAAAAAATGAATTGAAATGAAAATAAAAGGAAAAGGAAGAGGATTCTACCTATTTAATACTCCTCCATGAGAAATTCCTTAAGGAAATGGGTTTTTTACTTTTTTTAGGACCAAGAGCTCTTAAAGGTTGGGTGATACTAGGGTAGGGGGTTTGAGAATGTCTTTTACAATCTTCATGTCTATGATAAGTGAGGAAAAGAGGGCGTTAGGTGTGGTGTTTATAGTGGTGCAAAGGCGTTATTTCTCATTACTTTATTCCTTATTTTATTATTATTTTTCATTAACAAAATATTGTTGACACTGGTGAATAAATATATTAACAAGTTCATGTGATTTGAAAATAATAGTCCTTACCCCTACCATACATCAACAATGAGTCAAAAATTCATGAATTGAACATTAATCATAAATTATCAAATTTTACTATTCAAAAAAAATAATGCATTTTAGAAAATTTTAAAAAACCAACCTAAACATTTATCAATATATAGAATTAAAAAATTAGATACATTTTGTTAAAAAAGTAATCTAAATATAAGAATATTAAATTTTAATTAAAAACTTCATTTACTCGATAAATACAAAATTTAAATTTATAACTGATTAAATAACACTCTGAAAATTTAACAAAGGTCTCGAAATATTACCCAAAAATCATATAACAATTAAATATTTATTTATGAATAAATTTTATAAAAAATAATTTTCTTTTTAATAATTTTATTAGTAATAATGTTTTAATTAAATATTTATCACTCACAATAATACCAACACTTAAATATTTGTTTTTTAAATATTTTTTTACTTATATATTGATACAATTATATCATACTATCATTTATAAGATTTTTAAATTGTATTTCAATTTTCATGGTGATGTTACATTTCATTTAACGGATTTACTATTCATAAGCATCATAATACTATTCATAAGGGTAACAATACTATTCAAAAGGGTCAAGTTTCTATTCAACCAAATATTATGTTGATCCTATAAGAATCAAAATATCTTACTAATCTCAACCATGTATGGTTGTTTTTCGAAATTCAAATCATTGAAGTAGAAAATTTATGTTTAATGGCTAGGATATGACATTCTTGTGTAAATAATTATAATAACAATTTTTTTGCAAATACTTTGTTTTGTTTGCATTACATTCAATATTAAATTTATTTTTAAATCCTTATGGTGTTAAAATATGTATAGGAAAAAGTCATAGAATTTTGGTAAAGGATAGAGTGATTTTTTTCATAGAAATACATCTATGTATGGATACTAAGAGTGGTAATAGTACTAGAACATATGTTCTTAGGGATGAAAACTCTAACCAAATGTTTTGGGCCGTACTCGGGGTGATCAGGTATATAAAATCAGACTAATTTCACACCTACTTTGAAACTCCTTGGGGATATCTTTTGGAATGTCAAAAACTTTTCATGAACCATCATGAAGGAAATATGTAGAATTTTCTTATAAATAACCTAAGATAATCTTAATGTGTCATAGAGTAAGGAATATGTCATAATTTAGACATCCTATAAGTGATTATTCATGATTATGTTGGTCCTCACATTGAAAATTGTTTCTTACCATATGTTTTTTTGTTTTAGTCAATGGATGGACCCCTAAAAAACCACTTTAATGGTGATTATGATGGGAAACCCAATGATTCAATGCCTGATAAACTAAATTTTATGGGAGCACTGATGAAAAACCTCATTACTATGCTCACACAACATTCTCAAGAAAATAATAATGGTGGAATACCACATGAGAAAAGGGAAGAACAACATTATATTGAGTCTTTCATGAGGAAACAACCACCTTCATTCATATGGTCTTCTGATAAAGGTGTTTCTAAAAATGGATTAGTACTAAGAATATAATATTCTCCATTATCCAGCCTTCAAATCATGAGAATTTCATTCTGTATATTTATCAGTTAGAAGATGAATCATTTTAGTGGTGGACTCTAATCAATAATACTATATATAAATATTAGATTGAATCCATGGACTGGAAAAAGGTCAAGAGCTTAATTTTCCATAAGTATATTCCTAAGATTCATCAAACCAAGATTGAGAAAGAGTTTCTAGATTTGATAAAACGGGGTGATGAATCTATTGGTACCTATGAGGCTAATTTCATGAGTCTTGCGGGGTATATTGTAGGAATTAACATCCAAAAAGAATGTAATGTTGATAGGTTCTTCAGTGGATTAATGACATGTCTCATAAGGGTGTTGGCCAAAATATACTTTAGTAGCTATGTAGATATTTCACATTATGTAAATTTTCTTATGGGGTTTAATAATTGTTTAATGTTTGGGAGGGAAGGGCATCAGTCATTTGATTGTTTAAGTGATGGGAATAAGTTCTCTAACGTTTTGAATTGGGAAAAAGTAGCACAGAATGAACCACCCATGATTCAGTTCAACCAGTAAAAGGATAATTTTTAATATGATAACCACTTCCCAAACCCATGATATGGTTATTAGGATGGACATAAAAAACCTCTAATGTCTAGGGACAAGGGGAAATATCATAAAATCACTATTTCTAATGAGGGTGTGATAACAACATTATGAAAGAGACACTTACCACCCTATCTAGAACTAATAGTGTTGTATTTTATCTTTTATCGACCCACTATTTCATATCTAAATAATTTTATAATGGTGTTACTATTCCAACAAAACAATTAGAAGAGGAATTAGAAGTGAAAACCTCTAATTGTGCGATGATTGCATCTCATTTCTATGATTCCTCTTCGGTTGATGATTGTGGGAATGTGCTTCCAAAAAATCCTATCATTCTTCCTTTGGTAGAATTTTATGTCATCTTTGGAATTGATTTTATTTCCCTACATAAATATGATATTAATTATTAATGAATTGATGTTATGTTTTATATTTCAAACCCTACTATAACCATACATCAATTTGATGATAAATATGACCATCCTATGGAAATTATATCCACTGTATGGGTCTTATTTCCCATTAAAACAGGTTTATAATCTCAAATGGATGGTGTGAAAATTGATATCAATAATATTCATTCGGTTCACGAATTTATAGAATCATTTTCAGATTTTTTCCCTTGTCATCCACCAAAACATGAGGTTAACATATCAATACAACTTATACTTGGTTTGACACCAATTTCAAAGACTCCTTTTTGAATGTATCTAATTGAGTTTTAGTAATTAATTAAAAACATCAAGAAACCCATAATATGGGATTCATTTGTCCAAGTGCATCTCCTTTGGGTGCACTGATTCTTTTTGTGAAAAATAATGATAAATCTATGTGACTCTCCAATGATTATCAAGAGTTGACAAAGATCATAATCAAGAAAAAAATATCATATTCCCCTTATTATTGAATTTTTCAATAAACTATTTGTATCTTAATACTTTTCCAAGATTGAACTTCATTCTGGATATCATCAATTGAGCGTCAAGAAATAGGATATACCTACGATTTCATTTCGTAAAATGTATTGACAATATGAATATATAGTGATACCTTTTGGTCTTATTAATTCCCTTGTTATCTTCATGGATTTAATTAACATATTCTTTATAGTTTACCTTGATCAATTTATGGTAGTATTCATATATGTTTTCATATATATTCAAAAGTTAAATCCAGAGCAAGAAGATCACTTGAAATTGTACTGAAGAACCTATGGAATGAAATGTTATATGAAAATTTGAAAAAGTGTGAATTCTTGTTACAAAAGGTTTTATTTCTAGGTCACATAATCTAAAGGGATGGTATTTGAGTAGATCCTTCAAACACGAAGGCTATTGAAGGCTGTTCTAGACCAACCACGTTGACTAAGATCAATATAATTCATAGTTATCTTGAAATTATCAACGGTTTGAGGAAATTTTCTCCTGACTGAGTACTCCTTTGACCAAGTTAACTTGGATGCATGTTATGTTTCTCTGGATATATCAATATGGGGAAATGTTCAAGGAACTAGAGAGAAGTTCAGTAAGTGGACCTATTCTTACACTACCATATAGTGTGGAATGGTTTGCAATATTTATCAATGCATCCAAGATGGGATTGGGATGTGTTCTTATGTAGAATAACATGGTTATAGCTTATGCCTCATGGAAGTTGAATATTCATGAGAAAATATTACAAACTCATGATTTAGAGCTAGTAATTATATTTTTCTACATTAAATATTTAGAGGTATTGTCTTTATGGAGAAAATTTTGATGTCTTTATACTGATCATAAAAAGACTGAAATATATATTCACATCAAAAGAGTTGAATGTGATACTAAGAAGATGGTTAGAATTGATAAAGGATTATATATTCTCAATATAGTACTACCCTGGGAAAATGAACAAGGTGTCAAATTCTTGGATTCAGAAGGATCAAAATATAATATTAGTAATGTGGATCATGAAAGATCAAATATCTCTACATTTTCAAAAGATGGATCCAGATATCATGAATGAATGGTAAAACTATTGTCTTTATCAAGTTAATGTAAAACCATACATCTATGTGAAGATTAATGAAGTGCAGAATAGAGAATGAAGAGATGTCAAATAAAGTCAAAAATCTTCTTGAGTGTAATAATGATTAGGATGGAATGATAAGATTCAGGACCTATTCGGTGTTCCTTACATCCCAGATTTGATGGTGATGTAAGTCAGTGATCACAATTCCATATTCTCTATTCATCCTTAATGTAAAAATATGTATAGGGACATCAAAGAATAAATCTGGTGGTGTAGAAAGAAGAGATATATCATATTGTTTTTATCTCGATGCTTGGTATTCCAACAAGATAAAGCTAAAAGAAATAAGACGATGGAGATGTTGTATCCGTTACCCATATCAGAATGGAAATTGGAGAAAATCACAATGGATTTTTTTAATCAGAATACCCAAAACCTATAGAGGGTTTAATGATATATCGATGGAAGTTGATCATCTTACTATGTCTCCACACTTCATCTCTATCAGATAAGACTTCTCTCTATATCTCCTTCCCATGATATACATTAAGGAAGTGGTAAGGATGCATGGAGTACCAAATTCTATTATATCATATAAGGATCCTAGGTTTACCTCAACATTCTGGAAATGATTTTAGAATGAAGTTGATAAATAATTGAGCATCAACGCTTCTTATGATCCTCATATAGATGGTTAGTTTGAATGATTTTGGCGCAAAAATCAGGGATGAAAAGAATGAAGAAAAGGAGGCCATGAGCCCTGCCTCGCGTAGCCCCAAAGCGACGCCCCGACACGGAGCCCCCCAAGCAATGCGGCACCCCCCAAGAAACGCAGATCCCCCCAAGAAATGCGGCCATCACGAAGCAGTAGAGGCAGTAACGCTCCTTGAATGCCCTGACATTTGCGAACCCACCGCGAAGCACCATAGGTGGTAACGCCCTGCGAACACCCTGACGTTCGCGAACCCGCCGCAAAGCACCAGAGGCGGTAATGCTCCGCGAACTCCCTGATGCTTGAGAACCTGTCGTGAATCAGAAGAGGCGGTACCCCTCCGCGAACCCTGTTGACATTCACGTCTCGTTTCAAAGCAACTGATTCGCTCTTCGCGCCACGTGAGCTCTGCTTCGCGGTGCCCCTGGCCTTTAAATACTGAGCTCTCCCAGAGCACTCTGAATGGAAAATCCGACCTTTCAGCTTCTCATTTACCAAATCGCGAAGCACTCTTCTCTCTAGGAATCATGAGCTCCGCGAGGTATTTTTTCATCGCGAGAGGCCTTCGCCTTGTCTCATCTTGAGACCCTCTTCCGAGATAGATGACCTTCGTGAAGCCTAAGGGCATTCGCGAAGGAAAGGGATTCCCAAGGGAACCTGGGTAGTCTCGGAGAATTTATGCTTTGAGAAACACCCATCCAGTACACGTGATCCACATGCCAATGCAGTGTCACTGTACTTCGCAAAGCACACTGCTTCACAGCACCTTGCTTCGCCAGGCACCTCTACTTCGTGAGGCAGTGCTCCGCGAACACCTTTCCACTTCGTGAAGCACCTCCCACTCACATCTCGACCCCATGATAAGGCCAATGCAATCCACTTCTCGAAGCACACCCCTTCGAAAATGCTCTCCACTACGCAAAGAAACTAAGATCCACAAGGCCCCTTCCTGTGGACCCCTTTCCTTGGAAATTCCTCTTCCCGTGAGACCCTCCAGGTTTGCACGATGTGCCTTCAAAGTCCCTTGGACGACACCAGCCATAGTGTTGCTTCGCCTAATGCTTCTTCGCATAGGCACGCTAATGGCTATTGCTTCTTCACATAGCCACGCTAACGTGGACCCCTCGATGGATCGCTCTACGACCCCCCTTCTACACGGCCTCGCCGGTGCCTTCCCTCCCACAAGGAGCATAGGGAACCGGTCATGTAAGTCCTAGGGGTGTGGAGTAAACCCACCTCAACCGAGCTTCTGGATGTTAAACTGCTAAGAAACTCGTCCTCAACACATGACGTTAAACTATGACCCGACCCCGTGCCTCGCACACAGGGTACCCCCGGCTCGGAAATTCTTTACAACCCCCTTGGTCCCCATAGGGGATGATACCCTCCTTCAGGGAGTGGAATTTGTCTGCAGGGAAGGGCAGCCCCTTTGGTGTAATCCCCTAGACCCTCTTGCAGAGGGTATCACCCATGCACCTCCGTACTTCCTCACTGCCAGGGTCAGTGGAGGGCATGATAGGGAACTAGGAACTTCCTCCATTCGGTCCCAAACCCCTCTCCCTCTATTCTTTGTCGCTCTCGGGCCTCCAACCTAGAGTATGTTCCGACACCATGGGCCGCTCAACACGTATGCCCCTCTTCGCTTCTCACAGACGCACCATTCGGGACGTGATCATCAGGTCTCTGCTACCTCTTGTTTCTCACACCGATCATGACTCACGTGGTCTTAGAGTAAGCATTGACTGTGGAAATGCCCTCATCCAGCATGACGTTAAATTGTTTGCCCTCATCAAGCACGACGTTAAACTGTATACCCGAACTATGAGGATGTTGATCCACGTCAATTCATGGTACGTAGGAAGACTCTCTGATGTTCAAGCCCTATCACACATTGTGCCAAGCTCCTTCTTCACGTCGTTTCGCCGACACCTGCTTTCATATCCGAACTACGAGTACTTTGATCCATGTCAAGGCATGGTACGTAGGAAGCCTCCCTGAGGATCAATCCCAACAATCATTGTCCCCGACCATCTCCGTGTCGGTGTTCCAAGCCCCCATTTTCACCTGAACTATGTGTTCATTGATCCATGTCAAGGCATGGTATGTAAAAAGCATTACTGAGTTTCAAGCCCATCGTCCACCTAGAACAAGGTGTTTTTTCACATCAGTTCTCCGACACGCCCCCATCCTGCATGACGTTAAACTACATTCTAATCCAGCGGTAAGACGTTGTGACCCTGCCATCCAGTTGTTCTGACACCCCTTCGGGTCAGTATAACAACCCCTTTTCCCGAACTATGTGGACTATGATCCTTATCAAGGCGTGGTATGCAGAAAGCCTTCCCAAGGATCAAGCCCACCACCCGTTGGACCAAGGTCCTTCCTCACGCCAGTTTTCCGGTGCTCAACCTGAACTACAGGGACTTTGAACCATGATAAGTCATGATACATAGGAAGCCTCCCGAGGTTCAAGCCCACCACCTGGTTTTTCCAACCGCATTCACATCGGTTCTTCCAACACCTTGGGATGCCTAGAGTGTAATCCCAACACACCCATCCCGAACTACATGGACATTGATTCCCTACCACAGGGATACGTATGAAGTCTCTTCGAGCCTCATGTCCATCTCCACCGCCATCTCCACGACGGATCCATTTCATTCCTCCTTCATTCCATGTAATTCTCCATCATCCATCCTAATTCTTACCCAGGCCGCCACATCTAGGTGAGATCTTGCCACCTCATTCCCCTCCACATCATTCCGGAAGCTTCCCATGAGTTGGCTCTAGTATTGGCGTTCCCTCAATGGGGATTCCTCAATCTGATCCACTCTATCTAGTGTTGTGATCAGGATGATCAGTCTCCATTGGACATTAAACTTGTGGCATACCCTGTGTTAAACATAGGAAGATGAGGAAAACCTCAAATACATGTCTATGGCATATGATTCCCCATTCTCTATGTGGGACGCCTCGGGCTTCCGCGCCCTCGAGAAGCCCTAAAATAAGGGACAAAAGATAGACATGCCAATTCCCCAGTGTTCAGACGCGTTAATGATGCCTCGATGTGACTACTCCCCCGACTGAAGGTTGCTACCTTGACCGGACCCTTTGGAATGTCCTGACAGAAGCAGTTTAATTAACCAGCGTCCATGGAAACATGGCACTAGAAAGAGTTTCATGAACAATGTATTAAATCTATGAGGGAGACCCGGACTACTTGACGAGTTCTGAGGAGGAATCCATGGAAGGAGGAACTGTCATCCCCTCATCCTGTTTAGATCAAGGAGATGACATCCCTGAATAAGGAACGGATGTCGGCCGCCTTTGGAAAGCAGGAATGTGGGGCAACACAAAAGTCGCTCTTGTCGCGCCCCAAGAAGACGGACGCGTGCGCCCCTGAGAAATCATCAGAAATAGAAATGGTGAACCCGACGTGAATTTCTTCTCCTAAATGTGGATACTATTATCGTTCGATAAATCAGTAGATTGACATGTCATTGGATCCAGATATCCAGCGCCGGTTCATGCCAAGCAAATAGCGGGCCTAGCAAGAAACTCACCAGAAGATGGGGCAGTAGAACGTGGGGCATTCCGTTCTGCAACGTTTTCAGCGTGGATCCCTCTTACAGGCCACAAAAGATGGAATGGCGTTGGGGCACTGGTTGTCAGTTTCTTTTACTTGTAGTGTTGATGAGTTAATCTCCCTGCTTCACAGGAATCAGGTTGCTACTGTAGGGACACGATCGCCGCCCACCCGCCTACGCAGGGGCAGGGGTAATACCAGCATAGCCACTCCACGTGGCTCCACTACTGCCACAACGACGTCTCCATCCATGAGCATGGGGCTCCCACGCCCCCTTTCCCCATCAGAAGTCATCCAACAAAGTGTGATTAATGACCTTGTACGCCGTTACGAGTAGGAGGGTATAATCCCAACCTGGGATATGGCCTGCCTGGACTTGGAGGTGTCTAGTCCCCACCGTCAACGCCTCCCTCAAGGGCCGCGTAGGGAGCCCCTGGTCTGCACCCCAACATTAAATTGTTTCGGGAGCCTTTCCCCGCAACGTCTTGACGACTCCCTACCTTTCTCTAAGGAGGTGTGTGATGTCCGACTCAACCCAGTCAGGGTCTCGATCTAGGAACTCCAAGTAAGGGCCCCCACCCGGCCGCGTCAGCGCCACCGTTCAGCCTTGATAGAGGAGCATGTAGGCTACACCCCTACACCACCCGCACCGGCTTGCCTAACCCAATGCTCGCGTTGGGCCCGAGATGAGGGCGCCCGCCAGGGGGCATCGACGTTGACATCTACTGTGGCTCTATCCACCACCGACATATATCATTAATCCCTTTCACACTCTATGTAAGGTCACTCCAATGCCCAACCGGGATCGAGGCCCCATCCTCCCGATGGGTAGGCTGGGTTGACTCTCCGGGTCGCAGGCCTGAGTGGTCATCGCCGCAAACCAATCGGTGGTGATGTCACCCCGTACGGAGGCCCTCCCCGTACCACCGCTCCACAGAGCGTGGGCCTTCCCCGCTCCAAAGTTCGTCATGGGGGTATGCCCCATGATACCCCCAACCCGAATGAAGACCTGCCCTGTGGCAGTGACACTCGGCGCTAAAGCATTTCCCGTGCCCACCACACTGGGTATGGAATTCCTCTTCCTACCCCCGACCATCGATGTTAAGGCATTCCCCATCTGGTCCCTCTCCAACGTTGGGATCTTCGCTACGTCCACTCTGTAGTTGGAAAAAGTCCTCCTCAACCTGGCAACCAAAGGGGTGAAGGTCAACCTCGATTCACCCACACCAAACATGGAGGTCCTCCCCATGATCCTTCCTGTTTCAACGGAGGTTGCGCCCGCTCAGGTGCTATTCATGGAGGTCCTCCCTATGCCCCCTTCGACATTTTCCCTGGTGCCTCTCGCACCCCGATTGTCTCTAGCGGGATTCCTCTTCACCAAGGCTGCAGCACGACCCCGAGACTACATGTCGGGAATCAACCTTGTCCCGAAGAGCCATCTAGGGGTATGAGGGCAGGTCGTCGCCACCAAAAGAAGAATCCTGCGAAAGCCCAGGCAGAGATCAAACTGGCTCGCTTATCGAATTCGGAAGCAGAATGCGACTCGGTATTGGAACCCTCCCCTCATTCCTTTGCATCAAGGACTGAGGCAAGAACAAGGGGTGTCAGCCTCATCCATCCAGAATTCAAAGTCTACCGGATTCCCGCCTCTCTTCGCAGGTACATCCAGGTGGAGGAAATTGTGGGAATTCCGTAGGTTCCGACCGTGCAATCACCACCATCGTCACCAGAAGCGCCCTATACCTCAACTAGAGATCACGGAGAGCTATTTTGGGGACTGATAACGGTTGACCAATAGCGTGGTCCATCGCTGGTAACCGAAATACCTACACCAGAGGATGTGGCTATCATCTCGTTGTATCACGACATTGTGGTCAGGTCACCGCACTCTTCGGAGGATGGCCCAAAATTCGGCGACCAGTCGGCTCGTTCGTCGTATTAACCGCCGCCCAGTTTACTGTCCCAGCGGTCCGCCTCTGTACCACAACCAGTTCCTCCTCCACCTCCAGTTGATGAGTGGGGAAATACGAGGCCAGAACCTGAATCCGATCCTAGGAGCTTCTGGAACATTCTTGCAGCGGACCACTTCCCAGAGATGTTCTGGCCGGTGGCATCATCGAACTTTTGTGCGCCAGAATCCCTCACCCCGGAGGAAATCGAATGCTTCCTCCAAACCCTATGGGCGACACACTTTCGTCTTCGCTATCAATAGGTGTTGTACCCAAGGTTCCAGGTGCAATTCAAGGAAATTGGTGATCAAGGTCGTCTGGTCGATTTGGCCGCACTCCCCGTGGCCCAGCGCCCTGAGTCACCAGGTCGCCAGAGTGCCCTCCAACAAAAATGTGTTTAGTGTTTCAAGGTACTCCGCAAAATCATCAGGAAAGATACCCCCCATGTGGAAGTATGTGGCTGGGGGAAGTATTCCACCTTCTTCTTCAGTCCTATCCGGTGGAAGTCCGATTCGTTATGCGACATTGAGGACATGCCCCCAAGAAGGGTTGCGGTCCACATGGCTGACATAGTAGACAAGGAAGATGAGCTGGAGTTTCTCAATGGAGACTTACCCCCTGAGGGTGTACCACCATTGTTGGACCCATCAGGGAGGATTAATCGCCAACAGAGGAACCTTCTAGGCCTCCCATCTCCCACCGAGTCGCTGGTACCCAGCTGAAATGATGGAAAGGGTAAAGATCATGTTGGAACTTTCAAGCACTCTGACTCGTCCGCCTCAGTACAGAAGATGGAAAAAGACCCTAAGAAGGCCGCGTTGCACCAACAAAATGCTGAGAAGAGGAGGCTGGTCGACTAACTCTTAGCCGAGTGTGCTATAGTGCGACGACCCGGCTATGGTGATCCCATGCCGGGGTAGCAGCGGCATGAACAACTCCCCCTGGTGAGATGCCTCTGGGAAACCTTGATCATGCTACTCCCACAAACAGGGAAGAAGCCGGAACTCACGGTAAGAGGACGCGATACATCTCACCGATCCCTCATGAACGGCGTGGCAATCTGAGGAATCCTGCCCGGGTTCCCCCAGCCGCCCCAAGGGCCGTTTCGCCAGTCGCTCCACGGGCCATTTAAGCCGTTAACCATGTCAAAGATCCCGTAAATGTTCTTGTAGTTAGGGATCCCTATCAAGATAGGGACCCCCATCTAAATGATCCTATAGTGTCACTCATCGCCCGCCTCAAGGCGTTGGAAACATGGCAGGTGGTAGTCCCACCAGATGAAAATCCATATCCTTCATCGGTGGATGATATGCATGCACCTCCGGGTTTTGGGAATCCCACTTTCTCTACCTTTAATGGGACAAGGATCCCACCACAGCACTTGGATCATTTTTCCTCTAGGTGTGGCCCCATGTTGGGGACCCCGAAACAACATGAATCTGCCAAGCTCCAATGTTTTGTGCAGACATTAGAGGGCCCTGCATTTGTCTGGTACAACCAGCTCCCTATCAGATCGGTGACCGGCTGAGAGGATCTCCTCCGGCAGTTTCTATACCAGCTTAGCTCCACCACACGAAGGACCAGCATTGAAAACCTCTTCAATTGCAAACAAAGGCCTGATGAGCGAGTCATGGACTTCATCACCCGGTGGAATGGGCTTACATACTCCCTCGTCATGCCACTGACTCATGAGAAATTACTGACGATGTGCATAGGGAATGTTAAAACAGAACTGGTTCCTTACCTGATCACCCAAAACTACCCTGGAGGGTTTCGGGACTTCTCAGATAAGGCTCAGCGCCTCGAGGAAGCTCTACAATAGGCTATTCAGGCGTGTCTTCTGCCCCCTGTGATCCCAGCAAGGAGGACTGGCAGAGCCGAGCCTGCCGTGGTGGCCCAAATAAGAATCCCCTAGGTAGCTAGAATTACTGCCAGTGGCACCGGCACCACAACCCCAAAGAGGCCCTCTGCCTCAGGCATAGGCTCCTTCCCAACAGCGACCACCTCAGAACCCACAGGTTCCCCAACGCAATGTGTCACCACCGCCTATGCGGGACAATCAGGCTCCACCTCCTCGGCTGGCCCCTCCATCCCCCCATCAGGGCCAGTCTCCTAGAGCCCCCCATCTGGAAAGAAGGTGCCAGACTTACTCGTTCAACAAGAATCAGGTCCCCGGCTTCTTCTGAAGTGCCCTAGAGCAGGGGATTGTGCGCTTACCCGAGTGTAGAAGGCCGGCAGAGGTGAATCTCACCGATTGCCCCAAATACAGCCCCTATCATTGAATTATGGGGAACTCCCTCAAGTAGTGATATGTGTTTAAAGACTGGATCCCAGGCCAGGTCGACAAAAACATATTCAGGTTAGGCCCGACCCCAACACAAGTGTCGGGTGTCTTTGTTAGGTCAGAAAGTGGTAGCGACGACGAAGGTGAGTGGAAGTAGGTTCCCAGGCATGGGTCCCAGAAGTACAATGACTGGATGGCCCGTAAAACTGTCACCTGTGCCCATGGTATCATTCAGTAACGCTTGAATCAGCTGGAGCCTTCAGATGATGCGACTAGTACCTATGCGTCATCATCTCAGTCGGCCTCTTCCCAGAAGGGCAAGCAACGACAACGCAGGAAGAAGCAATGCGATCCACCACTGTCATCTTCATCCTGCACTCTCATTGATTTCATGCCCCCTGAGATGGTGATTCCTCCCAGAATCCGCCCAGTGGTGGATGACTCTTTGAGCAATAGTCTGGGGTACGCTTCAATTAATACCGTGGAGCTGGTAAATCCCTATATGACTCCAGATGAGGGGGAACGCCAGGAGAGCCTCCCCAACGTCCCCAGCCGACATCAACGTCAGCGGAAACGCAACCATGTGGGTCATCAAGGCACATCAGCAGGAACTTTCAATCAAGACGTGCACTCTACTGAAACCAGACAGCAGGCCCAGTGCAGATCTCAGCACGCGCAACCTCATTGGGTGCCCTTAGGTCAACCTCCACCGCCGTTTGTGCTACTAGATCAGGCAGAGATCTCTCGTCCATACCGAGGCCAGTCATTCCCTACTACAGGCCAATCTTAGTTTTCAAATCCTCATCCTGTAGCTACTCTTCAGGCATCAACTAGCAGGCAGTAGGATGTACCTAGTACCAGCCAGTCGCCGGTCCATCCTTCAGGGCCCACCATGCCTACAATTACAGAGCGACCTCTTTTAAGTATAGGTTCACATTTGGCATGTAAGTATGATGTTCTAAAGAACCTATTCAGCATTACAACAAGGTTTTCTATCCTTGAGGCTCTTCTCTTGTCATTTGAAATGCATGAGGCACTTGTCGAGGCCCTAAAGAGCCCCCTCCAGTTTGAGACGGACGAAGTAGCTGCAGAAGCCTTCCACACTGAGGCAATTGAGAACGCTGAATTCCAGGCAGTTATCTCATTCTCCGGTGAATATTAAGACCCTCCCATACAGGGGCACATTCTCCCAGTATACATCACTAGCCAGTTCAATGGCGTGGAAGTCCACTGATGTCTTGTTGATACGGGTTCTGGGATTAACCTAATCCTGACCCGGACACTACGGAAGATGGTTTTGTCTGAGGATGTTTTAACTCCCTCGGACCTCAGAATATAGGGATACAACATAACTGAGAAATCCTTGGTCAGCAAGATCCAATTGAAGACCCAGTTCAGTGGCCTAATTTCCAGTACTGAATTCATGTTTGTCTCCCAATACACCACGTACAACGCATTGATGGGTATTCCATGACTCCATATTCATGTAGTGGTCCCTTCGTCGTATCACCAATCCCTCAAATAATCCCTCAATGGTTGAGTAGGCATGCTCCAAGGAGATGCGTCTCCTTTCGCCTCTTGTGAAGCCTGCTATCTGGACGCTGACTATTATAAGACCAAGGAAAAGAAAATCCTGGAAAGTGAGGATGAACCGGCCCCTGTCCAAAGTGATCCCTAGGCAGGTCTGGACGACGCTTACATCTTCATGATCCATCGATTAGAGTCCACGACCCCCCGACATGGGGCACTGTTTTGTTGTTTCAGGTACAAGAGGAAGGCATGTTCTCATGTCCAAGAGACAACGGAAAATCACCTCGTAATCTTACACCAACCAGGATCAGGTGATCCCGGAACCTCCTACCCCTGTATGGTATCAGGATGTCAGGCTCATGGCAACGACAGTACGTCATACGTGTCTCTTCCACCAGGCTGTAATCAACCGACTTAGGCCGACGTGTCACTATTGCTTCAATGTCATCAAGAGTGGCCCCTTGGGCCGAAGGCTAGATGGGGTTGGATCGACTGCCTTCATCGCTATGGTTTCAGTGAGGTATGAGTCTCCTGATGTGATAACCATTGCCACTCAGGCCGACACTAGCCTCCCATCAGAGTCTGGTGGCTCGGAAATGACTCCCCTCGTGGAAGATACCTCCACATGTGGATAAGAGGATCTAGAGGATCCTCCCCTGCCTTTGAAGTAGGCATCTCTTCCACGGTCTATTAACTAGTACAGGTGAACCTCGGTAGCGAGGCAGATCTGAGACCCACATTGATCAGTGTCGCCATGCCCACGAGGAGCAGCAACAGTACATGGAATTTCTCAAGGAGCACTGGGATGTGTTCTCCTGGAGTTACGATGAGATGTCAGGACTAGATCCTCAGGTAGCCGTCCACCTCCTTGGTCTCCTGACAAACCATCACATGTTCAAATATCCTCCTAGAATGATGCACCCTTTTTACGGTTCCATGGTTGAGGCCAAAGTTGATAAGCTTATCGAGTCCGACTTCGTCATGTATGTTCAGTACCCCCGGTGGCTAGCCAACATTATAATAGTCATAAAGAAGAACGGGAAGATCAGAGTGTACATCGACTTCAGTGACCTCAACTGCCACTATCCGAAAGATGATTTTCCCCTCCCAGTGACAACGTTGTTGATTGATGCCACGGTCGGGTTCCAAGCCCTCTCCTTTATGGATGGGTTTTCCGGGTACAACCAGATCCAGATGTCCCCTGAGGATGAGGAGTCCACTGCCTTCAGGGCTCCGCAAGGAACTTTTTTTTACCAGGTTATGCCCTTCGGCCTAAAGAATGCTGGTGCCACCTATCATCGGGCCATACATCACATATTCAAGCCAATTCTCGGGACACTGGTGGAATGCTATGTGGATGATCTGGTGGTCAAATCTCGCCAGCGCCAGGACCATCTTAAAGACATTGTGAAAGTGTTCGGCTTCCTCCGTTCCCACCACCTGAAGATTAACCCGCTGAAGTGTGCCTTTGAGGTCACCTCTGGGATGTTTCTTGGCTTTTTGGTCTGATACCGAGGCATCATGATTGACCCAGAGGACATCAAGGTCATCAACCTAATTCCTCCCCTGAGCAATATTCGGGAGCATCGAGGTCTCCAAGGCCACTTAGCCTACAAATTCCGATTCATTGCGAATATGGCTGGAAAGTGTAAGCCCTTTTCCTGGCTCATGAGGAAAGGCTCCGACTATTGATGGGATGAAGAGTGTCGGACTGCCTTAGAGGAAATCAAGTAGTATATTCTCCAACCTCTGGTCTTGTTGCCACCCATCTCCAGAAATTTGTTGGTCCTTTACGTGGCCACTCTAGAACGGTCCCTCGGTGCACTTCTCACCTAGAAGAACAATGAGGGAACAAAGAAAAGCCTCTACTATCTCATCTGCATGCTCCTCAATACAGAGACCAGATACTCCCCCATTGAAAAGAGCTTCCTTGCGCTCGTGTTCACCATACAAAAATTTCGGCATTACTTGTAGAATAATGAGGTACAGTTGGTCCCTCGGGTAGACCCACTGAAGTACATACTGAACTGCCCTATGTTGAATGGACGACTAGCGCGGTGGGAGGTGATCCTCCAGCAGTTCGACATCTAATTCGTTCCTCAGAAGGCCATTAAGGGACATGCATTGGCAGAATTCCTATCTGTCCATCCAACCTCTGCGGATCAATCCTTGGGCCTGGACTTTCTTGATGAGTCAATCCTCTCAGTTGATCATATCATCTCATGCTAGAAAATGCACTTCGACGGTGCCTCCCAAAGCCCCACCGGTACGAGGCTCAACAATCCTAAGCTAAACACAGTGGGTCTGGGTATCGTCTTCATCACCACGGCACATGTTGTTCTGCCATACTCATTCATATTGTCAGAAGGCTGCACCCACAACGAGGCAGAGTATCATGCTCTCATCACTAGCCTCGAGCTAGCCCTTGTGATCGATGTGCCCCATCTACATGTGAAAGGGGATTCTGAACTAGTCATAAAGTAGGTCAATGGAGACTATGTTGTCAGGAAGCCGGTGCTTGTCCCGTTGTTGGAGTTCACCCTCCATCTAATGGCCCAGTTCCCTTATCGACCAGAGGTTACCCACATCCCTCAGTCATAGAACAGTCGATATGATGCTTTGGCCAGCTTAGCTACATCGCTAGCAGAACCCGAGCAGGATGATTTGATTATACATGTGGCACACCAAAGATTAATCACCCCTGTCACCCCATAGGATGACGAAGACCTGCAGGTAGGACACCTTACCGCCGGACCCTCTACGTCATGGGTCCCAAGTTTGTCAGATGCTTGGGTTGAGGACAATCCCGACTGGAGGCCACCTTTTGTCGAGTATCTCCAAAATGGTTTCCTCCCAGATGATCGGGTTAAGCACGAGAGAATCCGACGCTGCGCACTGCAATTTTCCCTCCAGAGTGGTCCCAGCCTTAAGCGGATCCTCTATAGGCCGGGCTTCGATGGTGTTCTCCTCCATTGCATTCAAGGAGTCAAGATTTATCAGTTCATGAAAGAGGTTCATGCCGGTTTCTGCGGTGCCCACTAGGCTAGGGCTAAGCCGTCCCATCATATTCAGAGATTGGGGTACTTCTGGCCCTCTATGATCCAAGAATGTATTGAGTTTTCCAAGAGATTCCATGTGTGCCAAGTTCATTCTAACTTTCTGCATCGGACGCCAGAGCCTCTCCACTCAACCAAGTACTATTGGAAATTTTTGGTGTGGGGACTCGATGCCGTGGGACCATATCCATCGGCGACATCTTGTCAGTGTAGGTTCATCCTTAATGCTACAGATTTCTTCTCCAAGTGGGCGGAGGCAATTCCACTCAATGAGGTCAAGTCCTGTTCCATCGTCGACTTCGTGAGCTCCAATATCATCCTTCGGTTTGGAGTCCCTCATGATGTCCTCACCGATAACGGCACCAACTTCCGAGCAGCCGAGATGAAGAAATTGTATGCCAAGTAAAATATCCATTCAAACCATACAACTCGCTATCATACGAAGGAAAATGGGAATATCGAGGCATTCAACAAAACCCTCTCTAAAATTCTTCAAAAAATGGTTGGTCAGAATAAGAAAAGTTGTCCAGAAAAGTTCCCCAACGCCCTTTGGGCTTATCGGATGACGACTCACAATTCCACCCAGGTGACCCCATATTCTTTGGTGTATGGAGTTGAGGCATTCCTACCCATTGAGATCCATCTCCCATCATTACACACTGCAGTCTATGACCAGCAGGCGCCAGATAAGGTGGCCGAAATCCGTCTAGCTGAATTGGAAGCACTGGATGAGAACAGGCTATGTGCCCTGCACAATCTGTAAAGGAATCAGAATAAGATAGCCAGAGCCTTCAACAAGAAGGTTCTCCTTTGCTCTTTTTTGCAAGGCGACCTGGTGTTGGCCCTCCGAGCACCAATGATACCTGGAAGGAAACCATCCATGTTGGAGCCCAAATAGGAAGGACCTTACTTCATTCATAAGGTTTACCCCAATGGAGCATACTCCTTGGTGACCATGGATGGTGAGCGCATAACTCCTCCCACCAACGCCATGTTCCTCAAGCAATACATCACCTCAGCCCCTTGTTCCTACACGACCTTAAACTGTACAGTCCTGCACGACCCTAAACTGCACATTATAGTCCCTCATGATGTTAAACTACACCATCGTCCTGCATGACGTAAAACTCTTCACCTTCGTCCGTCATGATGTAAAACTGATCAGTATCAACCCACATGACAATAAACTACAAAATGGTCCGAGCTCTATGAACCTAAACTAAGATCTCTTCATCCTCACTACAAGACATTAAACTGCAAGTTGGTCAGGCCTTCCTGACCAAGGCCCAGCCTCAAGCCCCTTGGCCTTCCACGACTTATGCTCTCTTACGGGATTGTACGGTGTGGTGTGGGATTACGTCCTCATTCATGTCGGGTTACCCACCATACCATACATGTCCCCAAATGAGACGTATTTTGTCCGGAAAGACGTTAAACTGTGCTTCTAGAACAATGTATGGCTTGAATCCCATCCTAATGGGATACATAGGAATTCTTAGACGTCCCGTCTTGAGCCCAGCCTCGAGCACGTCTCTTTGACTGTCCCCCCAGGGTATGGTTTCCTCAGAGGGTCCTTGCATGATGAGGAGTAGGCTTCATTATCCCCGCTCATACAAGGATTATAAGGGTCACACCATGTTCCCACTCCCGTTCTTCTATCCTCCCATGTCTTCACCGCACGACGTTAAACTGCATGGCCTTCAAGAACTACGTATGGCTTGATTCGTATCCTTATGGGATACGTAGGAATTCCTGGACACTTTTTCCATTGGCCCAGCCCAAAAGCCAAAATCTTTCCCTCATGATAAGATATATGTCATGGTGCGTACTTTTTCCCCAACTTACGTCAAGAAAACCTCGACCCAGCTGTACGTCCCCTTCCCTGGAGATGTTCACCTCTCTCGTAGATGGGTAAAACTATGCTTCACCCACTACTTGACTGGAATTCCATCACTTTATTTATCTAGAAGGGCCCCTAAATGGTATGGATTCTCAGCCTAAGGGACCTCTTACAATTTTAGGCTAATGCCCTTGAGGATGTCGATAAACAAGCCGATAAAAGTCCCGCGTTTCGAACATGGTCAGCAGTTGACATTCATTTGTTTCTCCCATATCAAGTCACCATGGGGAAACTGTGTTACGAACATAGTCAACAGTGTATCAGATATTCGGGATCACCCCAAGATGTCCCAAATATCATGTGCAGTGATTCGTTCTACCCTATCCCAAAGCGACAAACTTCCCTCTGGGTGGTGCCAACTGTCAGGCACACGACCCCGATTCTTATATAGGGAGTTTACAGCGTAGCGCGGGATTATGTCCTCATTTACGTCGGGTTACGTGTCATGCCATACGCGTTCCCTTACTGAGGCCCAGCCTCAGGCCTCTTGGCCTTTTCGGGCACTATCCCAAGTTCGTACCTGGAGTGTACGGTGTGGTGAGGGATTATGTCTGCATTCACGTCGGTTTTTTTGTCGTACCATACACCTCCTCTATCCATGTAGCCTTATTCCCTGACCATTGTACACACTACAAGATGTTAAACTGCGAGTAGGCTTGGCCTTCCTGACTAAAACCCAACTATCAAGACCCTTGGCCTTCTCAGGCCCCCTGGCCCAGGTTCCATCCAATGGGACTATGCGGTGTAGTGCGGGATTAAGTCAGCATTCACGTCGGGTTACTCGCCACGCCGTACACATCCTCGTTAGGGTATCCTTCCCCTGGGTATCTTCTAGAACTACAGGTGGCTTGATTCCCATACTTATGGGATACATATGACCACCCGAATGTCAAAGCTTCCGGTTCATCCCCATCTTCCGAAAATCTCTATCCCACCTTGGCCCCTTGGCCTACCCTTCCTCAATGAGGGGAGTATATAGCATGTTGTGGGACTATGTCCTCATCCACATCATGCTTGTAAGGACCAGGCCGTGTACCTCTCCCTCCTAAGAAACATTTTCGACCCCTTTTTGGGTGGTTCACCAATGTGCCTAAGGGTACTCTGGTTTAGTTACCTGGAATGTCGGACTCGACTTGGACACGTCCGCACCCGCTTTTCAGGCTTCGCGTTTCCCTTCATCAGGGCTTTCAACATCTTTCACACCCAGAGGGACCCCCAAAAACGGCCTGGATACAATGACTAAGGGCTCTATTACCATTACGAGCCAACGCCCCCAAAGGTTTCAGACAAAAAATCGATAAAAATCTCACGTTGCGAATACGGTTAGCAGTTGATGATCGTTTCTTGTTCCCATTCCAGGCTAACAAGATATGGAGACTGTTTTTCTGCCACGGTTATCAGTTATCCTCCATCACCACGCCAACCCCATTAAGCCCAAAATGTCAGTTACACGATTCACATCCTTCTCCATCTTCATCATGACCAAGTAGAGTTTTGAAACTATTGGCAATATTCCTCAGTGCACATCTATGTGTTAGGGGAACAAAGTTGTGTTAATGGTGTCCCTCGTGGCTCTTCACTGACTTCCCATTTATGGACGTTTCGGGTATTGCAATAAGGATCTTCCTCCCTTGTTTCCCACACAGAGTTTAACTCATGTGGGCTTAGGGATTGTGTCGAGGTCTGCACTTACTTGAAAATTGCCATCTATCCATGGTCTGAGCTCGAAGACCATAAACTAAGATCTCTTAAGAACTACGTCTAGCTTGATTCCAATCCTCCTGGGATACATAGGAACGCCCATACCTCCTATCTTTGGGTCCAGCTTGAGTTCAGCTAAATTGACTCTTCTGTCCCGCCTACGGGACCTTGACTCTGGGACTGCGTGGCGTGGTGCGTTATTATGTCCCCATTCACATCGAGATTGCAATAGCCACATTACGTGCACCCTGTTCTAAGAATTAGCCCTCATATTTCCTGTCCCACACGACATTAAAAGTCACCCTCCAGAACTATGTTTGGCTTGATTCCCATCCTCCTGGGATACGTAGGACCACCCAAATTTCTAGACATCGGGTCCTGCCCCACTCATTAGAGATCTCTCGATCTCCCGGTCACCTAGGCCACTTGGCCCGTCCCTCTCTAAGATGGGGATATATTGGTGTGGTACATGATTTATGGCACTATGCCCCTTTTCCTGGGAACCCCCCATCTCTTGGCCACCCTCAAGTTGAGTCCCTCGACCGCTTTATGTGTTTCACCCATGTGTTAAGAGTACACTGGTCTAGGACCTAGAGTGTCAGATTCAACTTGGTCAAATTCCTTACACTTGTTAGGATTCATGTTCCCCTTCATTTGGGCTTTCATCACCTTTCACACCCAGAGGGACCCCCAAGAATGACCTAGATACCACGCCCAAGGTCTCTCCTACTGTTACAGGCCAAGACCCTCGAGGGTTTTGGACAACAAATCGATACAAATCATGCATTGCGAACATGGTTAACGGTCGATGCCCGTTTGTAGTTCCCATTTCAGGAAAATGCGGTATAGATGCTTCTTTTCCTCCTCGTTCAGTAGTAACCCTATGTCATCACGCCTGCCCCTTTAGTCCTTGAATGTTGGTTGCATGATTCACATCATTTTCCACCCCATCGTGTCCGGGTGGAATCTATACACTCTTGGTACAATCCCCTAGTGCATCTCTACATATCAGGGAGACAAATATGCAATACTACGTCCTTCGGGGCACCCACGGTCTGAGTTATAAGACCATAAACTAAGATCTCATCAGAACTACATCCAGCTTGATTCCCATCCTCATGGGATATGTAGGACCGCCCAAACGTCTCGTTTTCGTGTCCAGTTCATTTGGGAGCTAGTCTCTTCCCCTTCACCTCGCACCCCTATATAGGCCCCTCGGCATGAGGTTCCTCTCTTGGAATTGAGTACGGTATGATGTGGGATTATGTCCCCATTCATGTCGGTTCTGTTTCATGGCACCGTACCCATTCCCCACCTAGCATCATCTCTGCTACGTCTGCACTGCATGACGTTAAAATGCATGCTTGGTCCTATCACACGACTATAAACTGTGACATTATCGTCCTGGCCGCACGACGAAAAACGACGCTACATTGTGGTGGCCTCATCATAGAGGAAATCACGTTGGGTAATGGTCACGCGCCATACCATTTTTCAACACCCACTATGGCTTGATTCTTGTGGCGACACCAGGGCTTGCTACCATCGTCCTATCGCTTCACAAAAAAAACCACTCACCTTAAAGGACAAAAAATATCTATCAAATACCACTCCCCTTGGTGTGAGGGCTATAATCGTGCACCCCCCTCATCCTTTGGCCTGGTGCCTTACCGCACGGTACCACCCGCAAGAACTACGTGTAGCTGGATTCCCATCCTCATGGGATATGTAGGAACGCCTGCACACTTTGCCTCGGGCCCAACTCAACTCTTGATTTTGGTCCCTTGACCTAAAATCTCTCCAGGGAACATGTGGTGGTTGGAACCTCTGGTTCCCACTCACGTCGGGTATTTGTAGTTACCCCACCACATGCCTCCTATGTTTCCTTCCTCCATGGTCTAAATTCTAAGACCATAAACTAATACTTCTTCAAGAACTACGTGTAGCTTGATCCCCATCCCTATGGGGTACGTAGTAATGCCTTTGAACTTTGCTTAAGGCCTATCTCAATTCTCTTTTTCGGTCCCTTGACCTAAAACCACTGTCAAGGGGGGTTGTGCGGTGTGGTATGAGATTATGTCCTCATTGACGTCGGGTTGTTCACCACACCGTAGAAATACCTGATTCCCATTATCATTGGGTTTTTGTATTTACTTGCCACGAGTCTCCCAAGCTTCCTCCATGGTCCGAATTCTACGACCCTAAACTAATATCTCCCTATGGTAAAGGACTCATCTCCCTCTATCTGGTACGTCTCATTGACGTATTCAGATGCGTTTTGACAAAGAGCCCAAAGTGTGGAATTTTCATGGGGACATTCCTCTCATTCCACGTCCAAGCTTTGTGATCTCGCCATTTAGATCCTCATCCTCTTCCACATCCTAATGGACACCCAGAGGACATGGATTATAGGCTTAAGGGATCTCCATTAATGATTGGGCCAAAGTGAACTCCAATCGTTTTGGGCCAACGTCCTCATGGATCTCTAACAACATTTGCGACATTGTCCCGTGCTTCAAACATGGTCAACGGTCGACCCTCATTTGTTTGTACCCATTCTAGGCTAATGCTATATGGATGCTGCATTTCCGCCATGGTCAACAGTTATCATATATCGTCACTCCACCATCATTGTGATCTGATTTTCGAGTGTCATGTTTCACACATTTCCACTTACTCATGTTCAAGTGGAATACCAACATAATCGGCTCTACCTCATCGCACATCTAGGTGCGCCACAATGATGCATTAGCACCATTGGGCTGGTATTCACCAAGCATCCATTCGCCCTAACATGCCCCTTTTTGTGTTGGGAAAATTCTCCATTACTTCTTGTTTCCCACATCGAGCATGACTCATGTGGGCTTAGTAGTTTTGGGGGGATATGTATAGGCGCAAAAAGGTTTCTCAACTCATCCTACATGACGTTAAACAGTGCCTCTACAACTACGTGTGGCTTGATTCCCATCCTCATGGGATACGTAGGGACACCTTGGTATTTTTCCTAGGGTCCAGCTCCCATGAGTTATAAAACCTGTTCTTTCATTTGCCGACCCCCTGGACGGACCCCTCGTAGGGAACCATACAATTATAACTCTACCCTGAAGAAGTTCAGGATGCCTTAAGATGACTTTGGGAAGCGACATACCCCCCTCGCCAGAGAGGAATGATCCATGATCAAACCGATGCGCGCATCTGGCGCACTCCCACCATGGCGGTGTAATTTCATGAGTGTTGGATTCTTTTCGAACAAACCATCACTCCACATTCCATGTTTCGCATGCCCCTTATTCGACTCTCGTCCTCTTTCATGTCTGGAGGAACCCCCTAACAGTATGGATGCCTGACCTATGGTCCGCCTGCTGTCCTAGGACAATGTTCTCGAAGATTGGTCATGTTTGGAGGGACCCCCTAACATTATGGACACTCGACCTATGGTTCGCCTGCTATCCTGGGCCAACGTTCCAGAAAACTGATCGATGATATTTGAGGTTGGCCTCGTGTTGCGAACATGGTCAGTGGTCACCCGTCACTTTTTGTCCCCATCTTAGGAAGATGCAATATGGATTTTGCGTTTTCTCCACGGTCAACAGTTATCCTCCATTTTCACGCCCCCCCCCCACAATATTCAGAAAATTGTGTATCATAATTCACACTTCCCATCCCATTTGTTTGGACCAATTTCAGCGCCCCTGGTGTTGCACCGTTTGTTCACAAGAGCACCCTGGAAAAACGGTAATTTGGCTGTTCTGAGAACTTTCTTCTCCAGTCAGGTCCCTCCCATTTCTCGGAATTCCGGACCGGTTATCCAAACCCTTGATGACCAAAGCTTGGTTTACAATCCTATGTTTGGATGAGACGATGAGGCGACTCTCTCTTATTTCTCACATAGGTCCGGACCCATGTGAGCTTAGGGAATTGTCACTAGATGTTCCACAGAAATTGTAAGGATGCAATGAACCAGTATAAATAACAGAACTCGTGAATGATACGACATTAAAAAAAACCAATCAACCAAAGCATGAAAGAACGTTTAAAGGTTTGTAATTATTATAGTACATGGGGTTATACTCCCCCCATGGATGGATTGACCCCATAAAAAGAACATTGTAGCTCCGTCACCCTCTGACTTGTGGCGTTCAGGAACTACTGCCGCCAACTCAGCTCCTGCTTTTCCTCAGTAGTGACGGGGCACAGTTCATCAGCTTCAGATCAGGCCCTCTCTATGTCAGCCTGAATGGCAGCCATCTCTCTGGAAGCCTACCTCAAATGATCTTCCACCTCCGCCAGCTAGACCTTCAATCGCAAGATCAGCTCAGATTGTGCATTGAGAGAGGCTGAGTGCTCATCCGCTCGAATCTGTAGGTGTTGGAATTCGTTTTCAACCTCCTAGAGATTCTTGACATTTGTATCCTTCCCCCACTGCCTTACCACATATATCCCACGGTCATACTCCTGGATCTTCTCTTCCATAAGATCTTGGATGAGCAGATGAGGGTGTTGGGCATCCACTCCCCCAGTGCATAGTTCTCACAGTCATGAGTGGAGTCTTTCCATCTCATTCAACCACAGTGCTTGGGGGTGTCATTGATGAAGCGTGTGATCGTCTTCCATGATCGACAGTGAACTGTTTTTCTATCCTCTTCATCGGAGGCTGTTTCATCCCATTTCACATGATTGGTAGGCTCGTATGTGGGATACGCCTGCAAGAAATATTCAGCAGGATCCGCGTCTGGCGTTGAATCTGGCGCGACATCTGGCGCCGGAGCAGGTGTGGTGGGACTTGGGTCGGCCGATCGATCCTCATCGTCAGACTCCACCTCAATAACATCTGGCATGACCCTATTGGTGGTCCTGCCAATGATAGGGAGTGTTGCAGCTCGGATAGGCAAGGGAACTATTTCCATAATCACTGGCATGACTCTAGGAGGGATGCCGCCAGACATCCCGACCAGCCTTGCTGCAGCAGCCCATGCTAGTCGTAGAATTGCATGCGACAGAGAAAGGCATGGATGTTAGTTTCCACAATCTACATATGCCAAGCAATTAATTCAGTGGAGAAGACTTACAGAGATCGAACTCCCGGTGCAGCTCCGGAGTTGACACTGATGGAACCCCGAGGCATGGCCCTCCATATATAGTCAGAAGGTCTGGTGATTCTGGAGGAGCCACCTCCGGTACTCTAGCCCCGCTAGACACAGAACTAGACGCGGCCGCAGGCGCGAGTTCCGAAGGTCCGACATCATCACCCAACGAGGGGAGAGAGCGAGGTCTACATAAAAGCTCCTCCTGTATGATCCAGATGTTGGTTAGAGATCCATGATGAACTGAGAGTGGACCCTAAGGAATGAAACTTGGAATTCTACCTCGAGAACCTCCGCGAAGTCGTCAGAATCCGATTCTTGATCTCCGACTTCGCCCTCCTCCAACGAGCTCCCTCCGCTGTCCTCGTCTTACCCATGGGATTCATATAATTCTTCTAGTAGGGGGAAGCGTTATCTCAGTTCGGTGGTCGACAGCTGCAGGGGAAGTGTCCGATTCAGCGGTACCCTTACCCGGTCTGTCATTGGACGCAGGGCACCACTAGAATGGACATTGTCTTCCAGATCGTCGAGATTTTCCTCCGGCTCTGCTGAAGACACCGTGAATCCAGCACGAATGGGGCCTATACCTGGTAAAACCATCCCGAGATGGTTCAGGTGTCCCCACATCTTGGGTGAGCAAAGGAAATGTCAGTTGATGTCCCAAATGTCCCAGGCCTCCGAGAAAAAACCATCCAATGGCATGTCGATATGGCGCAACCGCTTCCCCAGAGCCTGAGTAGATATCCTACGGAATCCCCTTGGAGATTGCCCCTCCGGATGGCCCTACTCTTCCGGAATCACTGGGTCCACTACTGTTGTCGGATCTGCCACTGCTGCCGCATCCTCAACTGGTGCAGGTCTCGCCGCCACGACAACCCTGCCACCACGAGAGGCCCTTGCTGTCCTCCGACCCCGACCTTGGGATAGGGGAGGCCCACCATCATTGGATTGAATGGTTGGATGCTTCAGCATTTCCCCCCAGATAAGCTGCCTCCCAGCTGATGGCATACTCCTTCACCAGTCCAAAGCCGACAGTGGACGGACGCAATGCAATTCGCATTTTCCTGTCTTCCCATGTGAACATGAGCCACAACTTCCTCATTACACATTGGTGCTCATCATGATGCACCTCACAGTAGACCTGCAGGGTCATCCACTGTAGGCACAAGAATTGCCTCACGAACCGGTGCGAGGTGTATGACTCGCAAAGCGGCTCACAGTCCACCCATTCCACCAAAACTCCACCTCGAAAGGCCCAGAGATAAGCTTGGTGTTCTTCCGTTCCCTGACCATCGTCAGTGTGTACTCCCATTGGAAATGGAAATGGGTGGAAGTTAAATTCATCCACCTTCCACACCCAGTTCAACACTATCGGTACGGTTAGTTTGAATGGGAAGCTCTCGGCAACATTCAGAATAGAAGGGTGAAAGTTTGACCTCGGTGGCGAGATGAGGTTTGGAATTTCTTAAAACCCCCTAATGTGCGCCACAATCCACCCATATAGAAGGTGGAAGGGCCCACATATCCTCGGTAGCTTCTTTCCCTCGCTAATGTGTCGTAGCATCCTGTACAACCGGGCGAGCATTGGAATCCCCAGGTTTACCCGCCGTCCTGTGGCCATCATGGATTCCAAGATGAATGAGCTGGGCCGCACCCCCATGTTGGTATCCCTCACCGATAGGATCCAACAGCAGTTAAGGGCCGCGATAGATGCCAACAGCCTGACTATCGGCTGCTGTACAGTGCTGACACTGAAACCCCAGGTCTTCCATTGGCTATCCTCCAAGAGCCGCCAATATGAGTGCTCCTTGCCCCGTTGAGACCCCTTTAGACAAGTTCTAGGCCTTGAAGGGAACTCTCGATCCTCCGGGAAGTTTAGGAACCACATGAACCACTTCTTAAAGTGAAAATCTCTCACCGCCTCCTTGTCCTCTCCGGAGACCAGTGCCATCAGTGCCAGCGCCAGCCGCAGAATCTGCTCCGGATCCTCCCAGGTGATCATGACGGGGATGAACTCATCATACATGGCCCCCAAGATCAGGACCCCCGAGATCTGATGGAAGTCCCACAGACAGATACCAACCTCCCCATGGTGTCGGAGAAAAGTATTTGGTCTTGGATGAACATCTGCTCAACAGCTCCGACATCAGCTACTTCGGTTGATAATTGTGGAATTGCGAGGCCCATGACACCTCATACAAACCCACTATCCTCAGCTCAGCCCCAAACTCCTCGCATGAGGCACCTACCCAGTAGGTCCTTGCCCATTCATTGGTGAAGTCACCGCCCTGGCACATGTCCCACTCATCGGACCACCCCTTCTTCGTATCCCGCAATGTGGACTTCAAAATGGTGTGGTGCATGGGAGGGGACATCTCCGGTTATAGTGGCTTCCCATCAATTTTGATCACATGGTTGTACAGACAGTCGGCGGTGTTAGGTGTAAAGTCCTCCTGCACGTGACCATCGGCCACCCTGAACCATTGACGCTGGAATAGCGTGATCCTGAACCAGCAAGTCGGTTCATCCCTACTCTACTTAGGAATGAAGACGTCATTCCTTAGCCTGAATCCATACAAGGGAATCTTCTTGCACAATGGATAGTTCTTTTGGATCTCTGATAGAATGTCTGTCAAATAATTATGGTCCGAGTGGCTTCAAACCAGCTCTCCTTGTCCTAGACAGGTGGCCATCTCATCCCTCTGAGCGGTGTCTGCGATCACCCCCATCCCAGCTTTTTGATGGGACATTACGGTTTCAGAGCTCTGAAAAATTCCAGGTCAAGTCACAAAGATTGTTCGCGAAGATTGCTCGCGAAGCTCGGTCGCAAAGACAAGACACGGAGCCTGGCCTCCTCTTGCTAGAAGATGTTCGCTTGGTACCGTCGTGGAGTCAAAGACTCGCAGTTCGCTGCGAAGCTCAATTTGCGTTGAGAAGCCACGCAGGACGCGGAGCTTCATGAATCGAGAGCACAAAAGGAAAAATGCATGGATAAAGGAAGGGACAAAACAGAGGCCAGTCCCACTATTTATAGGCGGTGACCTTGGAACTTCACAGTGCGTCCATCCCATGCGGAGCTTCGCGGTGCGTCTATATCGCATGGCCGATGTCCGTCTCACGCGCCCCCTTCGCTAGTCATCACCATGAACGGCCAATAATTTTGGATATTTGCCTCAGACTTCGACCCTTGATCCCTCTGCGACTCCAAGTCTGAGGGGGGAATTTTTAGGCACTAAAATCGGGGACGAAAAGAACGAAGAAAAAGAGGCCATGTGCCCTGCCTCGCGAATCCATGATGTGACGCCCCGACACGGAGCCCCCCAATCAATGCGGAGCCCCCCAAGCAACGAGAATCTGCCCAAGCAATGAGGACTCCACGAAGCAGCAGTGGCGGTAACTCTCCACGAACGCCTTGACGTTCGCGAACCCACCGTGAAGCAGCAGAGGTGGTAACGCTCCAAGAACGCCCTAACGTTCGCGAACCCGCCGTGTAGCAGAAGAGGTGGTACCCCTGCGCGAACCTGGTTGATGCTCGCGGCCTGACTCAAAGCTAACGAAGCCCTCTTCGCGACGTGTGATCTATGCTTCGTAGCGCACCTAGCCTATAAATACCGAGCTCCACCTATGCCCTCGGTACGGACAATCCGACCTTTCAGATTCTCAACTCCCAAATCGCAAAGCACTCTTCGCTCTGGGAATCATGAGCTTTGCGAGGTATTTTTTCTTCGCAAGAGGCCTTCGCCTTGTCTTGTCTTGATCCCCTCTTGCGAGAGGTATTCCCTTCGCGAATACAAAGGGAATTCGTGAAGGAAGTGGATTTCCAAGGGAGCCCGGGTAGTCGCGGAGCGTTTATGCTTCACAAAACACCCATTCTGTACATGTGATCCACATGCCAAGGCAGTGTCACTGTACTTCATGAAGCACACTACTTCACATCACCTTTCTTCACCAGTGTTCCCTCTGGAATTGGGGATGATCTCATTGATTTAAGATTCAAACATTCCAAGCCGTTTCTAATGGGTTTGTTCGTAGAACCAGAAACATCCAATGATTCCATATCCATTTAAACCTACTTTCCAAAGGTAGGCTCTCATTAGTTGTGGACTAATGAGGTTTAAGAATTTTCATTGGTCGAGAGGATGGGAGGTCGGACTCATCAAACCTTTTTTAGGGGAATTATTGTCTACTCTAAAACTCCTTTATTGATTTAAGTTATGTTTGGGAATCCTTATTAAATTACCCAGTATAAAATGAGCTTTCCTTTAGATCAGACAATCAATGATTGATATGTAAGAAATTTAGAGAATATTTTATATGTATTCGAGGTTCATCATCGATAGAGAATCATCTATATTTGTTTATAGATTATTAGCAATTGGTATCCTTCAATACATAAAAGTATCTTGGTCATTAGGATGACCATACTGGTTTTAAATCCACTTAGTGGGGAACTTGAAGTTTATTGTTATTTAGAAGGACATGGATTATTTCAGAGTTGGGATCATACCCGCAGATGGGCTACCTTCCTATCCTTTGTTTTGGAAAAGGAATCAGAACCCAAGTAGTTTGAGTAAGGGAGTATGATGTTTCTGCATGACTGATGGCTCAAAAAAATGTCATGATTACTTTTACACTCTAAGATCACGTGGGTCATGCTCGGTGTGAGGAACAAGAGGTATTGGTGAAACCAGACAATTGTGTCACGAAAGATGCAATAAAGTGGGTCTTATGTGTGTATGACTGCCCAGATAGATGAGGATTATGATTTACTTCAAGGAAGAAATCCAGGAACAGGGTCCATAAAGGTATATGTGCTTCATGGAGATTTGGAAACTCTAATCTTGGGGCTTACACCTAAGGAAGATGCCCAAGTTAGGAGGGGACTTATGATTGTGTTTTACTCATGCGAAAGAAACCCGGATCGAAAGGAAATTAAGACTGGTTAAGAGAAATTAAAACTGGGTTGTACTCCTAAGAAGAAGGCTCAGGTTAAGGGATTTGAAAAATTAAGGTACTTGGGACTTACTCCTGAGGAAGATGACCAATTAATAGGATTTGAAACTGGTTCTTACACCTGAATAAAAGGCCCATATTAATGAAAAGTATGACTGGGGCTTACTCCTGAAAATGAGGCCTAGATTAATGGAAATTATGACTGGGGATTACTCATGAAAAGGAGGCCCAGATTAATGAGAACTTGGGGCTTACACCTAAAGAGGATGCCTAGTAATAGGGTTCTCTCATCTTAAAGGATGAGGTTGAATGAATGAAATCTCTAATTTTAGTGAAATAATGATGTGTAAATCACTATGTTTTGAGATATGTTTCATGGAATTCCTTTCGGATAAGGAAGTCAATCAAGAAAACATGCCATAAATGGATTTGAAGAGTGTATTGAAGAATGAATCTTGAATATGAGAGGTGGAATGGTATAAGAGGGGTTAAATGGGCAAGAAGGGCACCCAAAAAATAGAAGGGCATGCAAGTCCTAGTATGCGCCCAGGTACTGCGTGGGTGCGCAAGTCCTGGGCGTGCAGGTATACCTGCACGACACATGGATACTTGTGCGATTTTCATCCCTTAGGGTAATACTTGGGTGATCCTTGACTGAAGCCTTTAGAATTATCCTGAGGTACTTCCAGAAGAGGGGCTCTCAAGTTTTAATGAATAGATAAGGAGGCGTGCAAGTATGTTCATTTCCCTTAAGGGTAAAACACTTTAGGCACGCAATTGTTAGTGATTTGTAACACTTAGGCCTTATTCCTCATGTATAGACCTTACATTGAAGGTAAAGAATTACCTTAGAAGTGTTTGGAAGACTTGAAGAAGAGACTTCGGTGTTCAGAGCTTTGTAGCTAAATTCTGGAAAAATTCATCTTCAAATGGGGGGCCCACCAGGGGTATTTATAGGCTAAAGAAACCCCTGGGCGGTTTTCAAAGAGGGCGTGCAAGTCACTTGTGCTACCATTAGGTGGCACGCAAGTGTACTTGTGAGACCATGAGGGAACTTGCGCGACCCAAGGTCCTTTGACTCCTTTTTCATTGCTTTGTTGATTTTTTATGTTTTCTTCAAAGGATGAATCAATTTTTTCTAAGGGATTTCCCTTTCATTCATTTAGACAATGTGACTAAAAGGAGAGTCAACAAAAGTCCCACCTTAGAGTTGGATCCGAAAGAAAAGAGGATTTGCCTATGAGGTGAGAAGAAACAAGAAATTTGTCAGTTTAAAGTCATGCATGTCGGACATAAAAAGGCTAATGTTTAAGGTCGAAATAGCTTTGACAGAATGCATTAAAATTGACTCAATTCCTTGATAATTTTTTTGAAAACATATTACCATATTCAAGTATGGAAGGGAAAAAAATGTAAACTATGACTTAAGAAATCTTGAATCTGAGGAATGATATGAAAAAGGACTAAAAGGAATTAGAAGAAGTATTTTCCAAGAATGAAGTTACCATTATTTAACAAACCCGTTAGGGGGTTGAATTATGCAGGTCCACCTAAGGGCATTGGTTGCATAGTCAAATAATAGCATCTTTTGGCTGACAGGTCCGTTATGTAGACTTGTTTATGCAAGGCCGCCTAAGGGTACGTGCAGCATAGTCAGGAAAAAGAACTCTCAGAAAGTTACCTTCATAGTGCTAAAAAGCCAGTGAAAGTTTATGGAGATTCAAATTTTCCAATGTATAGAGTTTGCTATATGGAAAAATGTACATGAATATGGAGAAGATATTTCCAAACAATATTATTGAAGAACTGGATGGATATCACTCCTACAAAGGTCTGAACCAAACGTAGGTAAGGAGAATATAAACCATAGACTTGAATACATTCAGTTAATGGAAAAGGATATGGGACAAATATGTTACGGATGGCTATTTTTGTGGATCCCTACATATTATCATTAAGACAAATAAGGAAAAAAGAGGTTTTCATCCCAAGAATGAAGTTTCCACTATTTAACAAACCTGTTAGGGGGTTGAATTATGTAGGTCCTCCTAAGGGCATTGTCTTCATAGTAAAATAAATAGCATCTTTTGGATGACAGGTCCGTTATGTAGACTGTTTATGCAAGGCTAGCTAAGGGCACGTGCTGCATGGTCAGGAAAAAGAACTCTCATAATTTCAAGCCTTTTGTGATTAGAAGTTAAGAAAAGGGTTATGAAGATCTGAAAATATTTAAGGTTAGGATTATGACACATTAATATGGGTATTGTCCAATGTATGCATAGATACACAGATCGTTGCTAACCATAATCATGTTGTGGCTGGGTCCTGAATTTAAATGTTGGACTTCACTACGTATCCTATAAGGATGAGAATCAAGCCATATGTAGATCATAAACTATAGTTTAACGTCATGTGGGACCAAAGTATAGGAGATCTTAGTTTAGGGTCATAGATCTCAGAACATTATAAGAAATACACAGTGTGTGTTTTCATGGGGACTTTTCAGCCAAGGGACTGAAAGTGGAATTTGGGGTTAGGCCCAAAGACTTGGGGCTGGATTTGAGGGACACATGAATGTTCCTACGCATCCCATAAGGATGGTAATAAACCCCATGTAGTTCAAGAAATACCCTATGTACAAATTTGGTTCGTACATGTGAAGGGTGAACGGGGACCTTAGTGCAATGATGGTTTAACCCAAGATAAAAGGTTCGGGGATTGCCATGTATGCACGTAGTCTTTGAAATGAAACATGATTGAAAATCAAAAGTAAATAATGATTCCCTCTCAGGTGAGGGTATCAAAGAATATTATAGTTTATTGTCATACATGACAAAAGTATTGTATAGTTGAAGGTCGCATAACAAGGACGAAGGTGAACCAATGTAAAGATATTGATTTTGGGGGCAGTTTCACAAATCAACATCGTATGATATGGAGGTGAACCGATGTGAAGAGATTGGTTTTGGGATTGAATCTTGGTAGGTTGTCTACATACCCATCATGGAAGGCAAGGATCAAAGTCTGCGTAGTTCAATTAAAGAATGAATTAGTGATGAAGCTGTCCTTGGGGACAATGGCGTAAAAAAATAGTGTTGGGACTTACACATGGTTAGTAGCCCAGAGAGAGTGTTATGGTTGAAGTTTTATCTAAGCACATGTGAGTCATACTCGGTGTGAGAAACAAGAGGTAGCGACAACCCTAACGATGCACAGTTTAATGTCATGTAGGAAATATAAAGGGACTATGCAGTTTTAATGTCACGTTGGACAAAAGGGGGACTGGGCAGTTTAATGTCTTGTAGTGAGGACAAAAGAGTACACCATTTAACGTCATGTTGGAGGTATTATGGACTTTTTTCACAGTTTAACATCATGTTGGACAAAAAAGGGACGATACAGTTTAGCGTCATGTTGTACGTAAGTGCCAAAAGTTTAAGGTCGTATGCATGGACCGTTGGTTATGCAGTTTAACATCTTGCTGGACATAAGGGATTCCTATATAGTTTATCATAATATAGCAAGGACGATTAATGGGGAAAAAGATTAATGTCGTGTTGGACGAAAGTGCGAATAGTTTAAGGTCACATGAATTGACCCTGGATGGTGCAGTTTAACGTAATGCTGGATGTAAGGGACGTGCAAATAGTTTAAGGTTGTATGCATGGACCGTTTGTATTTTGTGTTCATAGAAAATATTTCTTCAGAAATATAGCATTGGATGGAGTAGTGATGAGTTCTCCGTCCATTGAGATTAAAGAATAAGCTCCATTGGAGTATACCTTATGTATTGAGTAATGCCCATCCCATTTTGGCTCAAGCTTGGGAGGTTTCTTTCTTAGTATCATTGGAGTTCTGAGAACTAATACCAATTCTCCCTGAGTGAATGAATGAAGATGAAATTTTTTGTTGAAAGCTCGTTCTATTCGATTCGGATAGACTTCCAAGTGGTGCAAAGTGCATAATATTTTCCCATTTAACTGTTCCAATTCATTCAATCACTTTTGGGAGTGTTCATTTGTAGATGAATGACAACAATTAGCTACTTTGAGCGAGGGTAGTTGAACTTCAATTTGCAAGATGGCTTCTGTTCCATATACTAGTGAATATGGAGTTGACCACGTTGCAGTGCGGATGGTAGTCCGATAAGCCCATAAAGCATGAAAGAGTTTATCATGCCATGAATTCTTATCTTTATTCACCTTCTTTTGCAGTATATTTGAAAGAGTCTTGTTGAAGGCTTCTATCTGGAAATTGGCTGCTGCATGATACCAAGATGAATGATTGGATTTAATGTTGTATTCTTGATATAACTTCTTCACCTCGGATGAACAGAAGTCGGTGCCATTGTCCGTCAATATGGTATGAGGGACACCAAGTCTGGTAATAATTTTAGCCTTGATGAAGCTAACAATGCATTTAGAACTGACTTCTTTGAGAGGTATTGCCTCTACCCATTTGGAAAAGAAATCAGTAGCAGTGAGAATATAATTAAACTTCTTGGCCATAGCTGAAGGGTAAGGTCCCACCATATACATTCCCCATGTGGCAAATGGCCACGAGTATTTAGCTATATGAAGCAACTCTGGAGGTTGATGAATAAAATTGGAATGTACTTGTCATGAATGACACTTCTTTGTGAAATCAACACAATCTTGTATCATTGATGGCCAAAAGTACCCAAGCCTTTGAATCTGATTAGACAGTCTATATCCAGACTGGTGGGCACCACAGACTCCTACATGCACTTCTTTCATGATAACCATTGTCTCTTCACCATCAATGCATCTGAAAAGAACTCCATCAAAACCACGTTTGTAGAGAATTTTCTCTAGGTGATCTGGGCTATCATAAAGAGTAAAATTGACCACACGTCGCCAGATTTGTTCTATCCCGGCTCTATCAGGTGGAAGTTTTCCATTTTGAAGGTATTCCATGATAGGTGACATCCATCCTATAGTATGACCATACAGTTCAAGAATGGGACTAATTTCATTATTTTCCTCTATTTTGATTTGATCAAAATGTGAAATTTCACGACGGTGGGCAATACTGATGGTTGTCTCGTCCCGATTTGGATCTGCATGAGTTGTGGCTATATTAGCTAGTGCATCATCTTGAGCATTATGTGATCTTGGGACATAAGAAAATTTCAGTTTCAAAGGGAATTCGGCCATTAACTCTCTGACATAATCATACAAAGGGATTAGTTCTTCATTTCTTACGGAATAAGCTCCATTGACTTGTTTGATTACCATGCCCGAATCACCATTCAACTTTATATGATTCACATGTGCTTGAAAAACCAATTCCAAGGCTATGATGAGAGATTGGTATTCAGCTTCATTATTGGTACCACCTTCCCACATTAAGAAGGAATAAGGTAACACTACCTTTTCTAGAGAAATGAGCACAATTCCTAATCCAACGTTGTTGAATTTAGGATTTTCCATTTTCATCCCTATTGGACTTCTAGAAGAACCATCAAAATACATTTCCCAGGCCTGAGGACTTTATAGAATAGAGAAGACTTCATCATCAGGGAGTTCAATATCAGAAGATGGGTCTTCCACTGAAGGGTGTTCAGCAAGGAAATCAGCCAGAGCTTGGCCCTTTATTTCTTTTTGAGACACACACTGAATATCGAATTGCTGCAAAATAACTGCCCACCTTGCTAGACGTCATGTAAGCATTGGACAACTAAGGATGAATTTGAGAGGTTTATTGCGATATAGAAATTGGACCTCGTGATGTTGCAGGTAGTTTCTCAACTTTTGAACTGCAAAGATTAATGCCAGGCAACACTTCTCAATACTTGAATACTGGGTTTCTGCTTCAAGCATTGTTCGACTGAGGTAGTAGAGGGTGTTTTCATTCCTAGTATCATACTTCTGAGCAATAAAGGCACACAATGATCACTCTAAGGCTGTCACGTAAAGGATAAGTGACATTCCTTCAATAGATAACATAAGTATCGGTGGGATCAAGAGGTATTTATTGAGAATATCGAATGCTTCTTGGCATTCTTCAGTCAACTGGTATGTGACTCCCTTCTTCATCATTTTGGTGAAGGGTAAACTTTTGCCTGCCAAATTGGCGATGAAACACAGAATATAGGCTAAGTGTCCTTGAATTCCTCTTAATTCTTTCAAATTTTGAGGAGGTGACATATCAAGGATTGACTTGGTCTTTTCAGTATCGACTTCAATACCACGATGGCGTACAAAAATGCCAAGAAATTTTCTTGAGGCTACCCCAAAAGCACATTTTATGGGTTCGTCTTCAAATTATGTTGTCGAAGCTTGCAGAATATGACTTCCAAATCATCCAAGTTATTAGAATGTTTTTTTGATTTGACCACAAAATCATCCACATAACATTCAACAAACGTCCCTAAAAGGGCTTAAAGATGTGATGCATTGCACGCTGATATGTTGCGCCTGCATTTTTTAAGCCAAAGGGAATTACCCAATAGAAAAACACACCCTTAGGGGCCCTGAAGGATGTGGATTCCTCATCTTCTGGAGCTATTCAGATTCGATTATATCCAGAATATCCATCCATGAAGGAAAGTGCTTCATAGCCAGTTGTTGCATCGATTAAAAGTTCTGTAATCGGAACTGTAAAATCATCCTTAGGAAAATGCCGATTGAGATCTCTAAAATCAATGCAAACTCTAATTTTTCTGTTCTACTTCTTCATAGGGACAATATTTTCCAACCCCTTGGGATATTGATCTTCTCTGACGAAGTTATCTTTGATAATATTATCCACTTCAGCTTCAATTTTGGAAGCATAAGTTGGGTGTGTTCTTCTCGTGGCTTGCTTAAATCCTCGATGTTCTTCTGGTAAACCCAAATGATGAGTGGAAACATCAGGATCAAGACCCGGCAACTCTGTATAGTTCCAAGAAAATATATCTCTATTTTTCTTTAGAAAGGAAATATACATCTCTTTCTCTTCAAGAGCCAGGGCCGCACTGATTAAAGTGGGGCATGGATCTTCTTTTGTACCAAGATTTATTTCTATGAGTTCATCCACGGTGGTAGAGATACCCTCTTCAAATGCTGGAGGAGCATCCCTGATATCTTCCTCTTCTTTTTCAACATGTGTTATTTCTTCCGTTTCTACTTGCATAGTAGATGATGAAGCAAAATTTCAATGATCAGAAGAGATGTTAAAACATGAACATCTAGAAGAAAAGGCTCCCATTTCCGACCCAATTGATGATGAAGGGTCTTCCTTGGGTAATAAAGAGGAGATGATGAATTGAGAATCGATATCATTTTTCACCTCTGATGTCGCTATCACTTCTTCTGGCCTGGTTGGTGAAGTATATACTTGCTGGATTTCAGCTGATGAAACGAAGACATCTCTACTTGAGCTTTCATCATTTCCTGGAGGATCACCAATTTCTCCCATGTTGTCTGGCTCGATTGCCATAATTGACATTATGGATCTTTCCATAAGTGTATTTTGATTTCGGTCTATCCTATCAATTTGAATGATAGGCAACACATAATCTGTACTCACATGCAAAAATGGATTTACTAAAATCTTTTCCAAACCATATGGATCATTAACTTTGGTAATCTCCCTGGTTGTGGATTTATCCTTTCCCTTCATGTGATAGAATTCTGCCACAATGTATTGAGACTCACATGTCTTAAACGAGGCCTTATCACCATACAATGTCCCAACTTGACCATCGAAACAATATTTGTGACATTGATGGTATGATGAAGGGATAGCCGCATGTTGATGTAGCTAGGGTCTTCCAAGCAAGATGTTGAAGGCTGAGTCTTGATCAACGACCATGAAATCTAAATTGTATACAAGATCTCCAAACTGAGTTCTTAGTGTAACTTCGCCTAGTGGTTCTTGTTCATTTTTATCATATCCTTGTAACATCATGGTAGAAGGAGATAAATCATATTATGTGAGGCCCAATCGACGATGTGTATGAATGGGCATGTGGTTGACTCCTGAACCATTATCAATGAAAGATCTATGGATGTCTACGCCATTTACCTTTCCAGATAAGTACAAAGGTCTAATATGTCCATGCACGACATCATCTTATTAGTAAAAGATATTACTGCATGGAATTCTGCAGGATTATTCTCTATGTGATATACTTTAGCTGCAGCAATTTCAGTTTCAAACTCCTGAGGACTTGACAAAGCCTTAATGAGTGCTTCCTGAAGATCCTTTGATAAATTCAAGGCATCCAAAATTCATAACATGGCTGGTACATGGGTCAGGTGTTTCAATATATCATACTTTTGATCCAAAGTATGTGTTTCCCAACAGGAACATGTGATTTAGCAGGTGTCTTGGAAGTTTATACTTTGGAAGTTGATGAATCTTGTATCGGGATAGGAGTTGGAAATATTCTTGGCTTTGGAAGATTAGACTGATTAGATCCATTTACATGGTGAGAGGAAGAAGATGGAACCTTCAACTGGTCTTCCAAAATAACTATTCTAGGACTGAATTTTCTATTGGTGGAAGAACTTTTTTGTTCTTGTTGATCTCGCTGAAGGGCTCTACCACAAGTTTCTACTACATACACAGTTCTAGCAGGGGTAGAATTGGAATAGTGGCTTATGAAAGATCCATGTCTTCCCTTGTATCCTGAGCCTCTGGAACTTCCTCTGATTCCTCTATTTGATATAGGGAATTCGGGCACATCAAAATCGAAACTGCAACTAGCATATGGATCTGTTAATTGAATCATATTAACAGAACCGAAAATCAACTCTTCATCTGATGAAGACTCTACCTGATTAGCCTATTTAGGTTGTGCCATTTGGTGGGACGGTGCCCGTAGCTTCGAAGTAGATGGCATGAAATCTGCTAGAGTCAAAGACAACTTAGGCTTTGACACATACTCATATTCTTATGATTGTTCCTCTTTCTTGAAATTTTGATGTTTCTTTGAGTATTTCGCCTCTTATGAATAGGGTTTTACTGTGGAATTCATGGCAGAATGCACAATTGGTTTTTTCAATTGTGTTCGAAAAATAGCATGAGTTCGGTTGATCATATTTCGGACCATCCTATCATCGTATTTTTCTGCATTTTTTCTTTGGACTTCTTTCCACTCGCCTTCCTCCTCTAGAACTGTAGCAGTAACACATGCTATCTGGGCTGAAGAGACTTTTAGTTTGTCTTGTCCCGAGTCGACCATCTTTTGCAGGAGGTCCTTGAAAACAAAACACTCCTAAATGGTATGCCTCAACATCTGGTGAAACGAGCAATAGTTGGTACGATCTTCTTCTTCTTCTTTTGGCCTCTTGGGCCTTTGAAATTGAACCAAATTATTTTCCTGAGCTGAAATGAAATAACTAGGAACTTGTTCATTTTGGAAAGAGTAAACTTTACTTTTCAAATCCTCAAATTGTTTTAGTCTCGGATCTCTTTGATTATCTTGATGAAATGGCCTCTGTTGCTGGTGCTCAGGAGGTGGAGCCCTTCGAGAAGATGATGGTTTTGAAGTAGAAGCAGGTACAGGTGCTTGTTTAAGCATAACTGTAGCAGTTTCTGCTTTACCCATTCTCCTTCTTAGAGGTGACGGAATTACACGAGATTTATCCTTAGTCTGTATAAGAGAATCTTCAATCTGTTGAGCGATTGAAGTAAGGTCTCGAAACCCTCCTGTGTATGTCACATGGATAAGTGGTGTGTGCAACTTATCACGCAAAGTTTCCACACAGATTGGAAGCAATTCTTCCTGAGGGAGTGCTAAGCTTAGGAAATATGTTAATCCCTTCCAGCAAGCAATGAAATATGAGACCCTTTAATTATCCATTTGCTTACAGTTTGTAAGATCAAAAACTATTGTCTTTGGAAACGTTGAGCTTAATTGAAGAAGAAATCGTTGATGGAGATCTTCCCATCCGGTAAATGACCGGGATTTCAAGCTTGTGTACCAGACAAAGGCTGGTCCTTGCAAAGTTTGCACGAAGAATCTGAGTTTCACTACTTCTTGATGCTCCAGAGATCCCATCATAGGATCACAAAAAGACACGTAATGTGTCAAATGCTGTTCAGGATTGCCTGATCCATTGAAAATAGGGAATACATGGTTCCCAAAATATGATGGGGGAGGGATTGCATCTACCCATTCGGGGTAATCTCTCTTTTCTGGTTGAACTTGAACACACTTTCCCTCCATATCTTCCAACCGAGCTGTTAATGACTCAATAGTAGTTATTAACTTTTGAGAAACATCCGGTTGAGCTTGGAGCTAAATAGGTGCATTGACTGGAGCTTGGACAGGTATTACAGCTGGTTCTGCAACTGATGGTAGGACTACCAATTGGTTTTGCACTTGACCCGTAGGATTTGACCTGTGAGGGTGTACTGATAAAGGAGGATATTCTTGATCCATCTCAGTAGCTGCAACAAACTCCCTTGGCTAACTGACTCCAGCACGCTTAGGAGGAAGACTACCTTGAAGTAGTTCTGCATTCAACCTCCTCAATTCTTTCATTTCTTCCGCTTGTTGCACAAATCATTGCTCTAGTGAGAGTGATTGGCCTTCTCTAGAGGAAGGATATGTAACCTGATTCTTTCCCTTAACCTTGTTTGATCCCTTTCAGAGAGGGGGATGTGGGTTTTTAAAGGAACACCCAGATTTTGGGTAAACATTTGATTTCGTGTACGCACACCTTCTTCATTTGTGTTTGTGTGTACAAATTCTTGAACATGAAACTCTTCATCTGATCCCTCTGAGTGAGCCTCATCTTGTGTATCAGTGACAATGACATTGATGACATTAATTGATGCATAATGCATTGCATCCCTTCCATCAGCATTTATGTGATATTTTCTTCTGCCATGCCCCTGACGAGACATTGCCTTTTGTTGGTTTGATCCCTCAGGAACTTCTTGGTGAACCGTAATTTGAGGAGAATCTCTTGATAATTTTTCTCTTCGTTCCTCTTGAGGCTTCTTCCCCAATAGATAAAATACCAACTTTCTCTGAGTAGGGGGTTTATGATTTGAAAAACTCCCCAGTCCGGTGGACTGGGGCTGTTCCGGCTATCTTTGCTCAACTCCTCGAATCCTATTCATTGATTCTGAGGGTTGGGTTAAAAGAGTCCCCAGTCTGGGAAGCTGCGGTGGCTCTTGACATGCTATGTCTGAGACTTTCTTAAAATCTCTCCTGTTCTTGAGGACCTTAGTCTGGCAATTATTTGGATGCATCAATCGACATCCACTTTTATCACCTGGCTCGAAAGACCGTTGGATGATTTCTGACACTTCTGTCACATGGTGATGTGCTTGTTCCATACGAGAGGCCCGTTAAATATTCTCGTTTTCTTGTTGTAGGATTAATTCAACAACTTCATCTCTGTATTCATGATTTTGAGAAGAACTAGTTGAGGCATGTTCTTGGGCAAGCTTTTGATTTAAAACAATACCATTGACTATGGACGGCCACGGGCAATAACATGGCATGAGACCATTTTCGGCGGTCTTTGCTGACTAGAGAGCACAGTGAGATGTAGTGCTCCATGAACACACCATCCTCTAACATGAATACCAGATGGGTCATTGGCAATTAACTGGCGTAATCTTTTTAGTACGCTAAGGCATGAACGCTGAAGTGCTCTCTACTACTTTTCAGCCTTCGGATATCGAGATACTGATAGAGATGCCAAATCAATATGATGTTGTAACCCTTCTATTATCTTTACATGATTTTCATATTCAACATAATATAATACTTTATTTTTCAACTGAAAAATAGTTTTCTATATGTTGAGACGAATATCATGAATTACATCTTCAGTCAAAATCTCTGGAATGTCATACTGAGAGTCATCCAGAGGCCAAAACATGAATGGCACTTCACATTTCTCCAGTTTTTTCACATGTTCAACATTTCCTCTTTATCATTCAATGAATATTCTTCTACTTGATTTGGCCAGAGCTGGTACTTCCTTATTTCTTCATTAGATTCAACAAGATTGGTAGAGAAATCACTGATCAAACTAGAAGATGCATGCCTTAAGGGTGGTTCAGAGAATGACCTACACCCAAGACTATCTTCTGATTGAGAAAGTATTTCACCTTATAGCGATGAAGCAACAGACATGACTGGTTTCGTATTTTAAAGTGCCTCAAGAAAAGAGGGATTTCTTGGCACTACATTTTCCTCTAGGGAATTTTCCCAGCAATGTGAATCACTACTGCAGAGAGGACTTTTGCAGCGAAATTCATCATCATGGGGAGGAACTCCATGGTGGGTTACAGCAAAAGATGAGATCTCTTGCTTCTTGGTCTTCTGGCCACACAGAGTGTTATTATAGCTCTCATCTGAAGATGAAACTTCAAGATCGACCTAACTATCATGAAGAAATCCTTCATGAGGAAGTGTTTGTTTATGACCTTCAGAATTAATGTTCCCACTATTGGGAAATGAGGGAGTAGAATCTTGGATTCCAACAGATAACTGTCTGAGGGCTTCAACAACTCCAGTATCAAGAAAGTCCTTGTTACAGATTGGCTCTTGATTTCTTGAATGTGCTGGGAGGGTCTTCTTTTTAGACGCCTTCTCACTTCCCTTGGAAACCACTTGTGGATGAATGTGGTTACTTTGAGTAGGGGTATGTGCCTGATCAGGAGAGATGGCCATGTTAGGCTGATGATCCCCACTCAAATCAGGTGTATGTTCCTGACTTGATTGTCCGTATGATATAGGAGAGTATACCCCATAACCCTCTAGGACTGGAACAGAGGTGTGTATCTGCTCCGGAGTGAACTGTTGATGTGTCACTCCACTGCTAGGGAAAGATTTGTGAATCTTTCCCTGAGATGCGGCTGAAGCTGTTATAATATCCTGACAGGCATCCAGGATATGAGCAGGAATTTTTTCTGCTCTTCCACCATTGACAGAATGTTCTTGGTGACTTCAGCTGCCGGAACGAGGATATATTTCCATTCTGTGCTTGGAGTAGGTGTATGTTCCTGCTCTTATCCTCCTTTTCCTGTCAGTGAATCCTGACATTACTCAAGTGTGGGGGAATAAAGTTGAGTCTGCATCCTATTTGTCGCCGAAGCTTTCTGACTGACTACTCCATGTTCTACCAAGAGAGACTATTGGTATGCTTGATCAATACTAGTAGGTGTATGTGCCTGCTGATTGTACTCCACCAAACGTGGTTGACGAGCTCCATAATATGTAGTTAGAAGAGCTTGCTGACTAGCTGATGATGTATAAACACGTATGTGTTCCTGCCTATAGTACTCCATCGAAATTTCCTGGCGGTATTGGTGTGATGCTTCCAGACGAGTCTGCTGGACGGCGGAATTAAAACGGGAAGTTGTGTGTGCCTTCTCGTTGTTTTCCACCAAGTTAGGTTGGTGGACTTCTCTGGAGATGGAATAGATGAGAACCTACTCACTATTAACCGGATATCGCCTCTAGCGATTCTTCTTGCCTGCTCGAGTTTGAGGAACCTGAGCCGAACGCCTGGAGTTGGTACCCTCATCATGTTGAGGGCGCACTACCGCACGATTCTGGCAGCGATTGTCAATGGGAGCCCTTGGGAAGAACTCATGTCTCCTTGAATTAAGGCATTGAGGGACCTGCTCATTCGCCTCCTCAGAATATAGGAGTGAATGGTGATTGCGTTCTGGGGATAATGACCTGAAACAGATGGAGACGGTGGTTAGTGTCGCCTGCTTCTTGATCACTGGTCGTCACTGTCCAGACGCCCCGGGTGAATTGTTCACTTGGAGGGCTCATCGAGCAGCCTCCAGAGTTGGAATAATACCGTTTTTATGGTACTTCTTAACCATCGCATTTGATACCCAGCGTTGAAGATGCTGAGTAGGTGATGTCATCCTTAGAGCAAACGACGATCCAATAGGAGTAGCAGCAGTGGCATTCGCAGCAGCGGTATTCATAGGTGTGAACTTGAGAGCAGCCATTTTTTGAATGTAGGAAATCTTGGAAAATAGTGCCTGCTTGATATAACAAACATAATCAAGAAAAATTCATCCACTACATCTTTTGGATGAGCACATATGTCAATGATTTTTTTGTTGGTCCTCTCATTGTGTTTTAAATAGGGGCCTAACAAATAAGTAAAACATCATTTTAACTTGGTTAAGGATTCAAGTCGGGTTCTCCATTTTTTGTTCCCTATGGAATTGGGAATGATCTCATTGATTTAAGATTCAAACATTCCAAGAGGTCTCTAACGGGTTTGTTCATAGAACTGGAAACATCCAATGATTCCATATCCATTTGAACCTACTTTCCAAAGGTAGGCGCTCATTAGTTATGGACTGATGAGGCTTAGGAATTTGCATTGGTCAAGAGGATGGGAGGTCGGACTCATCACACCTTTTTTAGGGGAATTATTGTCTACATTGGGACCCTCTTTATAGATTTATGTTATGTTCGTGAATTCTTATTACATTACCCAGTATAAAATGATCATTCCTTTAGATCTGACAATCAATGATTGATATGTAGGAAATTTAGAGAATCTTTTATATGTATTTGAGGTTCTTCATAAATATAGAATCATATGTATTTGTTTATATATTCTTAGCCAATGGTATCCTTCAATACATAAAAGTCTCTTGGTCATTATGATGACCATACTAGTTTTAAGGCCACTCAGTGGGGCACTTGAAGTTTATTGTTATTCAGAAGGACATAGATTATTTCAGAGTTGGGATCGTACCTGCATATGGGCTACCTACATATACTTTGTTTTGGAAAAGGAATCAGAACCCACGTAGTTTGAGTAAGGGAATATGATGTTTATGCATGATTGATGGCTCAAAGAAAGATGTCATGATTACTTTTACACTCTAAGAACACATGAGTCATGCTCGATGTGAGAAATAAGAGGTATTGGTGAAACCAGACAATTGTTTCACGAATGATGCATTGATGTGGGGCTTATGTTTGTATGACTGTGCAGATAGATGAGGATTAAGATTTAATTCAGGGAAGAAATCTAGGAACAAAGTCCAAAAAACTATATGTGCTTCATGGAGATTTGGATACTCTAATCTTGTGGATTACTTCTAAGGAAGAATCCCAAGTTAGAAGGGGACTTATGATTAGGTTTTACTCCTGAGAAGGAAGACCAGATCAAAAGTAAATTAAGACTATTTAAGAGAAATTAAAACTGGGGCTTAATCCTGAGAAGAAGGCCAGGTTAAGGGTTTTGATAAATTAAGGGACTTGGGGCTTATTCCAAATGAGGATGCCCATATTTGGGAACTTTAAGACTGGGGTTTATTCTTGAAAAGGGAGCCCATGTTAAAGGAATTAAGGTAGGGGATTACTCATGAGGAGGATTCCCAATTAATAGGATTGGAAATTGGGGCTTACTCTTGAAAATAAGGCCAAGATTAATGAAAATTATGACTGGGGCTTACTACTGAAAAGGAGGCCCAGATTAATGAAAATTATGACTGGGGCTTACTCCTGAAAAGGATGCACAGATTAATGAGGACTTGGGGCTTACTCCTAAGGAGGATGACCAGTAATAGGGTTATCTCATCTTAAAGGATGAGGTTGAATGAATGAAATCTCTAATTTTAGTGAAATAAAGATGTGTAAATCACTAGGTTTTGAGAGATGTTTCACGAAATTTCTTTCGGATAAAAAGGTAAATCAAGAAAACATGCCATAAATGGATTTGAAGAGTGTCTTGAAGACTGAATATTGAATAGGATAGGTGTAATGGTATAATAGGGGTTAAATGGGAAAGAAGGGAACCCAAAAAATAGAAGGTTGCACAAGTCCTGGTAGGCGCACAGGTACTGTGTGGGCGCGCAAGTCCTGGGCGCGCAGGTATACCTGCACGGCACAAGGGTACTTGCGCGATTTTCAGCCCTTCGGGTAATACTTGGGCGATCCATGACCAAAGCCTTTAGAATTATCCTGAGGTACTTCCAGAAGAGGCGCGCGCAAGTTTTAATGAATAGATGTGGAGGCGTACAAGTATGTTCATTTCCCTTAAGGGTAAAACAGTTTAGGGGCATAAGTGTTTGTGATTTATAACACTTAGACCTTATTCATATTGTATAAACCTTCCATTCTAGGTACAGTAGTACCTTAGAAATGTTTGGAAGACTTGAAGAAGAGACTTGGGCGTTCAGAACTTGTATCTGAATTCTGAAAAAATTCCTCTTCAAATGGGGGGCCCACTGGGGGTATTTATAGGCTGGAGAAGACCCCGGACGGTTTTCAAAGAGGGCGTGCAAGTCACCTGTGTGACCATTAGGTGGCGTGCAAGTGTACTTGTGCGACCATGAGGGAACTTGTTTGACCCAAGGTCCTTTGACTTCTTTTTCATTCCTTTGTCAATTTTTGATGTTTTCTTCAAAGGATGAATCAATTTGTGCTAAGGCATTTGCCTTTCCATTCTTTTAGACAATGTGACGAAAAGGAGCGTCAAAAGCCAGGCACCTCTGCTTCATAAGGCAGTGCTCCATGAACACCCTTCCACTTCGTGAAGCACCTCCAACTCGCATCTCTACCCCATGCTAAGGCCAAGGCACTCCACTTCACGAAGCACACCCCTTCGCAAGAGCTCTACACTACGCAAAGAAACTAAGCTCCGCAAGGCCTCTGCCTGTGGACCCCTTTGCTTGGCAATTCCTCTTCATGTGTGACCCTCCAGGTTTGCACGATGTGACTTCAAAGTCCCCTAGACAACACCACCCGTAGCGTTGCTTCGCCTAATGCTTCTTCGCATAGGCACGCTAGTGGCTATTTCTTCTTCTCATAGCCACGCAAATGTGGACCCCTCGATGGTTCGATCTACGACCCCATATTCTACACGTCCATGTTAGTGTCTTCCCTCCCACAAGGAGAAGAGGGCACCAGTCATGTAAGTCCTAGTGGTGTGGAGTAAACTAACCTCATCTGAGCTACAGAACGTTAAGATGCTAAGCTCCTCGTCCTCAACACATGACGTTAAGCTGTGACCCGACCCCATGTCTCTCACGCAGGGTCCCCCCTGATCGGACATTATTTACGCCCCCTTGGTCCCCACAGGGGATGATATCCTCCATCTTGGAGTGGAGATTGTCCGCGGGGAAGGGAATGCACCTTGGTGTAGGCCCCTAGCACCTCTTGTGGAGGGTATCACCCATGCACCTCTGTACTTTCTCACTGCCAGGGTCAGTGGAGGGCATGATAGGGAACGAGGCACTTCCTCCCTTCGGTCCCAAACCCCTCTCCCTCTGCACTTTGTCACTCTCGGGCCTCCATCCTGGAGTAAGTCCCGGCACCAAGGGCCACTCAACGCGTAAGCCCCTCTTCGCTTCTCATGGATGCACAATTTGCGGCATGATCGTCAGGTCTCTGCTGCCTCTTGTTTCTCACACTGAGCAAGACTCATGTGGGCTTAGAGTAAGCATCGACCGTGGTAATGCCCTCTTATAGCATGATGTTAAACTGTATACCCTCGTACAACATGACATTAAACTGTATACCCGAACTACGAGGTCTTTGATCCACGTCAAGGCAGGATACGTAGGGAGCCTCCTTGAGGTTCAAGCCCCGTCACGCATCGGACCAAGGTCTTTCTTCACGTCGGTTCGCCGACACCGAAATTCATATCCGAACTATGAGGACATTGATCCATGTCAATGCATGGTACATTGGAAGCTTCCATGAGTTTCAAGCCCAACAATCATTGGCCCTGACCGTCTCCATGTCGGTGTGTCAAGCCCCCGTTTTCAACTAAACTATGTGGTCTTTGATCCATGTCAAGGCATGGTATGTATGAAGCCTTCTTGAGGATCAAGCCCACCGTCCACCGGGACCAAGGTCCTTTTTCACATCGGTTATTCGACACGCCCCTATCCCGCATGACGTTAAACTACATCCCAACCCATCGGTAAGCCGTTGTGACCCTGTCATCCAGTTGTTTTGACCCCCTCTTCATGTCCGTATAACAGCCCCTTTTCTCGAACAATGTGGACTTTGATCCATGTCATGGCATGGTATGTAGGAAGCCTTCCTGAGGTTCAAGACCACCACCCATTGGACCAAGGTCCTTCTTCACGCCAGTTTTTCGGTGCTCAATCTGAACTACGTAGACTTTGATAAATGTGAAGGCATGGTACATAGGAAGCCTCACGAGGATCAAGCCCACCACCTGGTCATTCCAAACGCATTCACGTCAGTTCTTCCAACACCATGGGCAGCCTAGAGTGTAAGCCCCACACATCCATCCCAAACTACGTGGACTTTGATTCCCTGCCACGTGGATACATAGGAAGTCTCTTCGAGACTCAATCCCATCACCACTGCCATCTCCACGACAGCTCAATTTCATTACTCCTTCATTCCGTGAAATTATCCATCATCCATCCTGATTCTTACCCAGGTCGTCACATTCTGGTGAGATCATGCTACCTCATTCCGCTCCAAATCATTCGGGAAGCTTCCCACGGGCTGGCTCTGGTATCGGATTTCCCTCAAGGGGGGATTCCTCAATCTGATCTACTCCACCTAGTGTTCTAATCAGGTCGATCTATCTTCATTGGAAATTAAACTTGTGGCATACCCTGTGTTAAACATGTGAAGCTGAGGAAAAACTCAGATACATTCCTATGTCATATGATTCCCTTCGCTCGATGTGGGATGCCTCGAGCTTATGCACCCTCGAGAATCCATATAATAAGGGAAAAAAGACAGACACGCCAATTCCCCAGCGTTCAGACACGTTAATGATGCCTCGACTTGACTACTCCCCCGACTAAACATTGCTGCCCTGACCAGACTCTTTGGAATATCCTGACAGAAGCAGTGTAATTAAATGAAATCCATGGAAACATGGCATTGGGAAGAGTTTCATGAACAACATATTAAATCTATGAGGAGACCCGGACTAGGTGATGAGTTCTGAGGAGGAATCCTTGGAAGGAGGAACTGATATCCCATCATACCGTTTCAATCAAGGAGCACACGTCCCTGAATAAGGAACGGATGTCGCCCACCTTTGGAAAGCAGGAATGCACGGCAACACAAAAGCTGCGCCTATCGCGCCCCAAGCAGACGGACGCGCGCGCCTCGATGAAAGCATCAGAAACAAATAAACAATTGAAAAAATAGATTATATGTTCAGATCTTGTTCTCCAAATCTCAATCATGGTTGGGATGAAAATTTTCCACTAGTTTAGTTTTCTTACAAAAGAATATTTCACTCAATAATTTATATGGCACATTTTGAATCCCTTTATGGGAAGAAATGTATATAGTTAAAGTATTGGGATGAAGTTGGAGAAATAAATCTATAAGGACTTGAGATTGCTGAAAAAATGGTCGAGAAATTTAGAAAATCCAAAAAAATATCTAGGTTACTCAATGTCAGATGAAAATTTACATTTATAACCATTGGTTCGATTGATAAATTCATGTAAATGAAATGGTGTTTCTATAAAACTCACCCTAGAAGAAAGTAATTTGATTCAGAAAGAAATGGAAACTAATCTCTAGGTATATTGGTCCCTTTGAGATTCATTATCATATCAAGTAGGTGTCCTATTTTTTCTAACATCCTAAAAATATCTATCAACTCAATGTTGTGTTCCATGTATCCCTCATAAGGAATTACATACCTCACACTTCACATATATTGAACTCAGAGGCTATATCGTTGGAGAAAGATCTTTCTTTTGAGCAACAACATGTTGAAATTTAGTGACAATCAGATAAAGTTCTACAAAATAGGACCACTCATCTGGTTAATTATTTTTTAATAAATCAATAAATAGAGGAAGCTATGTGTAAACATGAGTATATGTTGAAGTACAATTATTCTTACTTTTTTACCCGAGTGATGAATTTCAAGGGAGAATATAATTTTATGTGGGGTAGAATGTTGCACCCTTGGTTTTTATGGACTTTTTCTTTTAAATAAATGAAATTTTAATTTATGTATTACAATGAAATAATTCAAAACCTCCTTTCACATGTAATTTACAAGGAATTTGTTACATAGAACATAGAATCTGCATGCGTTAAATTCAACACTGATGTTTCGATAAAATATTATTTTTCTTTTATAATTGTTTAAATGAGATAATTATAAACTAGCTATTAAAATTAGTTTCATAAATAGTAACATCTAAATTTGAAATATTGTTTACAATTGTTTTATATAAATTAAAAACATTTATAATTAAAAATATGATTTCGGTAATGTCCTTTTATGATTAAAAATATTATTTTTTAATGAACTACATTTAATGTGCTTCTGTGAATAAAAGTAAATTTAAATTTCAGAATATTTACAAATTGAATAAAATAAAATAAACTTAATTTATTAATTTATAATTTCACTGTAATATGAGGCCATATTTTTTGGATTTTTATTAGAACCATCATTTTTGGATAAATAATGAAAAATATTTGATTTGAATTCAAAAATGATTTTTCATCTAATTTGTTTATATGATTAAATCATATTTTTCATTCAGATTAAAAGTTCTACTGTATTATAATTTTATAAATTTATCCAATTTAGGTAATTGGAATCAATTTCACATTGATATTTGATATAAAGGCACATAAATTGTATGATCATTTTTAATTTAAAACCACATATTTTCATCCTGGCAGAGAGATTAATTTTAAATTAAATTCTGCCAATTATGAGATTAGAATTTTTAAAATGGGTTAAATATTTGGAATCAGAATAATTTTTAATATTTAATTATTTCATCATATATTTTGATTAAAAATATTATTGAATGTGATGAAAATTAATTTCATCGATTAATGTTAAACTAATATTAATAAAGGATAAAACCATAACCTTAAAGACCAAAACAACTTATAGACTTTGCAAATGTCCTTTTTCGTGTCATATTTAAACCCTATATTTCATTTTATATTCATTTTAGCATTATTGGATCCACTTTCATCTTAATAAATATGGGTGGAAATCTCTCTTCATATATTTATAATGGTGTCGATCCTCCTTCCATATAAAGGACACCACCTCTCCCTCATCTTAACCCATCTCTAGCCACATAGATTCATCAAACATATTACCAATAAACTTACCATAATCACTACCTTCCCCACTAAATCCTCCCTTTTGGCATAAATTCTTCCAATTAATCCTTTTTCTGTAAACCAAAAGGAGTTTCCTGATTAAAAGGTAATGTATTCTCTCAAGCTTGTTTCTTTTATTTACTTTCCCCACCCCATCCAATCTCTTTATTCCATTATCATATAAATAAATATTTAAATAAATATAATAGGTTGTTTTTAATCTATGTTTTCTACCTACACTTACACACTCCTTGATCTAATTGGCAACGAACATATTGTTTATGGGTACTGTGAACTACTGCCTCACTAAACAATGATGGTTCATTTTTACATATATCTGTTCCTGTTGGAAATTATGATGAATAAAATATTTAAAATTTTCATATATTATATTTATTATTGTTTTATGATTTTTTATTTTTTTTAAACACATATCCTTTTACTTTCAATTTTTTGTTAATACGATAATTTCATTTAAGGCAGTGTGGACTACCACAACCTCTAAGCAATATGATTCATTAATACACTACATGGAATATATTAAGGATGGTTTTGGTGATTTTATATTGTATATATGATATAATAAATATAATTTAATAATTATATACACTTATATATATATATATATATTCCATTTTCATTCATTATTTCAATATGAAAATAAAAATAGAAACAACGTTCTTGCGTACATACAACTTAAAATCTCCATTAACAGTGTATTCCAATTTGTACTTATATATTAAATATATTATTATAATAAATATATATTTGATATAAGTTTTATTTATTACAAAGTTTAAATTCTATAAATATTGATATAAATTATATGTACCAATGATATAAAATGTGAGACACGTGGGAAGAATAAAGTGAATATTTTATGAAGTGAAACCTTAACATATGATTGATAAAAAGTTGTTAATATAAGGTCATAATCAAACCATGTATTGTATTAGATATAATATTATGGTTCATTAAATTATTTATAATAAATTTATAATTATTATACATGTGGTTTGAATGAGTACGATGAGAGTCAAGATAGAAGGTAATGGGATTGCATCTCAATTTTTATTTCCTTGAAATGCATGCTATATCAGCCACTCATCCGTTTATGTTGTGTATATACTACACATGATTGTAGTATACGTATCATACACTTAAATTTATAGGTACCCACATAAAAAGTTTATGATTTTTATTTCATGGTATTATGTTATAAAAGTTACCACATTGTTAAAATTATTTTGTCTTAATTTTCCATTATTAAGACACAGGTTTTGTTATGCACCTAAATTATTTTTCGAGGTATATATACATAAATTTTATATTTTATACCATGAACATATTTATTTTAAGGATATTTTATGCATTATGTAATTTCCTTCTCTTACACAGAGATTATGATATTATGTTACCATGTTATAAGAGTATATTGTGAAAATCTAAATGCTCATCGAGATTGTTTACGTTTAAGCATAATTGGATGAAATATTAAGTACCATCTTATAGGAACATTTATGATATTCCTTATCATCTGTTTATTCAATATATATACATGTATTAGTACCATTAAAACTATTGGGTACTTAATATAATGTTTTTATGGAATCTTCAATAAAAAATCCATTATATTCAAAAACCATGTTTTCATAAATGATTTCAAAAATGTTTTCCAAAGATCATTGAAGACCATTATAAATGGAAAACAATTTTAGAAAATGTTATACTATTTTAAATGCTTCCTTTATATTTTTGAAAATTTATTTCCAAATAAAATCATTCTAAAATGGTTCAATCTTTTAAAAATTATTCTCCAATGAAAAAGGTATATTTTCATCAATAAATTGTTTTAAAAGATATTTCAAAATTATTAACCGTCTAAGATAAAATCTATTGATACTACTCATTCACTTCCAAGAAATGATCCATTTATTCCATTAATATTCATTATATGAATGGATTACTCTTAATTTCATAGTATTTATAAAATCCATCTCTTATTTAAGGATTATATATTTATGAAATATTCTTCTATTTCACTCGTTATTCAATTGATGAAATGATTATGAAACATATATCATTTTACCCATGTTATGATATGCTTTCATGATTATAACTCCCATTTCATTGCATGGGTTCTGATATTATTTATTATGATCTTGTGGCACATATATGTATTATTTGATTATGAGGTGGGTGGGGCCTATTTCATCATCAAATGTATTGGGTAATGATTTATATCTCATGATATAGATTAATATGGTATTGGGAATGAACATTCACTATAAAGACGTCCATTAGAGTGAACCATAAAAACCAATATGGTATGATCAGTGATATCATGCTACTAATATAGAAGTGGGAGTGGACCATGACTACCCAAATGGTATGTGGAGTGATCCTATACTACTAAGATAGTCTTTCCTTTCATTCTATAGAAATAATAGTATATAAGCATGTGTCTGCCATAATTCCATGATTCATTCCTTTGTTATGAATTCATAGATTGTTTTATTTATTTCCTTATGATTCATGTCTTATTAACTGCATTCTTTATGCCATGATTCATGTTTGTGATCATTGATATGCGGGGTATTATCATCTTATTTCACGATCATGTTCTAATATCCCTTTGCAGGAAATTGTTCTTATATATCTCCCTTGTTTACCCTTACTTAGTATTTGAGGTCACCCCTTTTTATGTTTCCTTCCATAGGTTCTTAAGATATGTATTGGGTTGAGTGTGTCTAAGAAGGGTGATATTCAAGAAGTACATAGTGGGTGGTAATGTATCTCAGTTATGCATCAGTTTTTATGATTCCATGATTCCAAAGTCAATAGACCTATTTTGGTATTTGGAAATCTTTTTGTATGCTGATTTAAGTATTCAAAAAAAGTTAGGTAATGTCAATGTTTGAAAATATAGGGTATACATAACCTTATTAGGCTTCCGTTCCCTTGGAATCCAAAAATATTCCTAAGAAAGATAATCCAGGATACACTATATGGAATATAGTTATTATCATTGAAAGGAGAAAAAAATAATTTTGTAATTAGTTTATTCATTTATAAAATAAAAAACATGTATATATCTACATTACCAAGTCTAAAAAACTCTTTGTTACATTGGGATTTAATTTTCAAGTATCTTTCTCCATTTAAATTGATTTCAAACAATGAATCCGGACTCTTTGGGGTTGAGTCACTATAGTGGGTATCATAGCTAGTTGAGTAGTATCCTTGGAAACTAGATTTAAGAAAACATAGATTAAGATACATATCTATAAGGGATAATTTAGGATAATTATATAATAAAATAATATAATTTATGTAATGTTGAAATTTTGTGGTCCATCTTAGAAATACATCCTTGTCTATATACTAAAAGTAGATATTGTTCTAGATTACATGTACCTTGGAGTAATAACTCTGACACGGTGCCTCGGGCATGACTCAATGTAACCTAGTACATGGAAAAGGGCCTTTTTGGAAAAATGGTTGAAACTCTTGGGGGATACACTTATAATAATTTACATTTTCATTACAAACAATTATAAGGTATTTGAATAGATACTGTTAATGAATAGCATATGTTAAACCTAATGTGTTTTAGATTGATGATAATGTGTCAGGATTTAGATATCCTATAAATAAGTACACATTTTTCTATTACTATATTTATTGACACTATGTTTCTTAGTATTAGACAATGGATGGTACTTGAAAGAGTCTAGTTAACATTGATCATAGAGGACAAGGTGATGAAAATGAACAATGAATTTTAGTGTTGATAATTTTGAATGTTATAGTTTTTATGTGTAATCATTTCTTCCAAAATATTATTAACAACATATACCTAAACCAACTCCCGAAATCACCAAAGAAGAGAATATTGAGGTCTGATAAAAGCACAAGTGGAGGATACCATAGAAAGAAGAATGTTTGATTTCCCTCATACATGGAATGATGACTAATCCACCTAATAATGTTTCTAAATATAATTGAGAAATGTGTTGTGTGTGGGAAAGAAGTTCAAAATTCAAATAATTTCCTTGGTAAAATGAAGCGTGTGATGGAAGGAAATGAAACTCTCCTTTAAAACCCTTTATAGTTGATCTTTATAAATGTGGGGACCATAAACATTACTCGATTCAATAGATTAATATAAAGGATAAACTGTTGAACTGGAAAAAATCATTGTAAATATATGTGCATGAATGTATTGAGGTTTTATTTAAAACCATTGTTAAAAGGAAATTTCGTGATTAACCTTATTTCAATGATGGCTATCATATTTATTTTGAAAATTATATTAATATGGATTTAGAAAAAATGAACCTTTATGCTAGGTCAACACCAATCATTTCCATCATGTTCATGGGTCTTAAACCCATGATGGAAGGACTATAAGGGCATTACTCCAACCACTTACCAAGGTAATGTCCAGGTTAATATTTTATTGTTTTTAATTAAAAAAATTATGAAATAAATATTAATTATGAACCAGTTGTGTAAATTTATTTGTTTAAATATTACCGTCTTAACTGTATTAACATTGAAAAATAGTTAGAGGAAAATATTTAGACTCTGCAACACTTTTATAGGCCTCAAGAACCATGAAATTTTTATTTCGGTGTTTCAGGCCTAAAAGATAAAATTTTAACATTAATTTCATTGAATAAATGTTTGAATAAGAAATGGATCCAAGAAAATCCAAAATAGGGAATTGTTCATATGAAAATAAAACATAGCATGTAGGTGAATTCATTTATGTTAATATATAGTAAAGTAATTTAATATCATTATGAAAATGATCCAAAAAATGTTTCCCTAAAACATTAATTTTTTTTGAAGTGATGTTCTAATAAAACATCACCTATTAATGGTTTTAAGGCCTTAAATGTTCTATTTATCATTCACTTGATTTTTATTGATGACCTCAATCACTCCCTCTAAATAATTACGATGTTTTTCAAGTAGGTTTATCTATATTCTATTAATGTTCTCATACTTAGAGAAATAGTTATATGTTATCCAATGTGACAATTGTTCTCCACATTATCTATTTTTAGAGGATTTATTAATAACCCTTCTCTTCATGTGGGATTAAAATAGTTGAAATATCCATCAATATATTAAAATGTTCATGTTTAAATTTATAGGATTCAATTTAATTAAGGTGGGTAAAATATAACTCCCAACAAATACAAAGTAAGAATGTTTTATTTAGTAGCGTGTATGACATGCAACCCCAAGGGCGTAAGAGAATATAATATCCTATGAATTCAAAAATATATTTATTACATTACATAAATTCATTATATTTTGTAGTTATCAATGCACACAAAAATTAGTTAGATTACACCACAAATGCAAAACATGTTTCTTTGATGGATTATATAACATGCAAGTTTGAGTTTCACCGATCAATAATATATTTTTAATATATTATTGTTAAATATAGTAATATATAACATTGACATTAAATTAGTGGTTATAAATAGTGTTGCCTATATTGTGAAAATATATTTTTTAAACAAGAATGAAATGAATTCATTTCTTAATAATTAATTACAAATGAATATAAGAATATATTTAATATTAAAAGTGTAATTTTATGTAAAACTAATTTTATGCTCGTAAAAAGTTTTTACTATAATAAATTAAATTAATTAGTGAGTCATGTTAATGTAATATATATATATATATATATATTTAATTTATGATATTCATCCAACAGATTCAATATACATAAAATAAGAACAAACAAAATTTTATGTATGAAATAATTTTTTTTTGAGTGATGGTAGAGCAAGGGGGGATTAATGAATTCCCTAATCCCGAAGACAATGAAGATCATGAGATGAAGATATCAACTGGTATCCTAAAGAATTCATTTTCAAAAGTTCATGTAGGTCATAGGGTGTTGTTCCATCAAACCTCTGAGGAGTCAAATATAGAGGATCAGGAACTTGACTAGGTGGTTAATGCAAAGAAGAATTTCATAGAGGTTGTAAAATTGGTCATGAATCCTTTGTTCACTGATTTTAATCTTCCTCCTCATGGATGGAACATCCGCAAGGGTAAGAAGACTCGTGACTCGGTGAACCAATAAGCAGTCGAGGAAAGGGTAAACTTGTCCTAGTACTTCATAATTGTGAGGGTATAGGTTCATAAAGTGGGAAGGCTATTGAAAATTCATGACCTCACATGAAGGATTGATAATATTTTGGGATTTGGTGAGTGTAAAATTATTTTTATGGGAAGGGGGTATTACCATGTAGTCTTTCCATAGGATGATCTTAAACATACATCAGGGTGATTTGTTTCCCTATCCCTGAAGCCTATTTCCAAAAAATTCTATAGTGGGATCAATATTTTGATATATACATGGTAAGAAACACTCATGAACTTATTTGAATAAGTATTTTTAAATTAAACTAGCTCTGCGGGCACCCATTCATTTTATGGGATATCTCCTTTGCTATGAGGAATCTAATTCAAATGATTAGATAGACTGATAAACCATGATTTGGGACATATTAAAGTATTATTTTTGAAGTTTACATGTCTAGTACACTTGTGGAAGAAGTGTTCTTAACGATGAGGGATGGCAGAATCAACCTTCTCATCCAATACGAATCGAAAATAATGTTCTAAATGAATTAATTTTTTTGATCATCTCTCCTCAGAATTTAAAACATGCAATAATAATTTTTTATAACATAAAGGGATATGATTATTCTCACTATAGAATGAGGATGGGATAAGAGAATATTCTAGTCCCTAACTAGAGTAGGTGAATTACTTTCCCTTTTAATGCTAACAAGACAGGGGATCTCATCCCCTCTCCTGTTGAAATTCATACATCTTTGTAGGTTGTGTAGATCATATAAGATTTTGATATCTCACACGAGTGTGGATATTATTCTCATTCTAGTGACACCCAGATATCATGTAAGGAGATACAGGATATTCAGATCACACATGATATTGATGAATTATATGATGGTAAATAAAATGGTCATTCTATTGACACCCATCTATCAGATGATATGTATAAATCAAGCAAAGTGATATGAGAATCAAATCTACTCTAGGAAACAGGCTAGGTGGGAAGCCTCTATGTGGATGATGATTATTTTGGTGATAGTAATATTCTTACTACACAACATTAAGTGGATGGAAAAGGCATGGATGTCATTAATGTTGACATTACTATAGAGACTACTTACTCTAATGAGTCTCACTGGATTCTTGATGTTGTTCCACTGATTGAGACATCCACCAAGATTCTTGTTGTGAATAGTATGAAACAGCAGTGATCGGTATGGTTAATAGGCTATTACTCCCTCCATAGGTGAGTATAATGAAAATAAAATTGACAGAGATGTTTCTAATGTAGCTATTAATCTTGAGGAAAGGTGGTAACTCCTTGGAATGTCATAACATGATGGAAAGCCTGATGTTCATTTAGTCCAACAACTAGTTGAAAGTATCAGGACAGAGCCATTCTCATAGGCCTCTAGTTCAAAAAAGGCTAGAAGAAAGACATATACAATGGAATCATCTCATCCTATTCAATACAAGAATAAGTTCACCATAGAAAGTGGTAAATATTGGGTTGATTTTTTTGAGGATTGGAATCCCCTTGTATAGATTGTAAATGGAAACATAGGGGAAGATAGAGTCATATGGAAGTCAAAGATGGATATTGACCCACAAGGTGGAAAGAAAAGAGGGAGAAAAAAGTACAGTGCTATTAACAAATGGAATAAAATGTAGTACTAGTGACTAAGGGATCAGACACCATGTAATGAACAAATTTTATTGGAATTTATATTGGATTAGGATCCCCCAAATGATTGTATCCCTTAGTCACATTATTATGGAAAAAACCAAATCTTATTGGGATTTTTGAACTAAAAATGACCAAATAAAGATAGAAACATTTCAAGTGGTCTCCATAGGGTTACCACATTATCTCTTAGAACTGCCACAATATGGACATGGATAATTAATTGATGCCCAGAAATGAGATGACTCAACTGGTCAAATGAAACTAGGGAAATCATAACCTCAATTACAATATTTTATCGTTAGTACACATGGTTTTGATCAATTTCTCTAATTCCTCGACATCATACATTAAATTAAGGGATCATTATAGAGAATTTGGGAAGATACATAGGAATGAAGCCATAATGTGGGTGGTTATTTGTAATTTCAACATTGTTCTCTCACCTGATGAAGATACTAGGTCTAGATTTAAATGGATATAAAGAAATAATATCTCATAATGCCTTAATCAGGGAAACTTTACTGAGGATACAATTACCAGAGCATATATTACATGGATTATGTTTAATTGGAATGGAAGATAAGGGAGAAAACCTGAAAATTTATATTTTCAAATAGGGGATATATGTATCATCCATGGACTCTTAGGATACACACTCTCCAAGAACCAACCAGATCACAACCCTATTGTTGTGGAACATCATAAAATATCAAATACATCCCCATTTACATTTCACTTTAATAAGGGTTGGGTCATTATACCTAGATATAGGGTAATTTTCTTGGAGGCATGGAAGCTCATGCCAACTGGAAGCCCACTTAAATGTTTCATAGAGAAGTGCAAACACATAAATAGGCTCTTAAGTGAGTTTAGTAAAAATTCATTTTCCAAGATTGATCTAGATATCCAAATTGTCAAACACCACCTAAAAAACTTTCAAAACAGTGCCCAAAATTAGGAATCGAATTCTAGAGATAAAATAAAAGCTCATAAGAATAATGATGATATCATAATAATCAATGAAAGGCTAGAAAAGATTATTATAAATGTGAAATGAATAAATGAAGGCTATCAAAAATATAAATTCTTTCATGTAATTCATGTAGAGAAAAAAGCTAAATTTGGGAACCATGCCTTCTAGATAAATGGGTTGGTGAATACTTCTGAAAATGACATTTCCATGGTAGTAGTATACTACTTCAGTAGGTTATACCTTGATGATGGACTAAAAAATACAACATATATGATTTATCAGACTCTCAATTTCATTTATGATAAACAAAATCATGGTCTCGTGAGACCACCACACAAGGATGAAATATGGAAAAATAATGTTCACTTAGCATGGACAGTCTTGTGGGAACTGATGGTTTTTCTGATAAATTATTTGTGTTTTATTGTGACATCCTTCCGGAAGAATTACTTAATTTTTTGATATATTTCATGTCTCGTGACTTTCAACCTTATGGAACTAATTCAATATTCAGTTCTTTACTTCTGCAGAAGTTAAATATGGTTAATATCAATATCTTCAGAACTAGTGGATCTTGGTAACACCATTCCTAAAATTATCATCAACATCCTCAAGTCCAGGTAAGAAGAGATTATCAAGGATTATATCAATACAAACTAATATGTGTTCATTCCCAAAATATGCATTCATAATTTTCTTTTAACATCCTCTGAGAGTGTTAACATGTTGAGAGAGAAAAAAAAGAAGGGAAATTTCCCCCCAAGATTGATATCTCTAAAAATTTTGATACTCTAAAATGAAGCTTTATGAATAACATCTTAAATAGGTATGGGTTTGACGTATCTTGGAGCGATTTATTAGATACTTTCTATCAGTAGTAAATCTATCCATTCTCATCAATGTGACCCCAAGAGAATATTCTAGTGCAGCAGGGGTGTTAGAAAAAGTGACCCCCTATCAATGATTCTTTTTTCTATTACTGAGTAATACATGAGAAGGTGAATTAATGATATTTATTAAGTATGTTTTTTAAATAGATTAAATTGGGGGGGGGGGGTTTCTCCCACAGAATTTCATTTTTTTTGTGACATTCTCCTATTTTTTCAAGATTCAAAGTGAACTATATCTAGTCTTCAGGAACCTTCCAACATTATAAATAATTTTTTTGGATAGATTATCATTTAGGGTAAGTATTTTTGTATTTTTTTAATGGAACAGCTGTGAGATAACAAAATAGAGTGGTAAGGAAACTTTGATTGGGAAGGGGCTTAATGCCTTTCAACTACATGGGTGTCTCTCTTTTAATAGGAAAGGTGAAGTACCCATTATTTATATAAATATTCACTGGTATCATTATTCAACTATACTATTTAATTGGGAATTCTATGTCCCAGGAATGATGATTTTTTCTTGTGAAATATATGATCACCTCTAAGTATATGTATTATTTCAGTCTATATAGGGACCTTATATGACATCTAAATTAGTTATAAAGCATGATCATGAATTTTGTATGGACATGAATTTTGAATGAAATTAAATTTATCATCGTTCCATATAAGGATTATATTAAGCCTGTTGAGATTGGTGGTCTTGGAATCAAAGACATGAAAATTTACAATGATAGATTCCTTGTTATGTTCCCATAGAATATTCTAGCAACCATTGGTCCTTCTTGTGACATTTTAGTATGTAGGTTAAAATTAAAATTGATGGAGGGACTTCCACACTATCTCAAATATTTATCCTCTCCTTTAATCAAGATCTCCATCAAAAAATTTATGGAGAATAACAAATTTCTTATGAGCAAGAACTATGACGTTAACTGTTGGGATAAATGTTTTACTGATCATCATCTCAGGAGAATGCTGAGTGTTCCCCATGACCACATTAAGATGATCATTTTTATTTCAATACACATTTCATATCACTTGTGTTAGTCCCTTTGTAGGTTGTAATGGGGGTCTGAAGCACTATATTTATAGATGTTGACACACTGGTGTGGAAGCCTGGTGAAAATGGTTAATTCCGCTTTAAGGATTACTACAATCTAAAGACTCAGATATTCAATAGATTTTAAGAAAGTCTTTCTGAATTTAATGTCAATTTCATAAATCCATCAAGAATAATTCTCATTTTAAAGCTATCGAGAAACAAGACACCCACCTATGATTAGATAAGGAGAGCTTAGTAGTGCATACCTTCGGCATTCCATATTTTTATTCACGTTATAGGGGAAACTATCACTTATTTTATTAATGTAGGTTTGGAAGGCTCCTATGTAAACATGTAGGTCTAATTTTGGGCATTAATATCCATGTTTGGAGATCTTTAGAGGAATTGTTGTAGTTCACACTTAGTTATGGGCAAAGAAAACAGGTGTATCACCTATTTCTTTTGGCTATAGCATCGACTCATAATTTCATATGGAGGCCGTGAAATGTGAATATATTTGAAAACTAGGTTCAATCCACCCACATTGATGTCATGTTACTGTATAGAGATATTCATGACACTTCAAAACTCTAGGAGGTAGAAATGCACAATGACATGGTTGACCTGAATATTCTTAGATGACTTGGAGTTGTAGTTAAGACTAAATAAGATATCTTTCTGATATATGTGAGATGGATTCCCCCATTGGATTTTGGATCAAATGGAATATAGGTGATGCGGTCATGGGAGCGCTAGGTCCATTGGGATGTAGAGACAATTTCTGAAAATACCATGGATTTGTAAAATGTATTTTCACCCCTATATAAGTATTGGGACTCTAAATGAATCATTGTTGTGGGAAATGATGTACTCCACTAAATATATTTCCCAAAACATGTGGTATGTCTTATAGATTGAATCAAAATATAAAAAAATTATCACACCCCTAAAGTATAGAATGAGGAGTGTCCAATTGAAGATCCAACCCTAGTATATTGATTACACAATCTAGGTTACTCATCTTAGCCTGCTTGTTTCAAATGCATATAGAGAAACTAACAGGGTGGCAGATTATTTTTCAAAGTGGGTGGTTCTCGAAGCTAGAATAATGTGGACATTCCGGGCACCAGATTATTGTACCACATAGGTGAATGATTACATGTGTGGTCTGGTTCACTAAAATGTTTGTAAAACATGTTCTGCATCCTAATTTATTGTTCTTTTTCACTTCTTTTTTCATAATGTGTTTTAGGACTCGGCTCTCTATGATCGTGTACCTACCTTGTAACAATATTCTTATTAAGGTTCTTTTTACGCCTCTTAATGGATAACATATTTTGAATCCAATTTTGGAAAAATCTATAAATATTATAGGTAAAAATAAACTTCATATTTTAAAAATAAACATAAAAATAGGTCAGGGTTAATTATTTTCATTTTCTTGTGAAGTTTCATTTTTTAATGAATAATGAAAAATTGTGAATTTTAATTCAAAATTGATTTTTTTTCTAACTTATTTATATTTTATATTATATTTAAATTTTTTTTAAAAGTTAGATTATATTATTTTTATCAATTAATCCAATTTAGGCAAGTAGATTAACTTTTACATTGAAAAAGACTATAAAAACATTGCAATCTTTGGAACATTTTTATTTTGAAAACCCGCATTGTCATCCCTTATGTGAGATTAAATTGAAGTTAAATTCTACCACCAATGTTAATGGAATTTTCAAATATGTATTATATATTTTTAAACCACATAATTTAAAATGAAATATATATCCCATGTTGTTATTTTAAAAAAATTAATATTGAATGTAATTAAAAGTAATTACAGCGCTTAATGTGAAATTAAGATTAACAGTGGACTAATCCTTAAACATAAGGGCAGAAATGACCTAAAAACTTGTCCAAAAGCCAAATTATATAATAATTTTTACTGTAAACGATCATGGATCTAATTTATATTATTATTGGAGCCACTTTCCATTGGATAAATGTGGTTGGTGGTCCATTTTCCTAAATTTACAATAGTACCACTCCTCCTCCACTATAAATTACCTACTCTCCACCCACTTCCTCTATCCAATCAAGACACTTTTTCTCACACAATATCTTCCAAAATAGCACCTAATATTCGATACCTTAATCCCATAAGCCTCACCTTTGGATGAAATAAATCTTTTCAATCCCTTTGGTGGAAATGAAAAGGAGTTACACAAAGAAGATGTAACATGATTCACCAAGATATTTATTGTTATTCCATTTATTATCCACATTGCCTCTTCTTATTCCATGCGTATATAACAAAACGACTAACCATAATAATTTGTGATCTTGTTAGGATAGGTTTTCTAGATACACATATACAAAATTCCATCTAATAGTTAGTGAACATAATTTTTATGTGTACGGTGAACTACTGCCACATGAAATGAAGTTGTTAGTTTTTTACATTACCACCGCTAATGGTTGGGAATTATGATTTAAAATATATTTATATAAGATATATATGAAATTTAATATTCATATATACTTCTTTTATCCCTTTATAACATATACCCATGTACATTCTAATATTTTTAAATATGATAACATCGTTTGTGGAAGTGTGGACTACCTCCTCCTAAAAGATGTTTGATTCAAACACACGATACGTGGAATGTATAAAGATGGATTTTATTTAAGGGAAGTAAAACAAATAACTTCTATATGATATTAATTAAATAATTATATTTATCTAAATATAATATATATCATTTTCTTTATTATTATTTCACACACTAATAAGTAAAAACGTCAAGATGCTGTGATTACTTTTACATCATAATAATTATATATATAATTATATATTATTAACTAACATGTTAATTATCATATAATTATAATTATATAAATATATATTTTTAAATAAATTATTTCCATAATTATCATTGAAAAATGGTAATGTTACTCATGCGTTCGTATGACCTATCTTCTCCATGACAATAATGTCAGTTCATTATTCATAACAATATTTAACAATTTGTTTTTGAAGTATAATTGATATATAAATTTTATAATTATATAATGATTATTATTCTACAGATGTCATTAAATGACCCCTTTTAACCGTAGTGGAATTATATAAATTATTTTTGACACATAAACCAAATTAGGTCAAAACACCTGATATAAACAAAATTGATTAACTAGTTATATACAACATGACAATAAGTGAAATAAATGTTATAATAAAAATGATTAAAGTTCTCAATTAAGTATATAAATATAATACAGTCTGTTTTCAATAATAAAATATGAAACTAGTCAAATTAGACGCAAGGTAATGGATTTCATCTTTATCTTAACTCCATTGACACTTATTTGTTGTCATGCACCTATCTTATTTTTAGGGTGTATATAATACCCATTTACATATTATTTCATGAATATATTTATTCTCAGGATATTAAAAGTTTCATTTAATGATATTCATTCATTTAGATTATTATTTAAATTATTGAAAGTAATATGGTACACTTACAAATATTTAATGATTATTTTCCACAAGAATCATCTTAATGATCATTCATTTCCATTTTAGGAAATTATATGACCATATTTCCATAATCCATTTTAATTTTCCTCTAATATGTCTATTCACACAATTTATCAATAATTAATACCATTTTCCATTGTTTGGTTTGCAAATGTTTTCAAAATCATTTTTATAAAAACCCAACATCATTTATCTCCTTAGTCAAAGAACATATTTTCTTTTAAAGATTATGTATTACTGAAATGATTTCTAAACATTTTTTATCCTTTTTAAAATGATTTTGTGAAGAAGTTTTCTACAATCTCTTTATTTTACCAATGATTTCAATGGAAACTTTTTCCTATTTTTGAAAAAGAAATTATCTAAAATTTTATTGTGGAAAAGGAATTTTCTTTTTACCTTATAAGATATGTATGGATTTACCCTCCATCATTACATCAAAAAGTCCTTTTCATGCTTAAAAGTTCAATATTAAGAAATAGTTTTAGAGAATGAATTTTGAAATAAATGTTTATTCCAAAAATTTGTATTAAAAAGAATTTTTTTCTCAAGAATGCATTTAAAATATAGTTTTTTGTTCATTAATGAAAACAAACCTTAATTATTACACCACTTGGGATATGGTGTATTAATATCATCCTTAATCTTCTTATGGATTGTTTATGATTTATTGGCACAAGTATAATATCCACATTCACTTCCTTGATTTCTCTTAACCCCTAGAAATATTTAATTTCCTATGATCATTTGATATTGAATTTCAACTAAATAACCATTTCTTTTTTCATTTATATTATTATTTCCTAGTCTTTTCATTTAATGTTATTTTATTTCTTCCAAAAATATTTATAAATATATATAAATTCTTCAATATGGATATTTGAAAAGGTATATTTTTTATTTGATATGAGTAATACTTATGACTTGAAAGACATGGGTTGGAGACTATTTAAAGAATTACATACGGGTTTGGGACTAGTAAATATAATCCCCTAGGTGAATTTATAGTCTCATGATATGATATTAGTTAGAGAAAACCCATTCAAGTTTTTTTTCATGAAGAATTAAAAAGTTTATACTTATAATTTTAATATTCCCAGAGGATTGACCTTTTCATTAGAGGCTTTTAGGACCATTAGACATGACATAAAAAAATTAAGCATTTCCATTATATAATTTTCAGTTATCATTGTTATTATACATGATATTTTCATATGATAAAATTTATAGATGAATTTCATTCTAATTTTATTGATTATATAGAATGCGTATTCATTTTAATACCATTTCATATTTATTTTTCCCTTATAAAGTTATTTGAATTGAATGTGCTTTAATTTATTTACCTTTACATTTGATTATTCTAATTGATTCATTATTACATCTGCAGTACTTATCCCTTACAATGCATTTAATCTCACCCTTATTATTTTTTCTTATTCATTTAATCCATGATGTATACTAAGAATGATATGAAAAGATGAACTAGAGAGAATAATTTTATTATCCATGAAAGAAGAATATGATTATGTTATAAACAGTGTATTCATTTATAATATAATATTCATGTATGTATCCATTTTAATAAGTATACAAAACTATTCAGTCTATTAGGATGTGATTTACATGTATCTTATGCAAATAAATTTGATTACAGACACCAGATCGGGGCTCTCTAGGGTCAGCTCACTAGAGTTAGTAAAGAATCGTGTTTAGTAGAAACCTTGGTAACTATATTTTGGAAAATTTATATTAGAGAACAAAACCCTAATGTAGAATATGAAGGTAATTATAGAATATCATCCTAAAATTTTCTCAAGGTATAAATTATGAGGGACTTATGGGAAGAAATTATTTGTTTGTATACTAAAAGTGGACATGGTTCTAGATTATATAGACCTACGAGTAACAACTCAGACTAGGTTCATCAGACCTGACTAAGTGTTACCTCATACATGATAATGGGCCTTACTATGTAGTAAGATGAAACTCTACGGGGATACACATCGGATAATTCAAATTTTATTAAAAACCTACTATGAAAAATCTTAATAGATAATGATAATCAATACCCATGGTTCAACCTTAGGTGTTTTATATTTATAATAACTTGTTATTATTTAGATGTTTTATAAATAGTATACATTTTTTCGAGGAATAATATTATTCACACTCTACTTGTTGGTTTTAGTAAAAGGATGGTACCTGAAGGAGTCAATATAAAATTGAACATGAAGGAAAAATTGGTGATAATGAGTAACCGAATGTGCTGTTGATTAGAGTGAATGATACCATATTTATTCCTAATTATTTTTATTGAAAATGCTTAACAACATATAACTGAACCAACACTAGAACTCACCAACGAAGATAAGCTTTGATTTTTATAAAATATCAAGTGGTGGAGATCATGGGGAGATGTAACCTAGATTTCCCATACACTATTAATGTTTAAGGAGACAACTACGAAAATTTCTTAATCGAATGGGAAAATTATTTATGAGATGGAAATAAGGAAATAATGAAATTAATTTCCAAGGAAAATGAAGAGTGTGGTGTACGTAATTAAAACACATCATAAGAAATAATTTATATTTCATTGTTGTAAATTTGGGGAACCTGGTCGTTATCTGAGTCAATTCCCTCTTCTAGAGGATATAAACATGATCGTGGAAGGATCTATATGGAAATTACTAGATGAAGTATTTATGTATTGGGTTATATTGAAAACCATTGTAAAAATGAAATTTAGTGGTTAATATTATTTAAAGGATGTCAATCATATTCATTTTGATTTATATATTAATATGTTTTTATAAAAGGAAAAAATCTATATAGGATAACAACCAATCAATTTTGACAAGGTTGGGCATCTTAAAACCATGACAGAAGTGTAATAAGGGTTTTTCTACAACCACACACCTAAGAAATATCCAAGTTAATATTTAGTATTTTTAGTAAAACAATTTGAAGAATAGATGTTAATGATGAGCCAGTACTATAACATTTATGTATTATAGATTAATTTCCGAACTATATTATCTTTGGATAGTAATTAGAGAAAAATATCTATACATAAAACCCATTTATTGGACTTAGATCCATTAAATGATTATTTTAGTGCATCATGCAACAAAGTTTAGTTTTTGATATTCATTTCATGGAATAATAGGATGAATTGTAATTTTATCTAAGTAAAATCAAAATATGGAATTGTTCATATGAATTTGAAACATATCATGTAATTTAATACCCTTACGTTGTTTGATTGTAAAATTATTTATCAACATTTATAAAAGGATCCAAAAAAATGTTATTCTAATACTTTTTTTTGAACTGATGGCCTCTTATATGATCATATCATTATGAATTTTAATCCCCCAAAATTCAATTGATCATTCACATGGTTTTTACTAATGAAATAAATTTCTCCCTATAAATATTTATTCTTTTCCTCCAATTACTTATCTTCACCTTCCACTGATGTTCTCCCACTTAGAGACCTAGTTATATTTTTTCCCATGTTGTCTTTATTCTTTCCGTTCTCTCTTTTTCTAGTGGATATATTAAGAAAAAAGTTCTCGATGTGGGATATAAACATAAAAAATATCAAATAATTTATTACCAAAGGAAATTTTATATTTTGAGGATACAATCTAATCATGGTTGGGATAATTTAATTCCATGAAAATATAAATCATGAAGATTGCATTTGGTAGCATGTATGACAAGCAAGACCAATCACATAAGGGATTATAAAATCATGAGATTTTATAATATATTTAATAATCTTATGAATTTAAATATATTTTATATCTTGAAAAACACACAACATATAGTTGTCATACACTGCACACAGTAATGAGTTGCTTTTATGGATTGTGTTATAGGCAAGACTGAGTTTCACCAAATAATAATATATTATTAAAATATCTTTATTTGAAATAATAATATATAACTTGTACATAAAACTATAAGTTAGGAATACGACTAAATAACTTATGAATATATATGGTTTACACCGATATGAAATTAATTTAACAGTTAAAAATTATTTAGATTTAAATATAAGAAGCAATTGAATAGAAAAGGTGTGTTTTTGTAGAAAACTATTTTTTTTCTCAGAAATATATTTGCCATAATAAATTAAATTTATTAGTCAGTGGTAATAATTTAATATATTTATATATATTATATAAAATGAAATATTTTTTATATTCAAACAATTTATTCTATTTACATACGATAATAATAACGACAATTTTCAACATAAAATAATATATTCATATCAAGGCACAATATCAGATTTTAATGGAGAACATTTTTAAATCCAATTTATGTAATATTTATAAATAAAATATGTAAATATAAACAAAATATTCTAAAGTGAAATATAAAAATTAGGTTTGTGTGAATTGTTGGTACATTTCTCTAAAGTTTTATTTTTTTGGGTATATTGGAAATTATTGAATTTTAATTCATAACTGATTTTTCATCTCATATATTAATAAGTATAAATAAAATTTCAAATTTTTTTAATGCATAATTAGACTATTTTTTAAAAAATTAATAAATTTTTTTTTCATTGTAATAAATTTCTCATTAAAATTTAATATAAATACAAATCAGTCATTGAAACATTTTTACTTTGAAAAAAATACTTTATTGTCATTTCTATAAGATTAAATTTAAATTAATTTTTTCCAATTATGTTATTTGAATTTAGAAAAATGGATCCATATTTATAATAATAACAATTTTTAATTTATAATATAGATAATATATATTAGGATTAGAAATATTAGTGAAAAAAATTAAAATTCCTTATAACACTTAACATTGAATTAAAGCTAATAAGGGAGTAAACCGTAAACTTAATTGCTCAAATGACCTATAAACTTATCCAAAATACATTTCATGGAAATATTTAGAGATTGTAATCTGTTGGTTCATATTGGTTTAAATATTTGAGACACTTTCAGTGAAAAAAACCTGGATGTAATTCCCATTTTCAAAATTTATAAGAGTTTATCCTCCTCTATTATAAAAATGACTCATCTCCCCCCACTTAATCACACCTCTCATGACACCTGGGTTCAACTGATGATATCCTACGTATCTTATAAACATCCCTAACCTCATCATATTATCTTGAAATTGGTAATGAATCCATCCAAGGACACCCTTTTGTGAAGACCATTAGAAGTTATCCAAAGAATAGGTTACATCTTTCATCAAGATCTTTATATTTATTCTCTTTCATAACCACATAAACTCTTCTAATTCGTTGATTGTATAACAAATATAGTTTCCTAAATAAATTATTATGTTGTAATGGTATTATTTCTACCACCACATACACACACTCTTGTCTAATAGGTAACAAACATATTGTTTATGTGTTTGGAGAACTACCACCCCAAGAAATGAAAATAATCTTTATTACTTTACAACCTCTCATAGTTGATAATTATAATGGAACTATATTTATATATTATATATTATATATTTATTATGTATATATTCTTATTTAATATTATCATTAACACATACACATATACTTTCCATTTTTTTAAATACGATAACGACATTTGTGGAAGTATGGCCTACTGCCTACTAAAAGCTCTGTGATTTGTTCCCATGATACATTAAATGTATAAAAGATAGTTTTAATTAAAAATATGTGACATAAAATTATTCATGATATTAATTACATAATTATAGTTATATAAATATAATATATATCATTTTATTTATTAACCTTTACCATAGTAAAAAGTGACAACATCGGTTGTGGACGTGTGGACTACTGCCTCCTCAACGAGAGGATATTCCTTTTACATCATAATATTTATTTATAAATGTATATATAAATAAATAAAAAGTTATATATTATATAATTATAATTATTCAAATATATAGTGTTTCCTTTATTACATAACTAACATTAAAAAATTGGAGTATTACTCATGCATATGTGTGGCCTACCGTCTCTATGATTGTAACTTTGGTTTACTTTTCATAACCATATATAATTATTGTTTTTAAAATTAACTTTTATATATAAATATAGTAATCATTTCATGATAATTATTATTGATAATTTATATAATGACCCCATTGATGATACTTGAACAATAAATGTTTTTTTCGATACATAAACCGAATTTGGTCTAAAAAACTGACATAATCCTAATTTATTAGGGCTTTTTATAAGACATAAAATAAGAGAAATAAATTTAATTATAAATATGAAAAATTTATCAATTAACTAAACTTTTAACATTATTTTTTTATTCAAGAATATAATCACACACGAAGAAAATTTGACATAAGGTAAAATATTTCAGCTCAATTTTCATTTCATTGATACTTATTTACTGTTATGCACCCAGTTTATTTTATATGTTCTATATACTAACCATTAAAATTATATATCATGAATATATAAATTAAATTGATATTATAATTTTCATTTAATTTTGTTAATTCTTAGATATTATTATTCATATTTTTCAATATATTTTGTGAAATATTTAAATGTATAAATATTATTTTTCTTAATAATAATTTTAATGATATTTAATTTCTATTGAAGGAAATTATAGAAATTTTTTTACATAATCACTTTCATTTTCCTCTAATATGGTTAATCCTAAATTTTTTCATATATTAGAAAAAAATTTACAATCATTGGTAGTCATGTATTTTAGAAAATGTATCTAAGATAATTCGACATCATTTCTATCATTAGTTAGAGAACCCATTTTCATCTAAAGACAATGTCTAATTATAATGTTTTCAAAAAAAACATTTAACCTTTTAAAAATTATTATTTAATGAAATTTCTAAGCTTTTTTTATTTTACCCATTTTTTCAATGGAATATTCTTATCGCATTTAAAACAAGGTATTTTTCTAACTATTTGCAGAGAAAAAAGAATTTTATTTTTACCTCGTACAAAATGTACAAATTTATCCATATTTTTTTCTTAAAAAATATTTTGAATGTTTAAACTGAAAATTTTTAAACAAAATTCATTAGAAAATTACTTTTCAAGGGACATTATTTTAAAGAAAATTAACAAAATAAGGGTATTTTCCTGAAGAACATGATAAAAAATATAGTATTTATATTCATCAATGATAACAACCCTTTATTTCTACTCCACTTAGGATATGGAGTTTTAATACCATCATTAATATTCTTTTTAATTGTTATGATTTATTTAGATAAGTATAGTATTTCTATTCCCTTCCTTGATTCCTTTTAGTCCACTTGATGTATTCGATTTCCTTTGAAAATTTGATAGTAAATTTCCCCTAAATACCCATACAACTTTTCGTGGATATTATTATTACCTGAACAATATGCCATTTTATATATAGTATTTATTTTTATTTTTATTTGATTATTTGGGGATATATTTAAAAATATTTATCAATTATTGAATATAGATATTTGATAAGGAATATTGTTTATTTGATATGAGGAATTATTTGGCCAGGAAAGACATGGGTGCGGAACTGGTTAATGAATTATCTCTTGGTTGGGGACTGGTTAAATTAATCCGCTCAGTGCATTATTACAATTAGAAGATAAAATTAGTTGGTGAAAAACACTTAGAGTTTGTTTAAATGAATAATAAATGAGTTTCTACCAATATTTTTTAAATTTCATGAGGATTGATCTTGATAGTTGAGTTTTTCACATGCCTTAGACATTATGTTTAATAACTAACCATTTCTTTCATAGTCATTTCATTTGTCATTTTAATTATCCATGATATTTTCATATGAAAAAAATATATTGATGACTTTTATTCTCATTTTATTGATTAAATGGAAAGTTTCATATGTTTTATACCTTTCCATATTAATTCTTCCTTATGTGATTCCATTTATTTAACATTCCATTTGATTATTATAATTTACACATTATTTATTCTTCTTTACATAACCCTTAATAAGGATTTGAGTTCACCCTTATTGTGTTATCTTTTACAGTAATCCATGATGTGTTCTATGGATGATATTAGTGGATATCCTAGACAGAATAATGTTATTTTCCTTTAAAAGTATAAAAAAATTGTGTTTTAATTAGGGTATTTATTAATAATACAATAGTTATGTATGTATCTAGTTTATGAAGACTAAAAAACATTGAAGTCCTTTTGGATGTGAAATAATTTTATCCTCTACCAATGTAATTGATACCATACCCCAGATTCTGGATCTCTAGGGTGGCGTATTTGTTGCTCCATTTAATTTTTTGTTATTGTGAATAGTAAAAATAGTAAAATAATGGTACCAATTTTAATTCGAGAATAGGTTTATTATGCGGTTTAAACTAAGAAATAAGTGTATTATTTAAACCCCAACATGTAAAATTATTATTGGTTTAATAAAATTCGACCATAAATTATACAAAAATATAATCCAAATCCATTTTGACCCACAGTCCCATGACTGTGACCCTATATCATTTATATCTTTTAATAACTTCCTTGTTTTTCACTCCCCTAACTTATTAATGGGTACCTATTATTATCCAAAATTAAGTCCATTTGAGCTTACTAGAAATGAAAATCCCTATTAATTTTTTTATAATTATTCCCTTAATAATATATCTTATTTTATTCTTCTATGACATATCCTTCAAGGATAATTGTGTATTTCAAAGGAGGACACTCAAAGATGAGGTATATATTTTAACCAAGGTCATTAAATTTTATTGATTCTTATAATTCATATAATCTATTAATATTGATAAAAAATAAATAATTTTGTACAATAAATATATTTAAATATTATTTTGGTCATTTGGAATACATTTACCTTATATTATCAATCTAATTGAAGATGAAAGTATCACATCTATGAGAGTGTTGACTACTGCCACTGAATTGAGATACAATTCATTTTCTATAACCACAATTGTTTGTTGGTTATTATTAACGATTTAACGTTATAATAAAAAAAATATTTTTTAAAAACTGTTATTCAAGTGTGTATTAATATTTAATTTTTTTCATTCCATCCACCAGAAAATGAAAACATCAATAATGAATATGTACATACTATCATCACTACCCAGTGATGTGATACAATGTTCACACAAAAAAAATATGAATGGACATAATTAGTTTTATAACTAATACATAAAATATTTATATCATGATTAATGTTATTGATATGTAGATAATATGATCTATGTTAATTAGACATTATCACCGAAGGAAAACATGCATGAAAAATGAAGCAGTTAACAACTAAAATGATAATGATAATAAATGATTATTAATGAACATGTAAAAAAATATTATAATTAAAACATGTATGGTTTTATTAGTATGATTATGGTTCAATTATAAAATTATAAAAAAAATTATTTTATATAAGGAGGTTAGAGAACTTATAAAAAATATATTCATGATGTAAGGGTTTTATGTTACAATATAATTTTTATGAGGTTTGTTTATGATTACCTTTTCCGATGGATAAATTGTTATATATATCACTCCAAAATATTATTTCGTTTCTTATGATATATTTATTTCAAGAAATTTCATTTCTTCTTTTAATTTTCATTTCTTTATGAACTCAAAAAAACTGAATGAATTTTTTAAAGGAAAACCTACCTTAGGTTAAACATACACAACATGAACAACTTCTCCTAAAATAATTAATACACATAAAATTAATGATTAACTTATAAATAACAAATTATATATTGAGGGATATTTTTTTCTTTAATATTTTGTAAATTTTTTATATTCAAAATTAGTTACTTTAAATGAAAAGATTGTTTTCCTCAAGAAACATTTTAGTGATCCTTTAAGATAGATTTATTAAATCCAATATCCCTTGATGTCTCTTATGATTTATGAGGAATATGATATATTTCTTCCATATTTACTAATTAATTATATCTTTTATGATGATAACAATGGAATTTTTATGAAAATCGAATCCTTTCCATGGGTTGTTATTTGATAATATGATGAATGCGGTTTGATTTTGGGGAACAAAAATGGATAGATTTTATTTATGTGGTCGATGGGACTGCAATTATAAAAACCTCTAATGCATTGTATAAATATGGATCTCTCATAATATATTAAGGAAGATAATGGTATGTGAACCTAGTTTATTAAGGTTTTTTTCTAATAATATAATCTTTTGAGTGAACCTTGAATAATGGAATAATGTAATATTAAATGAACCCAATCTAATATGATAGTGTTAGCATTGATCCAGGACTATGAAAATTATTTTCTATGATTATATGCATTGAAAAAAACATATTATTCATTCATATGGAATTTTTTCATGTGGAATGAATGATTATTTTTTGATTCCCAATTCTTATTTATTTGGCCTTTTGACTGATAAAACACAATTCCATGTCTCATGATTATGATATATATAGTGATGGTTATGGTTTTCTATTATTAAGTTCATGTCATCATAAAAATATTCTAATCTATACTAACTTACGATGACTTATTGATATCTATTATGTTTACACTTATTGATCATCTGAGATCACCCTTTTTATGTTTTCCTTAAAAAACTAATAGATTCATGTTTAAGAATTTTTGTTTCATGAAGGGTTCACGTTGCAATGAATTAAAGGGGAAATGATGCAGATCATTTATGTGGAAGTAGATTATTTGTACAAGTTTACCCGGACACAGAAATCTTTTGTTTATAGTATGGATCTTTTTAATATTTAATTTATAATTTCCCTAATATGATGTAGTATTTATGTATGAAATGAATGGGCCACTATAGTTGTTATCAAATAACGGTTTAATAGGTTTTGAAAACTAAGGTGAGTAAAATTCATTGAGAACCCTTTGGATAAGCCTGTTTATAGGATACCATCAATTACAATGATGAAGAATGTTGTATGGTTTTCATATGAAAATATGCCAATTTATGGATGCTACAAGAGGAAATTGTTTTAGAATAGGTTCATCCATAGGTGATAAACCAAATTTGTTTTGTTAAAGTATCAATTGACCATCATTCTTGTTCAATATGAATTAGACCCAATTGTGAAATTAGTTATTCAATTCTATGGGATATTATTTTGTTTATTAACATTTTCATTAATATCAATTATAAATGATTTTAGGGAAGTTGGAATGAAAAATATTCTTTCTAGGATTACAACATTTAAATTCATGCATCATGTAGATATTCAAAATGATAAAATGAAGAAATAATATACTATTAATTCTTTAATGAGGAAACAACCACATCCTTTTAGTGGGTTCATTAATCGACTAATTAATGTGTAATGGATCAGTATCCCCAAATTGATATTCTCCATTTTCTAGTGCTTGAAACATGAAAACATTATCTTATTTGTTAATTAGTTATAAGGTTAAGTACATCAATGGTGTAATCTTATCAAGAAAGTAAATTAATGAGAAGATGTTAAATACATAGAGAGGGATGTGTTCATGATATTATTTTTCAATATTTACTTTCCCATAATAATTCACATGACGATGGAAGAAAGTTACTTTAGATAATTTGTTTTTATAAACTCTTGAATCAATCAATCCTACCATATGGTTTACTATGAATACTAGAATCATGCCACACACATATTAATAAATTTTCTTTATAGGTAGCATCATATTCATCATCCGAGGGATGTGTTTATGATATTATTTTTCAATATTTACTTTCCCAGAATCATTCACATGACGATGGAAGAATGTTACTTGAGGTTGGGTAGAAGGATGATGAATATGTTGCTACCTATAAAGAAAATTTATTAATATGTGTGTGGCATGATTCTAGTATTCATACTAAACCAGATGGTAGGATTGATTGATTCAAGAGTAGATAAGAAAAAATTATCTAAAGGATATTATCAAATAGAAAATTAAATATTTATGAAGAAATTTATTGAGATTCTATCAAGGGGTAAACTGAGAATAGAGTCAACCATAAATATATTAGTTTTCATAAGAAAAAATGATGTATTTCAATGGAAATTATAATAAAAACCCATATAAGGAATAAGATGAGTTTTCCTTTATTCTAATATTGTGGAATAAAGCATTAAAGGATTTATCTTAAGGGGGATAGTAAAAAATTTATTTGTATAATATAAGACCACCCGAAATCAAATAGTGATTTAATGGGAATAACATAATGAATTAAAAAATATTGAGAGAAATATCAACATAATGAACCACCCATAGTCCAATGGTATAATTATAAGGAGTATTTATATTATTCATACTAGTTCTAGAAATAGAGGGTTAATGAGGATGGTCGATATTAACAACCTCTTACGATCGAAGTGAAATAGAAATATCATGTGATCACAATAATAGATTTAGTGTTATAATAAACTGCCAAGAGGTACAATTACAGTATAATTTAGAATTAATAATGTATTTTTTGATTCTAGATCTAGTCCCTCATTTATATATGAATATTTTGATATAGGATTCACGTTACCCCCTAAATGATTAGTTGTTCAAATAGCAGTACAAACTCATAATGGTATGACATATTCTTTTGTTGTCTAAGAATAATCCACAATTGAATCTTGCTAGAATTTTATCCCCATAAATCTGAGTATTATTCTTACAGTATAATTAGTAATGAATTTAAAAAATATATTTATATAAAGGACCTGTATAGTTTTCATGGAAGGAAAGTGATGTTCGATATTTCTCTCTAAAAATGATTATATGTCATTGTGAGGATGAATATGAACATCCAATGATTATTACATCGATTTCATTGGCCTTTACTCATATTCTAATGGGGTATTAATTTCAAATGGATGGGGTGACACCAAAAATTTAAGATATTCCAATTTTAATGGTTTTTTTTTAGGACTTTGTGGATGAGTTTCCTTGTATTACCCTAAATTTTTAATTTGAATTTTAAATAGGGATGTTACCTTATACTGCCTCTATTCTAAATACTCTATATTCAATAGAACTAATTGAGTTGTAGTAACTGATGAAAAAATTCCAAGATAATATTCAAATGGTATTAATTTTTATAAGAGTATTCCCATGGGGTAGACCTACTCTATTAGTAAAAATATATATGGATGAATGGGACACTATATTTATTGTCAAGAAAAAACAATATTATGATCAATCATATGTATCATATGCCTGGTTTGGGGATATCTATATCATTACTTGAATCGTATTTGATTTTGAAACTATCAATTAAGTGTTAAATGTGATTAAATCCCAATGATATCCATATGATCAAGGTATATACATTATGAATTTATAGTAAGCCCATTTTTCATAGAAAATACCATGTCAACTTCTTAGATTTAATGAATAGATTCATTTTTGACTACCTTGATCATTTTTTAGTATTCCATATTGATGATATTGTTATATATTTTAAGAGAAATTAATAATGTTAAGATCAAATTAGGACTATGTAGAAGACCCTAAGAATGGAGAATATGTGTGAAAAAATTACCCAGTGTGAATTTTGACTAAAGTTTTTTTATGGGTAATATAATCCCAAGAGAGGTTATATGAGTGGATTATTCATGGAATAATGTCATGTAAAAATTTATGATACCCACCATTGTGATTGAGTTATATAGTTTTCATAGATTGGTAGGATTCTATAAATTTGTTTTAATGATTTTACACTTCAACCAAATCGACTCACCCATATAAGTATGATGTTAGTTAAGTTGAATTAGAATAATGAATGTGAAAAAATAAATTAAATGAAGAGACTTCATGTCAGTATGCATTTTCATATATATTTTTACAGTGGGGAAGGTTTTGTGAATTGTAATGATGCACTGAAAATGTGGATTGGTTGTTTTCTAGTGTAGAATGGTATAGTGATAGCTAATTTATAGTCCTTATTCAAGGTTAATGAGAGAAATTAAAGAAATAATGATTTGGATTTTGTAGTAATAATAATTTAATTCATGGTATGGATACAATATCATTATATATAATGGAATTTCTTATATAAGGACCATAAAAGTTTATTGTATATATTCACCCATAATGACTTTAATGTACACCAAAGACAGTTTTTGAATTTGATTAATGATTAGGACTATTTAATATATTACCTGTTTAATAAAATGAATAATGTGGTTGATTATTTGATTCAAAAGGATCCTAGTAGATTATCAATGATGTGGATATAACAACAAAGAATATTTGTGTATTTTCAAAGGATAAACCTTCAAATATTGAAGGGTGGGAGGAAATCATATATTTCTCAAATGATGGTTCAGCCATCATTAAATTTATTAAATAAAGCGGAACATAGGGTGGATGTGGAGATATAAAAGAATTTTATAAATGTTATCGAGTTAAACAATGATTTTTATGTAATGAAAAGGATTGAGAATTGAATATGTGTCTCGTTAATACTAGATGATGAGAATGAACTATTTGTAGAAGTTTTTCTGTCACCATTCTCTATTCATCCAAAGATAAAACATATGTATAGATATATGAAATATTATTTCTATTTGGATAAAATGTTTATGTATATTTCTATTTATGCATCTTATTTATTATTGTGTCATATAGCTATAGTTATCAGAAAAAATTTAAAGAGGTTGTTACAACCATTACCTATACTAGAATAGAAATTGAAAACCATCACAATTGATTTGATCAGTTGATTCCCCATAACATCTAATGTTCCAAATGTCGTTTTGGATATAGTGTATCTCTTTAAGAAGTTATCTCGCATCATTGATCTCTGACACTATTTATCTATTTATTATCTTTTAAATATATAAATTATGTACATGTTACATGGGGTACCAAATTATATTGTATTTGATCAGGAACTGAGATTTACCTTTAGTATTTGGAAAAGTCTTACCAATTCTCTAGATATAGATTTTTGTTTTATTAATTTTTATCATTGTTAGACATATTGTATATTTGAATCAAAATTTAAAAATCAGTCGATATATTTAGATTATATTTTCTAGATTTGAAAAGTGGTTGGGATCAATACATTTATATAGATTACTTTTCTTATAACAACATATTTAACTATATAATTAAAGTGGATCCTTATAATTTAATACATACAAATAAGTGTAGAACTCTAACATACTATGGTGGAGTTAGAGAATGAAATAAAATGGGACCTGAGTTAGTTGACAAATTGGTAGAGAATGTTGGAGATTTTTTATAACACATTATGGAATCTAAGAATAAAAATAATAGGTATGAGTAAAATAATCATTGAGATATAACATTTAATATTAGTGAAAATGTTTTCATTTTACATTCCACAAAAAAGGGGGAAATGTGGTTTTATTGATGGTAAATTTGATCCCTAGGTATGTTGGTCCCTTTGAGATTCTTGATTGAGTATGGGTTGTATCAGACCACATGGAACTCACACAAAAATTCTCTCAAGTTCATGATGTGTTCCATGTATCTCTCCTCTGGAAATAAATATATATTCCTTCCAATGTACAAAAATTAAATTTTATACCATATGAGAATGACCTTTCTGATAATGAAAAACGTGTTGAAATCTTTAATTAGAGATATATTGTTCAATGATAAAATACAACATGAATTATTATAGTTATATGGTGGAATCAAAAATTTGTGGAAGCTATATGAGAACATGCAGGGGATATGAAATTAAGGAATCATATTTTTTATTGACCATAGTAAAAAACATTCAATGGATAAATTCATATTATGGGGTATATAATTTGACACCATAAAATATTATATGGATTTACATTTAAATGAAACATTAAGTATTTTATAACATTCCTTACATGAATCTATGACTCTATATAAACCGTGATATAATATTCCAATATAAACTAGCTGATAATTCGTAGAAATTAATATTAATAATCAATTTGAAAAATATCTTTATAATTTTTTTTCATAATGAAAATTTATTGATTAATACATTACAAATAAGTACTCAATTATTAGTAACATAATTTTACTATTGAAAAAATGACTTCTTAAAATCAATTAGAAACAAAATACCCACAATATCTATTATTTTTTTATACAATTTCTATAAATTTTATTTTTTAAAATTAATATCAATTTATAAATTATTTGGACAATATATGCCCATGTTATATTTTTAGCTTTATAAAAAACTTATATTTTTCATCGAATAGTGAAAACAAAATTTATTATAAAAACTATCTTTTTTTAATTATATATCCCATTATTTTATAATTTTATATTACACTAAAATATGTATAACCTAATTATTAATAGTAAGATTAGTTTAATAAGAATCCTAATTGTACTTTATTTTGATATAAGTTAATGTTCCCTCCTACAAATGATTTTTCTAAAAACTAGTTTTATGTGTTCAATGTGTTTTTATCGTAAATTAAAAGCTATTTATTAATAGTTTTAATGATTGTATAAATTACATATTCAATAATATATTTTTAAATTCATTTTAGTGAATTTCGCTAGTTATAAATGTAATTAAATTATGTTTTATTCTTAATGATTTATTTTGTTGAAACATGATCCTTCGTGGGCTACATGCTTATTAGAAATTGAATTTTACCACTTATATAAATTTAATCATGAAAATTTGATTGGGTTTTTTTAATTATAATAATAAATATAATATAATTGTGTCAACACGATTTTTTTCATATTGAATATTAAAATCAAAAATATTTAGTTCCCACGTTAAAAATTAAAACGAGTTTACAAGGGAGGGGTAGTTAGAAGAATAGATAATTCTAGGATTTCCACCAAAACTGATCATAATCTTATTAGTTGAATATATTTCTACATTATATTATTGTATAATTGAATTAATATACATTCAAATCCACTCTTCCATGAATTTGACCATATAAAATTAAATCCTTTTTTGAAATTCCTTGTGTGTCCCTCACCTTATTATTATAAGGATCCTCTTCCCCTCTATTTTAACACTATTTAAGCATTTCATCTCAGAAAATTGATACTCTAAAACATTCATAGAATCCCTACCATCATCCTAGATATTTTTTTTTCAACTAATACCAATATTATATTTCTTAATATGTATAAAAAATGAGGTCTCCTAAATAAGAATTATATATTTAATCCAAACACATAAAATATTATTTTTACCTCAACTCTATATAAACATGAAGAATCCATACCAAAAGAATAATATAGTATTTAAATTATAAATATATGTGATTATGGTTTTGTAACAACAATTTAAAACTTATTATCAATCAAATATGAGATTAATACATCACTAAAGCGTATGTGTGTACTACCTTCTTCACATAGAATTACCACTCATTTTCCTACCCCACCATTCATGGTTAGTAATTCTGATATATTTAATGTTTTTATATGAGATTTATTTTATAATAATTATTCAATAATATTGAATACATATATACCTTTATTTCATTCCATCTATCATGAAATGGAATCATCACTTATGAATATGCATGGACAATTGTCTCTATGTAGTGATGTAAATAATTTTTCATCACTGTATATAATTAATGTCTATAATTGTTTATATAAATAATATGTATAATATTTATATGATTTAGTATATTTTATAGATAATGTAACCATGATCAAAATCAAAAGAACCTAACAACCAAACTAAAGCATTCATGAATAACGAAGTCCTTTATACTTGAAATGATGATGGTAGTGAAAGATTATTAATGAATAGTTGATAAGATGTTATATGTAATTTTTTTTGTAATTATAAGGATGATTATGGTTCTAGAATAGATTTATAAAAAAATTTAAATGTATTTTATAGGACATTAGAGATCTTATGAAGAAAATTGGACTTGATGTGAAGGTTTTATGTCACAATTTTACATCCACCACCACTATTGTTTATTAAATTTTTCGATGTAATTTATTTTTGATATATTTATAAAAAATTATATATATTTTCTTAACTATAAAAATTTCTAGATCTATCACATTTGGCATTAGTTTTAATCTCTTTAAGTACTCATGAGAGTGAAATAATATTTTAAAGAAAAACCAACATTATGATTCCTTTCGATCAATAATATTTTCTTCTTTAAAAATATTTTTTTAAGATCATTTCAAGAATAATTTTAATATTCTCTAAATATTTATTACAGTTTATTTGATATTTTTTCCTTATCATCTATAAAAATTATACTTCAAATGTTATTTAAATGTTAGACCATGCATGTTGAAAATATAAACATCATTTTGGTAGAATGTATAAAACCCAACAACCTTGGTAAAAAGGAATATAAAATCCCATAAAATTATGAAATATTTATTAATAAATAAACTAAATATATTCTATGGCTTGAAATTCTTATAATAATGAGTTATCTTTTTCTATTCCCGACCATGAGATTCTTTCATAACATGCTCTAAATATAAGATCAGGTTTTAACGAACAAAAATATAATAATAATATTATTATTTAATTTAATAGTTTTAAACTATGAATTAAAATTGATATTATGTGTAATATCAGCTGAATTATTAAATAATTTGGTTTAATTTATGGGTCACTAATTAATCTTAAATGAATCAAAAACCTGATTGAGTATAAAGGAAATGTTTTTATAAACAAATATTTTTATTCCCCAAATGTGTTTTGTCATAAATAATAAAATTCATTACTATTAATGGATTATTGTAATGAAATTTATATATTATATATTTAAGAAAAAATTTATACATTCATCCAATTTATTTGATACTCATAAGATATGATGAAATCCTATTTTACATATAAAAAGTGGTATTGTTCGAAAAATATTTTCCCTCCTTTTAATGGTTTACTTTTAAAAAAAATCATTTCTGTTGATTTTATAAATTATATATAAAAATAATAATTTTTAATATTATAATTAAAAAAATTTCTTTTGGGTTTTTAAATATATTTCTACAAAGTTTCCTTTCATTATGAATACTCAATAATAATATTTTTTATTAAACAACGACTTTTCGGTTAAATAATTTATAATGATAAATTATAATTTGAACTTATTTGAAATTAATATTAGTAAAATATTACATCAATTAATATTATTTAGATCATTTTAATCTTTTTCATATTGAATTTAGATAGAGAAAATAATAAACTTTTTGACGTTTTCACATTAAAAACAAGATTTCTCGTCACATATGCATGATTAATATTAAAGAATATTTTCCAACAAATAAAGAATGAATTTTTAAATATAGATTATATATTTGGAAAATATTTAATTTATAATTTATAATAATTTTATCTTAGGTTTATACCATTTTGAATAGTGAATTCTTAAATTAATTATTTTTATTTTTGTAAAAACGAGTTTACTGAGTGATTAAACTTAAAAGAGAAGTGAAATATTACATATAAAAATTTATAAAAAAGATTTGATAGAATTATTTAGGCCATAATGACAATAAGTATCTATAATGGTCTATTAGGGATACCTGGATGCATGTAAAATGAGGGGATAACATAATCTATTTCAAAGATACAGACTGTGTCTTCTCCCGCCTTATAAAAGGCCACTCATCTCCTCTACACTTCACAAATTCAAGAATTTAATATCAACAAATATCTTCCAAAATCACTAAAAATATCCATAACCTCATCCTTTAAATCATCATATTTGTATAATGAAATCCAATTATATTTTTAGGAAAAACTACTAGTGGATTCCTTAAAAAAGAGGTAATGTTCTTCAAAAATATTTAATATTTTATTTCATTCTCCACCTAATTAAATTCTCATCATATAATTATCATATAATATATTTATTATATTAAATATATTTATATTTTTTCCGTTAATTGTAATACCTAAAACATTACACAATTCCACCAAATTGGATTCAAAATCATCATTTTTGTGTACAGATGACTACAACCTCGCGTAATGATGATGTTAATTTTTCCATTACTACCTTTCGAACATGGGAATAATTATTCTTAAATATTTTATATATTATATTAATGATATTTATTATTTATTTTGTCTTTTTTAAATTAATATATTATATATATCTTCATGATTTCTATTTTTTGGAATATTATAACGTCGTTCGTGTGTACGACGGACTTCCATCTCGGAAAGCGATGTGATTCCTTAACGATATAAATAGAATTTGATAAAGTTTTATTAAATAAATATATGTGATATATATGATAGTAAAATTATTTTTTAATAAAAACATAAATATATTATTTAATTTTCATTCATAAATATAATAAAAAAACGGATACGACATTCATGAATATGCATGACCTACCGTCTCCATGAATGGTGTATTTCATTTCCTATAATTAAATTATACTAAATCCTTTAAATACATATATAATGAATATGTATGATATTTAAATCATGTTTTCAATTATTTGGATGGTTAATTCGTGATAAATGTTAGATAATCAGAAAATAACATGTCAAAACATACATAAAAACAAGGTAATTAACACCTAAAATGAATCATAAGGTAATGGAGTTTTTCTCAATTTCACTTCATTGAGGAATATTTCAATTTTATTCACTGAGTAAACTTAATATGGTTTATATAATGTTATTTTTCATTTATTTCGTTTAATCATTCATTCTTCATGGTATTTTGAATTTTTTTTTATTAACTCAATATAAGGATATTTTAATTAATTATTACCATGTGATAGAGAATTTCATAACCAAATTTATTTGGGTTGGGTTATATCACTTTCAAATTTTTTCTAATAATATATTATTATCTGTTTAAGGAATTTTTGAAATATATTGTTTTATTTAAACAATATTTTTTTATTTTGAGTTGATATATGTAATTGATTCATTTTTTATTCCCACTTCAACATTATGAACTTTAAAATGGTTTACATTACAATATCAATTTAAAAGAGATTATTTAGACATAAATTTCTATTAAAGGATATTATTATATCATTAATTTATAAACCATTTCATTTTCTTCTCTTATTATTATTAATAATTACTATAAAGTAATAGTACTATTTTGTACACTCTTTGGTATTGAAAATATTTTAGAAAAAACATTTAAAAAACAAAACATCATTTCTATCTATCTCCAGAAAAACTATTTTCATCTAAAGATTTTTTTTTCTAAAAAAGTATAAAAAATGTTTTAAATATTTTCAAATTTATATATTAAAACAAATTTTTACCCATTTTAATTTGTTACAATATTTTCTATAGGAATCATCTTCTTACCTTATGAAAAAGGAACGTTTCTAACAGTATTACACTGCAAAATGAATCTTATTTTTACCTCACACGACATGTAGAAAATTATCCACTATCATTTCATTTAATATTCCTTTTCAAATTTATAGAGAATATTTTGAATAAAATCTATTTAATATATATTTTTAAATAATATAATTTTAAAAATGTTTATCAAGATAAAAATGAAATTTTCTTAAAAATAATTAAATATAATTTTTATTTCATCAATGAAAACATCCCTTATTCTTATTCAAAAGGGTATAAGTCATGTTAATACCATATTTATAGCTCAAATAGATAGATTATGAAAATTTTTACCCAGTATTGTATTGAAATTCAATCCATTGAATCATTTTTGTTTTCATTAATTACCCTTGATTTATTTACTTTCCAATGACCATTTAAAATTTAATATCACATAAATATCTACTTTACTAATAATAGATATGATTATGGTCCATAAAATATATATATTTTACATACGAGGATTACATTGAATGTTATTTGATCATTAAAATAAATATTGTCAAATCTATATTCATTATTAAATATTGATTTTTGATAAGAAATATTATTAATAAATTAAATTGATTGTTCAATATATGAAGAATGCTTTAGACTTTTAGGGATGGGTAGGGACTAGAAAATATATATCCCCTCAAATAATTAACAAGTATCATGAGAAAAACCAGTTGTCCAAATTAAATGAGTTTATACCAGAAGATGTAAACTATCTTGTGAAATCTCTCAATGATATATGTTTTCATGTGCCTTAGACATGACTTCCGATAATTAATCATTACCTTCATTAATACATAATTATTTTAATACTTGAGATTTTCACTATGAAGGAATCTATTAATAATATTATTTCTATGTTTGTTATTAAAATGATATGTTTTTTAGTTTATTTGTCTTTCAATATTATCTATATAATTATTATTTTATTGATTTCATGGATGGTGTGTTTAGTTATTTATATTTACTTATTTATTATTCTCAAAGATTCATTTTTTATTCCAATGTGTTTAACCCTTACTGACCATTTAATCTCATCGTTATTTTATTTCATTTCCCTAGGATTCCATGATGTTTACTAGGATTAATATGTATGGTTAATCTATTTTGATTGAATTTATTCAAAAAGGAATAAAATATGTTGTAATTTGTGTATTGATTTTTATTGTAAGACCCAGGCATGTATCTAGATTACTAAGACTATTAAAATCTTTTATCCCTTACGATGTGATTCCATGTGTCTTATGTTAATGTAATGATGGTATAAACTGGATCTAATCCACTATGGTTAGTTCACTGCCGTTGGAATCAATGAATGTTCAATATCATCCTCGGAAACTATAATTAATAAAAAATAGTTTATATGAAATAAAGTTGAGGTAGTATTTAATGAAATATAAATATGAACTTCCTCATGATTTTATAAGATAGATATTATGTGGTTTTACTTGAAAGACACACCATTATGGATACTACAATTGTGTGTAGTTTAAGAATAGATGTACATGTGATTAATTTATTTGAAAAGGGTTATTTGGTTCTAACTTGATCATCACCTAGTGCATAACAAAATACCTTATTGTGAACCTAGTTAGACACCCATGGGTGATATACTTAGAGTAATTTACATTTTATTTATAAACTATTATGCTAAATTTAAATTGATAATGATAATAAATGTCATAGTTTAAACCCTAATACAATAAATGATCTAGGTGGAATTAAAATAGATAAATTATATATGTATTTGGAATCAATAATTTACTAGTAGAGGTATTTTACTGATGGTTTCTAGGTGATAATAAATATGAAACATCTGGAGATTGAGTAAAATTTTAAAAGAACATTTGTCTTAATTAAGACAAGAGTGATGAATACCAACATGGGATAATGAGATTAAATTTTATCATATGTTAAAAATGATAAACACCTATTTTCTATTTTATATTATTGGAATATATTTTGATTAATTACATTTTCGAGAAACTTATGGAAAGTAAATGTTTTAATGGAATGTTATAGGTGGAATAATTATTTTGCATTTTATAGTAATATGTTTAAAGTTATTGATAACCACTAGGTTGATATAAACATTAATGACCATATGATCATATTCAGACAATATTATTAGACATTCTAAAAAATATGATCTATTCAAGACCATAGTAAATATGATATTTAATGATTATCTATATTTTAAGGATGTACATCAATTTTTTTATGAAAATTATTTTAATTGTATTAATATATTTTATAAAAAATAAAACCATTATGTTGAGTGAAAACTCGTCATATCCTTAAATTCTATAGGTATTTAACCCACAACTGAAAGATGATAAAGTTTTAATGCTAACCACTAACATACACAATGTTCTTGTAAAATTTAAATTATTTTTTATGTGAACAATTTGAAAAATAAATTTTAATGATTACACATTAGTGTTATATTTGATGTTTAGAGAATAATGTATTAACCATGTTGGTTCTTGAAATAATTATAGAAATACTGAAAATATTTTAACTCTATTAGGGATCTTATGATCTGTGAAATCAGAATTTTATTGATTCAGGGAAAAATCATCTTTTTTTCTTTCAAGCAGTGGTAAATTGGATATTAATTGAAGAATAAACAAATTATTAATTTTTTTAAATAAATATGTCATGTAATTACAATTCATTATATTAGTTGGATGTAAAATAATTCTTCAACTTTAGAAAAATAACCTTGAAATTTTTTTTATCATATTATAGTCATATCTGATGAATCAAATAGTCATTTTGATCATTAAGTGATTATGGATTTAAGGCCCTCAATATTCAATTTTCCATACACTTTTTTATGATCAATTACTTAAATCACTACCTATGATTAATTAGGATTTTTCTCCAAGTCCACATAACTTATTTTCACTAATTTTAACCTATATAGAAGCCCAATTATATGTTATTCCACATGACTATTTTATATACCATTATATCTTATTAAGAGTATCATTTAATAAAGAATTTATGATGTGGGTTTAAAAAAAGATATTTTTAAATTTCAAACTATGTAATAATGAGATTATTTTTATATTGTGAGGAAAAAATAAATTTTAGATGGGGGAAATGTAACACCCAAAATGATTAAAATATGAACATTATATTTCATAGTGTGTATGACACACAACACAAGGCTTAAAAAACAATATAACATCCCATAAATTTATAATATATTTTATATTCAGACAAAATTGAAAATTTTATATAGATTTAATTGAATTGAGTACATATTTATCTTGTGTTACATGCATATGTGAGTTTCTTCGATAAGATTCACTACATGTAACACCGAGTTTTACAGAAAATAAATATACATTTAATATTATTTTTTAATTTAATAATTATGAAATTTCTATTAAATTTTATTTATTGAATGAGATTAACTAAATTATAAATTCATATTTTGGAATTCAATGGTTACCAATTAATCAGAAATGAATATAAAACCCAATTGAGTTTAAAGGAAATATTTATATAACAATATTTTATGCACCAATGGTGGATCATCAAAACAAATTAAATTAATTATCATTATTTTATGATATTAGTAATATTTATATATAATATATTCAATAATTATTTTGTAATTCATCAAATATATTTCATCAATATAATATAAGAACAAATCCATTTTTGTGAATAAAATGTCTTATTTTTCTAATGGCAGTTTTGCAAACTTTTAATGGCTCACATGATTTAAAACTAAATTTTATACATTAATACAATCTATTTGAAAAAAATACACTTAATTTTTTAAATTTGAACATAAAATTTATATTAGGGTAAATTTTTTATATTTTTATGACATGTTTTTTTATGAATATATTACAGTACATAATTTTAATTGAAAATTGAACTTGCGTTTACAATATTTATATCGATAAATTATAATTTTAATAGTAATTTAATTTATTATTATTATCAATAAAAATATATATATATAAATATATAGTTAATTATAATTTTTTAAATATTTAATTTTGATATTATTTTATTTTTATCATTTTGATCATTTTCACTTTAAATACTCGCTTTCTCATCATGTCTGTGCGAAATGTTTTAAATAAACCTTTTCACTTATGTGGAATATATTTAAAAAATGGGATAAATATTTCAAATCAAAATAATATGTAATTTATAATATTTTTAACTCGGGGTTTTACATTAATGTTTATATAATACATTTAAAGTTAATTAATGTGATAATGGAAAAATGAGTTTACTAGGTGAATAAACAGATATGATAAGGGGGAAATGATATATAAACTTGTTTGAAAACTATTTTCTTTCTATATGTAGACCATAAAACCTATAAGGAGAAAAAAATTATTATTTACCCATGGGATCATGTAAAATTTTGGGATTAAACAATTCATTTCAAAAATACAATGTATGTCCTCTCCCCACCTATAAAAGGCATCCACATCTCCTCTACACATCACACATTAAATCCATTTAGACTGAAAAATATCTACCCAAATAACTCCCTTACTTTCCTAACCTCATTATATAATCCTTATTTTTTGTAGAAATAAAATATTCCAATGATTCATTGAAAACCACTCATGGTTTTAGTAAAAACCTAAGGAAGAAACTTAAAATGTGGTTATGTTCTTCTTAAAGGATTTTTATTTTATTTCCTTATAAAAATAATTAAATTATATTTATATAATTCATATATAATAACCAAATATTCTTTTATATATGGAAAAGTTTTTCTATTAATGTTACAACCTACAACTTTACACACTTTCATCAACTGGTTAACACAACTTTTGTTCTCCTGTATAGAGAACTACTTCCTCACACAATAATGCCAATGTTTCATCCGTTAAAACCTTTAAAGGTTAGTAATAATGAATTATTTTTATTATTTATATGGAATTTTACTTATTTATTTATTCTTTTTTAGTTATTATATGTCACATTCCTCTGTGATTTCGACTTTTTCGGAATTTGATAACGTTGTTCATGTGTACCGCAAACTACTGCATCACGAAGAAATATGAAATGTTCCTTATTTACATGGAATGTATTAAGTATATTTCGAATAAATATATGTTATATATATATAATATAAATTTTATGAAAATTTATATATATATATATTATTTAATTTTAATTATTTAAATATGACAAAAAATGGAAACAATATTAATATGTACAGACGTCCTATATTCTCCCCGAATGGTGTATTCCATTTTATATCACAAAATACTATGGACTAATATAAATAAATATATAATGAATATTTATGAATTTTACCTCATTTTTTACATTCTTTTTATAATTAATTTATGATCTATATAATAGAAACCAAAAAAATGTCAAAACATACTCAGAAAACATGGCGATTGATAATCAAAAGAATTAAAATAATAAAATATTATTATAAATAGTGATAATATGTTATAAAATGATAATACATGATATTATAAATATTAATATGGTTATTTGTTTATATAATTACATTATTAACACCATTATACATGAGGTTAAATTGTGTTCAGACAAAAGAAATCATATGGTTAGGGACATCGTCTCAATTTAATTTCCATAATGAATATTGTAATGTTATATGCCTAATCACCATTATATGGTATATATACTACCCATTGAAATATATAATCATGAAAAATTAATATAATTTTTTTATGTTTAAATTTTAATTTTTTTCATAGATATGAATTTCGATTAAATGTTACTAAGTGGTAAACAATTTCGTTACACATTTAATTTCCATTGGGAAATATCACTTCCTCGTTTTCATTAACAATATATGATTAAGTGTGTAAATAATCTAGAATATAAATTGATTTATTTAGAATTTTTTCTATGTATTTATCGTTATTACACATGTTTTATCAATTATTTTATTCTCACATCAATGTTATGATCTTTTCAACAATTCACTTCACAACATCAATTTATTCAAGATTTTTTACAATTAAAATTCCATCAAAGGAAATTATTTTATCATTGATTAAAAAACTATTAAATATTCTTTTCCTATGGTTATTAGTGATAATTATCTAGTAACAATTACATTTTTTTCACTCTTTGGCACTTAATTATTTTTTAAAAAAATCATCATTAATCCCGACATCAGTTCTCCCATTGGTCAGAAAACCTGTTTTCATTTAAAAACCATGTTTTCTAAATAGGTTTTGAAATATTCCTTTCACCTTTTAAAAATAATTTATAGAAAGAAATTTAACCCATTTTAAATTTTTACAAATATTTCAAAAGGATTCATCTTTTTATCTCTTGAACAAAACACATTTTTAACATTTTTACATTATAAAAGGAATGTTCTTTTTAATTTTTTTGGAATGTACATAATTAACCATTTTCATTTAATTATGTCATCATTTTCAATTTTTTAGAGATCATTTTTTATAATTTTATTTAAAAAAAATCAAATAAATGTGTCTTCAAAATTCTTTTCCAAATTAAAATTAAATTATCCTCAACAATGATATTAGAGATCATTTTTCCTTCAAAGACAACAAACCATATTCTATCTTCAAAAGGTATAAGTCATATTGAAACCATAATTATTCATCTTATAGATGGTTTATGGTTACTTTCAAAAACTATAGTATTTATATTCACTTCTTCAAATCATTTTGGAGTCATTAACTTCCAATTAATTATTCACCTTCCATTGACCGTTGAAAATTAAATTACCTATAAATATCCACATCAATTAAAATTGATATGATTTTTTACTAAACCATATTCGATTTCTTCATATGGTTTTTTCATTCATATTTATTCAATCATTTGGGGAAATATATATATATGTATGTATTCTTTAGTCAATATATATATTTGATAAGATACATTGTTTAGTAATTAAATAAACTATTCAATATATGAGAAGATCTTTGTGTACATAGTGAGGGGTGGAGAACCATCTTTATATAGATCATTGATGCATCAAACGGTCTCATCATAAAAATAAATGGGATAAATGAGACTGTTTTCTACTAATAAATATTTTAAAATCTCTTGATAATATAAATTTTCATGTTCCATGTATATTATGTCCAATAAATAATCATTTAATTCATTCATTTTCAATTATTTTTGTCCATGAGATTTTAACTAGGAAAAAATATATGGATTTATTTCTTATTAATTCATTATTTATATGGTATTTTTTCAATTATTTACAATACCATATTATTTTTCACTTCATTCATAGTTTATTGATTATATTGAATTTGTGTTTAGTTATTTACCCTTCCATATTTATTATTATCATTGATTCATTATATCATGTGGTGTGTTTAACCCTTGCTAATAAATTGAGCTCACCCTTATTCTGATTCATTTTCCAAGGAAATAATGAAGTTTAAAATTACTCAATCGTAAGGATAAGCTAGATGGAATAAATTTTTCCCAAAATATAAAAAAAATTATGATTTCTGTATTTTACTATATTTTAAGACTCAGATATATACCTTTTTTACCAAGACTACTAAACAATTTGGACATTTGAGATGAGATTCATTCTATCTTATAAATATTTCATAATAACTACAACTGACTAGAGACTAATGGGGTAGGGCCACTACATTTATCGTGTTACATATGAATGCTTGTCAAAAATTTCTTGGGATGTTTTCATTTATCATACACCACATTAACTGATTTTCGGACAATCATTAATAATGTTTCTATAAATATTCTTTTATATTGTACATATTTATTATCAAATAAATTTATTTCATTAATATTTTTGAAATATTCAGATTCTAATGAATTTATTACACATGAAAATTATATTTTCTCAAGAAATGTTTTAATGATAATTTAAATGCATTTATATCTATGATAACATTGATTTATTTACTTTATAATTTACATGGAATTTGATCCAACATTACCACAATAATCATTATTTGGATTAGTTTTTATTATGATAACAAAATATTTATCAAATTCATTTCAATTACTTGAGTTATGATTATGTGACACACATATATATGTTACTCACTATGTGAATGCTGGTTCTAGGATTATATATCTCTCTAATGAATTGTGTAAAGATTAATGACCCTTTTCATTTTATTTAAAGATCATTAGTTATTCCATTTATTTACCTTAAATATCCCTAAAAATTATGTCTAACCAATATAAGGAGATCATGACAGATCTGGGGGGTCGTTCGGATCCCATAGTTTTGAAATGGGGAAAACAGACTATGCCATGTGGTTTGTCTTCTACCGTGTGACCCAAGGTGCATGACCATATGTTCGATTAAAGACATGGGATAAAGCCCATTCGTGTGGTTTTCACATGGTTAGTCACACCATCTGTCAAAATATATGGGGTTACCCCATTAAATAGGTAACCGAGCATGGTTCATGAATGATTTTGATATAATGCGATTAAACCGTCCACAATTGGTTTTTTGGTTAAAATATTGATTTTGGTCCTCATCTAAACTTATAATACCTTTTCACCTTTAAATTTATCCTCTATAGGATGAAACATTATCTATACTTTTCTATGACATCAATAACACCCAAGTGTAGGCATCCAGTTATCTTCATCCTCTAGTGTTTGTTTCTTGATTCGTCGAAAGCAAAAAATCCATATCATTAACCTCTCATTGTATCTCATCTCCTTTCAATGTTTATTGTCACATCTATTGTTCTTTTTGATGTAGTGTCATTTTCCCTATTTCTACTTAATTGGACCTTTTATCATATCTATTCCATCCTACTTAAAATCTTGTGGCCGATATTGGTGGAGTAGTCATCTATGACCATAAGGTTGTAGGTTATGTTTTCTTCTATTTGATATTTGATCATTTCATAATTATGTCGTCATGCTATATGTTAGAAATACCCAAGAATCCCAATTTTATTGATTATTTTGCATATAATTTACCATTTTACCTAGATACGTGTTTATTGAGTCATGTTTAGTGGTTCAGATCTTGTACAAAGCTTATATGGTCACCCCATGGGTGTGCTAAGTGAAATCTATCATTTAAGGCAATTGGTTCAAAATCTATGAAACTAAATTTAAATTTTTTCTTATTTTCAAAACATAATTAACATTTTTTTGAGTATTACATGTCACTCGAGTCACCTATTAGGTTCTTTTCTCTCTTATATATGGAATTTCCCATGTGGAAAATCACCTTAATGAATATGTATTCTCTTAAATGACCATTGAGCCTTGTTTATTGAGTTTCCTTGTTTTGAATGAATTTTTTTAGTGAAAGGATTATATATTATGGATTATGACATATAGTGGAACCTATTAAATGAATTTACCATGAAACATGCTAACTGACACATGTGTATATTAAATTAATTGGTTATATTTTGGTAAATTTAATGGGTTGTCTTAAATGAAATTGTCACGGTTTGATGGGATCGTATGACCATTACCTTATTTATACTTATATGAATTCTAATTGAGAATGAAAATGATCTAAATTTAATTGAACTTCATTAATTTAAATTCAAAATAAATATCTACCTTATGGATTGATTTATAAATGAATATACTATCTTCGATAAATTTGGACTTGGTAAATGAAACAGTTGGGAGGTAATTCGCCATGCTAGTTATAACTATAGTGAGACTCTATATAGGTTGTGATATTAATTTAAGGAGTAGTGAGCTAGGAGGAAAGTCAAAATATCTTACCTTGATTGTTGATTATAGTATCTCACACTAGTAAAACTATATGGATGTTGGTTGGAGGCACCACAATCCATAAATAGAGTGTTGATATGGTAGGCCACTCATTATCCTAAGTGTTTTATTATGGAGTATCTCACTCTATTGAGAATTAGGATATATACTGTATTGCATGATCTTTAAGAATCATTAGACTAGTTATGGATTTCTGAGCCACAGTCTGGTCCAGTCCAGCCCTAGTATTCCATGTATATATCCATTTTGTGTCCTCACGCACTTGGTTCATATAGGTGGATACAATATCAAACTAAAATATATATAATAATATTATTAATAATATGTATACATAGTGACTTGATTAGACTCCTTCCATCCATGATCTGAAGAAGTTAAACTATATAGGTGACCAATAGGTACTTATGTGGCCTGGGTATTTATTTCAGCTTTGTTTTAATATTTTAATATTACATGCACAATGTTCAATTATGAGAAATACTCGGATTACATATAGACACATTTGTTGGTTCCCTACTGAGATTTTTATCTCACACCATAATCGAGATACCATTGTCACCAAATAAGGTTATCCTATATCAGGTATTGATAAAGGAAAAGTAATAGTTACATGTTGTTGATTGGATTATCTAGTTGTAGATTAGGATTAGAGTATTGGGCATATGCCCAAGATGCATAAGAAGAAAGATGAGTTCTTTTTGCCTTTTTGTACTTTTTTATAGCATGTGTGCATCTTCTTTTTCCTTTTTTTATTACCATATTCAAGGGTTCATGTATCGAAACCTACCATATATAATTTTTCCCATATTATCAGTTTTTCAGTTATCTATTTCTTCCACTAGATACTCATTTAGTTATCGATTTAAATTTCCATTATTTATTGATTTTGTTGGTTTAAATTTTTCTTCTTCTGTTGAATTTATTTTTTTCTATAAACATTATGACTCTAATATGAGGCTATAATCTCCCCACTATTCTAATTTTACAACCATGCTACTATTCGGAAACCTCTGGCATATGGGGTGGCACGCTTGAGGCCATGTGACCCACTAACTAGGGGCACAAGTTAAGCGAACCCTGATTCAGGATGTTACAATGTGTTATTAAATCAGCCTCTTTCTTTCTGTATAATTTGGAGTTAGTATATTGCACATCACTAATGATTGGAACTTGGTTACAACTCATTCTTGGGCATCATGAACCCTTGTTTAGGGTAAATTCCATGTTGTATGAATTACTATTATTATTATTTTTTCCTATTACTATTTCTATAATTTCAAAATTTGGTGATGCACTTGATTTATGATTTTATTGAATTGGGTTTTATTAAGATTATGATTTATTTACTATGGCCTATTGAAAAGAGATATTTGAATTAGATCATGCATCATACTAGGCACAAATCATTAATAGGTGATTCATTTTCCCATGAAATGTTTAGTTTTAGCAAGAATTTTTCAATTTTATATCTACAGTGCCTTGTATGTATATCAATATATATTGAATTTTGATAATGATTATTGCAGGTATTAGAAAACATAATTGATACTTAAAGTGCCGAATATACCCTCACATTGTGTTCCTAAAAAGGTTAAGAATACACCTTAAGAATTCAATTATAGACCATTGAGCTATGGACCATCGGTCTCATGAGTTGTAATGTGTTATGATTAGGGTTAAGTGGATTCCTTGTATTTTGTAAGGAGGTTGGGACCTTATATATTGAACATGGGAAACAATTTAATTCAACCATCTAATGTGATTGAATATTTAAGAGTCCCAAATTCATAGTGAATGTGATACCCAATTTGAAATAATTTTCATGTATATATCTAATATAGATACCTAAACCTGAACTTTTTCTTACTTGTGTCTAGTGGGTATCTCTTATTTTCTTATGGCATGTTATGGTTTGTTTCCTCCTTCTAGAACTGGATTTTGAAGTCGGAAGACATGCATGGTTGTTTATTTTAGGAAGGATTTACTCCTTCACTTGTTCCCAAAATAAAATATCCTAAATTCAATAAATATCTTATGGGGAATGAACATGGAATTGTAGTTTCATGTGGCAGAAACTTCCTATTATCATATAACCTGATGGTGGTGAATACTATATTCCTACAATGGAGGTATATGAAATTACAGTGATTCAAATTGTAGATACACATGTGTGTCCTCATTTAGTTCTTGATATAGGCATAGAAACAAAGATTCAAGAGTGTTTTCTGCATAGACAAAAGTTTATGAAACATGTATTTTTTCCTTTCTTGAGTATGACAGAGTTTAATCATGAGTTTAAATAATAAAATCCACCCACCATTTTTTGGATGGAGGAAATCATGTCTTGGTGTCTTGGATCAAGGATATCATATCTGTATTTGATCATCAAGAGATGCCTCTAGAGCTGAGGGCCAAGATATTTATGTATAGTATAGTATATTAATCTGATAAGAGGTGGGATGTAATCACTTAGGTTGATTGGAATTTTGATATTAATTGGGTAGAACTCTATATGATATTTTATGACTACATATTTCCTTAGAATCTAATGGATTTCTATATTTTAATAATTTTCCTCTTGAGATGGAAGTTACCATTTCATATGTCCTATTTATTTAATTTACATGTTATGCTTTGACATAATCATTTTATTTACTGGTTAGAACCAATTGATCCGATATTAGATTTTGTCATCATAGTGTGAAATTTACATCAACAAAGTGTGTTAGTAATTTCTGTATGGGTGAATGGGATCTTAGGGCAACACGATAATCAGCAGGGGTTGGGTAATGTGACAGCGTAAATGGACAGTCTATTTCTTGACAATGAGTATTTACAACCCACTTTCTTGCCTCCAATTGAGTATTGTTTTAGTTATGTCATTACTGGTGACTTCTCTAGTCTTCAAGGTGTTAGAGATGTAAATTTTAATATTATACATGGGTTAGGATGAGAACTAGTGGAAATTCGTCCTTATATTATTGATCATAAGAATCTCATAGAGTTAAAGAATTTATTTTAGGAGTTGGAGGATACAAACTTTATTTTCACAACACTTCCCCTTGGGTTTCACTGTTTCTATTTGACAAGAAGTTAGATGAAACCCTTATTATCTATGTGGACTACCATTGGATGAATCATCTCACTTTAAATAATTGTTATCCACCACAAACAATAGACAACCCTATTGATCATCTCTGATATGAAAAGATGTTTTCAAAGATAGATCTAAGTTCGGTCTATCATCAAGTTTATGTCAGGACTTTAGATATGTCTTTTACATCATTTTGGAAAAGGTGTGGTCTCTATCAGTACATGGTTATATAGTTCAGACTCACAAACACAACTATTGTTTTCATGAATATGATGAATTGGGTTTTCCACCCATATCTGGATTCATTTTTAGTAGTTTTCATTGAATAAATATGGGTGTATTGATGATCCAGAAAGGACCATGGAATCCATTTTTAGAATTTTCTGAATACCCTGAGAGAGCACCAACATTATGCTTGTATTATTAATTTCTAATTCTATATCGAAAAAGTCTACTTTATGGGTCACATCATTTCAAAGTCAGGAGATTCAGAGGACCTAGATAAAGTGAGATCTGATGTTTCATGGGAGAATACAATGAAGATATTTTATATTCAGAGATTCTTTTGGATTTCCATATATTATAGATTACTCATCCAGGATTTCCCATGCCTTTGAGTTCCCCTAAGAGGATAGTAAAGAATGTTGTGAAATTCATATTGTCATAATCATGCGAAATAAACATTTTGGAGTTTATTGGAAACTAAATACAACATCGATACAAATTCTAGAATAGAGAATAAGGTGCCATATTTTTTATTTTGACATATTAGGTATCGAGTATGAATCTGTTTTGATGCCTAATGAGTGAGTCATATCATACAGGTCGTGTTAGTTGAGTCCTCACGGATTGAATTACTCCATGCAAGACCTCAATATTACTACAGCTAAGCATGTGTTTCATTGTTGAAAACCCCATTTACATGGTGAGAATTTTTTCATATTCAAATACCATAAAATACTGAAATATGTCTTCAAAACATGGGATCTATATCCCTTGCAATGTATGAGGGTTCAGTACTTATAGTTGATTGATTTCGAGCTTGCCTACCTTCCTGGTAAAGGAAATTATGCGGCCGGTGATCAGAGATGAAAGACATATAGAAAATTAGTTATGGTATCCATTGGAAATGGTAGAATATTTCCATATTATCATAGATTCAGGTTAAGGTCCAATAGGACCACAATCAGACTATCCTCTCAACCTTAGCGTTGCCTTCTACTCTTCTAGAAAAGGTTAGATTATGAATGTTATCTAATCCCAAAAGACTAGTACTAAGTGAAATGGATTTTAATGAGTATATATATTTGGGATAGATTGTGGATATGGATGATACCTTATTGTTCAATGGCGGTTTACAGGTCCTACACTACCACAAAACGGGGCAAGGCCAGCGCCACACTTTATCAGTACTAACGAAAAAGCGCTGATAAAGGGGGGTACCTTTAACAACGCTAAAAAAATGCTGATAAAGGGTACCTTTATCAGTGCTAAAAAAGCGATGATTAACTTACCCCTTTATCAGTTCTTTTTTTAGCACTGATAATGGTACCCCCTTTAATAGCGCTTTTTTAGCGGTATTAAAGGGGAACCCTTTATCGGCACTTTTTTAGTAGCGCTTATAAAGGGTATACTTCTAAAAAAAATTATTTAAAAAAATCTATTAATATTTAAATATGTAGATATAGTTATATTGATATAAATATAATATATATATTTTAAATATACTTTTAAATATATTTTAGATAAGTACAAATATACACCTACACTAAATATTTATGATATTTAATGAAAATGGATTATAAAAAAATTAAAACAAATATATTTAATTAATAATTTGCTAATTATTATGGATTAATAGTCATTTAATAACAATTTGAAGACTAAAAAATTGTAAAAAAAATTAAAAAACGGTCCAAAATATGTTGAAAACGCAACTTGAACTTCAAACGACCATAACTTTTGATCCGCGTGTCCGTTTGAGCTCTACCACATATCAAATCGAAGACTGTGATGATCTCTATACCTATATGGTATGGGAGATCCGGTCATGGTTTTTGTAAGGAAAAAACGCACAGAAGGCCACCAAAACTGAGTTCTTAGTCGGGATACCCTGATTTTTAAACATTTTGTGGATTTTCAGCCTTGTGTAAGGGGGTATTATTGGCTTTTTTGTTGGGGACTGAATTTATTCCAACGTATTACATTCATATTGATATTATGTATTTGAAATGTTTTCGTTTTTTATAGTGCACTGCTATTTATAGTCAAATATATAACAATATATACTTATTTTTTTATATATTCACACATAAATATTTAATTATAAATATAAATAATAAAATAAATTTATATATAAAATATATTAGCTTTATTTAAATAATAACTAATATCTATTTTATTGAAAATAACAATATATAAATATTTATATACCAATATATTAATCTAACTATATATATATTAATATAACTATATATATATATTGATATAACTATAAATATATATATATATATATTAATATCACTATAAATATATATATATTAATATAACTATATATATATATTAATATATATATATTACTATATGAATAAATATAACTAAATATATATATAAATAAATAGATATGTCATTAACTGGAGAACAATTCAATATGGTAGAGTGGTAAAGGCTTTAGGCGCGCAAGGGGGAGGTCTCGAGATCAAATTTTGGTGGAGGAAAGGGAGCGCATGGAGGTGGATTTGGGGGGCTAGCACTGATAAAGGGGGTGGGTGTAGCGGTGATATAGGGTGGAGGGGGGTGCGTGCGGGTGGTGGAGGGGCTGGAAAGCGTTGTTAAAAGTGTAACGCCCCGACCCCAGCTACCCAGAGTCGGTGCATTGCTTCGTAACATTGGCATGATCACAAAAGATCAAGTCTCGAAAGACCGATTAGTTTAGTAGCCTTGGAAACACTAGATACATTCGTAAACGTTACATTACATCATAGAGTGAAAAACTACAATAACAAAGTCTCCATAGTCCACACTCATATCCTCTTCTGACTATCCCTGCAGGTCATTCATAAAATACTTCTTCACATCCTGGAAAATATTAAAACATTGAAAGGGGTGAGCTCAGATGCTCAGTAAGGATAACAATAATGCGGAAGCTTTCATAAATAATCATTAACAATTAAGGCAATGTATAAATAAAACAAAAGCCTTTTAAACATGAACTTCAACATAATATGGCAAAAGTAAAATGAGATAATGCCATTCACTTCTTCACATGGATATTCTACTGGTCGAATAATCACATGCAATAACAATAACCACTTTCATAATGAGGGAATGTATAATGCCGGACATTCTGAAACATTTTGTCAAGGCCTCGGCCAAGACATCTAAAATGATTAAGGCCTCGGCCAAAACCATAAATCAAATTGGGAAAGGGCCTCGGCCAATTCCACGTCTAGTTGTCTCATGAGACCTACCGATGCATCGAGGAGCTATAGCGGGCTCCACCCGTCACTTATTAAGTCCAATACATTCCTCATATGAATAGGTTTAAACATATCATAAACCATAACATAATCGTATCACATAAAACATGCATAAAGGAAACATAACATTTCCACATTTCAATCACAAGATATCAATAAAACACATTGATATAATAAATACGCTTTCAAAACCATTTTCAATACCAAAATAAAAGAAAGTTAAAACTTTGTATTTATTTTTCATTAAAAAAAATGATGGCTTGTAGAGGAAGCCGAAACTCAAATAATAGTCACGGCGGCGGAGAAGTCGTTGTCGCCGCATAAGTACGGAAAGAAAAACATTCCCTTTTGTCGTTTAGAAAAACGCTTCGTATAAAAAGATTCCTTTTGTACAAACATAAAAGTCAAAGGGGTTTATACACCGTATAAATGAAAATTGTGTATAAAACCAAATATGCCTCAATGAAAGGAGATTGAGACGAAGTATTTTAAAAGATAATTTTTAAATAAAATATATCTATTATGTGTATTCACTATAGGTACACATAAAGAATGTAAAAATGCAAGATAGGACATAATAATATCATGACATAATTTGAAAGTAGGAGATTAACCCAAAGAATAGAAATTGGGTTAAGAAGTTCCCTTACAAATAAAATAGATCTATTATGTGTATTCACTATAGATACACATAAAGAAATTACAAATACAAGATAGGACATAAAAATATCATGACATAGTTTGAAAGTAGGAGATTAACCCAAAGAATAGAAATTGGGTTAAGAAGTTCCCTTACAAATAAAATAGATCTATTATGTGTATTCACTATAGATACACATAAAGAAATTACAAATACAAGATAGGACATAAAAATATCATGACATAGTTTGAAAGTAGGAGATTAACCCAAAGAATAGAAATTGGGTTAAGAAGTTCCCTTACCTCATGTCTGACTTGACTCAACCGTTCTTTAACCTCCTGAATAATAAACTAGAGTTAATATATACCTTATTAAGAACCATTTTCAATTTCATTATCCTTTTTATATCACTTATTACAATGTTATGAACATTATGTAATTATTTAAGTTAATAACGGTCGTTTTTTCGATCTTTGGTACATGAGTCAACAATAAACTTCTTATAATTATAAGTTGTTCATGTGGTGAAATATCCATTATATCCAGAATTATATTAATGATTTATATGTCATATATATCTTATATATCCAGTATATACATTCATTTATAATATTACGTAACATTTAGAGGTAAGAAATGAAATGCACCGTTCATGGAGACGGTAAGCCGTACGTACGCATGAACGCTACTTTCATTTCAATTTCATATTTAATGGAACTAAATCATAATGATATAAATGTATAATATAATTCCAGTATAATATAGTGTATAATACCATTTACTCCATCCTTTATACATCCCACATATGGCATTAACGATTCAAATCACTTTGAGGGGGCGGTAGTCCGCACTTCCTAAAATGAAATTATCACGTTTTACCCATAATGGAAATCATAAAGTATGCCATAAATGAGAAATACAGAAGCATAAGTAAAACATAAACATATTATATATCATATATAAAAATAGTGACATCTTAATGGCCACCTTTGAAGGTGTTATATGAGTGTTGAACAATCATCGTTTCGGGAGGCAGAATTTCGCCATCCACGGAAACCTTATGTTCTTTAACCATTTGATGTAGTTGTGTGGAAGTGTAGCTCAAATAAATCTTATAACAACATCCTAGTATATTGAAGATACTGGTGTTGTTACAAAAGAAGTAAATAAAAAGAGTTTAGGGGGTTGGAGAAGCAAAATAAAACAAAACAACATTATAAAAGACATTACCTCAAAATCGGGTAACTCTTTTTGATTTGAGCTAAAGGCTTCCTTGGGAAGAGTTATCCCCAAAGTGAGGCTTCTAGGAGTAAGGGAGGAATGTTGGGAGAGTATTTGGGCAGAGGTTGGCCGAGCCAAATGGCTTGAAAGTGTAAATGAGGTGGGAGAGGTGGGGGCCTTTTATAAGTGGAGAGGAGGGGCACTTTTGGAAAGATTGAAATGTTACATTATTTCAAAATGCTTTTCGGATTCTAAAGGTCCCACATTTATATAATTCGAGGCTAAGGTGATAAGGTTTCGAAATATCTTCATCCAATAGGCTTTGGACAAGTGTAAGCCTTGGATTTTGCATTATCTTCTCATTTTATTTAAATCGTTAAATAATGAGGTCATCGCCACATCATAATGATGTCATAAATAATTTAATTTATTTAATGTCTAAAAATTATAAAAAAACTACTATGATGTAGGAAATCTTTTTAGCTTTCTAATGAATATTTATAGTCAAAATTTGGACTTGTGTAACCCTACTTAAAAATTGTTTTAGTAAAACAATTTATGTTAGTGTCATTTTCACTTTAACATTAAATAAAAAGTAATTTATGTTATTTCCCAACAAAAGTGGATCCATGGGGTCCCCAAGTTAGGCCATGGCTTGTCTTGGTCGGCCATGACACAACCAATAAGGTTGGGACATGTGTCTAGGTCATTTCATATTATTAAAGTATTATTTATACCTTAAACTACCCTAATTACCACTAATCGCGATTAAGAACTTAATAAGTTACTATTCACCGAAAAATTATTTTTATCCCATTGAACCACATTTTACTTCTTAATTACAACCATGTATGTCGGATTTTTGAAAATCAAATCACAGAAGTGGTAATATTTCATTTAAACGAAAAATCAGTTATTTAACAACCACTTAGTGGTTTCACTATTCATCAAAAATTGAAGTTTTTCAGAATAAGGCCAAAATTTCACCCTAAGCTATAATTGATATTCCGAATTGAAAAATGATGTCTATTTTACAAAATTCCAAACATATTAGTTGCATTAATTAATTTTATAATTAATTCCCGCTGTCACAACAAATAGCGTGTTTTTAAGAAACAATTTATATCAAAAGATTGGCAATTGTTTATGTCCAATTTCAATGTTAAATTAATTCTAATGACCACCATTGGATAAAATGGTAAAAATATATTCTAATTATACTTTAAAACCATCAAATATTATAATTTATCACTATAAATTATTTTGATTAAAAAAGTTGTTTTAAGTATTTTTCACTATTTATAAAATTTTAGAAGTTCTCAGAAAAATACCAAAAATTCAACATAGGCTAATTTCGATATTACGAATACAAAAATGAAGTCCATTTTGACATATAAAATTTATAATATTTCAAAAAGAAGGTATTACTATTCATAACGGCTACTTTGATTAGTCGCGGTGTTTTAGAACTCGAAGTTGCGTACAATGCAAGCTATTGTATTACTGAATGAGAAGCGTATCGTGGAAGCTCGGGGTGTTACATTCTCCCCTCCTTCAATAAATTGCGTCCTCGCAATTTGAAATTTTTCTTGGAAAATAAAAGGTTGAAAAGAGAAAATACCTTTGAGGAAAACCCACATCGGAAATAAGGTTAATAAATACATAACATTAAAAGAAAGCAGGATAAGTACAAAGGTCACCCGATATAGCCCACTCTAGGATTATATGAAAATATGGATATGGAGGAGAAACAAACCATCAAGGTCTGATGGAGAGTTACAGAAAACAGGATTAGGAGAAAGTTTAACCACAAGAAAATCACAAACTTGTGATTGGTTAAACGGTCATTGAACCCCAGTTGGAAAAGTTAACCGACAACATTTTTGTTTTAAGCTACCTTTTATAATGTTGAGGAATTTATTTAGGAGATTTACTAAGAACGTAAGGGAATATACATACTTGTTATGTATACTTTCATTCGTTAAAATTTTTTTTTTTACCACAACCCCAACTTTTACTCCGAATGGTAACGGAACTCAAAAATATTCTATTTATCCTAATTGTATAAGGTTCAAAATGTTAACACATACCATTTAGATTAGTAAAATTATTTTCTAATAACCAGGGACTTCCTGTAGGCTAGTGGTAGGAAATAAAGGCCTGTCGCACTATGGTTGTGGGTTCGATTCCTGCAGCTTTGTCCGACGCGTCAGGTTATGCCCCACCCTGCAGGTTGTCCTTTTCCTAAAACTATAGTATTATAATATTCCAAAATAATCTTCAGAAATTCTTTAACCTTAAACAATACTATCCATGGTTCAACTTAATCCATTCCAACCTTAATAGTTATCCAAAATACCTCCATCCAGACTTTCTCTAAAAGGTCTCTAAATTCCAAAATCAATTGTAACATCAGATTCCCCAAACAAAGAAAAGTTTCTCTTATTGTCACATACTAAAAATATGATTACCTTAATCATATTAAAACCTTACTGAAATCAAAAAGTACTGCAGTACAATCCTTATATAGATCACATTATTCTAATAACCAGAATATAATCCATGAGTCCAAAAGCACCAATACATTAGTTATTCTGTTTCAACTGTAGTAATAGCATAAGATTGTCCTTGATCCCTTGGCCTTTTCTGAGGTAAGTTTCCTTGACGCTTAGGACATTCATTTGCATAATGACCCATTTCTCTACAATTGTAGCATTCAACATTGACAGCCTCTTTCTTTCCCTTGCAATCACGAGCCTGGTGACCCTTTTCTCCACATTTATAACAAACTCCCATTCCTTTTAGGCAAGTACCAGGGTGATTCTTCCCACAATTATCACATACTGGAAAATCCTTCTTTCCCTTTTTCCCTTTATCTGTCTCTTGTTCCACCGTTCTCTTCTTCTCTTGCTTTACTTTGTTGTCATAAGACTTAGAGAATTCCTTTTCTGTCTTGATAGCACACGAGACAATATCTTCGTATGATGAGAAGGATTGTGATACCAAAGCTCGACGGAGAAATGGTTTTAACCCATCAAAGAAACGATCAATCTTACTCCTTGGGTTACGTATGTAATCTGCAGCATACCTTGCTAACCTTGTAAAGTTAGCCTCATACTTTGCGACATTTTCATCCTCCTTCTGCCTCAGACTCAGAAATTGCCTTTCCATATCTGCTCGATGGTCACGAGGAAAGTATTTTTCTAAGAAAAGCTCTTTGAACTCCCTCCATTCCATATTTGATATGTCATCATCTTCCTTTGTGTTTTGAATCAGCGACCACCACTGATCGGCATCTCCAGTGAGGCGGTAAACTGCCATGACAACCTTCTCCCTTTCACTACTCCCCAAGGCATGGAATATTTTCTCTAAGGAATTTATCCATTGCTCAGCTACTATAGGATTTGTACTCCCATTAAAGGTTGGTGGTTGTTGCCTCATGAAACGATCTAGCATTGATCCTCCACGTTGCGGATCAGGGTGCTCCATACGAGTAAGGTTGTTATTCATAACCTGCGTGAGTTGTCCCAGTACGGTGAGAAGCTGATCAGCACCAGTTGTATCACTAGCTCCACCATAATTATCCTGAGCAGGAGGGCAATCCCTACACGGAGTGCGTGCATTGATACGGTTTCCATTCCTTCCACTAGGCGCCATTTCTAAATAATGCCATAAACTAGATTAGTTTATGAATCAAAATACATAATCACAAACTTATAAAACACTTAACTTAAATTGAACTATTTATGGATATAATCCATAATCATAAAAGAAATGTTTTCTTTGAGGAAGTATATACTCATAAACCCTTCATAATGATTTGTAAAGAAAATGAGAGTTATCCTAAGCATATCCCCCGGGAGTGTCGTAACCAAGAGTGCAGCAAGGCCCGTTGTCGTGCACCAGTTCCCGTTCGAGTCTAGCTCAAAGCGGTGTTTTCGGGTTTTACCCCTAGGTACATCTGTGCCAGAGCCGCCTCTACCTGCTCGTATCCAGACAGGGATGTATTTCTCGGAAAACTCATAACATCTCTATAATACCAAAATTCTAGGAAGTTCTTCTATACTAATCCTCAAAGTCTATCTTTGGGCTATGTGCTCTAATAAGAGTTTATCTAAATCTAGCTTCCAAGGTTAGTACTAAACTGCCTCTGATACCAACTGTAATGCCCCGACCCCAGCTACCCAGAGTCGGTGCATTGCTTCGTAACATTGGCATGATCACAAAAGATCAAGTCTCGAAAGACCGATTAGTTTAGTAGCCTTGGAAACACTAGATACATTCGTAAACGTTACATTACATCATAGAGTGAAAAACTACAATAACAAAGTCTCCATAGTCCACACTCATATCCTCTTCTGACTATCCCTGCAGGTCATTCATAAAATACTTCTTCACATCCTGGAAAATATTAAAACATTGAAAGGGGTGAGCTCAGATGCTCAGTAAGGATAACAATAATGCGGAAGCTTTCATAAATAATCATTAACAATTAAGGCAATGTATAAATAAAACAAAAGCCTTTTAAACATGAACTTCAACATAATATGGAAAAAGTAAAATGAGATAATGCCATTCACTTCTTCACATGGATATTCTACTGGTCGAATAATCACATGCAATAACAATAACCACTTTCATAATGAGGGAATGTATAATGCCGGACATTCTGAAACATTTTGTCAAGGCCTCGGCCAAGACGTCTAAAATGATTAAGGCCTCGGCCAAAACCATAAATCAAATTGGGAAAGGGCCTCGGCCAATTCCACGTCTAGTTGTCTCATGAGACCTACCGATGCATCGAGGAGCTATAGCGGGCTCCACCCGTCACTTATTAAGTCCAATACATTCCTCATATGAATAGGTTTAAACATATCATAAACCATAACATAATCGTATCACATAAAACATGCATAAAGGAAACATAACATTTCCACATTTCAATCACAAGATATCAATAAAACACATTGATATAATAAATACGCTTTCAAAACCATTTTCAATACCAAAATAAAAGAAAGTTAAAACTTTGTATTTATTTTTCATTAAAAAAAATGATGGCTTGTAGAGGAAGCCGAAACTCAAATAATAGTCACGGCGGCGGAGAAGTCGTTGTCGCCGCATAAGTACGGAAAGAAAAACATTCCCTTTTGTCGTTTAGAAAAACGCTTCGTATAAAAAGATTCCTTTTGTACAAACATAAAAGTCAAAGGGGTTTATACACCGTATAAATGAAAATTGTGTATAAAACCAAATATGCCTCAATGAAAGGAGATTGAGACGAAGTATTTTAAAAGATAATTTTTAAATAAAATATATCTATTATGTGTATTCACTATAGGTACACATAAAGAATGTAAAAATGCAAGATAGGACATAATAATATCATGACATAATTTGAAAGTAGGAGATTAACCCAAAGAATAGAAATTGGGTTAAGAAGTTCCCTTACAAATAAAATAGATCTATTATGTGTATTCACTATAGATACACATAAAGAAATTACAAATACAAGATAGGACATAAAAATATCATGACATAGTTTGAAAGTAGGAGATTAACCCAAAGAATAGAAATTGGGTTAAGAAGTTCCCTTACAAATAAAATAGATCTATTATGTGTATTCACTATAGATACACATAAAGAAATTACAAATACAAGATAGGACATAAAAATATCATGACATAGTTTGAAAGTAGGAGATTAACCCAAAGAATAGAAATTGGGTTAAGAAGTTCCCTTACCTCGTGTCTGACTTGACTCAACCGTTCTTTAACCTCCTGAATAATAAACTAGAGTTAATATATACCTTATTAAGAACCATTTTCAATTTCATTATCCTTTTTATATCACTTATTACAATGTTATGAACATTATGTAATTATTTAAGTTAATAACGGTCGTTTTGTCGATCTTTGGTACATGAGTCAACAATAAACTTCTTATAATTATAAGTTGTTCATGTGGTGAAATATCCATTATATCCAGAATTATATTAATGATTTATATGTCATATATATCTTATATATCCAGTATATACATTCATTTATAATATTACGTAACATTTAGAGGTAAGAAATGAAATGCACCGTTCATGGAGACGATAAGCCGTACGTACGCATGAACGCTACTTTCATTTCAATTTCATATTTAATGGAACTAAATCATAATGATATAAATGTATAATATAATTCCAGTATAATATAGTGTATAATACCATTTACTCCATCCTTTATACATCCCACATATGGCATTAACGATTCAAATCACTTTGAGGGGGCGGTAGTCCGCACTTCCTAAAATGAAATTATCACGTTTTACCCATAATGGAAATCATAAAGTATGCCATAAATGAGAAATACAGAAGCATAAGTAAAACATAAACATATTATATATCATATATAAAAATAGTGACATCTTAATGGCCACCTTTGAAGGTGTTATATGAGTGTTGAACAATCATCGTTTCGGGAGGCAGAATTTCGCCATCCACGGAAACCTTATGTTCTTTAACCATTTGATGTAGTTGTGTGGAAGTGTAGCTCAAATAAATCTTATAACAACATCCTAGTATATTGAAGATACTGGTGTTGTTACAAAAGAAGTAAATAAAAAGAGTTTAGGGGGTTGGAGAAGCAAAATAAAACAAAACAACATTATAAAAGACATTACCTCAAAATCGGGTAACTCTTTTTGATTTGAGCTAAAGGCTTCCTTGGGAAGAGTTCTCCCCAAAGTGAGGCTTCTAGGAGTAAGGGAGGAATGTTGGGAGAGTATTTGGGCAGAGTTTGGCCGAGCCAAATGGCTTGAAAGTGTAAATGAGGTGGGAGAGGTGGGGGCCTTTTATAAGTGGAGAGGAGGGGCACTTTTGGAAAGATTGAAATGTTACATTATTTCAAAATGCTTTTCGGATTATAAAGGTCCCACATTTATATAATTCGAGGCTAAGGTGATAAGGTTTCGAAATATCTTCATCCAATAGGCTTTGGACAAGTGTAAGCCTTGGATTTTGCATTATCTTCTCATTTTATTTAAATCGTTAAATAATGAGGTCATCGCCACATCATAATGATGTCATAAATAATTTAATTTATTTAATGTCTAAAAATTATAAAAAAACTACTATGATGTAGGAAATCTTTTTAGCTTTCTAATGAATATTTATAGTCAAAATTTGGACTTGTGTAACCCTACTTAAAAATTGTTTTAGTAAAACAATTTATGTTAGTGTCATTTTCACTTTAACATTAAATAAAAAGTAATTTATGTTATTTCCCAACAAAAGTGGATCCATGGGGTCCCCAAGTTAGGCCATGGCTTGTCATGGTCGGCCATGACACAACCAATAAGGTTGGGACATGTGTCTAGGTCATTTCATATTATTAAAGTATTATTTATACCTTAAACTACCCTAATTACCACTAATCGCGATTAAGAACTTAATAAGTTACTATTCACCGAAAAATTATTTTTATCCCATTGAACCACATTTTACTTCTTAATGACAACCATGTATGTCGGATTTTTGAAAATCAAATCACAGAAGTGGTAATATTTCATTTAAACGAAAAATCAGTTATTTAACAACCACTTAGTGGTTTCACTATTCATCAAAAATTGAAGTTTTTCAGAATAAGGCCAAAATTTCACCCTAAGCTATAATTGATATTCCGAATTGAAAAATGATGTCTATTTTACAAAATTCCAAACATATTAGTTGCATTAATTAATTTTATAATTAATTCCCGCTGTCACAACAAATAGCGTGTTTTTAAGAAACAATTTATATCAAAAGATTGGCAATTGTTTATGTCCAATTTCAATGTTAAATTAATTCTAATGACCACCATTGGATAAAATGGTAAAAATATATTCTAATTATACTTTAAAACCATCAAATATTATAATTTATCACTATAAATTATTTTGATTAAAAAAGTTGTTTTAAGTATTTTTCACTATTTATAAAATTTTAGAAGTTCTCAGAAAAATACCAAAAATTCAACATAGGCTAATTTCGATATTACGAATACAAAAATGAAGTCCATTTTGACATATAAAATTTATAATATTTCAAAAAGAAGGTATTACTATTCATAACGGCTACTTTGATTAGTCGCGGTGTTTTAGAACTCGAAGTTGCGTACAATGCAAGCTATTGTATTACTGAATGAGAAGCGTATCGTGGAAGCTCGGGGTGTTACAAAAAGGGGGGCTCAATCCCTATAAAAGCCCCCCGATTGGCAGGATTTTTTTAAATTTTTTAATTTTTTTTTACTTTTATCAGTGCTAAAAACAAGAGCTGATAAAAGGGGTCTTTTATCAGCCTTAATAGGAAAGTGCTGATAAAGGACACTTTTATCGGCGCTTCTTTTTATCGCTGATAAAATACCCCTTTTATCAGCTCTTTTTTTAGCGCTGATAAAAGGGGTCTTTTTCAGTGCTTTTTCTAGCAGTGATAAAGGGGACAACCCCCTTTATCTTCACCGGATTTAATAGTGATTTTCTAGCACTGTTAAAGTCCATTTTTAGTGCGGATAACAGAGGTATCTGTAGTAGTGCTAGAAGACATTCGAGATGAGATGATGCAGGATTTCCACAGCTCAATATTTGTGGTTCTACCCAGTGTCACTAAAATGTATCCTAATATTTGAATCCAATATTGGTGTCCTTATATGAAAAATAATATTCTCTATTTCATCACTCAATTTTAAACATTATATTATGTTAATGAGAAACATTAGAAAGTGGAATGACTTCTATACAAGCTATCCATTCCCAAGGTGAAATGGGATGATTTTTTGATCGATTTCATGACTTTTCTACCCAGATCAACTCATGGAAATGATAAAACGTTTGTTTTCAATGATCATCTAAAGAAGGCCTCACATTTCTTACCTGTGTTAGAGAATATCATAGAATATGATCTAAGAAGGTTCTATTTTAGATAGGTTGTGCATCTTCATCGAGCTCCTTGATCTCTCATTTCAAACCGAGATGCTTAGTTCACATCACAGTACTTGTAAGGGTTGTAGAAGTCATTGGGTATGAAGGAACTTCCATGAATGTCCTATCACCGAAAGAATAATGGATTGATAAAGAGTAAAATTTGGGTTCTACTTTACATGCTCCGTGCATGTTTCGTTAAAAATGGGTTTCCTGGAAGAAAAACGTTATTCTTGTCAATTTTTCTTACAATAAAAACTTTTAGGCTACCATTGATATAGATCCTTATGAATCCTTATAAGGTAGGATTTATGCTAACTATAATGCTAGCTAGAGGTAGGGGAAGTATAAATTCTTGGAAAACATCGTGTTTCAGATATTATAGAGTATATCTAGTTGATCTAGCAGTATATGTCAATAGCTTAGTCCATGCAATAGTTAAATACCAACATACACCGGTGAACTCTAGAGTTCAATGTCAGAGTTCAGGTTTTCATGCGAGTCTTACCCGGGTTGAGTGGTAGACATATCTAAATTTAGGGTAATATCTCACCAAGGATTGTTGGACCCTTAATGGTTGTGAAATAGATTGAACCAATGGATTAGGAGTGGGATTTTCCTAAAAGATATTAGTTCATGCATTATTTACTTCATGTATATTTATTTCACAAATACCATCCTGAATTGGCTCATTTTATTCAGCTTAATGATATTGAATTGGATATGGATTCTTTCTTTGTGGTTTATGTAGTGGGTATAGTTGGTCAAAATATTAAGACACTATAAAGAAATTATTTTCCATTGTTATGGTTTCTATGGAAGCAAGGTTGAGTAAATTATGAGACCTAAGAGTGGGAATATGATATATTTTCTCAATGGATGGAACTCGTTTCTAATTGTAGAATTTTTCCCAAAGAAGTCTATCTTGGGGATGAGTTTATTTAAGGAGGAGAGATTGTAATGGACAAAAATATAAATGAAGGAAAAGATCATTAGTTTTTCATTTTGAATACCTTAATAGTCCTAAATAATGATTTTTGACCAATCCATGGAGGTCACAATAGAATTTGGGGATAATTTAGAGCCTGGTGTTCCAAAATAAGAAAACAGGCAAGGCCGCATGGTTTTTCTAAAACCATACCACAAATGGGGTATGATTATGCATCTAGTGGTTGACATGAGATAGAGTCCATTTTCATATTTTGAACATAGGTAGTCAAATTGTGAACAAAACCATAAGTGGTTCCCATGTTTTATATCCAACCATGCACAGTTGGTGCACTATTTGGAAATTGTACACAAAAACCTTGTACTTTGAGTATCTGGGTGAAATTTTGATTTTCCCTCATTTGTCCTTATAATCAATTTTATCCTTTTCCTTCTTCCAATTATGTAGGAGATAGGATCTCTCCTCCAATTTGAGCACTGTAACACAAAATTCTATGAATACAAGTGTTTTTATCTTAATTTTTTAATTCTAGATCTGTTAGAAGCTATGAATCTATCATGGTAAGATCCCATAGTCTCTCAAATCATATCATAGGTTATCTTTACATCCATTTTTCTATTTAAATATTGGTTGATTTCCCCTATTTTTAGTTCATTATACTATTTCTCAAATCTTTTCTATTCAGCTTCAAACATGAGGTTGATATTGAGCGAGCCATCATTTATGTCCATGAGGTAGGTGGTTACATTGTTTTCCTTTAATGTTTTTGTCATTTAGTAATTATTTCATCATTTCATAATCCATCCATTGTTGATCATATCAATTTTATTTATTCCTTCATGTTATATCGACCATCTCACCTAGATACAAGTTTATTGAGTCTTGTTTGGTGGGATAGGGCTAGTACATAACAAATATGGTAACCCCATGGGTGTGCTAGGTATAATTGGTCATTTTATCCAATTGGTTCAAAATCAATTAAACCCCATTGATCATTAAGATTGTTTTATTAACATAATTTCCATTTACATATGAGTATTACATGTGTTCAAAGGCAACTATAAGGTGCTTGGTCCTTTTACTATTGGAATTGACCATGTTAGAAATTGTCTTAATGAACCTGTCATCGCCTAAATGACCACAATTCATTGTTTATTCAGGTTTAATGTTTTAAAATAATTGGTCATATTGATTGTACTGTAGGGGAAGGATTATTCTATATGGAATAATCCTTTAAATTAATTTAACATGACACTTACAAATTGAAACACGATCCTTTAAAATGAATTGGTTATCTTATTGTAAATTGGTTTTTTTGTTTTAAATTAAGTGGTTAATTTTTAATAGGATGGTACGATCATGACCTTGTTTATAATTGTAGGATATATCATTGATAATGTAAATGATTTTATAGTAATTTAACTTTCTTAATAGTAATTAATAAGAAGTATTTTCCTTATGTATTGATTTAAAAAGAATATGTCTTCTTATAAAAACATGTACTTGGTAAATGAAATGGATGGGAGGTAATGCCCCATTCATTTTATATCTATTATGCACCTTTAAATAGGTTATGAAATGATAGTAAATGGTTATAATCTATTATGTAAATCGCACTCTTGTACATTGGTTGTTGAGTATTTAATCTCACACCGGCAATACTATATGGGTGTTGGAATGTAGTGCCTTGATCCATGATTATAGTGTTTCTCTAGAAGAACACTCACCATAAAAGTGTTGTATCATGTTGTTCCTCAACCTATTGATATGTATGTAATGTAACCAATTTCATGAGCTTTTAGGCTTGTTAGACTGGTTATGGATGTCTAAGTTATAACCCAATCTATTCAAGCACTAGTATTCTCAGTATATTTCCATTACGCATCCTCATGCTCTTGAATCGTATAGGTAGATACAACATAGAACTGAGCTATATATATATTATTATTATTAATATATATATTGTGACATGATCAGACTCTTTCCATCCATGAGTTGACGTAAGAAGACAGTGTAGGTGTCCTATAGGAACCAGAGTGTTCCTGTTATTTATTTCACCTTTGTTTTACCATCATTATATTACTTGCATACAACGTAGTTACGAGAACTACTTGGATAACAAGTTGACACTATTGGTGGTGGCCTACTGATATTTTTATCTCACAATTTAATCGGGATTTTTTTGGTAACCAATAAGACTATATTTATATAGGTATTGATAAGGGGAAAATCATTGCTACATGTTATTGGTTAGATAACCTAGTTGGAGTTTAAGAGTAGAGGATCGGGACTAGGATTGAGATTCTTATGGAGAATCTTTTTCTATTTTTCTCTTTTTGTACTATGTTATACCATGAATGTATATTCATATTAATTTTTTTATAAAATGATGTGGCTCATAATTTATCAAACACTAACATAGTTTATTTGTATTGTATTATCAATTGTTTTGTTATCAATTTCAAATACTACTTACTCTTTTAGTTATCTATTTACACTTCCATAGTTTATTGATTATGTCTATTTATATTATGATTCCACCATTGAATATTTTTTTATTCATTTTTTTAATCAATTATGAGGGTATAGTCTCCCAACTATACCACCTTAACTCCCTCACTACTATTCTGCAGCCTCTGGCATATGGGCAGGAACATTTCGGGCCAAGTGACCCACCCCCTCAGGGTGTGGGATATGTAGACCTCAGGATAGGAAGACACATAATGAATGTTATCTCAAGAGATAATAAGGACATGATTTCTAGTGTACTTAATTCAATAATTTAGTTTTATCTAGTAAGATACCATCGGTAGAGACACATTAACAAGGAAATTATTGAATTGGCAGTTAGAAAACTCCACTATGATGGTCTTTCTAATGATACATGAATAAGGAAATGATTTTCTTTACCTCTACGAATGAAACAAACTTATGGATTATTCTTATTATTTGTGGTAGATATCATGATTGATTATTGGTGAATCTGAACTCATATGTTGTAACATCCAAAAATTTTAATAAATAGAACTATTTAAATAATTTTAATTATTCTATTGCTTTCATTTCATGCAAACCAAAGTTTAACCAAACTAGAAGACATTGTTAATATTAACTGGCCATCATAACCTACCTATTTAATTTGATGAAATAAATATTAATAACTAATATATAAAATAAAAATTAGATTCCAAATAAATATAAAAGTATTGGTAAGTTCTTATAAAATAATCACACAATTTTTACAAAATAACATTTTTATTCAAAAATAAGTTTCCATCAAATATGGTTTTTTCTTTTTTTAATGATTTAATATTAATTTTTAGAATTTATAAAAAATTAATTGAAAAAAATATTTTCATTTTGAAATCATAATTTTCTAATTATCTTTAAAAAAAATTCCAAAAAACATTTTTAAAAGGAAAGTAGAAAATACTGATTTTTAATGAAAATTTGTAAATTATTTTAATGTATTTACAAGGTATGTTTAGGTTTTGGATTAGTTTTTAATTTTAATTAGTTATATTTAATACAATTAGGTTTTTTATATGTATTTTATGAATTAATTTATTATAAAAACATTTTATGTTTTAAATGGTCAATTTTTCTAATGAACCATTTTCTAAGATATATTAAATGTTTTATTTAAAAATAAAATTCAGAAACTTATATTTTTTTAATTATTTAATAATAATATAGAATATAGATTCAAAGGATAATAATTTACTGAATTGGTTTCTTTTTTGTAAAATATGAATAGTAACCCAATAAATTTTGTTACCGCAATAAAGGGTAAACTAGGTAATATAGGTGAAAACTAAAATGATAAAGACAATAAAATGATTCTAACACATGTATAAATTTTATTTGATGAATATAATTACCAGCTTCACACAAAAGGATATAAATTATACTCTATAATAGAAACATGTCTATGAAAATAAATTATATAATATTTAAATCAATGAAAGACAAAAATATCACTTTCTTTATCTTTTGATTCTATTATGTTTCCACAAGGATTCAAAGGTATGTTATTAAAAAATATAAATTTAAATAATTAAAATAATAAATTCATTTTAGGTTAAATTTTTATTTTGTGGTTTTATGTTCCCATTGATGAGATTATTATATTTATAATATTTTATTTTATTGATATCTAAAGATGTAACATTCATGTTTTAAATATTGTGTCATTTTTAATATTGGGTTACCCCATATAAATATACAACTATAAATATTATTCTAAAATAAATAAGATTTATCTTAAACATTGTATTTTATTGTATATTTTTGGTAAACCAATATGTTTAGTAAATAATTACCCAATGTTGATGTAGTAATTATTTCATTAATGGATGTATCAAATAAATGTTATTAAAAAATTAAATTAAATATAATTTGAGAAAATTTATGCGATGAATGATTCTTAAAGAAAACCTTTACCTTTTACGGATATAATACATTCTTTAGTTCGATGTTTACTTTTCATATAGATATTTTAAATAGTCCAAAAAATGAAAAGTTTTAAATTGACACTAATGATATTTTATAAAAATAATATTATACTAATATTAATTAATAAACATAAAGAACCATGAAAAATATAAAATAACTATAATATTTTCAAAAAAAATTATAAATTGTTCTTTTAAGGTCTATTTTACATCACATAACTAAAAATTAAAACCTTTTAATATTGAACAATGTGTTACCTTAGTTAAAATTTAAAGGGGTTAACAAAGGGTTAATCAAAATGATGTGTTTTATATGATTCAAAAACATGTCTTAAATGTATTAGTTTATTATCCTACAAAAATATATCACAGTATCTTCTAATCCATGTATTTTTGTGGTATTTTCATTTTGATTTAATTTATTATAAATTAATATTTTTAGAAATTCCAAATATTCCCCTCACCTCAATTATAAATGGGAACCTTCTCCCTTAATTATTCACTACACATTGAGCCTCAATAATCAAATATACCCTTAAAAAATTTCATTTCAACTTCCGTATACAAATGTTAGTGGTTTTGGTATTCTAAAAAGGTGAACCTTAGGGTCCCTACGAGGATATCTAAAAGAAATTTTCAAAATTAGAAGAAATCATATTTACCAACTCTTTCAAGATGTTTTTCCTTCTACATCCTCTTTGTGTGTTGTTCCCATTATAATGTAATAACTCTGGAATTACATGATTTATGATATTTTATTATGAATATGTAACTACTAAATTTTTACTTTTATCTTTCCAATGAAAATAAAAGCATCGTTCGTAGGTACATATGGCTTACTATCTCCAGGTGATGGTGAAATCTGTTTTTCATCAACAAATTATTTTGATGGGTATAGTGATGGAAATAGTATATATATACAAATATTAAAATTATAACATGATATTGTTTATGAAATAAATATACCATCATTTGTTACAATTTCACCATTAGTGGAATAATACCATCGCTCGTTCGTACGTACGACCTACTGTATCACTGATGTGATGCAAGTAATTTTCCTTGTTCACTATTCAATAATTATTCTATAATTGTATATAGTGATTAAATATTATATATATTACCTTAATACTATTCCAAATATGATATTACTATGTCCCATGAACAAGAACTGAGAATTATACGACAAAACTTGCATAAGAGAATGTTGAAATTATAACTATATAGAAGGGTAATAATGAAATATTATTAACAAATAGGTGATAAGATGATATAATAGGATTATATATAATATCGTAAATATGAATATGGATATGATATAAATTAATAACATTCTTTAAACTATGATACATGAGTTCGGAATATTTATGATGAAAATCAGGCCTTAGGTAATAGTTAATTTAACAATCTCAATATTACTCAGGTTTGTTTACATAGTTTTATTTACAAGGGAATATTCAACTTTGATATCCATGTTTCATAATAAACAATAATTAAAAATATTTTTACTATTATTCTAAAAAAATTACTTCAATTTTTCCCATGTGTTAATTTTTACTAAACTGTTTGAAAGTAATATTTTTGGTATTTTTCAAAGAGGCGCTTTCTATCATTTCTAAAGAAAGTATGAAATAAATGTTTTTTAACCAATAAGTCATGAATAGGTTTTTATGGTGTCATAAATACTTATACCCTTGAATCTTAATAAACACTATTTCATGTTTATATTCAAATAAAAAAATTTATTTTGAAATTTCTATTAATTTTATGAAATGAAATAATTTTTCAAAAATAAAGGATATTTTTTTTAAGAATTATTTTCAAATTATCTCTAAATATTATTTTCCATTTTTAATAATTTTATTTTATGTTACTTGTTGTTTTGTTTTTGTCTTTCAAGGATACATTACCTATTACTTCTATGGTTGGTTTATTTTTATTGTGAAATGATATTTATGAAACACATTTCTTTTAAATGGGTTACGTTATGCGGGAAGGATTTTTGTGAAACCAGTTTCTTTTTATAGGTTATGAAAAATGATTTATGATCTAGTGGAACACATATCTATGGTTTTTATTATTTTATTTATGGGAACTATATCTCCCTCCAATACATTGGGTTAATATTTTTATCTCATGAAATTGATAGGACTAGAATGATGAGTGAACCATGCTCCGAAATATAGTGTTGGAATTGTGTGTGAATCCAATTCAGTAATAGAATTTTTCCGCAATAATGGTGTTGGAAATGAGAATTAACTAATATGAAAAATTTTCACTATTCTTATGATTATTCAAAAATTATATTTCTTATGTTATTCTCTTAGGGAATGAGTTATCTTTTATTTATAACTCTCTATGATTTATCTGATGACATGATATCATGATCTTTAATATATGAGATATAATGTTAAAATATATTCTTTATATTACTATGTCTTATTATTTTTATTATATGATTGAAATATCCCTTTTCTACCATTGCTAATCAATTATGCTCACACATTCTTTATTTTCTTCTACACAAGTTATAAATAATGGTATTAAGTTAGAATTGTTAAAAAGGTTCAAGTAATGAAGGAATTAGTAAGAGATGATGTAGATATTTTACAAAAAAAAAATTGTTTCCATGTTTCTAATGAAACTAACCATTTTCAGTTAATCCAAGGATTTTATGCATTGTGTAATTAATATTAATCTTTTTGGATGTAATATCTATTTATAAAATGTATGGTCCATTATAATGTTTAACAGATAAATGTTTAGTTAACATTTGGAACTAGGATGATAAAACCCTCATATAAACCCTATGGATAAGTCTATGTAGTGGATACAACCCTCGAGTTTTGTTAACTATCATGAATAAAATAGCATATAACTTAAGGTTCCATAAATTGAAATTATGTTACTATTTTACCTTGATTTTGTTGTCTTCCATTTTATTAGTTTTTCTCATACTATAATTATTATTTTATTTAATAGATAGAACCTGAAAGAACTATGTTAATGTTGAATGTGATAGGTAATGAAATGGTTTTCCTCCTAAAATCCAAATGTAATGGTAGTAGGAATGAAAATTCCTTTACCATTCTCACACACCATTCTCAGGGTATGAATCATGCTTGAATTCCAAGTGAGAAAAGGAGGTAACAACATTTGGTTGATTACATCATGAGGCAGCGCCCACCTTCTTTTAGCTGGTCTTCTAATCCAATAGTCACTGAATAATTTATCAGTACCACTAATATGGAGTTATTTGTTCTCCAATGATAAGAACATTAGAATTTAATTTTTGAAGTTTATTGTTTGGAAGGTGAATCAGATCAATGGTGGAACCGCATCAAGAATACAAGTAAACAAGATGAATTGACTCAATGAAATGGGATGAGTTCAAAAACATATTTTTCAATATATAAATTCCTCATATTCATCATGTGAATATGGATAAGGAATTCAATGATCTTAATAAAAATAATTCTGAACCTATATGTGTGAGTGATGAAAATTTTACATCACTTGAAAGGTAATTGACTATAATCATCATCCAACAAGAGATTAAGGTAAATTGATTCTTTAGAGCCTTAAAACAATGTATCTGAAGGGAATTATACATATGGAACGTTAGTAGCTATGATAAAATCATTCGATGTGCTATCATAGTTGAGATAGAGAATGGAGTCACTCATGAATATTATAGGTTTGAAAGAAGAAAAAAATTGAATTCATGGAAATATGAAAAAACCACAGTAAAACGAATATGAGATTTCTATAATTCATAATATCTGGAATGAAACATGGGGGAACAATATTAAGGGGACTGGTAAATTTTTTATAGGTGTAAATGTAGTTTATTGGGAAATTTCCATCTACAGTAACTGAAAAATTATATCTATCGATGTCAATAGATAAAATAATACAAAAAATGCACCTCCAACAATTAAATTCTTCAAGTGCAAGGAAAATTGGTACTATGCTAGAAAATGGAAAAACATGAAGGGATATATATGATGATTGACATCAGAAAACTCCTAGAAAATATTAAAAAGTAATATCACATGTGATTACTATTGGTGAGGTGGAGTAAGAGAATGAAGCGGTAAAAGGTACACATACTATCCACCTTAAAACTAATAAAGATTAATTTGATTCTAGATCTACCCAATATTTTATTTATATAGTATATTCTAAGAGTATCTCTATAATACATAAACATTTAGATGTTTTGTTAGCTATAAGCAAACCCAAAGGACCAACAATCACATCATAAGTTTATAATTATTCCTGGATTAAAGATTTTTTGAAATTGCTTCCTTCAAATATTGTGATCCTTCATATAGTTTAATTGTATGTGATTGTTATCATGGATTTTATTTCTCTAAAAGAATATCATATCAATTTCTAGTGATGGGAAGCCCCATTTCATATTCCGACTAAATCTTTGATCATCTATCTATGAAATTATGGATATAAACTTCTAGTGGAAATTAATTCCCTATATTTTGTAATAATTCTTTTAAATGAATGTTATATATGAAAGATATTTCGGTAGATTCTCTCCAATAATGATATACCTACTATATAAGATTTTTTTATGTATTTCTGGATGAATTTGCGAGTATTCCAAAAGATCATGAAGTTGGGTGTTATATAGATTTCATATCATGAGTTATTCCTTTTAACGACTCTTTAAATAATTTACCCATTTCATATGTAGGAATTAATAAAGCTACTTCAATTGAATATTTATAAGGGATTCATATTCCCTTGTGAGTGACCTTGGGGTGTTCATGTTATATTTGATATGAAGAAATATGGATCAATGAGTCTCTGCATTGAAAATCAAGAACTTAACATGATCATTATCAAGAAAATATATCATATCCCCCATATGGATGACATATTTGATCAACTATGCGTAGAACAAAACATTTCAATGATTAATCATCATTATAGATATCATCATCTGAGGTCCGTGATAGAGGATATACCCAATACCAAATTCCATACAAGATATGGACACTATGAAATTACAGTGATGCCTATTGTTCTTACTAATTCCATAGATATCTTACTGATGTAAATTAATAGTGTCTTTAGAGACAATTTAGATCAGTTTATGATAGATTTATACATGATATTCTTATATATTAGAAGATAAAGAAACAAAATAATGATAACTTGAGTATTATTTTAAATTCCATGGAAAATTTTATGCTTTTGGGAAAATTTACCAAGTGTAGATTTTGGATTCTGAATGATTCATTTTTGGGACACATAATTCCATGATATGGGATATATTTGGATCCAACTAAGACAAATGTTATTGTACATTGTCCTAGAGGAATAGGGGTAACTTAGATTTGATTTTTTCTTGGTTTGGAAAGATATTATTTATTTTTATGGAATTATTTATTACCATTATCCAATCAAATATTCATGTTTATTTTGGAAACTTTTTTGTTTATATGGATAGAGGAATGTGAAGATAATTCCAATGAGCTAAAAAGAAGGTTAGTTAGTGCACTTGTGCTCACACTACCCTATAGTGGTGAAATGTCTCTAATCTACCATGATGCATCCAAGAAGGGGTTCAGATGTGTTCTCATAAAAAATTATATTGTGATAGATTATGCCTCATGGAAATTTAAAACTCATGAGATAAATTACCCAACACGAGATTTGGATTTTTCTTCATAAATTCTGTAATTAATTAAATAGAATATTTTTTACGGATGAAGGTGTGACATATGTACTGATCGTAAAATTTTAATGTATATTTTCACTATAAATGATATGAATAAGCACCAAAGAATGTGGTTGGAGTTCATTAATGATTATTACTACTCAATATATTACCACCACATGAAATAGATTAATGTATTTGATTCTTTGAGTCAAAAGGAATATTCTAGAATATACATGATGGGGATTAAAAATTATTTATTGTTTATTTATTTTCAATGGATGGATCTGGAAATCATAATGAAAGGGTATAAATAATATCCTTATTTAATGAATGATCAACCTTATATACAATAGAGTAATAAGAATGCATAGAAAGAAGATGTAGAGTTGTAAAAGAATGTGAGAAATGACCCTACACTCAAATTTGATTAAAATAAAATAATATGGTTTAGGAACAATGTCTATTCCACTTCCATGAAAGATTTAATGAGTCATCAATTAGATTATGCATATATTTTATCAATATATATTCATCAAGGAAGCATCAAAATGTATAGAAACATGAAACAATATTTATGGTGGGATGGAAAGAAGAATGGAATGTTGAAAATTTTTCTCAGTTCATTGAATGTCATCAATTTATGAATGCGAGATTGAAATCTAAGGGTATATTACTACCATTACCCATACCATAATAAAAATGTGAAGTCATCAACATGTATTTTTTCGTTGGACTTACGAAAACATAAACAAAACACAATTCTATATTTGTTATATTTGATCACCTTATGAAGTATGAACACATCATTTGTATTAAATAAGATTTCTCTCTTGAAAAAATTTCCATAATAAATATTAATGAAGTGGTAATATTTCATGGATTACAACTTTACATTTCATCTAATCGGGATTTAATGTTTACCTCAATGTTCTGGAGAAGTATGTTGTGGGCTTTAGATAAAGAGTTACGTTTCCATAATTGTTATCATCCTCCAATATATGTGATTTTTGATATGAATAGTTGAATCTATAATTAATATTGAGATATTTCTATATGGATTTCATAGGTGTTTGGTATCAACACATTAATTTTGTAGAATTTGTTTACAACAAGGCCTTTAATTCCAGTATTCATATGGATCCTTATGAATCCCTCTATGGAATGAAGTGTAGTGTTCCATCATTTTGGAATTAATATGGAGAAATAAAGTCAAGGGGACTTAATCTTGTTATGTAAATAGAATAGAATGTTTGATCTATTCAAAATCACATATGATCACATTAGAGTTGGAAAAAAATTATGTTGATAGTTGAAACAAATACAAAGAGTTTGAAGTGGGTGACACGTTATTTTTAATAAGATCTCTCCAAAATCGAGTGATGTAATTTGGAAATAAGGGAATCATAATCCCTTGGTATATCATTCTTATTGAAATTCTTGATCATGTTTGGAAGATAGCATATAGATTAGAGCCTCCACCAAATATTTCTCAAGTTTATAATGTATTTCATGCATCTCTACTGAGAAATTATATACATGATATTTCACATGTACTAAGCATATAAGTCTTACCTATGAAGAAAAACCTTTCTTATGGAGAAAAACTGATAGATATACTGGATCATTGAGAAAATGTTCTATGAAGTAATACCACAATCTTGGGAAACTTTTTATATAAGAACAACCAATTTGAGGAAGCTATATTGTAACCTGAGGATTTATTGTGTCTAAGGTAACCCCATATATTTTTATAAAAGTGATGAATTTTTTGGGTGTAATTAATTTTAAGGTGGTAAGAATTTAACACCATGATATTTAAATAAATGTTTCCATTAAAACAATTTTTATTCTTAAGCAGTTTTTCTTCCGTACAACCATGACTTTAAACGAACCGTGAGACACTACTAGTATAAAATTACATTAATTAACTAGAAATTATAGTGTAAGGAAAAAATATTAATAACTAATTATGAAATAAATATAATATCCCAACTAAATTTTCATTCATTGGTATTTAATTAGAAAATTATCATACAATTTTGTTAAAGTCACTCTAATATTCAAAAATATGTTCTCTAAAAAAATGAATCTTTTTTTCTATGAATGATATTTACATTTTAAAAATTTTATAAAATGAATTAAATTTTTGAATAAATAATTTCAAAATTATCTTAAAATTACTTTTCTCTCAAAATGTATATGTGATTCAAAATAGCGAAAATAATTTTTTGAATTAAAAAATGTATTTTATTTAAAAGCCTCTACAAGGCCAAATTTTTTCAATTAGTTTTAAATTTTTATTATTTAAAAATAATACACTTATTTATTTTTAAAGTATTTTTACATGAATTTATTATAAAAACATTTTATTTTTTATAATACAATTTTTCCAGAAAACTATTTTTCATGGAATTTAACTAGGTTTTATATTTAGATTTTAAAAAATTTATGTTTACACTTTAGAAAAATTGATTCCATATTTAGACTTTTATGTTTCAAATTTATTGAATATTTCACTTTTATTTTTTCTTAATATGAGAAGAAAGCCTATAAAATTTTGTTACTATAGTAAAGGGTAAATTAAGTAATTTATATTAAAAATAAAATGATAAATATTTAAAATGAACCAAACACATCCCCAAATTTATTTGGATGAAGACAATTCTACCATTAACACATTAGAAAATAAATTAGGTTGTTTAATAGACATTTTTCCCTAAACATTCCTTATATAATATATGAAAGTCACAAAATGTCGCTCTCTTTATTATAAATATCCCTTATGTGACTACATAGGGATAATGTTATGTAATTAATTAATATAAATGTTAATTGTTTAATTAAAAAACTTATTTTCCTGATAAATATTTATTTCTGGATTTTTGGGACCCATAAATGTGATTTTTATATTTTTAATATTTTATATTAAAAAAATGATGAATTCATGTTTTAAATACTATATCATTTTTAATATAGGTTTAACCAAAATATATATTTGATTATAAATATTATTATAAAATATATAAGATTTATCATAATTATGGTGTTTTCTTTTTTATTTTCGGTTCTCAAATAAGTATATTAAATAATTGAAAATTTTTGATGTAATGCTTATTTTATTAATTGAAATAACAAATTATAGTTATTAATATATTAAATTGAATACAACTTGAGGGAATTAATGTGGTCAAATAATTTTCAATATTACCTAGACCTCATAATTATAGAAATTATTTTCTATGTTAACTTGTCATCAGGATATTTTTGAAAGTCCATGTAATGAATAGTGTCAAAATTCGATTAATGATATTTAATAATAACAATTTTTTAGTGTTATTTAATAATCCTAAATCATAATTAAAGTTAAAAAAATTATAATATTGTTTAAAATGTTATAAATCATTCACGTATTCTATAATTTACATAACATAAGTAAAAATTACAACCTTTTCATGTTGAAATTCTTTTACCTTAGTTAAAATTAAAATAGGTTAACTATGGGTTAAAAACTTATAAGATTTAAAAGAATAAAAATACATGTAAAAAATATATTTTATGATTATATTACAATCATATCTCATCTTTTACATGAATACACTTCCTTCTGGACGAAATTTCATTATGACTGAAATTATTATAAAATAATATTTTTAGAAATTTAAAATGTTCCCCTCACATCAATTATAAAAATGGAACATACTCCATATCTTTTTCATATCACATTGATATGTTCTGCTAAACCATCCCATACCAATTTATCTTAAAAACTTCCCTATCAAAATTTTGTAGGTTCTAGTCTTCTCAAAATACCAACCCTCCTAGTGGCCCTAAGAGGAGATGTAAAGGATGATCATCAAAGAAGAGGTAATAATATCTATAGAATCATTCCGGATTATTTATTCTTATACATACTATTGATGTGTTTTTTACATTATAAATTAGTGAATTCAATATCACATATATTATGAGATTTTAGTATTATTATTATTATGCAACAACCATATTCCACCATTTATTCATTATATGAAAAAAACATCATGTGTACTTATATATGACTTTTCTTAACCAAGATGTGGTGCAATCTATTTTACATAACCAGATTATTTTTATGACTATAATGATATAATATATATATATATATATACATATATATATATATGATAATAATAAAATTATATTAATTCTGGAAATTAATATACCATTCTATTCCATACCATTTTACCATTAAGGGAATGATTCCATAGCTCATGTGTACGTATGACCTACAATCTCCATGATCTGATGCAATTAACTTTCCTTGATCACCATTATATAATTATTATATAAATGTATATAATGATTAAATATTATATATATTATCTTAATAAATAAATTTAAAAGATTAAAAAATATCTTATTCTAAATAATTGGGACTTCTATGACAAAACATGAATAGGAAAATAGAGCTTTTAACACCCGAGATAAGGTTAATAACAAACTATTATTAACAAAATCATCATAAAATGATATAATAAGATCATATATAATATCAAAAATATGAATATGGTTCTTCTATAAATTAATAACATTCTTTAAACCATTATACAGTTGGTTTATATACTTATGAACAAAATCAGACCTAAGGTAAGGGTTAATTTCGCAGTCTCATTTTAATTCTGTATTGTTTATACATTAATATTTTCAGTGGATTATATATCTTACATGTCCATGTTTCCTAAAAATGTTTTCAATTTTATTTACTATTATTCTCTAATTTATGAAATTCTATTTTTATATTTTTTGATGTTTTAATAAATGGGTTGGAGGTAATATTTTTGTCGTTTTCTAAATGTTGTACTTTGTGACTTTTCTTACAAAAATTCCAAAGGAATATTATTTTAACATATACGAAATAGAAATATTTTTAAACATTCATGAAACCTTAATCCATTGAACCTCTTGTTATAATATTACTAGGTTCGTTTTTAGGGAAAAATTTTTCTTTTAAATTTTTTACGTCATTATATAAAAAGAAATTCTTTTCCAAGAAGAAAGAACATTTTTATCAATAATTACAATCAAATGTTCATTCAAAATTATTTTCCATTTACGATAACATTATTTTATGTTAATTATGATTTATTGGGTGTATATTTCCAGGATACTATCCTTATTATTTTAGGGTTCATTTATGTTTATAATGGAATGATATTTATGAAATCCATGTTTTACGTTGGTTATATTATGATAGAAGGAGGTTAATGATACCCAATTCACTTCATGGGTTTTGAAAAAAATATTGTTCTAATGGAACACATACATATGGTTTTTGTTATCTAATGGGTCAGAAATATATCTCCCTCTAATGTATTGGGTAAATATTTATATCTCATGAAATTGATAGGGATTTAATGAGTAGTGATGTCTGTTTAGAAATATACAGCTAGAATGGGAAGTGAACCCATTTTAGTAAAATAATTTCTCCACTACGTTGGTATTGAAAATTAGCCTCGACTAATATAAAAAAACTATATTCTTATGTGTACTCCACAATTTTATGCCTTATATTATTATACCATGGAAGATGTTCTTTATTTCATTATGAACATAAATGATTTATCTCATACGTTAAATCTTAATCATTTATATTAGTTATAAAATTTTAAAATGTATTATTTATGTTATTATGTATTATAATTTTGATATAGTCATTATCTCCCTTGTATTCCCTTACTGAGAATCTGATCTCACCCTTTCTGATGTTTCCATTACTCATAATAAGAACAAATTTATTAAGTAAGACTTGTCAAGAAAGGGTTATAGTATTAAAGGAATAAGGGGAGATGATATAGATATTTTATAAATTAGTGGTTTGTGTTTCTTTTTTTCATTTAAACTTAACCTATAATGTTCAAGATTAAGTTTTTATTGTTATTTAAAGAATATTCTTAAATCTATATGTAATTTCTGTAACACCCCGAGATTTTATGAAAAATATTCTTTTTAATTTCATTAATGTCTTGTGTTGTACGCTACACCAAAAGAAGATTGCACAACACGCATCCTTGACTTGCCTTTCATTACACGCAATCATGACCTTCCTTGATAGCGTGTGTAGTACGCAATACCGAGTTTCACTAAACAACGATAAGCTATTAAAATATTATTAAAACTAGCCGTTATGAATAGTAATAACCACTTTTTGAAATTTTTTAAATTTTATTTTTCAAAATGGATTTCATTTTTGGATTCGGAATATCGAAGTTAGCTTAGGGTGAAATTTTGGTAATTTTCGAATAACTTTCATATTTTGATGAATAGTGGAAATTACTAAATTTTAATTAAAAACAACTTTTTCAATCGAAATAATTAATAGTGATAAATTATTAATTTGAGTGGTTTTAAAGTATATTTAGAATATATTTTTACAATTTAATACAATTTTGGTCATTGGATGTAATTTCACATTTAAACCAGTTATAAACAAGTGTCAATCTTTTGATAGTTATTATCTCTTAAAAACACGCCTTTTGTTTTGATGACGAGAATTAATTTTTAAATTAATTAATGCAACTGATATGTTTTGAATTTTTTAAAATAGAAATAATTTTTGAGTTCATAATATCAAATATAGCTTAGGCCCAATTTTTGGTATTTTTTTGAAAACTTTCAATTTTTAATGAATAGTGAAACCACTAAGTGGTAGTTAAAAAAACTGAATTTTTCATAAAACTTAATTTTACCACTTCTGTGAGTGGAATTTCAAAAATCCGAGAGACGTGGTTGATTTTAGTATGTAAAATGTGGTTCAATGAGATAAAAATAAGTTTTAGTGAATAGTAACTTTTTACTTTTATTTACCACGGTTAAAAGTAAATAGGGTAATTAAGGGTAAAAATGATATTATTATTAACCTAACACATGTCCAAATTCTATTGGATAAGTGTAATTCGACCAAAACAAGCTTAGGAATAAAATATGACCATTGAGGCCCACTTGGATTAGATTAGGACATTTATTATTATTTAATTCAAAGAAGAGTTAAAAGAGTTAAAATCAATGTTTATTTACTAAAATATTTTTAATATAGGGTTATACATAAAATAAAATTCGATTTTAAATATTAATTATAAATCTAAATAGATTTCCTACATAATGGTATTTTATTTGTAATTTTTAGACATTAAATAATTTAATTTATTTATGACACAACGATGATGCAGTAATTATCTTATTAATGAAATATTGACATAATTGATCTTATAAATACCCAAATAAATATAATTTGAGACTTTTCATTAATTCCACTAATTTTATAGGTTAATATAACATGTTATTATTGGTTTAATTAACTTTTTTCGAACTTATTATTCTGTTATGATTTTCACAAAAATCAATTACTAAATAGTGTCAAAATTGACATGAAATAATTTTTAAAACAAATATTATATTATTAATTGTTATTTTATTCATAAAAATCTACGGTTCGGCCAAATGACTTAGATAAGGTTATATATATTAATAATAAACAATTTGGGGTTCGTTTGACTTCTTATAGTATGTTTATTAACCTTATAGTGTAAGAACACAAGAAGACACGGTAAAAGTAAAATTATTTAACTTAATGTTAAATCTAAATGATAAGGTTAAAATAGGAACCTAAACTTGTCTAAATTCTATTTTATGAGAGGATTTCGACCCATCCCCACCTTGGCCTCGAAATAAGTCAATTTGGAGCTATTTAAAACCGAACTTGACTTTATAATAAAATAATATTTTTAGTTATTCCAAAGGTGCCCCTCTCCTCCCTTATAAAAGGGCACCTCCTCCCTCTCTTACTCACACAACTTTTAGCCTTCCAGCTCGGCCAAACCCTGCCCAATTCTCCTCTCCACTTCACTGGAAACATCCTATAGGTTATGGTCTTCCTCAAAGACCAATTTTAGTTCCCTAAGTGGAGGTCTCAAAGAGGCGCTTCAAAGAAGAGGTAATTTCTATTACCGATTCTTTCAACTTTATTTCTTCTTCCACTTCTTCTTCTTAGGTTGTTTCATTATGAAGTAATAATATCAGTATCACTCATATACTGATATTTTATTATAAGTATGAAACAACCCTATTTCACCATCTATCCATCCTACGGAAAACAAAATCACCGCGCGTGCGTACGTACGGAATACCGTCTCCACGCCGTGGTGTAATATGTTTTTCCACCAACACCTTACATGGATGGGTATTATGGTGTAAAGAATATCTATACATAGTTATTATAACATCATAATGATTCTGATCTATTGTATCATCCACTCCAATTCAATTCAATAATTATGGAAATGATATCATCGCTCGTGCGTACGTACGGACAACCGTCTCCACGACGTGATGAGATTCATTCTCCATGTTATCCATTTAAGAATGATTATAAAGTATATATAAGAAATAATAATGAAATATATGACATTATAAAGCTACTGGATTTATGTGTATATATATGTATATAATCTACTTAATTCCACTCAATTCAATAAGGAAACGAAAATAGCGTTCATGCGTACGTACGGCCTACCGTCTCCATGAACGGTGTATTTCTTTCCATTTATCGATCCATTATATATATGTATATTCTGAATATATATTATATATAAATCATGTTTTATATTCTATAATTAAGTAATAATGATCTAAGTAATCATATGAATAATTACAAGTTAAAACACGAATGACAAATGAGACGATTTTACCCAAAACGCTACTTTAACATAAATTTATAAAAGAATGGGTAATATAAAGTCATAAGTGAACAATATATGATATAATAACAATGAATATGATTCTGTAATAAGTCAATGACATTATTTAAATCATTATACAGGAGGTTCGGACACTTACGAAGCAAATCGGACCTAAGGTAAGGGAAATATCACAATCTCATTTTTATCCGAGATTGTTTATACTTTAGTATTTACTGGGGTTTATTTTATCATCCACAACCATGTTTCCTCAATATGTAATATTATTTTTATTCACCTAAAATTGTTTAAATCCAATTTTACCCTTCGGTGAGTTTTTAGTCAAAGATATGAAAGTAATCTTTTGTCATTTTTCGTACGAGGTACTTTTGGACTTTTCCGACAAAAGTACGAAGAATGTTTTTTTAACTTATACGACATCAATGGATTTTTAAAACATTATTTACAAGAAGAATCCTTTACAAGTTTTCAAGTTTATTTTTAATCAACTTCTTTTAGTTTACAATTGTATGACATGTTAAGAAAGGAATAATGTTTTTTTAAAGAAGAAAGGATATTTTCCTCAAGAATGGAGTTCAAGTGTTTTATCAAAATTATTTTCCATCTAAGATAATAAATGGTTCTGTTTTATCTCTATTATTACATTGATTTGATTATGTTGTGATGGAATTATTTTTATGAATTCCTTTATGAATTGTTTTATGATGTCATAATGTTTAAGATTCCCATTTGTATTACATGGGTTATGCAATGATGTATGATTTATGATTTTGTGGCACACATAAGAATGGTATCATTATGAGATGGGTTGGACCTATATCTCCCTTCAATGCATTGGGTAAATATTTTATATCTCATGAGATAGACATGGCTGGAATGGTAGGTTATACCGGTTCAGTGAAACAGGACTGAAACGAGGGTGACTCGGTTCAGAAAGGGACTTTGTCCACTAAGATAGTCTTGGAAATGAGTCTTTACTAACAAGAAATAATTCTCTATGATTATGTGTGAATGCCACAAAGTTTCATGTTTTATGTTATGATTATTGTGATTACATTTCACTGCCATGATTTACCCCATGTTATGAAATTATGATCTCTTTTGCAGGTTAAGATTTCCAAAAGTTATGTTCTTATGTATATAATGTGATTGATATTTCTTTTGTTTACCATTACTGAGCATTTGAGCTCACCCTTTTATGTTTTCTCTTCCCCAGGATATAAAGAAAGGTTTTAGGTAAAAAAAGGATGATCATTATGGGAGATGTTGAAGATCTTTCACCAGGATTAGAAGATTATATTTCGAGTTTCCAAAGACACTAAACTATTACGATCCTTGTGTGTGTGTGTTTGTTATGTATTAAGTATTCTGCAAATGTAATGTAATGTCATTGTACGTCAAGCTTCGGGTCTCTACAGTTGGTATCAGAGGAAAGGTTTAGTCAACCTTTGGAAACTAGGATGCGAAAACGTTAGTGAGATCCCTAGAGATATTTCTAAGGTATGTCTAGGGATGTCCCTAAGGTTAAGTATACGTATAGGTTATAGTACTAGAATTACTCTAACGATCAGAGAATTAAACTTAAGATGTTTGATATTGAAGGTACTCCCCCTTTATTATGTTGTTTTCCCTAGCATGATTTTTGCCTCTCACACTATTCTTTTTGAGTTTTAGATGATGGCTGGAACCCGAAGGAACCATGTTGATCACTGTAATGGACAATGCAATGATTGTCCTCCTGAACAAACAAATGTTATGGGAGATGGAGTGAAAAATCTTATTGCTATACTTACACAAGCTATGAATCATTCTGGACTTCCAAATGAGAAGAGAAGGGAACAATATTCTATTGAGTCCTTCATGAGGAAATGTCCACCTTCTTTTAGTGGGTCTTCTGATCCACTTGTTGCTGAACAATGGATCAGAACCACTGAAAAGATATTTTCAGTTCATCAATGTTCTGAACATGATAAAGTCATCTTAGCAGTATATCGTTTGGAAGGTGAAGCTGATCAATGGTGGAATCTTATCAAGAATACAAGGCAAAGAGATGAAATTGATTCCATGGAATGAGACGAGTTCAAGAACTTGTTTTTTAGTAAGTACTTCCCTCGTATTCTTCGAACGAGGATGGAAAATGAGTTTCTTGAGCTGAAGCAGAAGGATGATGAATCTGTTGGTATATATGAATCGAATTTTACAAGACTTGCAAGATATGCATTTGGCATTATCATCCAACCTGAATGTAAAGTTGATCGATTTTTCAGTGGCTTAAAACCAAGTCTTCGAAGGGCATTAGCTAAACGAGGCTTTAGTAGCTATGAAGAAATTGTGCATTGTGCAATGAAGGTAGAAATGGAAGTTGGTGTTACATAACCATCTCATGGTTTTGAAAAGAAACGAAAGATGGAGTTCAAGGAGAAATCTCAGAATAATGGTGAAAATAAAATGAATTTTTCCTTATGCTCAAAGTGTGGAAAGAATAATGGTGTATATTGTCTTAAAGGGACTAGAAAATGTTTTAAGTGTGGAAAATAAGGTCATCGAGCAGTTGAGTGTCGAAGTAATGGAAAAAGGGTTTCTAATGATGTGAACAAAGCAAACACTGCAGAGAACGCACCACCAACACTTCAATGTTTCAAGTGCAAGGAGATGGGAAATTATGCCAATAAATTCCCTAATCTAAGGGTTAGTGATGATCAACATGAGCAACCACTTAAGGCAAAGGACAAAGGGAAGTCACATGTGATCACTATTGGCGATGTTGAATATGACAACGATGTGGTGGAATGATTAAGTGTTTATGTAATGGGATTCCAAAATAGTGTTGTATATAGTATCATGGAATATTGGAATATTTATGTATTGTTCTATTGTGGTTTTCAATAATTTTATGGTACCAGTAACCATGGAAAGTGATTGAAATATTTTTGGAAAAAGAATGATATGTGCAAAATGAAGGGAAAACGAGAAAATGAAATATTTGATAGTATTCATGAGCTCATGATTGATATAAGGACTAAGTGATATCATGGTTTGAGTATATATAATTATTAGGATTTCGGTATGTGGAAGGTGTTAACTTTTAACTGCATTCATTTTTTCACTATGGTTCAATGGGTATTCATTTTTCAAGAGAATACATGATTAAGGTATTCACATGATTGGAATGTGACCAACAATATATATATATGGGGGATAAATGATTTTGGACCGAAGTATTTTAGATAAGCCTAAAGATTAGAATGGATTATGTTGGACATAAGTTAGGATAAAACGTTTTTCGATATTATTGATGGGATGTTATAGTAATATAGCTTTAGAAAAAGGACAACCTGCAGGACGGGCGACAACCCATCGCGTCGGACAAGGGTGTGGGAATCGAACCCACAACTGAAGTGCGATTGGCCTTTATCACCTACCACTGGCCTACAGGAAGTCCCTGGTTAGTAGAAACTGGTTTTATTTTATTAAGCGGTATGATAAATGAAGTATAAGTTCATTTTTTGAACCATATACGATTAACCATAAGATGGACTTATAACTTTTGCTAACCTTTTGTTTGAAAGAGATGGAATGACCCGTCATTCTATCATATGATCTACTAACACTTCACAAATAAAAAATTCAACTTCATTTATTTAAGAGATGAGGTGGAAATTGTTGAAGGCACGAACAACAGTGAGATTGTACCAAAATAAAGTAAGTATTTATTCTAATTCAAATTCTTCAACTTTAGGGAAATGATCTTGAAAACCAAAAATGTTGTCCTAGTGCTCTTATATCTGATTAATCAGACGGTACCTTAGATCGTCACAAATTTATGGATTTGTGATTGTTGGATTTTCCATAGCCATGTTCTCTACCACTCTCCATCAGAACATGATGGTTAGATTTTTCTTCCATATCCATATTTTCACCTATGTGGAAACCCAGTGATTAGTTTATTTGGGTAATCGTTACATTTCATACTTTTGTTTTTAAAGAATGGTTTTGGTATTCCTTTTTACGATGTGGGTTTCTATTAAAGAAACTTTCAAGTAGTAAACCATTTATAACCCCAACGAATTTCGAGGGAGAAATTCATTTTAAGGGGGGTAGAATGTAACACCCCGAGATTTTATGAAAAACATTCTTTTTAATTCCATTAATGTCTTGTATTGTATGCTACACCAAAAGGAGCTTTCACAACACGCATCCTTGACTTTCCTTTCATTACACGCAATCACGGCCATCCTTGATAGCGTGTGTAGTACGCAATACCGAGTTTCACTAAACAACAATATGCTATTAAAATATTATTAAAACTAGCCGTTATGAATAGTAATAACCACTTTTTGAAATTTTGTAAATTTTATTTTTCAATATGGATTTCTTTTTTGGATTCGGAATATCGAAATTAGCTTAGGGTGAAATTTTGGTAATTTTCGGATAACTTTCATATTTTGATGAATAGTGGAAATTACTAAATTTTAATTAAAAACAACTTTTTCAATCGAAATAATTAATAGTGATAAATTATTAATTTAAGTGGTTTTAAAGTATATTTAGAATATATTATTACAATTTAATACAATGTTGGTCATTGGATGTAATTTCACATTTAAACCAGTTATAAACAAGTGTCAATCTTCTGATAGTTATTATCTCTTAAAAATACGCCTTTTGTTTTGACGACGGGAATTAATTTTTAAATTAATTAATGCAACTGATATGTTTTGAATTTGGTAAAATAGAAATCATTTTTGAGTTCATAATATCAAATATAGCTTAGGCCTAATTTTTGGTATTTTTTAGAAAACGTTCAATTTTTGATGAATAGTGAAACCACTAAGTGGTAGTTAAAAAAACTGAATTTTTAATAAAACATAATTTTACCGCTTCTATGAGTGGAATTTCAAAAATCCGAGAGACACTGTTGATTTCAGTATGTAAAATGTGGATCAATGAGATAAAAATAATTTTTGGTGAATAGTAACTTTTTACTTTTCTTTACCATGGTTAAAAGTAAATAGGATAATTAAGGTTAAAAATGATATTATTATTAACCTAAAACAAGTCCAAATTCTATTGGATAAGTGTAGTTCGACCAAAAACAAGCTTAGGAATAAAATATGACCATTTAGGCCCACTTAGATTAGATTAGGACATTTATTATTATTTAATTCAAAGAAGAGTTAAAAGAGTTAAAATCAATGTTTATTTACTAAAACATTTTTAATATAGGGTTATACATAAGATAATTCGATTTTAAATATTCATTAGAAAGCTAAAAAGATTTCCTATATAATTTTATTTTATTTTTAATTTGTAGACATTAAATAATTTAATTTATTTATGACACAACGAAGATGCAGTAATTATCTTATTAATGAAATATTGACATAATTGATGTTATAAATACCCAAATAAATATAATTTGAGACTTTTTATGAATTACACTAATTTTCTAGGTTAATATAACATTTTATTATTGATTTAATTAACTTTTTTCGAACTTATCATTCTGTTACAATTTTCACAAAAATCAATTACTAAATAGTGTCAAAATTGACATGAAATAGTTTTTAAAAAACATATTATATTATTAATTGTTATTTTATTCCTAAAAATATAAGGTTCTGCCAAATGACTTAGATAAGGTTATATATATTAATAATAAACAATTTTGGGTTCGTTTGGCTTATTATAGTAAGTTTATTAACCTTATAGTGTAAGAACACAAGAAGACACGGTAAAAGTAAAATTATTTAACTTAATGTTAAATCTAAATGATAAGGTTAAATTAGGAACCTAAACTTGTCTAAATTCTATTGTATGAGAGGATTTCGACCCATCCCCACCTTGGACTCGAAATAAATCAATTTGGAGCTATTTAAAACCGAACTTGACTTTATAATAAAATAATATTTTTAGTTATTCCAAAGGTGCCCCTCTCCTCCCTTATAAAAGGGCACCTCCTCCCTCTCTTCCTCACACAACTTTGAGCCTTAAAGCTCGGCCAAACCCTGACCAATCCTCCTCTCCACTTCCCTAGAAACATCCTATAGGTTCTGGTCTTTCTCAAAGACCAATTTTAGTGCCCTAAGAGGAGGTCTCAATGAGGCACTTCAAAGAAGAGGTAATTTCCGTTACCGATTCTTTCAACTTTATTTCTTCTTCCACTTCTTCTTCTTAGGTTGTTTCATTATGAATTAATAACATAAGTATCACTCATATACTGATATGTTATTATAAGTATGAAACAACCCTATTTCACCATCTATCCATCCTACGGAAAAAAAATCACTGCGCGTGCGTACGTACGGAATACCGTCTCCACGCCGTGGTGTAATCTGTTTTTCCACCAACTCCTTACATGGATGGGTATTATGGTGTAAAGAATAACTATACATAGTTATTATAACATCATAATTATTCTGATATATTGTATCATCCACTACAATTCAATTCAATAATTATGTAAATGATATCATCGCTCGTGCATACGTACGGACTACCGTCTCCACGACGCGATGATATTCATTCTCCATGTTAACCATTTAAGAATGATTATAAAGTATATATAAGCAATAATAATGAAATATATGACATTATAAAGCTACTGGATTTATGTGTATATATATGTATATCATCTACTTAATTCCACTCAATTCAATAAGGAAATGAAAACAGCGTTCATGCGTATGTACGGCCTACCGTCTCCATGAACGGTGTATTTCTTTCCATTTATCGATCCATTATATATATGTATATTCTGAATATATATTATATATAGATCATGTTTTATATTCTATAATTAAGTTATAATGATCTAAGTAATCATATGAATAATTACAAGTTAAAACACGAATGACAAATGAGACGATTTTACCCAAAACGCTACTTTAACATAAATTTACAAAAGAACGGGTAATATAAAGTCATAAGTGAACCATATATGATATAATAACAATGAATATGATTCTATAATAAGTCAATTACATTATTTAAATCATTATACAGGAGGTTCGGACACTTACAATGCAAATCGGACCTAAGGTAAGGGAAATATCACAATCTCATTTTTATCCGAGATTGTTTATACTTTAGTATTTACTAGGGTGTATTTTATCATCCACATCCATGTTTCCTCAATATGTAATATTATTTCCATTCACCTAAAATTTTTTAAATCCTATTTTACCCTTCGGTGAGTTTTTAGTAAAAGATATGAAAGGAATCTTTTGTCATTTTCGTACGAGGAACTTTTTGACTTTTCCGACAAAAGTACGAAGAATGTTTTTTAACTTATACGAAATCAATGGATTTTTAAAACATTATTTCCAAGAAGCATCCTTTACAAGTTTTCAAGATTATTTTTAATCAAATTCTTTTAGTTTAAAGTTGTATGACATGTTAATAAAGGAAAAATGTTTTTTTAAGAAGAAAGGATATTTTCCTCAAGAATGGAGTTCAAGTGTTTTATCAAAATTATTTTCCATCTAAGATAATAAAGGATTCTGTTTTATCCCTATTATTACATTGATTTAATTATGTGGTGATGGAATTAATTTTATGAATTCCTTTATGAATTGTTTTATGATGTCATGATGTTTAAGATTCCCATTTGTATTACATGGGTTATGCAATGATGTATGATGTATGATTTTTTGGCACACATAAGAATGGTATCATTATGAGATGGGTGGGACCTATATCTCCCTCCAATGCATTGGGTAAAGATTTTATATCTCATGAGATAGACATGGCTGGAATGATAGGTTATACCGGTTCAGTGAAACAGGACTGAAACGAGGGTTACTCGGTTCAGAAAGGGACTTTTTCCACTAAGATAGTATTGGCAATGAGTCTTGACTAACAAGAAATGATTCTCTATGATTATGTGTGAATGCCACAAAGTTTCATGGTTTAAGTTATGATTATTGTGATTACATTTCACTGCCATGATTTACCCCATGTTATGAAATTATGATCTCTTTGTCAGGTTAATATTTCCAAAAGTTATGTTCTTATGTATATGATGTGATTGATATTTCTTTTGTTTACGCTTACTGAGCATTTGAGCTCACCCTTTTATGTTTTATTTTCCCCAGGATATAAAGAAAGGTTTTAGGTAAAAAAAAGGAAGATCATTATGGGAGATGTTGAAGATCTTTCACCAGGATTAGAAAATTATATTCCGAGTTTCCAAAGACACTAAACTATTACGATCCTTGTGTGTGTGTGATTGTTATGTACTATGTATTCCGAAAATGTAATGTAATGTCAATGTACATCAAGCTTCGGGTCTCTACAATTTCTATTTATGATATCTTTGGGTAATTATATATGTCTTTTTTATTTTTATTGATAATAAATTATTCCATGTTGGATAATTCTGTTATATAAAATTATGTATATAATTTTATGACGTGAATTTCATGTTCTCATACACTTATTATTATCGTATTCTTGTTTATTAACATCGACTGATATCTATTACATTTAACCTTATAAAGCATATTATCTCATTCTTTATTTGTTTCCCTTCATAAGGATGTTGATAAATGAGTAAGTATGTTATATCCAGAAGGTTTATAGTTGAGAATAAAATAATTAGAAATGATTAAGATAATTTATATCCTATTTTTAATCAATGTTTCCAAATACAATAAACATTTTTTTTCATTCTGTGGATTGTATTGATATAAATTAAGAATTTTCACAAATAAGATATATTATATTTGTATGAAATTTATGGGTAACTATATAATAAAAGAAAATAATAAAATTATAGAATAAAGAAGACATTGATATTATTATTTCATAATTATTGAAATATATATTAAAGAGTTATAAGAATAAATAACATGAAAATTCTCTATTAATAAGTATACATCTTCATTAGAAAACTGCTTTGGTTTATACAAAAATAAATCCTTGGATGTAATTATTTTCAATCAAGGACCTCTAGGAAATGGGGAAGGATTTTAGTAAGTTATTTTTTTGGGGTCGGACAAGATAAGAGTATCGTGAAGTGTGGAGAAGATAGTAGAGTGGATGTCATTTTATAAGTGGGGGAGAGGACACACATTGAATATTTCAAAAGATTATACAATATTAGAGTATTAAATAATGAAAATTACACAAGAATGAAACTTTTTCAATGTAGATATACGGTATGGTTGAAATATATCCATCTAATTGGATTTCATCAAATTTTTAGGTCATTTAATCAATTGAATTTTTAGTTTTCACACTTTAAACCCTTTTTAAGTCATACCATGTTAACAATTTTTTACCAATATTACTATTAATAATATCCAAAATTGAAAGTGGGGTATAAATTTAATTGGTAAAAAATTATTCCAAGTATGGATTCCATTTTATCAAATAAATATTTGTATCATCCTGATAACATATTCTAGGTATGATCCTTGGTTTATGTTTTCTCTCCTTTTTGATTGAGTTGGCCTCTAGTAATACTAATTGTTTCCTAAATATAAATGCATTTTAAATCCTTTAAGGGGTATGGAGTGTATTTTTTTATTATATAAAAGATTATGATATGAGTTTTTGTAGTTCATCTATCGTTGGATTTGAACATATAACAGTAAATTGCTATAAGTTTCCCACTAGCTACTCAGTTAGACCCATAAACAAACCGGCAGGATGCTGGTATTTGGATAGTCTAACAGAATCCCACTGATAAGTTTATGGAGTGGGGTGGGTTAGGGTATAATTATGCTTAAATAATAACACCACAATCTATTTTCATGGGTTACTAGTGGCCCAGTCATTCATCCTAGCACTACTAGCCAACCTGTGGAAGCCAATCGCTAGCTGGAGGCAGATATCTAGGTATGGAATAGTTGGTTTGTATCATTATTAATTTATATTATTCTACTATATTATTAATTAAATAATCTCTATTGAACCTAATATTACCCCTACGATCCTAGAGACTCTATAGATATGAATAATTTTCCTTCTAACTATGTATCATCATGGATCGAATTTCTGATTAATAAATTGATTTAATTTTGTTAAGTATAATTTCAAGTTTTTCCTGAATTACCCATTCATTAACTCTATACATATTTAAATATAATGTATCCTCGTGTATTTGATGGATTAATATCATGATTCTTTTTCTTTTGTTTCTAGTATCCTTTTTTGATTCGTTCTATTTTATTTGACACTCGAATTGAGGATCACATGTTAGTGATAAATGATATAACGATTGAGGTATGTTGTTTTGTACAGAAATTTTTTTCAATACAAATAATTGTCTCTATATTAATTTAAAATGGATTTCATGCTAATATCAGAAGATTTATTTGATTATTTTGATAAATATTTTGGAATGTTATATTGTGTGTCATGAAATATCTTTGGCAACTAATTTTGAAATAAATTATTGATTTCTAGAAAATGATCATGAATTGAAATGAATGATTTGAAGATTGAATTTGATAAGGAATTTTGAGAAGTGGTTTGATTAAATTTCATGTGTTTTCAAATAAAATTAATTGATATTAATGTAATGATTACTAATAAGATATTTGATATTGTTTTGTGAAATGAAATGAAATGTTTGGAATCAGTTTGTTGGGGTTGACTAAAATTATGGAATGAATTGATCTAAGACTGCTTTCAATGAATGATAACCCCATATATTATTGATTCCATTTATAAAAAAATGGATCATATGTAATTAGTGGATAATTTAACTCATAATCATATATTTTATCTACCTATATATGGATTAATGATGAATTTTATGAATAAACATATTGAGGGAAAGGAGTTCATTCATTTCAGGGTTCTCCTCTTCCCCCCACGGATTTTGATCTAGCGATGTGTGCACATATAGAGAAATATTACACTAAGATGTGTGGGAATACCTATAGTAACCTAGTATCAAGACCCGTAACTGTGTTTCTATGATTGTATCTAATTATCACATGAAAATTATTGATTGAAATTATTATTCATGCTCGTTTTTTTGAATATTATTAATCATGAATTTTTTGAAAACGATTCTTATAAAGGATTATTTTGAAGGAAATAAAATCCATTATTTTTTCTATTCTACACATATAATTATTTTAAAAATAATTTTTTCATGTGAAATTTAAAAATATCACCATGTATTATTTTATATAAAATAGATCCTATTTAGTTTATTTGATACAGATTTCTTATAAAATATTTGGTGATATCATATTGGGATTTGTTTGTCACACCTTAAATTTGGATTTGTACATTTTTTTGAATTATTTTTCTAGGTATAAAAAATTGGAATGCACCACTAAAATCTTGTGTGTTCTCCTAATAGTAAGACCATGGGAGTTGTCAGTTTATAATGGAATATGTGATCCACATATAATGAGGATATCTTGTGAGGATTTCATTGATGTATATTTGATGACATGGGTTGACGTTATTTTGAATTTTGTAGTCTACCTTGGCCAATTTTATTTTTTATGAATATATTGTTATACCTTTTGTAAGGGGTTTTGAATTAAATTATTTTCATTGATTGGATTTTCTTTTAGAGAAATCATTCCATCTTAAGTTTTCTTAAATCCGAGTCACTAGGTCCCATCCCTTGGGAATTAGTAACTCCCATAAAGTTGTTTCACAGTTGATTTGAATACTAGTATTCCGAGTTTTTCTAAGTTTCTGTGAATATTTTTAATGAAATGAGGTCTTTTTCATTCTTGGATCATGATATGTAACTTGAGATGTATTGGTAGAGAGGGGATATAATATTTATAACTTATGTGGTAGATTATGAGAGATTTCTTGGTTATATGTCAATGTAATGGTCCCCCAGTTTCCATCGGCTTTTTTGGAAAACGTTTTTTTAGGGGTTGTTTGATTAAATAGTTTTATTTCTAGGATTTAATCAGAAATATTTTCCCCATGTTTAATTCTAATTCATAGAGTTGACGATATTGTGTCTCTTTACTAATGTTTACCTTATTATCTATGGATGTTTTGTAGTAACATTCCAATAATAAAATATTTTAATATACATTATAAGGGACGTACTGATTAACCACAACAAGAGAACTGTGCATTTTTATTGAACCTTTTAATGATTGTTGTGGTTGAGGTGCAAGATTTTGGACATGGATCTCAACCTATTCCCATTTAGGCTTTATAGGATATAACTGGGAAATATGATAATTAATATCATTATTATGGGTTTTCTTATTAGAGACAACCATATTTCAATGGTTAGAATGATCCTCAATATGTAGATTATAGTTTGAAAATTATTAACATATTATATGTGTTTCCGGATACACTAAATTTAATTAAGGTTAAATGTTCCATCTTCAAATATTAAATAAATAGAAGGAGTTGATGGGATTCTATAGTTCTATAAAATAAGGATGAGTTCATTGAGTAGAAATACATCAAAACACTATTCATTTAGTCATTATTTCTATAATTTATGTTATTAATAACATCAATTGTAACACCATGATACTTTATAAGAACCCAATCATCTATAATGTATAAAACACAAAATAATAAGCTTAAATGAACCAAGAAATATAATTATTTAACCACAACTCTCATAACATAGTTATTTTATTTTATGGAATTATTAAGTTTAACTTCATTATTAAAAATATGTATATGGGTTTTATATTAATTATTTTTTAAAATTAAATATGTACTCTATTTTTTTGTGATGTTATCTTATTCATCAAAAATAATTTTCCATAAAAAATTGATTTTATTTCATCATTCAAGTAAATAATATAATTAACTTATGGTATTTTTAGAAAATATATTTTTCAAAATTAAAAAAAAAATTGGAAATCAACATGGCATAATTTACTTAGAATAAATTTTTTATAATTTTTTGAATATACTTATTTTTCAATGAATACTTATAATTAATAATTTTTTTAAAATATTATTTCCTTTTATATAAATTAATTGATTTAAAATTCTTGATAAATTTTTGATCTCATATTAAATTTAAATTATATTCATATAAATTATAAAAATATAATTAACTGATTTATGATAAAAAAATCATGATTCCAATATAACTTAATTATAAGGCTTAAAGAATCTGTTTCTAATAAGTATTTTATAATAAAAAATTTATTTAATTTTATTTCATTAAAATTTATAATTTATATGTTAATAATTTAATTTATTTATTATATATCTATATTTATTAATTTAAATACAAATAATAAAAAATAGTAGCCATATTGTTAATGTAAAATCATCTTAATCTTGAAAAATAGATTTTATAAAAACTCATTTTATCGACACGCTTTGCGGGCTTTTTTGTGAATTAAATTATTCCATACAAATGCATTGACTTAGATAAAATAGATTATATATTTTTAATCATTATTATAATAATTATTTAAGATGGAAAAATTAAATTTTACTTGTAATGAATGGTACAAACAGATAAAATATATTACTATAAATAATGTAAAAACATGTTTAATGAGGGTTAGTATCAAGAGATAGAAGTAAACTTACCAAGAAATAATTAACATTATAATATTTTATTACTGTTTTTTATAGAATATCTACACAATAGAATAATACTCTATTTTGATCAATTAAATTTAGTTTTTGTACCTAAGATTGACTTTTGACAAGATATGTTATATTGTATTCATGTAAAATAATTAGTGAGCCTTTTCATTTATTTGATGGGTGGGAATATTACATTCTATTTTTCTATATCCAAAATTTTTCAAAAATATATATTTTTTATTATATAACAAAAATAATAATGATAACACATTTAATACCATATTTCAAAAAAATATATTTTTACTCTTCAATCGATTATTTTCCAAAAAATTAATATTTATTCATATTTTGATTTATTTAAAGTATAATTACTTACCCCAAAAACAATTATTTATGACAAAATTATTTTAAAATGTTGAATATTTATGTACAAATTTTCATAGAAGGACTCTTTTCATTCTGTTCAAATAAATATTTTTTCATGTTAAAATGTTAAATTATCTTGGTTATTGTTATACTAAGTTTAATGTGGTTTAACTTGAAGATGTGGATAAAAATATATCCACCACATGTATAAATGTGACTAAATGAATTTATTTCAACCCTATCATAAATTATATTATACATTTTGGTTCCTTTTTTCAACTAGACATGATTATGATATATATATTATTTAATCATTTATGTACTTCCAAGTGTGTCCTTTCCCTTCCATAGAAATGGTTATCACCTCTCCCCGATTTTCCACTCTTCATGTGCTTTATATCATGGAAAATACCTTCATTAATAGTTTACTATGTTCCTTCCCCATATTTTAGATCTCTATTATTTCCAAAATAGAATACTTTCAAGGCTTAAGGTGTAATCAAAAAGTGTTTTCCGAAGGAGAATGTAATCAAATTCACCAAGATCATTCTTTTTTTACTTTATCCCATACATCCTTCAATTATATCCTAAAATATTCAATATAAATAAAAAATTATAAACCTTATACCTATGTTTTATTATCTGTATGGAATAATATCTTTGTATCTCATTTTTCATCTAATGGGATATAAACCCATCTCCCATGTGTACGCTAGACTACAACCTCAAGAGTAGATGTAATTTTTTCGTCACTCATTTAAAAGAAATTTACTAATGATTATAAAAATGAATATATATGATACTTATTACATAATATATATTTATAAATTTTAATATATCATGTACTTCCCCTCCCATTCACCCATTATGGAAATGTTAATGTAGATCTTGAGTAAATATGACCTACCGTCTCATTGATGTGATGTGATTCATTTTCCTTGTGAAAAATTCAAATAATAATAATAATATGAATAAATTAAATAAATAGGAAATATATAAAATTAATACCATTCAATAGATGATAAAAATATATCAAATGAATAATAATAAGAACATTATTGATTAAATGATCAAGTTAACACATGAAAAATGGTAATAATAGAATACTATTAATGAATAGTAGATAAAATGTTATAAGATTATAATAATTGATATTATAAAAATTAATATGGTAATTTTATAAATTAATAACAATTATTAAACAATTATATGGGATTTCAAATCTTGTTCTTCTATGGGGAAATGTTATATAAGGGGATTTTTAACTTAATTTATATTCTTTAAGTTTTACATCTACTTCATTGACTATGGAGATCCATATTTATGTGTGAAATAAATATTTATTGAAATAAGTAGTAATTAAATTTATTTTAGTTTGGATTTAAATTTATAACATGTAATCAACTCAATTATTAATTATCCTTCAATGATACAATCTTTGTAAGGAATTTTGTCTCAATTTTAACTCAATTGAGTCATATTTTGTATTATGCACCTGAATAATTTTATGTAGTGTATATTCTAACCCATTTATCAATGGAACATGAATATTTATATATTATTTTCGATTAATTAATCAATTAAATTTAATAATTCAAATGTATTTTTAAAAAAAAAATTAGATCTAATTTATATTTTGTTTAAGTATACATTTTTACACGTCCACATTATAAAAAAAATTATAAAACATATTTTCATACACAAATAATTATTTATGGAAATTTTTATTATCAAATAATTTTTTATTTTTTGAATGTATTCTTTTTTATGTTATCCTGAAAAGTTTATTTCCAAATTTGAATATAAAAAGACCAAATTAATGGTTTCTTTTTAGTGTATATTACATTGATAGACATTCTCCCATCTATAACAATTTTTACTTATTTTAGCTTCATATGATAGTTTTCAAAGATTTTATAAATTAAACTCTATAATTAAATATTATATTAGTGATTACCTTTCATTTCCTTTTATTCTAAAAATTAAAATAATTTATCAAAAAATATATTTTATCTTTCATTAATTTTGTGATCATTTCACGTCTAATTTTTCCAAAATATCCATATTTTTTGTTTTTGGGATATCATTATTTACTAGATAATATTTTATTTATACATATATTTTTATATATTGAATTTTATTAGATTGGATGAGGAAATATAGATAGTATGTATTTCTTATGCAATATAACTTTTAATAATACTGCAAACTATTTATTAATTTAAAAAAATATTTCAATATATGAGAAATATATTGTAAATTCTTTGATGAGTGGGACATGGTTATATATATCCTTTTTATGCATCAATATGTCAGATGAGAAAAATCAGTTATCTAAATTAAATAGTTCTTTGGTGTATACCTACTCATAGTTTTTACTATCTTGGTGAAATGCCTTAATAGTAAATATTTTAAGATATCTAATATTATGACATCCAATATTAAAAAAATTCTTATTAGATAATTAATTTATTATTCTCAATTGTATTACTAAATTTATATTATCCATGGATGCGTTTAATTCATATTTTGTTGATTAAATGGAATCTATTTTTAGTTATTTATGTTTCCATGTTTATTATGACTTATTTATTCATAATGGGAACTGTTTTGCTCACCATTTCTCCTCAATTTAGATCATATTTATTGTGTTTTCTAACCCCATTTCATTAAGAAAAATAGTTTAATATTTTCAAAGATGTTGTAATTTCATATTTTATTATGTGATACATTTTATTCCCAATGTAAAATGGGTATCATGTATATATCTCATTCTATAAGACTACATAATTGATAATAATTCATGATTATATCCCTTGTATATATTCCATTTTAATAATATAGAAATACCATGAGGTTACTATATTTGTGTTTGTTATTGTTGTTATTAAATGTGGTGGAGTAGAAACCTTGGGATCTTTATTTAAGAAAATATAAATCAAGGAACACAACCCTTGAATGAACATTTGTATACATACATATATATATATATATATATATGATAGAATCCAAATACCTTGGTATGGTAGAGATTATATGGATTTCCTAGTTATAAATCCATATCAGGACAATATAGGTGGATATTATTTTGATATATTTTCTTTTATGTAAAATAACCATCAAAATAGGTAGATGATTATATCTTGGCCATCATTCTAGTTCATGGTGAGTGCTCCATTGATACAAAACCATTTTTAAACACCTGAGTGTCATGCTCTAGTTAATTCATATTTTATTTAGGGACAATTATAAAGGATTTGAAAAACTTATAACCATTTAAAGACTGGGTTTAAACTAAGGTGACATGGAATGAAAATAATGTGTCATGATTTAGATATACTATGAGTAAATTTTAAATGATTTCTAGGTATGGTTAATATTTCTCATACATTGAATTTTATTTTCATTCATTGGTTGGAACTAGAAGTAACCATACTAAAATTAAATAGAATAAGAAATTCTTTGATTATGGGAAACCAAATTGGTGGAAGACTATATTGAAATATATTGAGATTATTAAAAATCTATTATCATGATGTATGATTAATAACATATACCATAACCAAATCTTATACTCCCCAAATTATAGAAGGATAGAGTTCTTTGAGGCCTCGAGTGTTGGAGACCGTGGAGGAATGAAAAATAGACACCGTATATATGAAGGATGTGGGTAGAATAACTCAATAGAACATCTTAATGTTTTTATGTTAATGATTGTTTAGAAAGAATGAAATTAAATTTTTAGAATGTATGTTAAAACTTATGAGATCAATATTGAGTTTTGAAAAAATATGAAGAGTTTATATAGTATAGTTTAGATGTTGGGTTGTTTATTGTTTGAATAATATATGTTGAACCTTTTGTGTTCAAAGGAATTTTTTGAAAAAAATTGTATTATTTCTTTATATGAATAATTATACATTTATGGAAATTATAATAAATTGTAGTAATTTTTTAGTTTTGGTTAAATTTTAATGATAATAACAAAATCGTTTTATTTTTTATTTTTGATTATGTGATCCCTTCAATGTGTAATTTAGTAAATTAGGTATGAAATAATTTATCTTTCATACTCATCATTTGGGTAAAGGGTGAGGCTTTGGTGAAAATTTATTACATGATGAAATTATACATCTCAACTAAGTATATATCAAAATGTTCTTATTCAAAACAGAAAATTAATTCCTCAACTCTAGGAAAATTTTATTGAAACAAAAATGATAACCTTTTATTATAATTTATGATGAATTGATGGCCTTTTCCACCATAAATTGTTTTTAAAGAAGTGGTCATTAACATTCTCTCAACGATGTTCTTTCTCACTATCCCATAGTCCATACATTTTATTTTTCTCATAAGTTTATATATTTTCACACCTTACTGGTTTCATCTTCTTTGGAAGAATTGTTTTTTTCAATATGGACTTTAAATTTCCATTTCTAACTATTTAAAAGGAAGTAGTATTTACCCTTTTTATGATGTGGGTTTTCCAAAATGGAATATTAATAGTAAATCTACTTATTAATGTGAAAAAATTTAGTTTACATGACACAATGTTTTTAATGATGGTAAAATTTAGCACCGCAATATTATAAAATAAATCTATATTTGATAGCATATAGAATATGAAACATTGAGATGTAACAAAACCTTAATTATTATTATATAAATATAAAAATTATATAATTTAATTAGATTATTGTGCATGAATGCAGATAAAGGCATTACTAAAATTATGTATAATGGTTTTACATAATTTATTGGTTAATAATAAATTTATAATCAACATATTTTTAATTTAAATTTATTATTCAAAAATACATTTTCATCAGAGTTCATTTTTATTGTTTTTGGTGAATAAATAGTATAATTATTTTTTTATATTTTTTAAAAAGTTTTTTAAAAAATGAAATTAATTATATAAATTTTCTTTTTAATTTTTATCTTATTATAGATTTTTTGTGATTTTCTAAAACAAATGCTGATGACAACTGAAAATTAATGTCTTTTATAAAACTATGTCTTATATCACATAAATAATTCAATTTAAATACACCGTTGTATTATTTATTTATTATTAACATGGTATAGGATCTTTGTTGGTGAAAATAATTTAATAATATAATTAGAATCAATATTTTAATTATATCTTATATAATTTCATTTGTATCCTTGAAACAAAATTTTCTGATAACCACTTTATATTAAATAATTTATTTCCACTATAATTATTTAAAATAATATATATATATATATATTTAAAATGAAACATATATATAATAAATATAATTATATGAATTGTAACACATATAATGATAATCACAAGTGATATAGTTAGTTTAATATCATCTTATTCATTAAAATTACATTTCTTAAAATGATTATTTTTCAACACATTTTGTGTGATTAAATTGGAATTAAATTCTCCGACCACTATAAAATTATTTTGATAATGTATATTTTCTATTTGGAAGAAAAACATTCAATATAATTTAATTTGTTGGACATAATTTTATTTGATAGTGAATAGAAAAAAGATATAATATGTTACCATATTTAAGGTTACAACTGGTTCACATAGGGTTAAACTATATATATGTGTGTGTGTGTGTGTGTTTATGTGTGTGTTTGAAATAATTAACTAAAAACATTCTATAATATTGTTTTATTAAATGATTTCATACAAAAATATACTCAATTAGTCAAATAGTCTATTGATAATAATTTTTTATAATTTGGGATCACAAGGTTTATTATTTAGAAGATATATTATATTTGACTAATTTGAACTATAAATTTGAGTCTTTGCATTTAATGTAATAGTTGGAATATTCTAATCAGTTTTTCCTTGTTACAAATTTAAAAAAGTGTTCATTTATTTTTTGTTTTACCATAAAAAATTGTGAAATCCCATTTATTACCTTTTTTTCAAGGTTTATTTATTTTTACACATAAGTATGAAACATTCCTAAAAATTGATTTTAGTGAATTTTGTTTTCTAATATTAAAATTTACTATTAAATCATATTCAAATTAAATGGGAAAAAATAGATTCCAAATATTGAATTATAAGTTCTAATTTTTTTTCAATTCCTAATCTTTTATTAATATAATATTGTAATTAGAGTAATTGTGTTTATTTTTAATATTTATGGTTAAAATGAGTTTAAGGATGTTTAACTAGAATATACGGATTAAAATTTATCCAAAACATCTCTAAAACAGATTAGTTGAACTTTTTTTGGCCTAATATTACCTCATATTGGGAATTTTGATTCCTTGTTTGAACATTACATGATTATGTTATATATATTATTAAATCTTCTAAGTAATTCCTATTGTGTAATTTCCCTCTATTTGAAATGGATACCCCATATCCTCATTTCTAAAAAATTCATGATACTTTTTTCTTGAAAAAAACATCTATAATTACTTCCTTGTTTCCTTCCCCACATACATGTGATTATGTTATTTCAAAATGACCATTCATTTAAGGAATAAAGATTATGTCGAATGACAATTATCTAGGAGAATCAAATCACCTTCACCAATAACATTATTTTATACATCTTCCTTTACAACATTCATTTATTTCCTAAAAAGTATAGTGTAATAAAACCAGAATCTCATAAATTGATATATTTTATTATTGTAATGTAATAGTATTTATCCATATAAATATATCCATCAAATGAGAAATAAAACCATCCCTTGTGTGTACAGTGAACTGCAACCCCACAAACCAATGTAATTTGTATCCCATCACTAACTCACATGGATGGTCATAATGATAGAACCAAGGAATATATATGATTAATATGATATACTATTGATTCTAGAAATTTAATGTATAATATACATCCTTACCCTTTCATCTATTAAGAAAATGGAAACATTTCTAGTGCGTACATATGACCAACCTTCTCTATGAAGCAATCTCATTAATTTCAATTTTCCAAATTTAAAGAATTTTTCATAAAATGAATATAATGAATACATATTATATTTATAGAATTAATATCATTAATGATATGATTAAAATACATCCAATCTAAAATTTCCATAAATTCAAAAATAAAACATGCTGGAGAAAATAAACCCCTTTACATCCAAAAAATAGTTACAATATAATATTATTAATGAAAAAAACGTAATATATTTTAAGAGGATCATATATGATATTAAAATTATTAATATTCTTCTAGAGTAAATGATTAAACATTTTACAACCATTATATGGTGTTTAAAACATGTTCATTTATGGGTAAGCATGTGGTAGGGGTTTCACAAGTGAATTTACATTCATCGACCTATACAACTATTTCATTGACAATTTCATGAAAATTTTATGTCTGATACTACCTCAAATTATATTTTTATATGTTTATACTTTTTTGAGTATTTCTATTTGTCACATATAATCTCATTATTAATTAATTTTCACTTCAATGATATTATATTTTTAATATATTTCATCTCAATTTCCACTCTATTGAAAATAATTTTCTATTACACTCTAGTTAATTAATATAGTGTGTGTATACTACCAATTTGATGTATTTGAAATTAATATATTTTTTATTCATGGGCATTAACAATTAAATTGAATTAAATCTTTAAAGAGGAATGTTTAAAATGAAACTTGATCTTATTTCTCCTTTTGATTGGGTATATTTTTCTCCATGTTTATATTTTTCAAAATTGTTTTAAAAAAGGCCTTCATATTACTAAAATAATTTATTAAGGAAATTTTAGGTGATCTTTTGCATTTTATATTATTCTAAATGAATCATTATAATTTTATCACTAATGGTTCCTTTTAACTTTATATAAAAAAATTTAAAAGTAATGTTTTATTTTTAACATATATAACATAAATGATTATTCATATCACCAAAACCTTTTTATGATATTTTATATTCCTCTAAAATACTACATTTATTTTAAAAATAATTCAATTTTATGAAATATTATTTTCATTTTTCACTTCAATTTTTATTTATACATAGAAAGATATTAATTTCTCACAATATATATAATATATAATTATATTTGGGGGTGTTAACATTATATTGAATCATTAAAATTATTTTTATCATTGAAAACTAAATTTATATAGAATATCTATCTTCTTTTTTACATGGATATTATTATTTTCTAAACCATATATCAGCACTAAATATGGTTTTTTAATTTTATGTTGTTTCATATACTAGGAAAATATAGATATTATGTATTCATTAATAAATAAAGAAACTTATGGATCTATAATATTGTTTTTTAATTGAATTGATAACACAATATAAGACTAATTCATTGGAAATATAGTGATAGTTTATTCTTGATTATATTTGTTCACTCAACACATATTAATATCTTATGAGACCAATTGGTTTCCTAAATAAATTTTGTTTTTGTGTATAACTACCCACGTATTAATCTATCATCACACAAGGTATTTATGGTAGTGATATCATGATCTATAATATCAGGAATCACTTTCATTAATAATATATTTATTATGATTAATGAGATTACTGATTTGATATTATCCATTAATGCATTTCATGCTGATGTTATTGATTAAATGGAATCTGTTTTTAGTTATTTATCATTACACATTTATTATGCATTACATAATCATAATATCTTCAATTTTACTCACCCTTACTAAGAATTTTAGATAACCTTTATTATTTTACTTTTCTCATTACATGAGGAAGACTTGCTTAAATTAATTTCATGGATTCTAATCTTATTCTTTTGAAATGTATTATATTTTATTCCTAATGTAAAATGGTTATCATGTATGTATATGGTTCTCTAATACTAATAAAATATTTTTTTCTTTGGGATTATATTACTTTTATCTAATCCAATATCATAAATTATATAATGGATCTGGGTTATTGAATTTTATATTATTAAATCCATAAATTCTGACATCCATCAATATGGTGAAAACATAATGAATTGGTTTTCAAATCATTTTACTAAAGTTGTTTGGATTTCACCTATGTTTGTGTCGAATTTGAAGATTAAATCCCATAGTATTAAGATATGTCTTTGATTATATATTTGATCATAGATTTTTAGGCTAAATTATACCTTCTATTCTTATGTTATAGATAGTGATTTAATGGTTGAAACTTAATTGGGTTGTATTCTTAGCTTGAAATATACCCATCACATCTTGTATACATATGGATATAAAATACCTAGTCCTCATGTACAGAATTATACAAACAAATCACTAGGCATCATGTTATACTAAAAATAACTAGGCATGGAAAAATATGATACATGGAATATACTAGATGTCGTGTTCTTCCTCAATAAGGAAACAATCACATCATCATATCTCCACCCTATACTTAGGCCCATCATCATCATTTCCGCAGGTCTAACCCCCCCTAATGGTTAATCATGTGATGATAGTAAACTTGTGTCGAGCACCAAAAATTATACATCCAAAGGCAAGTCGGTGCATGAATGGAAATATTATCATGACATAGTAAAATGAGTACTTGTAAGAACATATAGATACATGAAATCACAATTTTACAATGAACCATAAGGTACATATTCATACTAATAGAATAAAACATCATAACAATCACTTGGGCTACACATTCACCCACATACAATCACAATCAACCAGGGTCCAAAATTTATGAACTATTGATATCACATCAAGAATATGATGGGGAAACTAGTAGAAGACCATGAAGTATCATCATATGTCATATTATCTACCTATGTGATCAAATTTCAAAAATGGACTAATAAGGAATATGTCTTATGTAGCCCAACGAAACACACCAATGATTCTCATGTAGTATAATAATATCATATGTTATAATGCCTTGTACATTAAAGGTTGGAAAATTTTGACTGAAAAGTGGTTCACTGGGGCCCATGACACTTTTTCATAATAAATTTAGTAATGTTCATTTAATTAATTACTAACAAAGACTCATTAATTAATTAATCATTATTATTATTAAAATCTCAATATTAATATCAAGGTATGTTTATGAATGTTGAAAGCCTCATAAAACATGTTAATATAGGTGATTAGATACCAAATGGTATAGTATATAGGACTACCCACCTCAATTAAATTCAACTCTCTTCCATGAAAAGTACTAATACTTTGTTTTAGTTTTAGAACCCATTGGGCAACCATCACTCTCAAATATGTTCTAACGCAAGGCACGAAATTCAAAAAAAACTAATTATAACTAAATTATACCTAAATATTTTAATATAAGAGACCCAAACAACTGAGGGATAATGGAATAATTTTTCAAATACTTACAAGTTTTAACATAAAATGGTTGTCAAATAATCTCTAGTCGAACCATGCCCACATGTTCATTGGCTCAAATAACTCATCAAGGGTTCAATGATCTGATTCCAAATTTTCTAGTTCAAAAATAATGAAAATAGAACATTTATTAACATATTTTAATATCCTGATTAATTTTAAAACTATTTATTTAATACATAACATGTGATTATAGAATATATCTTAGTGATTGGTTATAAATACATATGTAATGTTATAATCTATCTAGAATAATATGGGAAACTAAAAAAAATTTATTATTAGTTTAAAAAATTTAGGATTGATATTTTTTATGAATTTCTTAAATAATTTCTCTATAAAGAAACAAAAGTCTTAAAAACATAATGAGGATAGATTTAATGAATTCATTCCTGATTTCCATCTTCTAAAAAAATAGCTACCAACAAAACTTAGAGATACTGATGGGTTGTTTCCTAGTGAGGAAAATAAAAAATAGAAAAAATCATCACAGAAAACCTCACTCATCATAGATGAGAGAATTATATACTTACCAATATTGGGAGGATATTCAAAATTAATGGAAAGGGGTTCATAAACTACTATGAGTGGGAACATCTTACCGGTTCAATGTAATGACAAACGAAAATTATTTAAACTATTTATTTTTTCATTTAAAAAAATTATTGAATGTGAATATTTTAGATATCCATAAATATTATATTTAGGTGAAAAAATGTTAATATTATATAATTCCCATGATTTTAATAATTTAATATCATCCATGTAGGTTACAGGTGTAATGTGAGAATAAATGCCAATGAAACTAGGTTAAAAAACTACACATACATGAGTGTAGGCCAATATATAATGGTAAAGTAATTTACCTTTACCTCGCTCAATTTGACCATGGTAACCCTTCCATAAGAGTTGAATACTACATAATAGTTACTCAATGTACCTTTATGAAGAAAACATTAACCCTTACATGAGCATTGTATAACCTTATGCAAATCCAAAAATCCAAGCTAACCTTATGCAAAATAGGGGATTACCCTTATAAAAGTTCATTACCATTAGGAATCGTGGGGGATTACCCTTTTGTAAGTCCCTTACCCATATATAAGTCTTGATATACCCTTACACAGTGCTACAATTTCACCAAAATCGTGTGTGACTCTTAAAGAAAAATACATGAAGATTAAAACATACTTTTACCCCCTTGTAGTGCTTGATTATTCTTCCAAAACATATGAACCTTATTTAATTCAGGAGTTACCATTATGAAACTCATTCTTCACATGTAAGGATAAACTAAATATTAATTATTTTTACATTTTCTAACCAAACGACTTCAGAATTTAAAACAAAATGATTTTTTAAAAAATATGGCATAATCCCCCCCCTAAAATGAATTCTCATTCCCAAAAAGTGAATGCATTGGCCAAACTCAACACCTCATTCATACTTTATAAGGTGAGATTGATGCATTTATGGATCATAAAATTTTGTTTCTCACTGAAACACCAGTCAGAACCTTTCCACCTACCTTATTCCAAATCTAACAAACCTAATAAATACCAACTCCATGAACCACCAAACATGATTTATTAAATCATGGAGGAATTTTTAAAATTTTCCAAAATCCAAAGTCAAGTATGATCTGAATTATTAGGAGTTGTACACCAAGTTGGTTCACTAACCATATTATCCATCTATTTTTCACACATTAATAGATATATTTACCAATGATACAACTCCTTCTTAGCTTCGAGTATGGTTTTTTTTGGAGTCCAAATAAAAACAATTATGTTCTCATTGAACTCAATATCTGAATAAAACATCATAAATTTAACATGAAACCAATATCACTCTTTTCACCATAATTCTAACTCTATATTCCCCACATTATCCAATTTCTAATCTTACACAAACCAGAACTATTCTACAAGATATGGCATTTCACATGTGCCAAAGTTTATTCTCCAACTATAGTAGTGTACATTTTGTTTCCTTGTGACATATAAATTTGTTTTACCATCCCCCAACTAGTACTTCTTAGAACGCAATGAAAAGACCAGAATATCAATTGGACTAGTTAATAATTAAGATCCATGCACTGCTCATAGATGGATTTATCTAAATTAATTACACTGTATAATATGACTCATAATATAAGTGAAAAAAAATTATCCATCATCATATGTATACATTTTGAACTCTATCCTAGATGGGTCTTATCCCCTAACACAAACCACTACATTGAGTACCGCCATCTCTAACAATGAAAACCCAAGGATGGTTGTAAAATGGTACTCTAGACCATTATCAATGTCATATTATATCATGTAGGAAAATAATACGAATTAAATACTAAGCCATAAAAACTATTGATAATAAATCCTAAGGAACCAGTTTCAAGAAATTAGGGTTAACATAAACTGGATTTATTTGTTTCCTATAGTCATTTTTCATTCAATGTTCTTCCAATGACTAAAAAACATCCACATTGTTAAGATAAATATCCATCTTCCAAAGATGAAACTTACCATACATGTTACTTATACATGCACACTCATGCATTGAGGATATAAATTAAGGAACAAAAAAATCACTCTTAAACCTTAACATAGTGATTACCCACTTGTTTAAAACACTGTGATAGAATCTCTTTCCATAAAACTATAATCACATGGAACCTGATAGGAGTGGTAATCCAAAAATATAGGCTATTAAACATCGGATCCTACCCTTGATGCAACAAGCATAAAAAACATAGGAATCCAAACTGGTATCGTGAGTACTAACACTCTATATTCTCCATAATATTTTTCTGCAAAGAAATTTTCATTAAATTCCTTTAATAATTTCAATTTTACTCACATTGATAGGAATTTTTCATCAATGAAAATCATCTATATTCAATGAAACATGACTTTCCATTAAAAATGAATATCCTTACACTCGTTTAATCTAATAGGTATGAGGCATTGATATTCTAGTGATGAGAATAACATTTCTATGGATTCAGGGTTTCAGGAATCATCTATAAGGTTTGCCTCTGTGTTACAAATACTTAAATGTTTTCTAGGAATGACTTGCAATACATGCCATGACTTCTTCTCTTTTATAGTATACATTATGAGAGTCAATATATATTGATTTCATGTAAATATCATTACACTAGGTTCTATATGGATATAACCACATAGAGCACAGCTCAAAACAAAATTAATATGAACTATCCAAAGGATATTCACAAAATATTCATACTATGGAATCTAATTTCTAACCATGATTCAAAAAGGTACAAGGAACCCCAGGAATATAGGTATACTATACACATTATATTATTTTCAGTACGGTCTTCACTATCATCACCCAAGTGCACTATACCATAACATCATAAGAAAAACTATCAAATGTACACATGCATTGGGTTTCATCCAAAGTAACATCTTCAATAACTCATTTGAGTGAATATAATTAAATTTTTTGACACTATATAGATAAGTCATCTATCATATATATAATCACACAAAAGTAGTATTAATGTTATGAGAAACCTATGTGCTGATATGATGCAATTGGTTCTAGTTTTCAAGATATTCAAGATAAAAATCATATCAAATCACAACCCGAAAATAAATGTACATTACATAAGGTAAAATTGAATGACAATAGTGAAAACAAAAAATGATAGTCACACTCCCTAGTAACAATGAATTCCTTATAAAATAGTTTGTCATGATGCTCAAGTATGAGTTTCATCTCAAGATCCAATGAATTCCAATGTCACGTGTCTACTGACTCCCTAATATATGATAATGTGATATTTTATTCTATGATACCATTTTTTTGATAGGAAAACTCAAATAACCAGGACTTATATTGAATGAATCATGTCCTTATAAGTGCCTCGATAAAATCTAGAGGCTTCCAAATAGCAGTGATGGTCTCAAGTGGAATCATTGGGAGACTATTCCCTCAATAAAAAATGAAAAAAAATATAACTCAACAAGTGAATAGTTTACAACAAGGTAAAAATAATAAACTGCATTTATAATTATATAAAGAAATAGCATACATTCACCTGAGTACAAAACACTGGTTTGACACTTTGATAATAACATAAAAAAAATATAAAAATTACAAAGGACATGAATTTCTTATCCAAAACAATGACATGTCATATTACAGTATCGATACTCATAGATTCATATCATAATATACCATCCACTGAGGACTAAACATGAAAATATACTTATAACATGTGAGGTTTACTTAGTTACACAAGTTCCATGTCCACCCGAACCCGGTGTGAGTATAATATATTTTGACACCATCAACCCAATCTAGTGCACAATGATTAATATGAATTGTATATTCATGGTATAAACTCAAAATAATATAAAAAAGGAAATATAATTGTTCAGGAATAATGTAATCACCAGGCACACACTAATAACAACAACTACATGTCAAGCAGTCATGGACTAACCAAGTCACCCTGAACATCATACATGCCCACTTCAACTATATGCCAGAAGGATTATTATAAGGTATTTCAATGATAACCATTCTATCCAATGGGATTGTGAATATATTGCTTAATTTCATCATGGAACCATGTGTACCTGTGAATTTTCAATCTCTAGACCTCATGTATGACATACTTCTGGTAAATCACTATGATTCGAGTGATAGTTAGATATCCAAATGCATTGAGAAAAAAATAACTCGGCTTCCAAAGACATAGATTACATCTTATATACAAAAATCATGGAATTATCTAGTATCAACACTTTCTTTAGGTCCATCATTTCCATCATCACAAGTCATTTTCACACCATCCATGAAGGGTAAATCATGTCACAATGGCCTTCCTATTCCGATAACTATAAATGATACCTCTGAAGGAAAGGAAAATCATTCAAGGAAATCATAGAATAATATATCAACATGAGTATTATTAGAATGATTAAGATACATTAGATAATCAATGAACATGGAACGACACACTATACAGTCATACACATGGAATAATATATGACAAGGGTCTTACGATCTACAGATGCAACCACAAGTGATCACAATACATCATGGTCCACAATTTATATTAATAAAGATATAACATTAAGGATACAATTATGAAAATAAAAGAAGTGCATAGAATGTAGATATAAGTCATATCAGTTAAGCGAGTAATAAAATTTCATTCATGGTCCAGTTAGATCTTGATCTCATTTAGTACAAAAACAAACCTCAAAGTGTCCATGTAGTTTAATGAAATCATTTGTTATCAATACTCGACTATCAACGGGAAATATCAAGATAGTGCACAAGGATCCACTAGGGATATCATCACATTATCCAATTACATTATGAATGATTCATTTAATTAATATTTACTTAGGTCTCATTAATTAAATAAGAATTATTATTCCAAGAAAATAAATTCCCAAAAGATTTTTTTGAGTCATTCAAGTCCATTTAGACACAATCACTCACTATGTCATTCTTACACATTCCAATGTATTATAAATATTTAATAATCACTAATTTATAATAAATTAAATAAATAAAAACCCATAATCTAGGGTGAAAGGAATATACTCCTATAATACATTCCAAGAGTTGAATCCATGTTTCATCAAGTAATTTCCACTCAATCAATGTACATGTGTTTTTTGGCTCAAAATCTTAATCGTGGATTCTGGGATCCGATTCCATATATTTTATTTCAAAAATAAATAAAACACCACATGTGATGGTATATTTTTAAACCAATAATAATTCCCAAATTATTTATATAATCTATACCATGTAGATATTAAGTATTCCTTAAAAAATAAATCCAAATACACAACAAATTATAGAACCTTTATCTATGATAATTTGAGATGTAATGGAATAATTAGTTTTATTATCCATATTTATATATTATAATAATTTCACTAATTTTCTACCATTTTTCTCCATAAGTATTAAAAATTCATAACAAAAATTGACTATTAAAATATTCAAGGACAAATTACTTTATTTCCATCTATAGAAAACAAAACATAATGAAAAAATTATAGAAAGAGGGAATGTTCCATGCTTTGAAACCTTGATGGGGTACTCATATTCGTCAATGAAAACCTATAACATCTTAAATGAAGGAATTATAAATTACCATTCATGAGAAAATATCCAAAATTAATGGAAAATGTTTCAACAATATTTTCTGTTGAAACTATACATTGGTCTGTAGTAATGACAACCTCAAATGAAATAAAACATTTTTTTATTATTCAATTGAATATTGAATATTTGAATTGAGATCTCCATAAATATATTATTTAATTAAAAATGAGTCAAGTTTATTAAATTACCAATATATTATGAATTTAAAATCATCATAATATGTTATATGTGTGAACATAAAAGCAATTATGATGAAATTGTGTAAAAATAGATCCTAATATCAGATCACGATTCAGTTTATAGGTAAATTAATTAACCTTTATGTAGTGATTTCCATACATGGTTACCCTTATTAGAGATGAAATAGTAGTGTGATTGTAAGTATATTTACCTTTAACTAGTGGAAAGTTTACCTTATCAAAGGAGGGTGTTCCCTTACATGACTCCAAAAGCAAAGCTACCCTTACACAGTGTATGTGATTACCCATACGCATATATCTTACCATTATATAGATTAGGTGATTACCCTTACACAAGTCCCTTATCCATAAAAAACATAGTGTATTAACCTTACCCAAGTCCCTTACCCAGAAATTGTATAGTGGATTTCCCTAATGTAAGTCTTTTTTCTATTCACAGTTGTTGTTATACCCTTATATTGTACTATAATTTCACCATACCCCAACATGAATCATGAATACATTTACACATTTCATTAAAGCCTCCTTTTACCCTAACATAGATAACAACTTGTCCACATACATTTATAAAACATATTTAATTCTCAAGTTACACATACGCAACTCATTGGCCATATAAAAGGGTTAAATATAGATTTAGATATTTTAATTTTTCATGACAAAAACATAAGAACATAAATAAAAAATATAATAATTATGATATTCCAATGAATTTTTTCATTATGGAACTGTTTCTTCATGGTTTAATGTGACGGTTGATTCATTGATTCTCTACTTTTGTGTTTAATTGGAGTTTGATATTTTATTCTCCTTTACTTATATCCTTGTTCTTTTTTATGGTTGGATAATCCTGTAATTGATGGATTATTTGATAGATTTCAATTCTATGATCCTTTCATGATTTTTTTATAACATTAGACTCTCTAAGTTATGATCCCTAATTATAGATCATTAATAACAAGATTGTGTAATGTGGTTTCATTAAAAAAATTTATAATTTGGAAACGTTGTATCTTTAATAATATATAATGGATTTCTATTTTATTTCCAACGATTTATTTAAATATTTTGGAAAACCATTTTGAAATGGAATGGTTTTCTTGTTGGAAATATAAATAGAAAAGTCTAGTGAAATAATGTTTTTATTTATGGAAAATGTTGTTGAATTAAAAAGAATGATTTGGAGTATAAATTTGATAAGAAATTTTCATAAGAGATGTCATTGAATGGTTTATTTTTTGAAATAAAATTAAATGATTTTAATGGAATGAATTTTATATGATAACCATTTTGTATTAATTTGTGAAATGAAATTGAATATTCTGAAACATGAACATGGGGATTATTTAAATGGTTGTTTGAAATTGAAATGGATGAAATCCACTATAATGATTTATTATGTAGAAGAAGATAGCATCCTAGGTAATTGTGTTGGAAGAATACATAATAGGAATCTTTTATAACTATAGAGTAGTGAAATGATGTTGAAAATGACCAGTAATTATATTGTGTATTGGATGTTTATTCTTTTAGTTTTTCACTTGATTCCCCTATGATTTTTATCATGGGGAGTGTGCACACGAGGAGCTGTAATTCCCCATAGTGTGTGAGGATCTCTATGATAACCATATACTATGACTCTTAACTAATGTTTTATGATTATAAACAATTTATTTGTAATTGTGTTTGACTGAAATTATAGTAATCCTTGTTTCTATAAAACTAATCATTCATTATTGTTTTATTAATGATTTGTATATATTCATTTTTTTAAAACATTGACACTTATACTTGTTTTATTCTTTACAGTGAAATATTTTTAAAATCATTTTTTCATATGATATTTGAAGAGATTTATATAGCTTATTTTAAATAAAATTGAGCATAATTGGTTTATCTAATATGAACTTCCTATAGAATATTTGGTGAAGGAAAAAATTTGAATTGTTTCTCACACCCTACCTGTTAGTTTTTAATTTATTATATTTTGTTATTCAATGTCAAGAAAAAGTTAAATCAAAACTTATAGGATTTGTGTATTCATAATAGTGGGACCATGGGAGTTTGTAGTGACTGGTGTATTGCATGATCCACCTGCTACGAGGATATCAAGTGACCATTTATTTGATGGTTATGTGATGATTTTGGTTGAATTTAATTTTTTAAGACCTATTTTTTATAACATCTAGAGTCTAAATAAAGATTATTGTATTTTAATATTTACTATACGTGGTATCTTATGAACTTCTTCTTTTTATTGATATTTATTATTGATAAATGTTTACCACTTAATTGTTCTTGATTATAATTCTCTAATCACCAACCTATGTGGATGGTGATCTCCTTGAAGGCTACATTAGAAATAATTGTGGTTATGTTTTTTCATGTTTTCCAGGTTTTTGAAAATTTATTATAGGAGGTAGAAATTAGTTTTAATGTAAACGCATTACACCCAATGGAAAAAAAATTTAAAAAACATTGTAAGTAATTTCTTTATATTTAGTGTTCATGTACAATGTGAATTAAAATGGAATTGATTGGATTTTTTCCAATTATAACGATCTAATTTAATATATATATTATCGGTTGGGGGATCCTGATTTGAAAACCCCGCAATCCTTTATCCAAAATATTAGGGATCAAATACTGGAAATCTCATTAGGGGATGTATGACACAGGTGGTGGCGCAGGCATGGAACGTGAAGGTGGTGACTCTATAAAGACCCATTATTGGTGATGTAGAAATGATGTAGACTTGATGACACATGAAGGATATTGCAGGAATGAAACTACATTAAGCATCTGGTCCATGTTCATAGGCCGCTTAGCCTTGAGCTAATGAGCTATGTAAAAGGTCCCCCTCTACACAGATAGAAAGAGGTCATTCATGTCATAATAAAAATAAATATCATGTAATTTTTTTTTGAAGAAAATATATAATTTATAACAAACCCAAAAAAATAGAATAAAAAATAAAATAAAATAGAATATATGGAATATAAAAATGTGTATTCTTTAATTTTCATGCAAAAAAATTATTTTAAAAAATTACCCAAAACACAATCTAGGATAATTTTGAAATTATTATATTATGAATTAATTTTATTTTTTAAATTTAAGATGAATATAAAAATTAGAGTAATGGTTTGAAATAAAACTCTATAATGAATCAAACACAATTTAGTTAGAAAAATTATTTTTTTTTATTAAAAAATTTGTTCATATTTATATAATTAATATAAATCTATATAAACATAATTCTAAATAAAAATAAGGAATTAATTTTATTTATTATCAACAATAACTATATTTTTAAAATAACTAAGTGATTTTCAAAACATGATTTTACCATAAATGTTTTATGATTAGTAATATTATTGTATTTTCCATTACATCAACTATTAAATTGTTTCCTCCAACCTCACAAAAATTATAATATAAAAAGGTTTTAATATTAATGATGAAACATAAACACATTTTTAGAGATATAGCGTGATTAAAAATTCCACCACCAATGGTCTTTTTGTTCAAAATTCTTACATTTGTTTTTAGTTATTCCTAAATCACTCTCGATTTTATCTAGGAATCATTATGTTGAGTTATCTCATATTATTTATCATAATTAATCAATATATAAAATCATTATTAAGAAATTATTATTTGATTAACCAAATAATATATTCCAATAGTTTTTAGTTTTGTGTTCTGTATTAGGCCCCCTCATCAAGCATAAGAGTGAATATTGATTTCATACTCAAGTACCCTTTTTAAAGTGATATCCCCAAGGTATATCTATTCCATGTCCATATTCACATTCTAATATCTATAAAGGGGTGTAATAGATGGGATTACAACACAATATCTACTTTAAAAAATCTTTTGGATGTTTTATTATAATTATGCATATCCATTATATTAATTTTTTGTCAGAGTGGATACTCAAGAGGGGGGTGAATTGGGTTCCAATTAAAATTTCTGTTAAAAATATTTCTTTTAAAATCCCCCAAATTAAAAACAGAGTTATATTTTAGTGAATCTATACAGAGTGTAATGGTTCAATCAGTTTCTCAAAGATTGATTAGGTCTCAGTTAACTTATTCTGAATATTAAATTAACATTTCAAATTGACATACTGATTTACAATAAGTATAAAAACTTGATAATTTAACTATCAAAGTAGCTTTAAAATAGTTTTGTATTTCAAAGTAATAGAAGTATAATAAATATATATAGTTTTCTCATAGACTTAAATTGAAATGCACAGCAGAGTTAACCAAGAGGTTCAGTCTCAAAACGAGACTTAGTCCACTCAATAATTTAAATAAATTGATCCACACCCTGGATCGGGATTAACAACAGTGAACAACTGTCCAAGACACATAGGGACCTCTACCACAGTTCATTTTGGGAAAAGAAAACAATATCACACAGGTTGTTCAGGTCTTACTCGGCCTATACCACTATCCACAGTGGGAACAAAGAGTTATGAAGTTAGAGTGAAGATTTAAGAATCCTCCAGTTTAGCTTTGGAGACAGTGTGTGTGTGAAATAAACTGGGTACACACACTGCTCAAAATGTAAAGATAGAATCACTAAAGGAAGAATGTATCAGAGTTTAGAAGGCTCTAGTGATTGGTAGTGCAGCTCTGGACTCGTTGAATTTAGCAGAGATACTTCTGAGTCCTTTTATGGTTTTGATGTTAAAAACAGAGTATCATGATTCAGATTGATATCCTTCATAGGCAAGTGAGTTCTTTGATTTCCAGTGTCCTTCGTATGTTCTTCAGTAGTGCTGGATTGTGTGCATAAGAGTTTTCTTTAGATCATGCAAATGCACCTTCTTCTACTTTGTCACGTGTTCTTCAGTCTCTAATGAATATTCGTGGAAGAATTCTCTATTTATGCCATTTCGCGCATCTATCCATTTTACTGCAGCTCGATCTTTCTTTTTATTCCACGAGCTCCGGTAATGGGAATGATTACCTTTCCATGGGTACAAGGTATGGTCTCCTGACATGCCAATAACTGACATTAAATATCATTAATTAAAAGAAATCATATTTACCAACTCTTTCAAGATGTTTTTCCTTCTACATCTGCTTCGTGTGTTGTTCCCATTATAATGTAATAACTCTGGAATTACATGATTTATGTGATTTTATTATGAATATGTAACTACTAAATTTTTAATTTTATCTTTCCAATGAAAATAAAAGCATCGTTCGTAGGTACATATGGCTTACTATCTCCAGGTGATGGTGAAATCTGTTTTTCATCAACGAATTATTTGGATGGGTATAGTGATGGAAATAATATATATATACAAATATTAAAATTATAACATGATATCGTTTATGAAATAAATATACCATCATTTGTTAAAATTTCACCATTAATGGAATAATACCATCGCTCGTTCATACGAACGACCTACTGTATCACTGATGTGATGCAATTAATTTTCCTTGTTCACTATTCAATAATTATTCTATAATTGTATATAGTGATTAAATATTATATATATTACCTTAATACTATTCCAAATATGATATTACTATGTCCCATGAACAAGAACTGAGAATTATATGACAAAACTTGCATAAGAGAATGTTGAAATTATAACTATAGAGAAGGGTAATAATGAAATATTATTAACAAATAGGTGATAAGATGATATAATAGGATTATATATAATATCATAAATATGAATATGGATATGATATAAATTAATAACAATCTTTAAACTATGATACATGAGTTCGGAATATTTATGATGAAAATCAGGCCTTAGGTAATAGTTAATTTAACAATCTCAATATTACTCAGGTTTGTTTACATAGTATTATTTACAAGGGAATATTCAACTTTGATATCCATGTTTCAGAATAAACATTAATTAAAAATATTTTTACTATTATTCTAAAAAAATTACTTCAATTTTACCCATGTGTTAATTTTTACTAAACTGTTTGAAAGTAATATTTTTGGCATTTTTCAAAGAGGCACTTTCTATCATTTCTAAAGAAAGTATGAAATAAATGTTTTTAAACAATAAGTCATGAATAGGTTTTTATGGTGTCATAAATACTTATACCCTTGAATCTTAATAAAAACTATTTCATGTTTATATTCAAATAAAAAAATTTATTTTGAAATTTCTATTAATTTTATGAAATGAAATAATTTTTCAAAAATAAAGGATTTTTTTTTTAAGAATTATTTTCAAATTATCTCTAAATATTATTTTCCATTTTTAATAATTTTATTTTATGTTACTTGTTGTTTTGTTTTTGTCTTTCAAGGATACATTACCTATTACTTCTATGGTTGGTTTATTTTTATTATGAAATGATATTTATGAAACACATTTCTTTTAAATGGGTTACGTTATGCGGGAAGGATTTTTGTGAAAGCAGTTTCTTTTTATAAGTTATGATAAATGATTTAGGATCTAGTGGAACACATATCTATGGTTTTTATTATTTGATTTAGGGGAACTATATCTCTCTCCAATACATTGGGTTAAGATTTTTATCTCATGAAATTGATAGGACTATAATGATGAGTGAACCATGCTCCGAAATATAGTGTTGGAATTGTGTGTGAATCCAATTCAGTAATAGAATTTTTCCACAATAATGGTGTTGGAAATGAGCATTAACTAATATGAAAAATTTTCACTATTCTTATGATTATTCAAAAATTATATTTCTTATGTTATTCTCTTAGAGAATGAGTTATTTTTTATTTATAACTCTCTATGATTTATCTGATGACATGATATCATGATCTTTAATATATGAGATATAATGTTAAAATATATTCTTTATATTACTATGTATTATTATTTTTATTATATGATTGAAATATCCCTTTTCTACTATTGCTAATCAATTATGCTCACACATTATTTATTTTCTTCTACCCAAGTTATAAATAATGGTATTAAGTTAGAATTGTTAAAAAGGTTCAAGTAATGAAGGAATTAGTAAGAGATGATGTAGATATTTTACAGAAAAAAATTTGTTTCCATGTTTCTAATGAAACTAACCATTTTCAGTTAATCCATGGATTTTATGCATTATTTAATTAATATTAATCTTTTTGAATGTAATATCTATTTATAAAATGTATGGTCCATTATAATTTTTAGCAGATAAATGTTTAGTTAACATTTGGAACTAGGATGATAAAACCCTCATATAAACCATATGGATAAGTCTATGTAGTGGATACAATCCTCGAGTTTTGTTAACTATCATGAATAAAATAGAATATAACTTAAGGTTCCATAAATTGAAATTATGTTACTATTTTACCTTTATTTTGTTGTCTTCCATTTTATTAGTTTTTCTCATACTATAATTATTATTTTATTTAATAGATAGAACCTGAAAGAACTATGTTAATGTTGAATGTGATAGGTAATGAAATGGTTTTCCTCCTAAAATCCAAATGTAATGGTAGTAGGAATGAAAATTCCTTTACCATTCTCACACACCATTCTCATGGTATGAATCATGCTTGAATTCCAAGTGAGAAAAGGAGGTAACAACATTTGGTTGATTACATCATGAGGCAGCGCCCACCTTATTTTAGTTGGTCTTCTAATCCAATAGTCACTGAATAATTTATCAGTACCACTAATATGGAGTTATTTGTTCTCCAATGATAAGAACATTAGAATTTAATTTTTGAAGTTTATTGTTTGGATGGTGAATCAGATCATTGGTGGAACCGCATCAAGAATACAAGTAAACAAGATGAAATTGACTCAATGAAATGGGATGAGTTCAAAAACATATTTTTCAATATATAAATTCCTCATATTCATCATGTGAATATGGATAAGGCATTCAATGATCTTAATAAAAATAATTCTGAACCTATAAGTGTGAGTGATGAAAATTTTACATGACTTGAAAGTTAATTGACTATAATCATCATCCAACAAGAGATTAAGGTAAATTGATTCTTTAGAGCCTTAAAACAATGTATCTGAAGGAAATTATACATATGGAACTTTAGTAGCTATGATAAAATCATTCGATATGCTATCATAGTTGAGATAGATAATGGAGTCACTCATGAATCTTCTAGGTTTGAAAGAAGAAAAAAATGGATTCATGGAAATATGAAAAAACCAAAGTAAAACGAATATGAGATTTCTATAATGCATAATATCTGGAATGAAACATGGGGGAACAATATTAAGGGGACTGGTAAATTTTTTATAGGTGTAAATGTAGTTTATTGGGAAATTTCCATCTACAGTAACTGAAAAATTATATCTATCGATGTGAATAGATAAAATAATACAAAAAATGTACCTCCAACAATTAAATGCTTCAAGTGCAAGGAAAATTGGTACTATGCTAGAAAATGGAAAAACATGAAGGGATATATATGATGATTGACATCAGAAAACTCCTAGAAAATATTAAAAAGTAATATCATATGTGATTACTATTGGTGAGGTGGAGTAAGAGAATGAAGCAGTAAAAGGTACACATACTATCCACCTTAAAACTAATAAAGATTAATTTGATTCTAGATCTACCCAATATTTTATTTATATAGTATATTCTAAGGGTATCTCTATAATACATAATCATTTAGATGTTTTTTTAGCTATAAACAAACCCAAAGGACCAACAATCACATCATAAGTTTATAATTATTCCTGGATTAAAGATTTTTTAAAATTGCTTCCTTCAAATATTGTGATCCTTCATATAGTTTAATTGTATGTGATTGTTATCATGGATTGTATTTCTCTAAAAGAATATCATATCAATTTCTAGTGATGGGAAACCCCATTTCATATTCCAACTAAATCTTTGATCATCTATCTATGAAATTATGGATATAAACTTCTAGTGGAAATTAATTCCCTATATTTTGTAATAATTCTTTTAAATGAATGTTATATATGAAAGATATTTCGGTAGATTCTCTCCAATAATGATATACCTACTATATAAGATTTTTTTATGTATTTCTGGATGAATTTGCGAGTATTCCAAAAGATCATGAAGTTGGGTGTTATATAGATTTCATATCATGAGTTATTCCTTTTTAACAACTCTGTAAATAATTTACCCATTTCATATGTAGGAATTAATAAAGCTACTTCAATTGAATATTTATAAGGGATTCATATTCCCTTGTGAGTGACCTTGGGGTGTTCATGTTATATTTGATATGAAGAAATATGGATCAATGAGACTCTACATTGAAAATCAAGAACTTAACATGATCATTATCAATAAAATATATAATATCCCCCATATGGATGACATATTTGATCAACTATGCGTAGAACAAAACATTTCAATTATTAATCATCATTCTAGATATCATCATCTGAGGTCCGTGATAGAGGATATACCCAATACCAAATTCCATACAAGATATGGACACTATGAAATTACAGTGATGCCTATTGTTCTTACTAATTCCATAGATATCTTACTGATGTTAATTAATAGTGTCTTTAGAGACAATGTAGATCAGTTTATGATAGATTTATACATGATATTCTTATATATTAGAAGATAAAAAAACAAAATAATGATAACTTGAGTATTATTTTAAATTCCATGGAAAATTTTATGCTTTTGGGAAAATTTACCAAGTGTAGATTTTGGATTCTGAATGATTCATTTTTGGAACACATAATTCCATGATATGGGATATATTTGGATCCAACTAAGACAAATGTTATTGTACATTGTCCTAGATGAATAGGGGTAACTTAGATTTGATTTTTTCTTGGTTTGGAAAGATATTATTTATTTTTATGGAATTATTTATTACTATTATCCAATCAAATATTCATGTTTATTTTGGAAACTTTTTTGTTTATATGGATAGAGGAATGTGAAGATAATTCCAATGAGCTAAAAAGAAGGTTAGTTAGTGAACTTGTGCTCACACTACCCTATAGTGGTGAAATGTCTCTAATCTACCATGATGCATCCAAGAAGGGGTTTAGATGTGTTCTCATGAAAAATTATATTGTGATAGATTATGCCTCATGGCAATTTAAAACTCATGAGATAAATTACCCAACACGAGATTTGGATTTTTCTTCATAAATTCTGTAATTAATTAAATAAAATATTTTTTACGGATGAAGGTGTGACATATATACTGATCATAAAATTTTAATGTATATTTTCACTATAAATGATATGAATAAGCACCAAAGAATGTGGTTGGAGTTCATTAATGATTATTACTACTCAATATATTACCACCACATGAAATAGATTAATGTATTTGATTCTTTGAGTCAAAAGGAATATTCTAGAATATACATGATGAGGATTAAAAATTATTTATTGTTTATTTATTTTCAATGGATGGATCTGGAAATCATAATGAAAGGGTATAAATAATATCCTTATTTAATGAATGATCAACCTTATATACAATAGAGTAATAAGAATGCATAGAAAGAAGATGTAGAGTTGTAAAAGAATGTGAGAAATGACCCTACACTCAAATTTGATTAAAATAAAATAATATGGTTTACGAACAATGTCTATGCCACTTCCATGAAAGATTTAATGAGTCATTAATTAGATTATGCATATATTTTATCAATATATATTCATCAAGGAAGCATCAAAATGTATAGAAACATGAAACAATATTTATGGTGGGATGGAAAGAAGAATGGAATGTTGAAAATTTTTCTCAGTTCATTGAATGTCATCAATTTATGAATGTGAGATAGAAATCTAAGGGTATATTACTACCATTACCCATACCATAATAAAAATGGGAAGTCATCAACATGTTTTTTTTCGTTGGACTTACGAAAACATAAACAAAACACAATTCTATATTTGTTATATTTGATCACCTTATGAAGTATGAACACATCATTTGTATTAAATAAGATTTCTCTCTTGAAGAAATTTCCATAATAAATATTAATGAAGTGGTAATATTTCATGGATTACAACTTTATATTTCATCTAATCGGGATTTACTGTTTACCCCAATGTTCTGGAGAAGTATGTTGTGGGCTTTAGATAAAGAGTTACGTTTCCATAATTGTTATCATCCTCCAATATATGTGATTTTTGATATGAATAGTTGAATCTATAATTAATATTGAGATATTTCTATATGGATTTCAAAGGTGTTTGGTATCAACACTTTAATTTTGTAGAATTTTTTACAACAAGGACTTTAATTCCAGTATTCATATGGATACTTATGAATCCCTCTATGGAATGAAGTGTAGTGTTCCATCATTTTGGAATGAATATGGAGAAATAAAGTCAAGGGGACCTAATCTTGTTATGTAAATAGAATAGAATGTTTGATCTATTAAAAATCACATAAGATCATATTAGAGTTGGAAAAAAATTATGTTGATAGTTGAAACAAATATAAAGAGTTTGAAGTGGGTGACATGTTATTTTTAATAATATCTCTCCAAAATAGAGTGATTTAATTTGGAAATAAGGGAATGATAATCCCTTGGTATATCATTCCTATTGAAATTCTTGATCATGTTTGGAAGATAGCATATAGATTAGAGCCTCCACCAAATATTTCTCAAGTTTATAATGTATTTCATGCATCTCTACTGAGAAATTATATACATGATATTTCACATGTACTAATAATATAAGTCTTACCTATGAAGAAAAACCTTTCTTATGGAGAAAAACTGATAGATATACTGGATCATTGAGAAAATGTTCTATGAAGTAATACCACAATACTGGGAAACTTTTTATAGAAGAACAACCAATTTGATGAAGCTACAGTGTAAACTGAGGATTTATTGTGTCTAAGGTAACCCCATATATTTGTATAAAAGTGATGAATTTTTTGGGTGTAATTAATTTTAAGGTGGTAAAAATTTTACACCATGATATTTAAATAAATGTTTCCATTAAAACAATTTTTATTCTTAAGCAGTTTTTCTTCCATACAACCATGACTTTAAACGAACCGTGAGACACTACTAGTATAAAATTACATTAATTAACTATAAATTTTAGTGTAAGGAAAAAATATTAACGACTAATTATGAAATAAATATAATATCTCAACTAAATTTTCATTCATTGGTATTTAATGAGAAAATTATCATACAATTTTGTTAAAGTCACTCTAATATTCAAAAATATGTTCTCTAAAAAAATGAATCTTTTTTTCTATGAATGATATTTACATTTTAAAAATTTTATAAAATGAATTAAATTTTTGAATAAATAATTTCAAAATTATCTTAAAATTACTTTTCTCTCAAAATGTATATGTGATTCAAAATAGCGAAAATAATTTTTTGAATTAAAAAATGTATTTTATTTAAAAGCCTCTACAAGGCCAAATTTTTTTCGATTAGTTTTAAATTTTTATTATTTAAAAATAATACACTTATTTATTTTTAAAGTATTTTTACATGAATTTATTATAAAAACGTTTTATTTTTTATAATACAATTTTTCCAGAAAACTATTTTTCATGGAATTTAACTAGGTTTTATATTTAGATTTTAAAAAATTTATGTTTCCACTTTAGAAAAATTGATTCCATATTTAGACTTTTATGTTTCAAATTTATTGAATATTTCACTTTTATTTTTTCTTAATATGAGAAGAAAGCCTATAAAATTTCGTTACTATAGTAAAGGGTAAATTAATTAATTTATATTAAAAATAAAATGATAAATATTTAAAATGAACCAAACACATTCCCAAATTTATTTGGATGAAGAAAATTCTACCATTAACACATTAGAAAATAAATTAGGTTGTTTAATAGACATTTTTCCCTAAACATTCCTTATATAATATATGAAAGTCACAAAATGTCGCTTTCTTTATTATAAATATCCCTTATGTGACTACATAGGGATAATGTTATGTAATTAATTAATATAAATGTTAATTGTTTAATTAAAAAACTTATTTTCTTGATAAATATTTATTTCTGGATTTTTGGGACTCATAAATGTGATTTTTATATTTTTAATATTTTATATTAAAAAAATGTTGAATTCCTGTTTTAAATACTATATCATTTTTAATATAGGTATAACCAAAATATATATTTGATTATAAATATTATTATAAAATATATAAGATTTATCATAATTATGGTGTTTTCTTTTTTATTTTTGGTTCTCAAATAAGTATATTAAATAATTGCAAATTTTTGATGTAATGCTTATTTTATTAATTGAAATATCAAATTATAGTTATTAATATATTAAATTGAATACAACTTGAGGGAATTAATGTGGTCAAATAATTTTCAATATTACCTAGACCTCATAATTATGGAAATTATTTTCTAAGTTAACTTATCATCAGGATATTTTTGAAAGTCCATGTAATGAATAGTGTCAAAATTCGATTAATGATATTTAATAATAACAATTTTTTGTTTTATTTAATAATCCTAAATCATAATTAAAGATAAAAAATTATTATATTGTTTAAAATGTTATAAATCATTCACGTGTTCTATAATTTACATAACATAAGTAAAAATTACAACCTTTTCATGTTGAAATTCTTTTACCTTAGTTAAAATTAAAATAGGTTAACTATGGGTTAAAAACTTATAAGAATTAAAAGAATAAAAAAACATGTAAAAAATATATTTTATGATTATATTACAATCATATCTCATCTCTTACATGAATCCACTTCCTTTTGGATGAAATTTCATTATGACTGAATTTATTATAAAATAATATTTTTAGAAATTTAAAATGTTCCCCTCACATCAATTATAAAAAGGGCACATACTCCATAAATTTTTCATATCACATTGATATGTTCTGCTAAACCATCCCATACCAATTTATATTAAAAACTTACCTATCAAAATTTTGTAGGTTCTAGTCTTCTCAAAATACCAACCCTCCTAGTGGCCCTAAGAGGAGATCTAAAGGATGATCATCAAAGAAGATGTAATCATATCTATAGAATCATTCCGGATTATTTATTCTTATACATACTATTGATGTGTTTTTTACATTATAAATTAGTGAATTCAATACCACATATATTATGAGATTTTAGTATTATTATTATTATGCAACAACCATATTCCACCATTTATTCATTATATGAAAAAAACATCATGTGTACTTATATACGACTTTTCTTAACCAAGATGTGGTGCAATCTATTTTACATAACCAGATTATTTTTATGAGTATAATGATATAATATATATATATATACATATATATATATATATATGATAATAATAAAATTATATTGATTTTGGAAATTCATATACCATTCTATTCCATACCATTTTACCATTAAGGGAATGATTCCATAGCTCGTGTGTACGTATGACCTACAATCTCCATGATCTGATGCAATTAACTTTCCTTGATCACCATTATATAATTATTATATAAATGTATATAATGATTAAATATTATATATATTATCTTAATAAATAAATTTAGAAGATTAAAAAATATCTTATTCTAAATAATTGGGACTTCTATGACAAAACATGAATAGGAAAATGGAGCTTTTAACACCCGAGATAAGGTTAATAAAAAACTATTATTAACAAAATCATCATAAATTGATATAATAAGATCATATATAATATCAAAAATATGAATATGGTTCTTATACAAATTAATAACATTCTTTAAACCATTATACAGTTGGTTTATATACTTATGAACAAAATCAGACCTAAGGTAAGGGTTAATTTCGCAGTCTCATTTTAATTCTGTATTGTTTATACATTAATATTTTCAGTGGATTATATATCTTACATGTCCATGTTTCTTAAAAATGTTTTCAATTTTATTTACTATTATTCTATAATTTATGAAATTCTATTTTTATATTTTGTGATGTTTTAATAAATGGGTTGGAGGTAATATTTTTGTCGTTTTCTAAATGTTGTACTTTGTGACTTTTCTTACAAAAATTCCAAAGGAATATTATTTTAACATATACGAAATATAAATATTTTTAAACATTCATGAAACCTTAATCCCTTGAACCTCTTGTTACAATATTACTAGGTTCGTTTTTAGGGAAAATTTTTTCTTTTAAATTTTTTACATCATTATATAAAAAGAAATTCTTTTCCAAGAAGAAAGAACATTTTTATCAATAATTACAATCAAATGTTCATTCAAAATTATTTTCCATTTACGATAACATTATTTTATGTTAATTATGATTTATTGGGTGTATATTTCCAGGATACTATCCTTATTATTTTAGGGTTCATTTATGTTTATAATGGAATGATATTTATGAAATCCATGTTTTACCTTGGTTATATTATGATAGAAGGAGGTTAATGATACCCAATTCACTTCATGGGTTTTGAAAAAAAGATTGTTCTAATGGAACACATACATATGGTTTTTGTTATCTAATGGGTCAGAAATATATCTCCCTCTAATGCATTGGGTAAATATTTATATCTCATGAAATTGATAGGGATTTAATGAGTAGTGATGTCTGTTTAGAAATATACAGCTAGAATGGGATGTGAACCCATTTTAGTAAAATAATTTCTCCACTATGTTGGTATTGAAAATTAGCCTCGACTAATATAAAAAAACTATATTCTTATGTGTACTCCACAATTTTATGCCTTATATTATTATACCATGGAATATGTTTTTATTTCATTATGAACATCAATGATTTATCTCATACATTAAATCTTAATCATTGATATTAGTTATAAAATTCTAAAATTTATTATTTATGTTATTATGTATTATAATTTTGATATAATCATTATCTCCCTTGTATTCCCTTACTGAGAATCCGATCTCACCCTTTCTGATGTTTCCATTACTCATAATAAGAACAAATTTATTAAGTAAGACTTGTCAAGAAAGGGTTATAGTATTAAAAGAATAAGGGGAGATGATATAGATATTTTATAAATTAGTGGATTGTGTTTCTTTTTTTTCATTTAAACTGAACCTATAATGTTCAAGATTAAGTTTTTATTGTTATTTAAAGAATATTCTTCAATTTATATGTAATTTCTGTAAAACCCCGAGATTTTATGAAAAATATTCTTTTTAATTTCATTAATGTCTTGTGTTGTACGCTACACCAAAAGGAGGTTTCACAACACGCATCCTTGACTTGCCTTTCATTACACGTAATCATGACCTTCCTTGATAGCGTGTGTAGTACGCAATACCGAGTTTCACTAAACAACGATAAGCTATTAAAATATTATTAAAACTAGCCGTTATGAATAGTAATAACCACTTTTTGAAATTTTGTAAATTTTATTTTTCAAAATGGATTTCATTTTTGGATTAGGAATATCGAAGTTAGCTTAGGGTGAAATTTTGGTAATTTTCGAATAACTTTCATATTTTGATGAATAGTGGAAATTACTAAATTTTAATTAAAAACAACTTTTTCAATCGAAATAATTAATAGTGGTAAATTATTAATTTGAGTGGTTTTAAAGTATATTTAGAATATATTCTTACAATTTAATACAATTTTGGTCATTGGATGTAATTTCACATTTAAACCAGTTATAAACAAGTGTCAATCTTTTGATAGTTATTATCTCTTAAAAACACGCCTTTTGTTTTGACGACGAGAATTAATTATTAAATTAATTAATTCAACTGATATGTTTTGAATTTTTTAAAATAGAAATAATTTTTGAGTTCATAATATCAAATATAGCTTAGGCCGAATATTTGGTATTTTTCTGAAAACTTTCAATTTTTAATGAATAGTGAAACCACTAAGTGGTAGTTAAAAAACTGAATTTTTCATAAAACTTAATTTTTATGCTTCTGTGAGTGGAATTTCAAAAATCCGAGAGACATGGTTGATGTCAGTATGTAAAATTTGGTTCAATGAGATAAAAATAAGTTTTAGTGAATAGTAACTTTTTACTTTTATTTACCACGGTTAAAAGTAAATAGGGTAATTAATGGTAAAAATGATATTATTATTAACCTAACACATGTCCAAATTCTATTGGATAAGTGTAATTCGACCAAAAACAAGCTTAGGAATAAAATATGACCATTTAGGCCCACTTGGATTAGATTAGGACATTTATTATTATTTAATTCAAAGAAGAGTTAAAAGAGTTAAAAGCAATGTTTATTTACTAAAACATTTTTAATACAGGGTTATACATAAGATAAAATTCGATTTTAAATATTAATTATAAATCTAAATAGATTTACTACATAATGGTATTTTATTTGTAATTTTTAGACATTAAATAATTTAATTTATTTATGACACAACGATGATGCAGTAATTATCTTATTAATGAAATATTGACATAATTGATGTTATAAATACCCAAATAAATATAATTTGAGACTTTTCATGAATTCCACTAATTTTATAGGTTAATATAACATGTTAATATTGATTTAATTAACTCTTTTCGAACTTATCATTCTGTTATGATTTTCACAAAAATCAATTACTAAATAGTGTCAAAATTGACATGAAATAGTTTTTAAAACAAATATTATATTATTAATTATTATTTTATTCCAAAAAATCTACGGTTCATCAAAATGACTTAGATAAGGTTATATATATTAATAATAAACAATTTGGGGTTCGTTTGACTTCTTATAGTAAGTTTATTAACCTTATAGTGTAAGAACACAAGAAGACACGGTAAAAGTAAAATTATTTAACTTAATGTTAAATCTAAATGATAAGGTTAAAATAGGAACATAAACTTGTCTAAATTCTATTTGATGAGAGGATTTAGACCCATACCCACCTTGGACTCGAAATAAATCAATTTGGAGCTATTCAAAACCGATCTTGACTTTATAATAATATAATATTTTTCGTTATTCCAAAGGTGCCCCTCTCCTCCCTTATAAAAGGGCACCTCCTCCCTCTCTTCCTCACACAACTTTTAGCCTTCAAGATCGGCCAAACCCTGCCCAATTCTCCTCTCCACTTCCCTAGAAACATTCTAGAGGTTATGGTCTTCCTCAAAGACCAATTTTAGTGCCCTAAGAGGAGGTCTCAAAGAGGCGCTTCAAAGAAGAGGTAATTTCTGTTACCGATTCATTCAACTTTATTTCTTCTTCCACTTCTTCTTCTTAGGTTGTTTCATTATGAAGTAATAATATCAGTATCACTCATATACTGATATGTTATTATAAGTATGAAACAACCCTATTTCACCATCTATCCATCCTATGGAAAACAAAATCACCGCGCGTGCGTACGTACGGAATACCGTCTCCACGCCGTGGTGTAATATGTTTTTCCACCAACACCTTACATGGATGGGTATTATGGTGTAAAGAATATCTATACATAGTTATTATAACATCATAATGATTCTGATATATTGTATCATCCACTCCAATTCAATTAAATAATTATGGAAATGATATCATCGCTCGTGCGTACGTACGGACTACCGTCTCCACGACGCGATGAGATTCATTCTCCATGTTAACCATTTAAGAATGATTATAAAGTATATATAAGAAATAATAATTAAATATATGACATTATAAAGCTACTGTATTTATGTGTATATATATGTATGTAATCTACTTAATTCCACTCAATTTAATAAGGAAACGAAAATAGCGTTCATGCGTACGTACGGCCTACCGTCTCCATGAACGGTGTATTTCTTTCCATTTATCGATCCATTATATATATGTATATTCTGAATATAAATTATATATAAATCATGTTTTATATTCTATAACTAAGTAATAATGATCTAAGTAATCATATGAATAATTACAAGTTAAAACACGAATGACAAATGAGACGATTTTACCCAAAACGCTACTTTAACATAAATTTATAAAAGAACGGGTAATATAAAGTTATAAGTGAACCATATATGATATAATAACAATGAATATGATTCTGTAATAAGTCAATGGCATTATTTAAATCATTATACAGGAGGTTCGGACACTTACGAAGCAAATCAGACCTAAGGTAAGGGAAATATCACAATCTCATTTTTATCCGAGATTGTTTATACTTTAGTATTTACTGGGGTTTATTTTATCATCCACAACCATGTTTCCTCAATATTTAATATTATTTCCATTCACCTAAAATTGTTTAAATCCTATTTTACCCTTCGGTGAGTTTTTAGTAAAAGATATGATAGTAATCTTTTGTCGTTTTTTGTACGAGGTACTTTTTGACTTTTCCGACAAAAGTACGAAGAATGTTTTTTAACTTATACGACATCAATGGATTTTTAAAACATTATTTACAAGAAGAATACTTTACAAGATTTCAAGTTTATTTTTAATCAACTTCTTTTAGTTTACAGTTGTATGACATGTTAAGAAAGGAAAACTGTTTTTTTAATGAAGAAAGGATATTTTCCTCAAGAATGGAGTTCAAGTGTTTTATCAAAATTATTTTCCATCTAATATAATAAATGGTTCTGTTTTATCCCTATTATTACATTTATTTGATTATGTTGTGATGGAATTATTTTTATGAATTCCTTTATGAATTGTTTTATGATGTCATGATGTTTAAGATTCCCATTTGTATTACATGGGTTATGCAATGATGTATGATTTATGATTTTGTGGAACACATAAGAATGGTATCATTATGAGATAGGTGGGACCTATATCTCCCTTCAATGCATTGGGTAAATATTTTATATCTCATGAGATAGACATGGCTGAAATGGTAGGTTATACCGGTTCAGTGAAACAGGACTGAAACGAGGGTGGCTCGGTTCAAAAAGGGACTTTGTCCACTAAGATAGTCTTGGAAATGAGTCTTGACTAACAAGAAATGATTCTCTATGATTATGTGTGAATGCCACAAAGTTTCATGTTTTATGTTATGATTATTGTGATTACATTTCACTGCCATGATTTACCCCATGTTATGAAATTATGATCTCTTTTGCAGGTTAAGATTTCCAAAAGTTATGTTCTTATGTATATGATGTGATTGATATTTCTTTTGTTTACCATTACTGAGCATTTGAGCTCACCCTTTTATGTTTTCTTTTCCCCGGGATATAAAGAAAGGTTTTAGGTAAAAAAAGGATGATCATTATGGGAGATGTTGAAGATCTTTCACCAGGATTAGAAGATTATATTTCGAGTTTCCAAAGACACTAAACTATTACGATCCTTGTGTGTGTGTGTTTGTTATGTATTAAGTATTCCGAAAATGTAATGTAATGTCAATGTACGTCAAGATTCGGGTCTCTACAGTTGGTATCAGAGGAAAGGTTTAGTCAACCTTTGGAAACTAGGATGCGAAAACGTTAGTGAGATCCCTAGAGATATTTCTAAGGTATGTCTAGGGATGTCCCTAAGGTTAAGTATACGTATAGGTTATAGTACTAGAATTACGCTAACGATCATAGAATTAAACCTAAGATGTTAGATATTGAAGGTACTCCCCCTTTATTATATTGTTTTCCCTAGCATGATTTTTGCCTCTCACACTATTCTTTTTGGGTTTTAGATGATGGCTGGAACCCGAAGGAACCGTGTTGATCACTGTAATGGACAATGCAATGATTGTCCTCCTGAACAAACAAATGTTATGGGAGATGGAGTGCAAAATCTTATTGATATACTTACACAAGCTATGAATCATTCTGGACTTCCAAATGAGCAGAGAAGGGAACAATATTCTATTGAGTCCTTCATGAGGCAACGTCCACCTTCTTTTAGTGGGTCTTCTGATCCACTTGTTGCTGAACAATGGATCAGAACCACTGAAAAGATATTTTCAGTTCATCAATGTTCTGAACATGATAAAGTCATCTTAGCAGTATATCGTTTGGAAGGTGAAACTGATCAATGGTGGAATCTTATCAAGAATACAAGGCAAAGAGATGAAATTGATTCCATGGAATGAGACGAGTTCAAGAACTTGTTTTTTAGTAAGTACTTCCCTCGTATTCTTCGAACGAAGATGGAAAAGGAGTTTCTTGAGCTAAAGAAGAAGGATGATGAATCTGTTGGTATATATGAAGCGAATTTTACAAGACTTGCAAGATATGCATCTGGCATTATCATCCAACCTGAAAGTAAAGTTGATCGATTTTTCAGTGTCTTAAAACCAAGTCTTCAAAGGGCATTAGCTAAACGAGGCTTTAGTAGCTATGAAGAAATTGTGCATTGTGCTATGAAGGTAGAAATGGAAGTTGGTGTTACATAACCATCTCATGGTTTTGAAAAGAAACGAAAGATGGAGTTCAAGGAGAAATCTCAGAATAATGGTAAAAATAAAATGAATGTTTCCTTATGCTCAAAGTGTGGAAAGAAGCATCGTGTAGATTGTCTTAAAGGGACTAGAAAATGTTTTAAGTGTGGAAAAGAAGGTCATCGAGCAGCTGAGTGTCGAAGTAATGGAAAAAGGGTTTCTAATGATGTGAACAAAGAAAACACTGTAGAGAACGCACCACCAACACTTCATTGTTTCAAGTGCAAGGAGATGGGACATTATGCCAATAAATGCCCTAATCTAAGGGTTAGTGATGATCAACATGAGCAACCACTTAAGGCAAAGGACAAAGGGAAGTCACATGTGATCACTATTGGCGATGTTGAATATGACAATGATGTGGTGGAATGATTAAGTGTTTATGTAATGGGATTCCAAAATAGTGTTGTATATAGTATCGTGGAATATTGGAATATTTATGTATTGGTATATTGTGGTTTTCAATAATTTTATGGTACCAGTAACCATGGAAAGTGATTGAGATATTTTTGGAAAAAGAATGATATGCGCAAAATGAAGGGAAACGAGAAAATGAAATATTTGACAGTATTCATGAGCTCATGATTGATATAAGGACTAAGTGATATCATGGTTTGAGTATATAGAATTATGAGGATTTCGGTATGTGGAAGGTGTTAACTTTTAACTGCATTCATGTTTTCACTATGGTTCAATGGGTATTCATTTTTCAAGAGAATACATGATTAAGGTATTCACATGATTGTAATGTGACCAACAATATATATATATGGGGGATAAATGAATTTGGACCGAAGTATTTTAGATAAGACTAAATATTAGAATGGATTATGTTGGACATAAGTTAGGATAAAACGTTTTTCGATATTATTGATGGGATGTTATAGTAATATAGCTTTAGAAAAAGGACAACCTGCAGGACGGGCGACAGCCCATCGCGTCGGACAAGGCTGTGGGAATCGAACCCACAACCGAAGTGCGACTGGTCTTTATCGCCTACCACTGGCCTATAGGAAGTCCCTAGTTAGTAGAAACTGGTTTTATTTTATTAAGCGGTATGATAAATGAAGTATAAGTTCATTTTTGAACCATATACGATTAACCATAAGATGGACTTATAACTTTTGCTAACCATTTGTTTGAAAGAGATGGAATGACCCGTCATTCTATCATATGATCTACTAACACTTCACGAATAACAATTTCAACTTCATTTATTTAAGAGATGAAGTGGAAATTGTTGAAGGCACGAACAAAAGTTAGATTGTACCAAAATAAAGTAAGTATTTATTCTAATTCAAATTCTTCAACTTTAGGGTAACAATCTTGAAAACCAAAAATGTTGTCCTAGTGCTCTTATATCTGATTAATCAGATGGTACCTTAGATCGTCACAAATTTATGGATTTGTGCTTTTTGGCTTTTCCATAGCCATGTTCTCTACCACTCTCCATCAGAACATGATGGTTAGATTTTTCCTCCATATCCATATTTTCACCTATGTGGAAACCCAGTGATTAGTTTATTTGGGTAATCATTACGTTTCATACTTTTGTTTTTAAAGATTGGTTTTGGTATTCCTTTTTACGATGTGGGTTTCTATTAAAGAAACTTTCAAGTAGTAAACCATTTATAACCCCGACGAATTTCGAGGGCGAAATTCATTTTAAGGGGGGTAGAATGTAACACCCCGAGATTTTATGAAAAATATTATTTTTAATTTCATTAATGTCTTGTATTGTATGCTACACCAAAAGGAGCTTGCACAACATGCATCCTTGACTTTCCTTTCATTACACGCAATCGCGGCCATCCTTGATAGCGTGTGTAGTACGCAATACCGAGTTTCACTAAACAACAATATGCTATTAAAATATTATTAAAACTAGCCGTTATGAATAGTAATAACCACTTTTTGAAATTTTGTAAATTTTATTTTTCAAAATGGATTTCATTTTTGGATTCGGAATATCGAAATTAGCTTAGGGTGAAATTTTGGTAATTTTCGGATAACTTTCATATTTTGATGAATAGTGGAAATTACTAAATTTTAATTAAAAACAACTTTTTCAATCAAAATAATTAATAGTGATAAATTATTAATTTTAGTGGTTTTAAAGTATATTTAGAATATATTCTTACAATTTAATACAATGTTGGTCATTGGATGTAATTTCACATTTAAACCAGTTATAAACAATTGTCAATCTTTTGATAGTTATTATCTCTTAAAAACACGCCTTTTGTTTCGACGACGGGAATTAATTTTTAAATTAATTAATGAAACTGATATGTTTTGAATTTGGTAAAATAGAAATCATTTTTGAGTTCATAATATCAAATATAGCTTAAGCCTAATTTTTGGTATTTTTCTGAAAACATTCAATTTTTGATGAATAGTGAAACCACTAAGTGGTAGTTAAAAAAACTGAATTTTTAATAAAACATAATTTTACCGCTTCTGTGAGTGGAATTTCAAAAATCCGAGAGACACGGTTGATTTCAGTATGTAAAATGTGGTTCAATGAGATAAAAATAATTTTTGGTGAATAGTAACTTTTTACTTTTATTTACCACGGTTAAAAGTAAATAGGGTAATTAAGGGTAAAAATGATATTATTATTAACCTAAAACATGTCCAAATTCTATTGGATAAGTGTAGTTCGACCAAAAACAAGCTTAGGAATAAAATATGACCATTTAGGCCCACTTGGATTAGATTAGGACATCTATTATTATTTAATTCAAAGAAGAGTTAAAAGAGTTAAAATCAATGTTTATTTACTAAAATATTTTTAAATATAGGGTTATACATAAGATAATTCGATTTTAAATATTCATTATAAAGCTAAAAAGATTTCCTACATAATTTTATTTTATTTGTAATTTTTAGACATTAAATAATTTAATTTATTTATGACACAACGATGATGCAGTAATTATCTTATTAATGAAATATTGACATAATTGATGTTATAAATACCCAAATAAATATAATTTGAGACTTTTTATGAATTCCACTAATTATATAGGTTAATATAATATGTTATTATTGATTTAATTAACTTTTTTCGAACTTATCATTCTGTTACGATTTTCACAAAAATCAATTACTAAATAGTGTCAAAATTGACATGAAATAGTTTTTAAAACAAATATTATATTATTAATTGTTATTTTATTCCTAAAAATATAAGGTTCGGCCAAATGACTTAGATAAGGTTATATATATTAATAATAAACAATTTTGGGTTCGTTTGGCTTCTTATAGTAAGTTTATTAACCTTATAGTGTAAGAACACAAGAAGACACGGTAAAAGTAAAATTATTTAACTTAATGTTAAATCTAAATGATAAGGTTAAATTAGGAACCTAAACTTGTATAAATTCTATTTTATGAGAGGATTTCGACCCATCCCCACCTTGGACTCGAAATAAATCAATTTGGAGCTATTTAAAACAGAACTTGACTTTATAATAAAATAATATTTTTAGTTATTCCAAAGGTGCCCCTCTCCTTCCTTATAAAAGGGCACCTCCTCCCTCTCTTCCTCACACAACTTTGAGCCTTCAAGCTCGGCCACACCCTGCCCAATCCTCCTCTCCACTTCCCTATCAACATCCTAGAGGTTCTGGTCTTCCTCAAAGAACAATTTTAGTGCCCTAAGAGGAGGTCTCAAAAAGGCGCTTCAAAGAAGAGGTAATTTCCATTACCGATTCATTCTACTTTATTTCTTCTTCCACTTCTTCTTCTTAGGTTGTTTCATTATGAAGTAATTACATAAGTATCACTCATATACTGATATGTTATTATAATTATGAAACAACCCTATTTCACCATCTATCCATCCTACGGAAAAAAAATCACCGCGCGTGTGTACGTACGGAATACCGTCTCCACGCCGTGGTGTAATCTGTTTTTCCACCAACACCTTACATGGATGGGTATTATGGTGTAAAGAATAACTATACAAAGTTATTATAACATCATAATGATTCTGATATATTGTATCATCCACTCCAATTCAATTCAATAATTATGGAAATGATATCATCGCTCGTGCATACGTACGGACTACCGTCTCCACGACGCGATGATATTCATTCTCCATGTTAACCATTTAAGAATGATTATAAAGTATATATAAGCAATAATAATGAAATATATGACATTATAAAGCTACTGGATTTATGTGTATATATATGTATATCATCTACTTAATTCCACTCAATTCAATAAGGAAACGAAAACAGCGTTCATGCGTATGTACGGCCTACCGTCTCCATGAACGGTGTATTTCTTTCAATTTATCGATCCATTATATATATGTATATTCTGAATATATATTATATATAAATCATGTTTTATATTCTATAATTAAGTAATAATGATCTAAGTAATCATATGAATAATTACAAGTTAAAACACGAATGACAAATGAGACGATTTTACCCAAAACGCTACTTTAACATAAATTTACAAAAGAACGGGTAATATAAAGTCATAAGTGAACCATATATGATATAATAACAATGAATATGAATCTATAATAAGTAAATTACATTATTTAAATCATTATACAGGAGGTTCTGACACTTACAAAGCAAATCGGACCTAAGGTAAGGGAAATATCACAATCTCAATTTTATCCGAGATTATTTATACTTTAGTATTTACTGGGGTGTATTTTATCATCCACATCCATGTTTCCTCAATATGTAATATTATTTCCATTCACCTAAAAGTTTTTAAATCCTATTTTACCCTTCAGTGAGTATTTAGTAAAAGATATGAAAGGAATCTTTTTTCGTTTTCGTACGAGGTACTTTTTGACTTTTCCGACAAAAGTACGAAGAATGTTTTTTTAACTTATACGACATCAATGGATTTTTAAAACATTATTTCCAAGAAGCATCCTTTACAAGTTTTCAAGTTTATTTTTAATAAAATTCTTTTAGTTTAAAGTTGTATGACATGTTAAGAAAGGAAAAAAAAATTAAGAAGAAAGGTTATTTTCCTCAAGAATGGAGTTCAAGTGTTTTATCAAAATTATTTTCCATCTAAGATAATAAAGGGTTCTGTTTTATCCCTATTATTACATTGATTTAATTATGTTGTGATGGAATTAATTTTATGAATTCCTTTATGAATTGTTTTATGATGTCATGATGTTTAAGATTCCCATTTGTATTACATGGGTTATGCAATGATGTTTGATGTATGATTTTGTGTCACACATAAGAATGGTATCATTATGAGATGGGTGGGACCTATATCTCCCTCCAATGCATTGGGTAAAGATTTTATATCTCATGAGATAGACATGGCTGGAATGATAGGTTATACCGGTTCAGTGAAACAGGACTGAAACGAGGGTGACTCGGTTCAGAAAGGGACTTTTTCCACTAAGATAGTATTGGCAATGAGTCTTGAATAACAAGAAATGATTCTCTATGATTATGTGTGAATGCCACAAAGTTTCATGTTTTAAGTTATGATTATTGTGATTACATTTCACTGCCATGATTTACCCCATGTTATGAAATTATGATCTCTTTTTCAGGTTAATATTTCCAAAAGTTATGTGCTTATGTATATGATGTGATTGATATTTCTTTTGTTTACCCTTACTGAGCATTTGATCTCACCCTTTTATGTTTTCTTTTCCCCAGGATATAAAGAAAGGTTTTAGGTAAAAAAAAGGAAGATCATTATGGGAGATGTTGAAGATCTTTCACCAGGATTAGAAAATTATATTCTGAGTTTCCAAAGACACTAAACTATTACGATCCTTGTGTGTGTGTGTTTGTTATGTACTAAGTATTCCGCAAATGTAATGTAATGTCAATGTACATCAAGCTTCGGGTCTCTACAATTTCTATTTATGATATCTTTGGGTAATTATATATGTCTTTTTTATTTTTATTGATAATAAATTATTCCATGTTGGATAATTCTGTTATATTAAATTATGTATATAATTTTATGACGTGAATTTCATGTTCTCATACAATTATTATTATCGTATGCTCGTTTATTAACATCGACTGATATCTATTACATTTAACCTTATAAATCATATTATCTCATTCTTTATTTGTTTCCCTTCATAAGGATGTTGATAAATGAGTAAGTATGTTATATCCAGAAGGTTTATAGTTGAGAATAAAATAATTAGAAATGATTAAGATAATTTATATTCTATTTTTAATCAATGTTTCCAAATACAATAAACATTTGTTTTCCTTCTGTGGATTGTATTGATATAAATTAAGAATTTTCACAAATAAGATATATTATACTTGTATGAAATTTATGGGTAACTATATAATAAAAGAAAATAATAAAATTATAGAATAAAGAAGACATTGATATTATTATTTCATAATTATTGAAATATATATTAAAGAGTTATAAGAATAAATAACACGAAAATTCTCTATTAATAAGTATACATCTTCATTAGAAAACTGCTTTGGTTTATACAAAAATAAATCCTTGGATGTAATTATTTTCAATCAAGGACCTCTAGGACATAGGGAAGGATTTTAGTAAGTTATTGTTTTTGGGGATGGCCAAGATAAGAGTATCGTGATGTGTGGAGAAGATAGTAGAGTGGATGTCATTTTATAAGTGGGGGAGAGGACACACATTGAATATTTCAAAAGATTATACAATATTAGGGTATTAAATAATGAAAAATACATAAGAATGAAACTTTTTCAATGTAGATATATGGTATGGTTGAAATATATCCATCTAATTGGATTTCATCAAATTTTTAGGTCATTTAATCAATTGAATTTTTAGTTTTCACACTTTAAACCCTTTTTAAGTCATACCATGTTGACAATTTTTTTACCAATATTACTATTAATAATATCCAAAATTGAAAGTGGGGTATAAATTTAATTGGTAAAAAATTATTCCAAGTATGGATTCCATTTTATCAAATAAATATTTGTGTCATCATGATACCATATTCTAGGTATGATCCTTGGTTTATGTTTTCTCTCCTTTTTGATTGAGTTGGCCTCTAGTAAAACTAATTGTTTCCTAAATATAAATGCATTTTAAAGCCTTTAATGGGTATGGAGTGTATTTTTTTATTATATAAAAGATTCTGATATGAGTTTTTGTAGTTCATCTATCGTTGGATTTGAACATATAACAGTAAATTGGTATAAGTGTCCCACTAGCTACTCAGTTAGACCCATATGAAAACCGGCAGGATGCTGGTATTTGGATAGTCTAATAGAATCCCACTGATAAGTTTATGGAGTGGGGTGGGTTAGGGTATAATTATGATTAAATAATAACACCACAATCTATTTTCATGGGTTACTAGTGGCCCAGTCATTAATCCTAGCACTACTAGCCAACCTGTGGAAGCCAATCGCTAGCTGGAGGCAGATATCTAGATATGGAATAGTTGGTTTGTATCATTATTCATTTATATTATTCTATTATATTATTAATTAAATAATATCTATTGAACCTAATATTACCCCTACGATCCTAGAGACTCTATAGATATGAATAATTTTCCTTCTAACTATGTATCATCATGGATCGAATTTCTGATTAATAAATTGATTTAATTTTGTTAAGTATAATTTCAAGTTTTTCCTGAATTACCCATTCATTAACTCTATACATATTTAAATATAATGTATCCTCCTTTATTTGATGGATTAATATCATGATTCTTTTTCTTTTGTTTCTAGTATCCTTTTTTGATTCGTTCTATTTTATTTGACACTCGAATTGAGGATCACATGTTAGTGATAAATGATATAACGATTGAGATATGTTGTTTTGTACAGAAATTTTTATCAATACAAATAATTGTCTCTATATTAATTTAAAATGGATTTCATGCTAATATCACAAGATTTATTTTATTATTTTGATAAATATTTTGGAATGTTATATTGTGTGTCATGAAATATCTTTGGCAACTGATTTTGAAATAAATTATTGATTTCTAGAAAATGATCATGAATTGAAATGAATGATTTGAAGATTGAATTTGATAAAGAATTTTGAGAAGTGGTTTGAGTAAATTTCATGTGTTTTCAAATAAAATGAATTGATATTAATGTAATGATTACTAATAAGATATTTGATATTGTTTTGTGAAATGAAATGAAATGTTTGGAATCAGTTTGTTGGGGTTGACTAAAATTATGGAATGAATTGATCTAAGACTGTTTTCAATGAATGATAACCCCATATATGATTGATTCCATTTATAAAAAAATGGATCATATGTAATTAGTGGATAATTAAACTCATAATCATATATTTTATCTACCTATATATGGATTAATGATGACTTTTATGAATAAACATATTGAGGGAAAGGAGTTCATTCATTTCAGGGTTCTCCTCTTCCCCCCACGGATTTTGATCTAGCGATGTGTGCACATATAGAGGAATATTACACTAAGATGTGTGGGAATACCTATAGTAACCTAGTATCATGACCCGTAACTATGTTTCTATGATTGTATCTAATTATCACATGAAAATGATTGATTGAAATTATTATTCATGCTCATTTTTTTTTAAATATTATTAATCATGAATTTTTTGAAAATGATTCTTATAAAGGATTATTTTGAAGGAAATAAAATCCATTATTTTTTCTATTCTACACATATAATTATTTTAAAAATAAATTTTTCATGTGAAATTTAAAAATATCACCATGTATTATTTTATATAAAATAGATCCTATTTAGTTTATTTGATACAGATTTCTTATAAAATATTTGTTGATATCATATTGGGATTTGTTTGTCACACCTTAAATTTGGATTTGTACATTTTTTTTGAATTATTTTGCTAGGTATATAAAATTGGAATGCACCACTAAAATCTTGTGTGTTCTCCTAATAGTAAGACCATGGGAGTTGTCAGTTTATAATGGAATATGTGATCCACATATAATGAGGATATCTTGTGAGGATTTCATTGATGTATATTTGATGACATGGGTTGACGTTATTTTGAATTTTGTAGTCTACCTTGGCCAATTTTATTTTTTATGAATATATTGTTATACCTTTTGTAAGGGGTTTTGAATTAAATTATTTTCATTGATTGGATTTTCTTTTAGAGAAATCATTCCCTCTTAAGTTTTCATAAATCAGGGTCACTAGGTCCCATCCCTTGGGAATTAGTAATTCCCATAAAGTTGTTTCACAGTAGATTTGAATACTAGTTTTCCGAGTTTTCCTAGGTTTCTATGAATATTTTTAATGAAATGAGGTCTTTTTCATTCTTGGATCATGATATGTAACTTGAGATGTATTGGTAGAGAGGGGATATAATTTTTATAACTTATGTGGTAGATTATGAGAGATTTCTTGGTTATATGTCAATGTAATGGTCCCCCAGTTTCCATCGGCTTTTTTGGAAAACGTTTTTTTAGGGGTTGTTTGATTAAATAGTTTTATTTCTAGGATTTAATCAGAAATATTTTCCCCATGTTTAATTCTAATTAATAGAGTTGACGATATTGTGTCTCTTTACTAATGTTTACCTTATTATCTATGGATGTTTTGTAGTAACATTCCAATAATAAAATGTTTTAATATACATTATAAGGGACGTACTGATTAACCACAACAATAGAACTGTGCATTTTTATTGAACCTTTTAATGATTGTTGTGATTGAGGTGCAAGATTTTGGACATGGATCTCAACCTATTCCCATTTAGTCTTTATAGGATATAACTGGGAAATATGATAATTAATATCATTATTATGTGTTTTCTTATTAGATACAACCATATTTCAAGGGTTAGAATGATCCTCAATATGTAGATTATAGTTTGAAAATTATTAACAAATTATATGTGTTTCCGGATACACTAAATTTAATTAAGGTTAAATGTTCCATCTTCAAATATTAAATACATAGAAGGAGTTGATGGGATTCTATAGTTCTATAAAATAAGGATGAGTTCATTGAGTAGAAATACATCAAAACACTATTCATTTAGTCATTATTTCTATAATTTATGTTATTAATAACATCAATTGTAACACCATGATACTTTATAAGAACCCAATCATCTATAATGTATAAAACACAAAATAATAAGCTTAAATGAACCAAGAAATATAATTATTTAACCACAACTCTCATAACATAGTTATTTTATTTTATGGAATTATTAAGTTTAACTTCATTATTAAAAATATGTATATGGGTTTTATATTAATTATTTTTTAAAATTAAATATGTACTCTATTTTTTTGTGATGTTATCTTATTCATCAAAAATAATTTTCCATAAAAATTTGATTTTATTTCATAATTCAAGTAAATAATATAATTAACTTATGGTATTTTTAGAAAATATATTTTTCAAAATTAAAAAAAAATTTGGAAATCAACATGGCATAATTTACTTAGAATAAATTTTTTATAATTTTTTGAATATACTTATTTTTCAATGAATACTTATAATTAATAATATTTTTAAAATATTATTTCCTTTTATATAAATTAATTGATTTAAAATTCTTGATAAATTTTTGATCTCATATTAAATTTAAATTATATTCATATAAATTATAAAAATATAATTAACTGATTTATGATAAAAAAAATCATGATTCCAATATAACTTAATTATAAGGCTTAAAGAATCTGTTTCTAATAAGTATTTTATAATAAAAAATTTATTTAATTTTATTTCATTAAAATTTATAATTTATATGTTAATAATTTAATTTATTTATTATATATCTATATTTATTAATTTAAATACAAATAATAAAAAATAGTAGCCATATTGTTAATGTAAAATCATCTTAATCTTGAAAAATATATTTTATAAAAACTCATTTTATCGACACGCTTTGCGGGCTTTTTTGTGAATTAAATTATTCCATACAAATTCATTGACTTAGATAAAATAGATTATATATTTTTAATCATTATTATAATAATTATTTAAGATGGAAAAATTAAATTTTACTTATAATGAATGGTACAAACAGATAAAATATATTACTATAATTAATGTAAAAACATGTTTAATGAGGGTTAGTATCAAGAGACAGAAGTAAACTTACCAAGAAATAATTAACATTATTATATTTTATTACTGTTTTTTATAGAATATCTACACAATAGAATAATACTCTATTTTGATCAATTAAATTTAGTTTTTTTACCTAAGATTGACTTTTGACAAGATATGTTATATTTTATTCATGTAAAATAATTAGTGAGCCTTTTCATTTATTTGATGAGTGGGAATATTACATTCTATTTTTCTGTATCCAAAATTTTTCAAAAAAATATTTTTTTTATTATTTAACCAAAATAATAATGATAACACATTTAATACCATATTTCAAAAAAATATATTTTTACTCTTCAATCGATTATTTTCCTAAAAATTAATTTTTATTCATATTTTGATTTATTTAAAGTATAATTACTTACCCCAAAAACAGTTATTTATGACAAAATTATTTTAAAATGTTGAATATTTATGTAAAAATTTTCATAGAAGGACTCTTTTCATTCTGTTCAAATAAATATGTTTTCATGGTAAAATGTTAAATTATCTTGGTTATTGTTATACTAAGTTTAAAGTGGTTTAACTTGAAGATATGGATAAAAATATATCCACCACATGTATAAATGTGACTAAATGAAATTATTTCAACCCTATCATAAATTATATTATACATTTTGGTTCCTTTTTTCAACTAGACAGGATTATGATATATATATTATTTAATCATTTATGTACTTCCAAGTGTGTCCTTTCCCTTCCATAGAAATGGTTATCACCTCTCCCCGATTTGCCACTCTTCATGTGCTTTATATCATGGAAAATACCTTCATTAATAGATTACTATATTCCTTCCCGATATTTTAGATCTCTATTATTTCCAAAATAGAATACTTTCAAGGCTTAAGGTGTAATCAAAAAGTGTTTTCCCAAGGAGAATGTAATCAACTTCACCAAGATCATTCTTTTTTTACTTCATCCCATACATCCTTCAATTATATCCTAAAATATTCAATATAAATAAAAAATTATAAACCTTATACCTATGTTTTATTATCTGTATGGAATAATATCTTTGTATCTCATTTTTCATCCAATGGGATATAAACCCATCTCCCATGTGTACGCTAGACTACAACCTCATGAATAGATGTAATTTTTTCGTCACTCATTTAAAAGAAATTTACTAATGATTATAAAAATGAATATATATGATACTTATTACATAATATATATTTTTAAATTTTAATATATCATGTACTTCCCCTCCCATTCACCCATTATAGAAATGTTAATGTCGATCTTGAGTAAATATGACCTACCGTCTCATTGATGTGATGTGATTCATTTTCCTTGTGAAAAATTCAAATAATAATAATAATATGAATAAATTAAATAAATAGGAAATATATAAAATTAATACCATTCAATAGATGATAAAAATATATCAAATGAATAATAATAAGAACATTATTGATTAAATGATCAAGTTAACACATGAAAAAATGGTAATAATAGAATACTATTAATGAATAGTAGATAAGATGTTATAAGATTATAATAATTGATATTATAAAAATTAATATGGGAATTTTATAAATTAATAACAATTATTAAACAATTATATGGGATTTAAAATCTTGTTCTTCTATGGGGAAATGTTATATAAGGGGATTTTTAACTTAATTTATATTCTTTAAGTTTTACATCTACTTCATTGACTATGGAGTTCCATATTTATGTGTGAAATAAATATTTATTGAAATAAGTAGTAATTAAATTTATTTTAGTTTGGATTTAAATTTATAACATGTAATCAACTCAGTTATTAATTATCCTTCAATGATACAATCTTTGTAAGGGATTTTGTCTCAATTTTTACTCAATTGAGTCATATTTTGTATTATGCACCTGAATAATTTTATGTAGTGTATATTCTAACCCATTTATGAATGGAACATGAATATTTATATATTATTTTCGATTAATAATTCAAATGTATTTTTAAAAAAAAATAGATCTAATTTATATTTTGTTCAAGTATACATTTTTACACGTCCACATTATAAAAAAATTATAAAACATATTTTCATACACAAATAATTATTTATGGAAATTTTTATTATCAAATAAATTTTTATTTTTTGAATGTATTCTTTGTTATGTTATCCTGAAAAGTTTATTTCCAAATTTGAATATAAAAAGTCCAAATTAATGGTTTCTTTTTAGTGTATATTACATTGATAGACTTTCTCCCATCTATAACAATTTTTACTTCTTTTAGCTTCATATGATAGTTTTCAAAGATTTTATAAATTAAACTCTATAATTAAATATTATATTAGTGATTACCTTTCATTTCCTTTTATTCTAAAAATTAAAAGAATTTATCAAAAAATATATTTTATCTTTCATTAATTTTGTGATCATTTCACATCTAATTTTTCTAAAATATCCATATTTTTTGTTTTTGGGATATCATTATTTACTAGATAATATTTTATTTATACATATTTTTTTATATATTGAATTTTATTAGATTGGATGAGGAAATATAGATAGTATGTATTTCTTATGCAATATAACTTTTAATAATACTGCAAACTATTTATTAATTTAATAAATATTTCAATATATGAGAAATATATTGTAAATTCTTTGATGAGTGGGACATGGTTATATATATCCTTTTTATGCATCAATATGTCAGATGAGAAAAATCAGTTATCTAAATTAAATAGTTCTTTGGTGTATACCTACTCATAGTTTTTACTATCTTGGTGAAATGCCTTAATAGTAAATATTTTAAGATATATAATATTATGACATCCAATATTAAAAAAATTATTATTAGATAATTAATTTATTATTCTCAATTGTATTACTAAATTTATATTATCCATGGATGCATTTAATTCATATTTTGTTGATTAAATGGAATCTATTTTTAGTTATTTATGTTTCCATGTTTATTATGACTTATTTATTCATAATGGGAACTATTTTTCTCGCCGTTTCTCCTCAATTTAGATCACATTTATTGTGTTTTCTTACCCCATTTCGTTAAGAAAAATAGTTTAAGATTTTCAAAGATGTTGTAATTTCATATTTTATTATGTGATACATTTTATTCCCAATGTAAAATGGGTATCATGTATATATCTCATTCTATAAGACTACATAATTGATAACAATTCATGATTATATCCCATGTATATATTCCATTTTAATAATATAGAAATACCATGAGGTTACTATATTTGTGTTTGTTATTGTTGTTATTAAATGTGGTGGAGTAGAAACCTTGGGATCTTTATTTAAGAAAATACAAATCAAGGGACACAACCATTGAATGATCATTTGTATACATACATACATATATATATATATATATATATATATATATGATAGAATCCAAATACCTTGGTATGGTAGAGATTATATGGATTTCCTAGTTATAAATCCATATCAGGACAATATAGGTGGATATTATTTTGATATATTTTCTTTTATGTAAAATAACCATCAAAATAGTTAGATGATTATATCTTTTCCATCATTCTAGTTCATGGTGAGTGCTCCATTGATACAAAACCATTTTTAAACACCTGAGTGTCATGCTCTAGTTAATTCATATTTTATTTAGGGACAATTATAAAGGATTTGAAAAACTTATAACCATTTAAAGACTGGGTTTAAACTAAGGTGACATGGAATGAAAAGAATGTGTCATGATTTAGATATACTATGAGTAACTTTTAAATGATTTCTAGGTATGGTTAATATTTCTCATACATTGAATTTTATTTTCATTCATTGGTTGGAACTAGATGTAACCATACTAAAATTAAATAGAATAAGAAATTCTTTGATTATGGGAAACCAAATTGGTGGAAGACTATATTGAAATATATTGAGATTATTAAAAATCTATTATCATGATGTATGATTAATAACATATACCATAACCAAATCTTATACTCCCCAAATTATATAAGGATAGAGTTCTTTGAGGCCTCGAGTGTTGGAGACCATAGAGGAATGAAAAATAGACATCGTATATATGAAGGATGTGGGTAGAATAACTCAATGGAATATCTTAATGTTTTTATGTGAATGATTGTTTAGAAAGAATGAAATTAAAATTTTAGAATGTATGTTAAAACTTATGAGATCAATATTGAGTTTTGAAAAAATATGATGAGTTTATATAGTATAATTTAGATGTTGGGTTGTTTATTTTTTGAATAATATATGTTGAACCTTTTGTGTTCAAAGGAATTTTTTGAAAAAAATTGTATTATTTCTTTATTTGAATAATTATACATTTATGGAAATTATAATACATTGTAGTAATTTTTTAGTTTTGGTTAAATTTTAATGATAATAACAAAATCGTTTTATTTTTTTGGATTATGTGATCCCTTCAATGTGTAATTTAGTAAATTAGGTATGAAATAATTTATCTTTCATACTCATCATTTGGGTAAAGGGTGAGGCTTTGGTAAAAATTTATTACATGATGAAATTATACATCTCAACTAAGTATATATCTAAATGTTCTTATTCAAAATAGAAAATTAATTCCTCAACTCTAGGAAAATTATATTGAAACAAAAATGATAACCTTTTATTATAATTTATGATGAATTGATGGCCTTTTCCACCATAAATTGTTTTTAAAGAAGTGGTCATTAACATTCTCTCAACCATGTTCTTTCTCACTATCCCATAGTCCATACATTTTATTTTTCTCATAAGTTTATATATTTTCACACCTTACTAGTTTCATCTTCTTTGGAAGAATTGTTTTTTTTCAATATGGACATTAAATTTCCATTTCTAACTATTTAAAAGGAAGTAGTATTTACCCTTTTTATGATGTGGGTTTTCCAAAATGGAATTTTAATAGTAAATCTACTTATTAATGTGAAAAAATTTAGTTTACATGACACAATGTTTTTAATGATGGTAAAATTTAGCACCGCAATATTATAAAATAAATCTATATTTGATAGCATATAGAATATGCAACATTGAGATATAACAAAACCTTAATTATTATTATATAAATATAAAAATTATATAATTTAATTAGATTATTGTGCATGAATGCAGAAAAAGGCATTACTAAAATTATGTATAATGGTTTTACATAATTTATTGGTTAATAATAAATTTATAATCAACATATTTTTAATTTAAATTTATTATTCAAAAATACATTTTCATCAGAGTTCGTTTTTATTGTTTTTGGTGAATAAATAGTATAATTATTTTTTTTATATTTTTTAAAAAAAAATTTAAAAAATGAAATTAATTATATAAATTTTCTTTTTAATTTTTATCTTATTATTGATTTTTTGTGATTTTCTAAAACATATGCTGATGACAACTGAAAATTAATGTCTTTTATAAAACTATGTCTTATATCACTTAAATAATTCAATTTAAATACACCGTTGTATTATTTATTTATTATTAACATGGTATAGGATCTTTGTTGGTGAAAATAATCTAAATAATATAATTAGAATCAAAATTTTAATTATATCTTATATAATTTCATTTGTATCCTTGAAACAAAATTTTCTGATAACCACTTTATATTAAATAATTTATTTCCACTATAATTATTTAAAATAATATATATATATATATATATTTAAAATGAAACATATATATTATAAATATAATTATATGAATTGTAACACATATAATGATAATCACAAGTGATATAGTTAGTTTAATATCATCTTATTCATTAAAATTACATTTCTTAAAATGATTATTTTTCAACACATTTTGTGTGATTAAATTGGAATTAAATTCTCCGACCACTATAAAATTATTTTGATAATGTATGTTTTGTATTTGGAAGAAAAACATTCAATATAATTTAATTTGTTGGACATAATTTTATTTGATAGTGAATAGAAAAAATATATAATATGTTACCATATTTAAGGTTACAACTGGTTCACATAGGGTTAAACTATATATATATATATGTGTGTGTGTGTGTGTGTGTGTGTGTTTATGTGTGTGTTTGAAATAATTAACTAAAAACATTCTATAATCTTGTTTTATTAAATGATTTCATCCAAAAATATACTCAATTAGTCAAATAGTCTATTGATAATAATTTTTTATAATTTGGGATCAAAAGGTTTATTATTTAGAAGATATATTATATTTGACTAATTTAAACTTTAAATTTGAGTCTTTGCATTTAATGTAATAGTTGGAATATTCTAATCAGTTTTTCATTGTTACAAATTTAAAAAAGTGTTCATTTATTTTTTTTTTACCATAAAAAATTGTGAAATCCCATTTATTACCTTTTTTTCAAGGTTTATTTATTTTTACACATAAGTATGAAACATTCATAAAAATTGATTTTAGTGAATTTTGTTTTCTAATATTAAAATTTACTATTAAATCATATTCAAATTAAATGGGAAAAAATAGATTCCAAATATTGAATTATAAGTTCTAATTTTATTTCAATTCCTCATCTTTTATTAATATAATATTGTAATTAGAGTAATTGTGTTTATTTTTAATATTTATGGTTAAAATGAGTTTGAGGATGTTTAACTAGAATATACGGATTAAAATTTATCCAAAACATCTCTAAAACAGATTAGTTGAACTTGTTTTGGCCTAATATCACCTCATATTGGGAATTTTGATTCCTTGTTTCAAAATTACATGATTATGTTATATATATTATTAAATCTTCTAAGTAATTCCTATTGTGTAATTTCCCTCCATTTGAAATGGATACCCCATATCCTCATTTCTACAAAATTCATGATACTTTTTTTTTGAAAAAAACATCTATAATTACTTCCTTGTTTCCTTCCCCACATACATATGATTATGTTATTTCAAAATGACCATTCATTTAAGGAATAAAGATTATGTCGAATGAAAATTATCTAGGAGAATCAAATCACCTTCACCAATAACATTATTTTATACATCTTCCTTTACAACATTCATTTATTTCCTAAAAAGTATAGTGTAATAAAACCAGAATCTCATAAATTGATATATTTTATTATTGTAATGTAATAGTATTTATCCATATAAATATATCCATCAAATGAGAAATAAAACCATCCCTTGTGTGTACAGTGAACTGCAACCCCACGAACCAATGTAATTTGTATCCCATCACTAACTCACATGGATGGTCATAATGATAGAACCAAGGAATATATATGATTAATATGATATACTATTGATTCTAGAAATTTAATGTATAATATACATCCTTACCCTTTCATCTATTAAGAAAATGGAAACATTTCTAGTGCGTACATATGACCAACCTTCTCTATGAAGCAATCTCATTAATTTCAATTTTCCAAATTTAAAGAATTTTTCATAAAATGAATATAATGAATACATAATATATTTATATAATTAATATCATTAATGATATGATTAAAATACATCCAATCTAAAATTTCCATAAATTCAAAAATAAAACATGCTGGAGAAAATAAACCCCTTTACATCCAAAAAATAGTTACAATATAATATTATTAATGAAAAAAACATAATATATTTTAAGAGGATCATATATGATATTAGAATTATTAATATTCTTCTAGAGTAAATGATTAAACATTTTACAACCATTATATGGTGTTTAAAACATTTTCATTTATGGGTAAGCATGTGGTAGGGGTTTCACAAGTGAATTTCCATTCATCGGCCTATACAACTATTTCATTGACAATTTCATGAAAATTTTATGTCTGATACTACCTCAAATTATATTTTTATATGTTTATAATTTTTTGAGTATTTCTATTTGTCACATATAATCTCATTATTAATTAATTTTCACTTCAATTATATTATATTTTTAATATATTTCATCTCAATTTCCACTCTATTGAGAATAATTTTCTATTACACTCTAATTAATTAATATAGTGTGTGTATACTACCAATTTGATGTATTTGAAATTAATATATTTTTTATTCATGGGCATTAACAATTAAATTGAATTAAATCTTTAATGAGGAATGTTTAAAATGAAACTTGATCTTATTTCTCCTTTTGATTGGGTATATTTTTCTCCATGTTTATATTTTTCAAAATTGTTTTAAAAAAGGCCTTCATATTACTAAAATAATTTATTAAGGAAATTTTAGGTGATCTTTGGCATTTTATATTATTCTAAATGAATCTTTATAATTTTATCACTAATGGTTCCTTTTAACTTTATATACAAAAAATTTAAAAGTAATGTTTTATTTTTAACATATATAACATAAATGATTATTCATATCACCAAAACCTTTTTATGATATTTTATATTCCTCTAAAATACTACATTTATTTTAAAAATAATTCAATTTTATGATATATTATTTTCATTTTTCACTTCAATTTTTATTTATACATAGAAAGATATTAATTTCTCACAATATATATAATATATAATTATATTTGGGGGTGTTAACATTATATTGAATCATTAAAATTATTTTTATCATTGAAAACTAAATTTATATAGAATATCTATATTCATTTTTACATGGATATTATTATTTTCTAAACCATATATCAGCACTAAATATGGTTTTTTAATTTTATGTTGTTTCATATACTAGGAAAATATAGATCTTATGTATTCATTAATAAATAAAGAAACTTATTGATCTATAATATTGTTTTTGAATTGAATTGATAACACAATATAAGAGTAATTCATTGGAAATATAGTGATAGTTTATTCTTGATTATATTTGTTCACTCAACACATATAAATATCTTATGAGACCAATTGGTTTCCTAAATAAATTTTGTTTTTGTGTATAACTACCCACGTATTAATCTATCATCACACAAGGTATTTATGGTAGAGATATCATGATCTATAATATCAGGAATCACTTTCATTAATAATATATTTATTATGATTAATGAGATTACTGATTTGATATTATCCATGTATGCATTTCATGCTGATGTTATTGATTAAATGGAATCTGTTTTTAGTTATTTATCATTACACATTTATTATGCATTACATAATCATAATATCTTCTATTTTACTCACCATTACTAAGAATTTTAGATAACCTTTATTATTTTACTTTTCTCATTACATGAGGAAGACTTGATTAAATTAATTTCATGGATTCTAATCTTATTCTTTTGAAATGTATTATATTTTATTCCTAATGTAAAATGGTTATCATGTATGTATATGGTTCTCTAATACTAATAAAATATTTTTTTCTTTGGGATTATATAACTTTTATCTAATCCAATATCATAAATTATATAATGGATCTGGGTTATTGAATTTTATATTATTAAATCCATAAATTCTGACATCCATCAATATGGTGAAAACATAATGAATTGGTTTTCAAATCATTTTACTAAAGTTGTTTGGCTTTCACCTATGTTTGTGTCGAATTTGAAGATTAAATCCCATAGTATTAAGATATGTCTTTGATTATATATTTGATCATAGATTTTTAGGCTAAATTATACCTTCTATTCTTATGTTATAGATAGTGATTTAATGGTTGAAACTTAATTGGGTTGTATTCTTAGCTTGAAAATATACCCATCACATCTTGTATACATATGGATATAAAATACCTAGTCCTCATGTACAGAATTATACAAACAAATCACTAGGCATCATGTTATACTAAAAATAACTAGTCATGGAAAAATATGATACATGGAATATACTAGATGTCGTGTTCTTCCTCAATAAGGAAACAATCACATCATCATATCTCCACCCTATACTTAGGCCCATCATCACCATTTCCACAGGTCTAACACCCCCCCCCCAAGGGTTAATCATGTGATGATAGTCAACTTGTGCCGAGCACCAAAAATTATACATCCAAAGGCAAGTTGGTGCATGAATGGAAATATTATCATGACATAGTAAAATGAGTACCTGTAAGAACATATAGATACATGAAATCACAATTTTACAATGAACCATAAGGTACATATTCATACTAATAGAATAAAACATCATAACAATCACTTGGGCTACACATTCACCCACATACAATCACAATCAACCAGGGTCCAAAATTTATGAACTATTGATATCACATCAAGAATATGATGGGGAAACTAGTAGAAGACCATGAAGTATCATCATATGTCATATTATCTACCTATGTGATCAAATTTCAAAAATGGACTAATAAGGACTATGTCTTATGTAGCCCAACGAAACACACCAATGATTCTCATGTAGTATAATAATATCATATGTTATAATGCCTTGTACATTAAAGGTTGGAAAATTTTGACTGAAAAGTGGTTCACTGGGGCCCATGACACTTTTTCATAATAAATTTAGTAATGTTCATTTAATTAATTACTACCAAAGACTCATTAATTAATTAATCATTAATATTATTAACATCTCAATATTAATATCAATGTATGTTTATGAATGTTGAAAGCCTCATAAAACATGTTAATATAGGTGATTAGATACCAAATGGTATAGTATATAGGACTACCCACCTCAATTAAATTCAACTCTCTTACATGAAAAGTACTAATACTTTGTTTTAGTTTTAGAACCCATTGGGCATCCATCACTCTCAAATATGTTCTAACGCAAGGCACGAAATTCAAAAAAAAACTAATTATAACTAAATTATACCTAAATATTTTAATATAAGAGACCCGAACAAATGAGGGATAATGGAATAATTTTTCAAATACTTACAAGTTTTAACATAAAATGTTTGTCAAATAATCTCTAGTCGAACCATGCCCACATGTTCATTGGCTCAAATAACTCATCAAGGGTTCAATGATCTGATTCCAAATTTTCTAGTTCAAAAATAATGAAAATAGAACATTTATTAATATATTTTAATATCCTGATTAATTGTAAAACTATTTATTTAATCCATAACATGTGATTATAGAATATATCTTAATGATTAGTTATAAATACATATGTGTTGTTATAATCTATCTAGAATAATATGGGAAACTAAAAAATAATTTTTATTATTAGTTTAAAAAATTTAGGATTGATATTTTTTAAGAATTTCTTAAATAATTTCTCTATAAAGAAACAAATGTCTTAAAAACATAATGAGGATAGATTTAATTAATTCATTCCTGATTTCCATCTTCTACAAAAATAGCTACCAACAAAACGTAGAGATACTGATGGGTTGTTTCCTAGTGAGGAAAATAAAAAATAGAAAAAATCATCATAGAAAACCTCACCCATCATAGATGAGAGAATTATATACTTACCAATATTGGGAGGATCTTCAAAATTAATGGAATGGGGTTCATAAACTACTATGAGTGGGAACATCTTACCGGTTCAATGTAATGACAAACGAAAATTATTTAAACTATTTAGTTTTTCATTTAAAAAAATAATTGAATGTGAATATTTTAGATATCCATAAATATTATATTTAGGTGAAAAAATGTTAATATTATTTAATTCCAATGATTTTAATAATTTAATATCATCCATGTAGGTTACAGGTGTAATGTGAGAATAAATGCCAATGAAACTAGGTTAAAACACTACACATACATGAGTGTGGGCCAATATGTAATGGTAAAGTAATTTACCTTTACCTCGCTCAATTTGACCATGGTAACCCTTCCATAAGAGTTGAATACTACATAATAGTTACTCAATGTACCTTTATGAAGAAAACATTAACCCTTACATGAGCATTGTATAACCTTGTGCAAATCCAAAAATCCAAGCTAACCTTATGCAATATAGGGGATTACCCTTATAAAAGTTCATTACCATTAGGTAACGTGGGGGATTACCCTTTTGTAAGTCCCTTACCCATATATAAGTTTTGATATACCCTTACACAATGCTACAATTTCACCAAAAATGTGTGTGACTCTTAAAGAAAAATACATGAAGATTAAAACATACTTTTACCCCCTTGTAGTGCTTGATTATTCTTCCAAAACATATGAACCTTATTTAATTCAGGAATTACCCTTATGAAACTCATTCTTCACATTTAAGGATAAACTAAATATTAATTATTTTTACATTTTATAACCAAATGACTTGAGAATTTAAAAGAAAATGATTTTTTAAAAAATATGGCATAATCCCCCCCCTAAAATGAATTCTCATTCCCAAAAAGTGAATTCATTGGCAAAACTCAACACCTCATTCATACTTTATAAGGTGAGATTGATGCATTTATGGATCATAAAATTTTGTTTCTCACTGAAACACCAGTCAGAACCTTTCCACCTACCTTATTCCAAATCTAACAAACCTAATAAATACCAACTCCACGAACCGGCAAACATGATTTATTAAATCATGGAGGAATTTTTAAAATTTTACAAAATCCAAAGTCAAGTATGATCTGAATTATTAGGAGTTGTACGTCCAGTTGGTTCACTAACCATATTATCCATCTATATTTCACACATTAATAGATATATTTACTAATGATACAACTCCTTCTTAGCTTCGAGTATGGTTTTTTTGGAGTCCAATTAAAAACAATTATGTTCTCATTGAACTCAATATCTGAATAAAACATCATAAATTTAACATGAAACCAATATCACTCTTTTCACCATAATTCTAACTCTATATTCCCCACATTATCCAATTTCTAATCTTACACAAACCAGAACTATTCTACAAGATATGGCATTTCACATGTGCCAAAGTTTATTCTCCAACTATAGTAGTGTACATTTTGTTTACTTGTGACATATAAATTTGTTTTACCATCCCCCAACTAGTACTTCTTAGAACGTAATGAAAAGACCAGAATATCAATTGGACTAGTTAATAATTAAGATCCATGCACTTCTCATAGATGGATTTATCTAAATTAATTACACTGTATAAAATGAATCATAATATAAGTGAAAAACAATTATCCATCATCATATGTATACATTTTGAAATCTATCCAAGATGGGTCTTATCCCCTAACACAAACCACTACATTGAGTACCGCCATCTCTAACAATGAAAACCCAAGGATGGCTGTAAAATGGTACTCTAGACCATTATCAATGTCATATTATATCATATAGGAAAATAATACGAATTAAATACTAAGCCATAAAAACCATTGATAATAAATCCTAAGGAACCAGTTTCAAGAAATTAGGGTTAACATAAACTGGATTTATTTGTTTCCTATAGTCATTTTTCTTTCAATGTTCTTCCAATGACTAAAAAACATCCACATTGTTAAGTTAAATATCCATCTTCCAAAGATTAAACTTACCATGCATGTTACTTATACATGCACACTCATGCATTGAGGATATAAATTAAGGAACAACAAAATCACTCTTAAACCTTAACATAGTGATTACCCACTTGTTTAAAACACTGTGATAGAATATCTTTCCATAAAACTATAATCACATAGAACCTGATAGGAGTGGTAATCCAAAAATATAGGCTATTAAACATCGGATCCTACCCTTGATGCAACAAGCATAAAAAACATAGGAATCCAAACTGGTATCGTGAGTACTAACACTCTATATTCTCCATAATATTTTTCTGCAAAGAAATTTTTATTAAATTCCTTTAATAATTTCAATTTTACTCACATTGATAGGAATTTTTCATCAATGAAAATCATCTATATTCTATGAAACATGACTTTCCATTCAAAATGAATATCCTTACACTCGTTTAATCTAATAGGTATGAGGCATTGATATTCTAGTGATGAGAATCACATTTCTATGGATTCAGGGTTTCATGAATCATCTATAAGGTTTTCCTCTGTGTTACAAATCCTTAAATGTTTTCTAGGAATGACTTGCAATACATGCCATGACTTCTTCTCTTTTATAGTATACATTATGAGATTCAATATATATTGATTTCATGTAAATATCATTACACTAGGTTCTATATGGATATAACCACATAGAGCACAGCTCAAAACAAAATTAATATGAACTATCCAAAGGATATTCAAAAAATATTCATACTATGGAATCTAATTTCTAACCATGATCCAAAAAGGTACAAGGAACCCCAGGCATATAGGTATACTATACACATTATATTATTTTCAGTACGGTCTTCACTATCATCACCCAAGTGCACTATACCATAACATCATAAGAAAAACTATCAAATGTACACATGCATTGGGTTTCATCCAAAGTAACATCTTCAATAACTCATTTGAGTGAATATAATTAAATTTTTTGACACTATATAGATAAGTCATCTATCATCTATATAATCACAAAAAAGTAGTATTAATGTTATGAGAAACCTATGTGTTGATATGATGCAATTGGTTCTAGTTTTCAAGATATTCAAGATAAAAATCATATCAAATCACAACCCGAAAATAAATGTACATTACATAAGGTAAAATTGAATGACAATAGTGAAAACAAAAAATGATAGTCACACTCCCTAGTAACAATGAATTCCTTATAAAATAGTTTGTCATGATGCTCAAGTATGAGTTTCATCTCAAGCTCCAATGAATTCCAATGTCACGTGTCTACTAACTCCCTAATATATGATAATATGATATTTTATTCTATGATACCATTTTTTTGATAGGAAAACTCAAATAACCAGGACTTATATTGAATGAATCATGTCCTTATGAGTGCCTCGATATAATCTAGAGGCTTCCAAATAGCAGTGATGGTCTCAAGTGGAATCATTAGGAGACTATTCCATCAATAAAAAATGAAAAAAAAATATAACTCAACAAGGGAATAGTTTACAACAAGGTAAAAATAATAAACTGCATTTATAATTATATAAAGAAATAGCATACATTCACCTGAGTACAAAACACTGGTCTGACACTTTGATAATAACATAAAAAATATATAAAAATTACAAAGGACATGAATTTCTTATCCAAAACAATGACATGTCATATTCCAGTATCGATACTCATAGATTCATATCATAATATACCATCCACCGAGGACTAAACATGAAAATATACTTATAACATGTGAGGTTTACTTAGTTACACAAGTTCCATGTCCACCCGAACCCGGTGTGAGTATAATATATTTTGACACCATCAACCCAATCTAGTGCACAATGATTAATATGAATTGTATATTCATGGTATAAACTCAAAATAATATAAAAAAGGAAATATAATTGTTCAGGAATAATGTAATCACCAGGCACACACTAATAACAACAACTACATGTCAAGCAGTCATGCACTAACCAAGTCACCCTGAACATCATACATGCCCACTTCAACTATATGCCAGAAGGATTATTATAAGGTATTTCAATGATAACCATTCTATCCAATGGGATTGTGAATATATTGCTTAATTTCATCATGGAACCATGTGTACCAGTGAATTTTCAATCTCTAGACCTCATGTATGATATACTTCTGGAAAATCACTATGATTCGAGTGATAGTTAGATATCCAAATGCATTGAGAAAAAAATAACATAGCATCCAAAGACATAGATTACATCTTATATACAAAAATCATGGAATTATCTAGTATCAACACTTTCTTTAGGTCCATCATTTCCATCATCACAAGTCATTTTCACACCATCCATGAAGGGTAAATCATGTCACAATTGCCTTCCTATTCCGATAACTATAAATGATACCTCTGAAGGAAAGTAAAATCATTCAAGGAAATCATAGAATGATATATCAACATGAGTATTATTAGAAAGATTAAGATACATTAGATAATAAATGAACATGGAACGACACGCTATACAGTCATACACGTGGAATAATATATGACAAGAGTCTTACGATCTACAGATGCAACCACAAGTGATCACAATACATCATGGTCGACAATTTATATTAATAAAGATATAACATTAAGGATAAAATTATGAAAATAAAAGAAGTGCATAGACTGTAGATATAAGTCATATCAGTTAAGCGAGTAATAAAATTTCAATCATGGTCCAGTTAGATCTTGATCTCATTTAGTACAAAAACAAACCTCAAAGTGTCCATGTAGTTTAATAAAATCATTTGTTATCAATACTCGACTATCAACGGGAAATATCAAGATAGTGCACAAGGATCCACTAGGGATATCATCACATTATCCAATTACATTATGAATGATTCATTTAATTAATATTTACTCAGGTCTCATTAATTAAATAAGAATTATTATTCCAAGCAAATAAATTCCCAAATGATTTTTTTGAGTCATTCAAGTCCATTTAGACACCATCACTCACTATGTCATTCTTAAACATTCCAATGTATTATAAATATTTAATAATCACTAATTTATAATAAATTAAATAAATAAAAACCCACAATCTAGGGTGAAAGGAATATACTCCTATAATACATTCCAAGAGTTGAATCCATGTTTCATCAAGTAATTTCCACTCAATCAATGTACATGTGTTTTTTGGCTCAAAATATTAATCGTGGATTCTGGGATCCGATTCCATATATTTTATTTCAAAAATAAATAAAACACCACATGTGATGGTATATTTTAAACCAATAATAATTCCAAAATTATTTATATAATCTATACCATGTAGATATTAAGTATTCCTTAAAAAATAAATCCAAATACACAACAAATTATAGAACCTTTATCTATGATAATTTGAGATATAATGGAATAATTAGTTTTATTATCCATATTTATATATTATAATAATTTCACTAATTTTCTACCATTTTTCTCCATAATTATTAAAAATTCATAACAAAAATTGACTATTAAAATATTCAAGGACAAATTACTTTATTTCCATCTATAGAAAACAAAACATAATGAAAAAATTATAGAAAGAGGGAATGTTCCATGCTTTGAAACCTTGATGGGGTACTCATATTCCTCAATGAAAACCTCTAACATCTTAAATGAAGGAATTATAAATTACCATTCATGAGAAAATATCAAAAATTAATGGAAAATTATTCAACAATATTTTCTGTTGAAACTATACATTGGTCTGTAGTAATGACAACCTCAAATGAAATAAAACATTTTTTTATTATTCAATTGAATATTGAATGTTTGAATTGAGATCTCCATAAATATATTATTTAATTAAAAATGAGTCAATTTTATTAAATTACCACTATATTATGAATTTAAAATCATCATAATAGGTTATATGTGTGAACATAAAAGCAATTATGATGAAATTGTGTAAAAATAGATCCTAATATCAGATCACGATTCAGTTTATTGGTAAATTAATTAACCTTTATGTAGTGATTTCCATACATGGTTACCCTTATTAGAGATGAAATAGTAGTGTGATTGTAAGTATATTTACATTTAACTAGTGGAAAGTTTACCTTATCAAAGGAGGGTGTTCCCTTACATGACTCCAAAAGCAAAGCTACCCTTACACAGTGTATGTGATTACCCATACGCATATATCTTACCATTATATAGATTAGGTGATTACCTCTACACAAGTCCCTTATCCATAAAAAACAAAGTGTATTAACCTTACCCAAGTCCCTTACCCAGAAATTGTATAGTGGATTTCCCTAATGTAAGTCTTTTTTCTATACACAGTTGTTGTTATACCCTTATATTGTACTATAATTTCACCATACCCCAACATGAATCATGAATACATTTACACATTTCATTAAAGTCTCCTTTTACCCTAACATAGATAACAACTTGTCCACATACATTTATAAAACATATTTAATTCTCAAGTTACACATACGCAACTCATTGGCCATATAAAAGGGTTAAATATAGATTTAGATATTTTAATTTTTCATGACAAAAACATAAGAACACAAATAAAAAATATAATAATTATGATATTCCAATGAATTTTTTCATTATGGAATTGTTTCTTCATGGTTTAATGTGACGGTTGATTCATTGATTCTCTACTTTTGTGTTTAATTGGAGTTTGATATTTTATTCTCCTTTACTTATATCCTTGTTCTTTTTTATGGTTGGATAATCCTGTAATTGATGGATTATTTGTTAGATTTCAATTCTATGATCCTTTCATGATATTTTTATAACATTAGACTCTCTAAGTTATGATCTCTAATTATAGATCATTAATAACATGATTGTGTAATGTGGTTTCATTAAAAAAATTTATAATTTGGAAACGTTGTATCTTTAATAATATATAAAGGATTTCCATTTTATTTCCAATGATGTATTTGAATATTTTGCAAAACCATTTTGAAATGGAATGGTTTTCTTGTTGGAAATATAAATAGAAAAGTCTAGTGAAATAATGTTTTTATTTATGGAAAATGTTGTTGAATTAAAAAGAATGATTTGGAGTATAAATTTGATAAGAAATTTTCATAAGAGATGTCATTGAATGGTTTATTTTTTGAAATAAAATTAAATGATTTTAATGGAATGAATTTTATATGATAACCATTTTGTATTAATTTGTGAAATGAAATTGAATATTCTGAAACATGAACATGGGGCTTATTTAAATGGTTGTTTGAAACTGAAATGGATGAAATCCACTATAATGATTTATTATGTAGAAGAAGATAGCATCCTAGGTAATTGTGTGGGAAGAATACATAATAGGAATCTTTTATAACTATAGAGTAGTGAAATGATGTTGAAAATGACCAGTAATTATATTGTGTATTGGATGTTTATTCTTTTAGTTTTTCACTTTATTCCCCTATGATTTTTATCTTGGGGAGTGTGCACACAATGAGCAGTAATTCCCCATAGTGTGTGAGGATCTCTATGATAACCATATACTATCACTCTTAACTAATGTTTTATGTTTATAAACAATTTATTTGTAATTGTGTTTGACTGAAATTATAGTAATACTTGTTTCTATAAAACTAATCATTCATTATTGTTTTATTAATGATTTGTATATATTCATTTTTTTAAAACATTGACACTTATACTTGTTTTATTCTTTACAGTGAAATATTTTTAAAATCATTTTTTCATATGATATTTGAAGAGATTTATATAGCTTATTTTAAATAAAATTGACCATAATTGGTTTATCTAATATGAACTTCCTATAGAATATTTGGTGAAGGACAAATTTGAATTGTTTCTCACACCCTACCTGTAAGTTTTTAATTTATTATATTTTGTTATTCAATGTCAAGAAAAAGTTAAAGAAAAACTTATAGGATTTGTGTATTCATAATAGTGGGACTATGGGAGTTTATAGTGACTGGTGTATTGCATGATCCACCTGCTACGAGGATATCAAGTGACCATTTATTTGATGGTTATGTGATGATTTTGGTTGAATTTAATTTTTTAAGACCTATTTTTTATAACATCTAGAGTCTAAATAAAGATGATTGTATTGTAATATTTACTATACGTGGTGTCTTATGACCTTCTTCTTTTTATTGATATTTATTATTGATAAATGTTTACCACTTAATTGTTCTTGATTATAATTCTCTAATCACCAACCTATGTGGATGGTGATCTCCTTGAAGGCTACATTAGAAATAATTGTGGTTATGTTTTTTCATGTTTTCCAGGTTTTTGAAAATTTATTATAGGAGGTAGAAATTAGTTTTAATTTAAACTCATTACACCCAATGAAAAAAAAAATTAAAAAAACTTTGTAAGTAATTTCTTTATATTTAGTGTTCATGTAAAATGTGAATTAAAATGGAATTGATTGGATTTTTTCCAATTATAACGATCTAATTTAATATATATATTATCGGTTAGGGGATCCTGAGTTGAAAACCCCGCAATCCTTTATCCAAAATATTAGGGATCAAATACTGGAAATCTCATTAGGGGATGTATGACATAGGTGGTAGCGCAGGCATGGAACGTGAAGGTGGTGACTCTAGAAAGACCCATTCCTGGTGATGTAGAAATGATGTAGACTTGATGACACATGAAGGATATTGTAGGAATGAAACTACATTAAGCATCTGGTCCATGGTCATAGGCCTCTTAGCCTTGAACTAACGAGCTATGTAAAAGTTCCCCCTCTACACAGATAGAAAGAGGTCATTCATGTCATAATAAAAATAAATATCATGTAATTTTTTTTTTAAGAAAATATATAATTTATAACAAACCCCAAAAAAATAGAATAAAAAATACAATAAAATAGAATATATGGAATATAAAAATGTGTATTCTTTAATTTTCATGCAAAAAAAATTATTTTAAAAAATTACCCAAAACACAATCTAGGATAATTTTGAAATTCTTATATTATGAATTAATTTTATTTTTTAAATTTAAGATGAATATAAAAATTAGAGTAATGGTTTCAAATAAAACTCTATAATGAATCAAACACAATTTAGTTAGAAAAAATATTTTTTTTATTAAAAAATTTGTTCATATTTATATAATTAATATAAATCTATATAAACTTAATTCTAAATAAAAATAAGGAATTAATTTTATTTATTATCAACAATAACTATATTTTTAAAATAACTAAGTGATTTTCAAAACATGATTTTACCATAAATGTTTTATGATTAGTAATATTATTGTATTTTCCTTTACATCAACTATTAAATTGTTTCCTCCAACCTCACAAAAATTATAATATAAAAAGGTTTTAATATTAATGATGAAACATAAACACATTTATAGAGATATACCGTGATTAAAAATTCCACCACCAATGGTCTTTTTGTTCAAAATTCTTACATTTGTTTTTAGTTATTCCTAAATCACTCTCGATTTTATCTAGGAATCATTATGTTGAGTTATCTCATATTATATATCCTAATTAATCAATATATGAAATAATTATTAAGAAATTATTATTTGATTAACCAAATAATATATTCCAAGAGTTTTTAGTTTTGTGTTCTGTATTAGGCCCCCTCATCAAGAATAAGAGTGAATATTGATTTCATACTCAAGTACCCTTTTTAAAGTGATATCCCCAAGGTATATCTATTCCATGTCCATATTCACATTCTAATATCTATAATGGGGTGTAATAGATGGGATTACAACACAATATCTACTTTAGAAAATCATTTGGATGTTTTATTATAATTTTGCATATCCATTATACTAATTTTTTGTCAGAGTGGATACTCAAGAGGGGGGTGAATTGGGTTCCAATTAAAATTTCTGTTAAAAATATTTCTTTTAAAATCCCCCAAATTAAAAATAGAGTTAAATTTTAGTGAATCTATACAGAGTGTAATGGTTCAATCAGTTTCTCAATGATTGATTAGGTCTCGGTTAACTTAATCTGAATATTAAATTAACTTTTCAAACTGACTTACTGATTTACAATAAGTATAAAAACTTGCTAATTTAACTATCAAAGTAGCTTTAAAATAGTTTTGTATTTCAAAGTAATAGAAGTATAATAAATATATATAGTTTTCTCATAGACTTAAATTGAAATGCACAGCAGAGTTAACCAAGAGGTTCAGTCTCAAAACGAGACTTAGTCCACTCAATAATTTAAATAAATTGATCCACACCCTGGATCGGGATTAACAACAGTGAACAACTGTCCATGACACATAGGGACCTCTACCACAGTTCATTTTGGGAAAAGAAAAAAATATCACACAGGTTGTTCAGGTCTTACTCGACCTATACCACTATCCACAGTGGGAACAAAGAGTTATGAAGTTCGAGTGAAGATTTAAGAATCCTCCAGTTTAGCTTTGGAGACAGTGTGTGTGTGAAATAAACAGGGTACACACACTGCTCAAAATGTAAAGATAGAATCACTAAAGGATGAATTTATCAGAGTTTAGAAGGCTCTAGTGATTGGTAGTGCAGCTCTGGACTCGTTGAATTTAGCAGAGATACTTCTGAGTCCTTCTATGGTTTTGATGTTAAAAATAGAGTATCATGATTCAGCTTGATATCCTTCATAGGCAAGTGAGTTCTTTGATTTCCAGTGTCCTTCTTATGTTCTTCAGTAGTGCTGGATTGCGTGCATAAGAGTTTTCCTTAGATCATGAAAATGCACCTTCTTCTACTTTGTCGCGTGTTCTTCAGTCTCTAATGAATATTCATGGAAGAATTCTCTATTTATGCCATTTCACGCATCTATCCATTTTACTGCAGCTCGATCTTTCTTTTTATTCCACGAGCTCCGGTAATGGGAATGATTACCTTTCCATGGGTACGAGGTATGGTCTCCTGACATGCCAATAACTGACATTAAATATCATTAATTGCATTAAAAACAACAATTATGATCGTTATAATTAGTTACAAATTTATAGAGATTCAAATAGTTTTCAAGACTATCAGTGAGTCATGAGATCGAAGAGAAATTTTGAATCTGCATCAGTTTCGGTTGCATCAGCATCGGTATCTTAGAATCGGTAGATTAGCATCGGTAGCTTAGCATTGATAGATTAGCATCGGTAGATTAGCATCGTTAGCTTAGAATCGATAGATTAGAATCGGTACATTAGCATCGGTAGCTTAGCATCGGTAGATTAGCATTGGTAGGTTAGCATCGGTAGCTTAGCATTGGTATATTAGCATCGGTAGATTAGCATCGGTATCTTAGAATCGGTAGATTAGCATCGGTATCTTAGCATCGGTAGATTAGCATCTGTGTCACTTTGGAACTTTGATAGTTATTTGTATGACCGTTCATCATCGGTGCTACCTTCATCATCGGTGACTCAGGAAAATGACTAACGGTGAGTCAAGACATGGAATTCTTACAAAGTGTCTGTTCCATCCAGAATACTTCCATGTCAATCATAACCATACATTGATCATTTATAAACATTTCTAGATATGATTTAAACAAATTTAGAACAAGTTGATCAAAAGACTAAAAGGAAATAAATGAAACTAAGATTTGTGATTATTAAAATAATTATTCCACATAGAGTTCAACAATCTCCCCCTTTTTTATAATCACAAATCAATGGCATAAATGAAGAGAGAATATAGTATATCATTCACCATGATCCCCCTATAAATAAGAATATATACCAAAAGATAAAACATGGTTAGAATAGCAACTAGAACAGATATATATAACTAAGTCATTCTCCTATTTCAACATTTCTCCCCCTGTGTATACATGAATGTGATAAATAGCCAGCATGGGCTCGTATGGACATTCAATTCACCCATCCAGACATGATTAATCCAGAGTTCGCATATGCATGCATGATTCACCTTTTTTATCTCTGTGATTTCTCTCCCCCTTTGGGATTATCAAAATGAGGAGATAAAGAAAGATAGGCAAGATGATTTCATACAAACAAAGAGTACACATATTATAAAGAAAAGGGAATAGTTCAGAAAAACAAACACTCTATCAAAAATTTATTGTAACGGCTATTTCTTTTGGTGCAAGGGAGATTACCCTTTAGCAGTAGGAGGAATTGAAGTTCCAGAAGGTTGTTGGGTGGAAGGTGGAATTGGTCTTATGGAGAAAAGAGGTAGGATGTCCCGAGCTGGAAGAACTGTCGGTTCCAAGGTCACTTACTGCGAAGAAGGTCGTTCTGAAGGTTGCTGTTTTAGGATTGGTGTAATACTTGAAAGAGCTTGAGAAACATAAATTTGGCCGGGAGCAACATCTAATGATTGTAGAGTCTCAGCTGTAGGAAAAACAATTGATTTTTCTTGCACATGAAGGTAGGGTTTTAGCAAGTTGATGATGTCCTGAATGACTTCTCCACTATACTTCATGGGTTTTTTAAAATCGTCCTTATTTTGCATGAAATTTTCTAATGTGGGGGTAATATCTTTTAACTGCTGAACTTGAGCTTTAAAAGCTTGAGTCACTGGAGGGAGTCTCAAATTATCATCCAGTACTTTAAAATTATGATTCAACACATGCTTTGTGTAGATATTAGAGAAATAATGATCTATTTTCTCCTTAATCTCCTTTTGAGATTTTTTTAGCATCAGCTGAATACAACTGTACCATTTTATGCACCTGACCACTATGGTCTTTCATTTTCTTCAAAGAATCCAAATCTAATATCTTCCCAAGAGCCGCCAGATCTTCTCTAACAACATCTCTTAAGGTATCTAATTCACAACCAGTGATCTTGGTCACCTTGGCATTTCCCGCCTGAGCAATAACCTGAGTAATCTCAGCTTTTAACTTCCTCAAATCTTCTTTCTTCAAAATTTATATTAGATTTCTTAAAACTTCCATCATACTAGAGATGGTTATTCTAGACTCACCTGACAGAGAAACAAGGTTACTGCCTAACTCTGTAAGTGTTTGATTCAAAGAGGTAATATGCCTGCCAATCGACTCACTGTAATTTCATAGGTCTGGTTTGATAAATCTTGCCACTCTTTGAGCCAAATCATTCATAGCAGCATCAGAGAAAGTCAAAGGAGTAGGAGAAGGAATATGAGATAACTCAATTTTCACAGTCTCCCTAACAGCTTGAATCAATTCAACCTTGAAATTATCAAAATATGACTGAGAAACATCCGGATCAGGTCAACCTTGATATACTGAAGGATCGGGTCTGACCTCTATTCTTTGAAAAAACTCGGCAACAAGTTGAGCCTTAACGGAATCACTTATGCCTGCAAGATCCACTTCTACACCTTCCTCTTCCTCTGGGTAGTCCAATCCTAGAACAGCAATACCTAGATGCTCTTCCCATGCTGCTTTTCATGAATGGTATATAGGTTTCACAAACTGAGATCATCCATAATTTTCAAGAAGGACTTCTCCATCCTCATCACTCTCCAACTGTTCTGTCCTCTTAGCCTCAGGGACATTTTCTTTCTCAATAGTTTGGGGTTGAGGATCATCTAGAATCACATTCTAACCTTCAATAGGTCGAGCATCAGCATCATCAGCATCAGCATCATTACCATTACTTTCAATGTCACCACTACCACCATCACCATCAGCATCACCCTTATCATCATCACCATCATCATCATCATCATCATTATTAACTGATCTCTCACTTGAACTGTCTGTACTTCCAGATTCATACTCCTCATAAGTTGATTCAGTAGACTCACCTTCTTATTTATCATCTAAAAGTGGTTCAATGTCTGGTAAATTGAGAGGAGGACTTGCTGAACCAAATTCAATCCTTCTTCTCTTTAGGCTAACAGTATCAGGATCACTCATTTCATCATGAGATGATTCAACCTCTTCTTCAGCATTTAGATTCACATCAGCTTATTCTTCTTCTTCTGTTCCTTTCTTACTGAATTCACTAGTTTCTTTTGGAATAACCACTTCCTCTTCTTCATCCGAATATATCACTTTCTCACCAGGTTTTAAGCTAGGATCTCTCACATCCCTTGGTCTCCTTGGATGATCAGTAGTATTGAAGGACTCATATGACTTTTCTTCATCAGAAACCCAAGCATTCTTCCATGGGTTCCAATTGATTTTCATTCTCTTATAAATAAATTTGTTGAAACAAAAGCCAACCGATGAGATATAATCATCTCCATCATCCACACAGCCTAAAAATTTTAGCATGGAAGAAATCGATTTAGAATAAAACAGATTAGTAGCTTTCTTTGTAGGTTTTATCATCTCAACAATATGCTTGGAAAAATATCTACATAGATTGATCTTTTCACCATTCAGCAAAAGAAATAGTAGAAAAATAGCTTGATACTTTACTGCAGCAAAATCACCTTTTCTCAGAAAAACCTGATGTTGAATAAATTTGAAGAGGATTCGATTCTCAGCATCCAACTCAACAATAATTATCCTCCGTGATTTAGACTTCCCATTCAAAAACTCCAGGGATAGCTTATAAGAAAATTATTCAGTTGTGGGAGGAATATTAGCAGAATAGTCCTCGCATCTTCCACTGTGAGGTACTCCTAGACATTCATCCCATTGTTTTTATGAAAACCTTATCATTTTACCTTTTACTATAGAAGACAAGCTCACAGCCTCTACTCCATCTAAATCTATATCCAGGTTCAAATAGAGCTCACGCACAAGCTTCGGGTAAAAGACTCTATCATTATTACAGAACCACTCCTTCCAGCCTTGAGTTTCCAATACATTCAAGAGAACAGACTTTCTAGATAAAACCCATTCTGAACAAATTTCCTTTTTATCTATAACTTCTTGTTTTTATAGATCCGGGTTCACAGACATTTGCGTCGTACTGCTCGACTCACCTAGAGAATGCTTGACAAGTGAAGTTCCTTCATATTCCTTTCTCTGTCTCTTTTTCTTGGATAGTTTGAGGTTTTGAGACAATCGAGAGGCTTGGAAAGATTCAAAAGTCTTGGGTTACAGAGAAGAGAGGAGAGAGTTCGGCAGGAAATGGAAGGTCAAAAGTCTTTAGAGAATGGAATATCCACATGTCATTATTTGTATCATTTAGGGTTATAAATAATAAAATATCGATTAAGTAAAACAGCATTGTTTTGAACAGTCAAAAAAAATTGAAAAAGTAGTACGACCCAATCGGTAGCACTAATCGATAAGACACATAGGTTTGCCAGATCGGTTTCACAGATCGGTTTCACATATCGGTTTCACATATCAGTTTGACAGATCGGTTTGAGAGATCGGTTTCACAGATCAGTTTGATAGATCAGTTTCACAGATCGGTTTCACAGATCGGTTTGATAGATCAGTTTGACAGATCAGTTTCACAGATCTATCATACCTAACTCTTGTTTAATCGAGTTTAACCATTCACAATTTAATGGATTGGTGAAAATATCGGCTAATTGATGTTCAGTACCTATAAACTCAAGAGTAATATCACCTTTTTGTTAGTGATATCTCAAAAAGTGATGTCTGACATCAATGTGTTTGGTTCTAGAGTGAGACACAGGGTTTATTGAAACGTTAATTGTACTAGTGTTATCACGGTTAATTGAAATATGATTGAAATCATATCCATAATCCAAAAGATTGTGTTTCATCCACGGAGTTTGTCCCCAATAACTTCCAGCAGCAATGTATTCTACTTCAGTAGTAGATAATGCAATAGAGTTCTATTTCCTACTACACCAAGATACAAAGGATTTTCCCAATAAATGACATGTTCTAGAGGTGATCTTCCTATATAACTTGCAACCAGCAATGTTAGCATCTGAATAACTGATTAGCTCAAAAGATTATCTTTTTGGATAAAACAAGCCTAATTTTACAGTGTTTTTAAGATAAATAAAAATTCTTTTAACAGCAAGAAAATGATATTCGTTCGGGTTAGCTTGAAATCTTGCACACATTCACACACTAAACATAATATCTGGTCGACTAGCAGTAAGGTACAGTATACTTCCAATCATACCTCTGTAATTGGTTTGATCCACTGGTTTCCCAGTTTCATCTACATCCAATTTATATACTTTACTCATAGGAGTATCACTTTCCTTATTACTATCCAAACCAAAACTTTTTAGAAGATCCTTTGTGTATTTACTTTGATTCAAAATAATACCATTTTCATTTTGAAAAACATGAAATCCAACAAAATATTTAAGTTCTACTATTAAACTCATTTCAAATTCATTTTGCATACTCTTTGAAAATTAAGTACATAAAGAAAGATTAGATGATCCAAAAATAATATCATCAACATAGATTTGTACTATTAAAACATCTTTACAAATTCATTTAATAAAAAGAGTTGGATCAGCAATCCCTTTAGTAAAACTTTTTTTAAAAAGAAAATTACTAAGTCAATCATACCAAGCTCTTGGAGCTTGTTTTAATCCATATAAAGCTTTAGAAAGTTTAAAAACTTGATTTGGAAAATGAAGATTAATAAATCCAGGTGGTTGTTCAAAAAAACATTTTCAACAATAAAACCATTTAGAAAATCACTTTTGACATCAATTTGATATAACGTGAAATTTAGATGAGTAACATATGCAAGTAAGATCTTAATGGATTCTAATATGTCTACAGGTGTAAAGTTTTCCTCATATTCTATACCATCTTCTTGAATATATCCTTATGAAACTAGCCTATCTTTGTTTCTAACTATGTTTCCAGACTCATCAACTTTGTTTCTAAAAACCCATTTTGTGCCTATTGTTAAAGTGTCATTTGGTCTATCAACTAATTCCCAGACTTTGTTTCTTTCAAATTGATTTAACTCTTCTTGCATAGCCATTACCCAAAATTCATCATTCATAGAATCATTGAAATTTTTAGGTTCTAGCTATGACAGAAAGGCTTCATGTTCAACCTGATTTTTTATAGAAGCTCTTGTATGTGTCCCTCTATCAAGATTATCAACAACAGCATCCAAAGGAAGATTCTTTAGAATCCTTGTTAATCTAGTAAAGGTAGGACTAGAAATTTCAGGTTCATCTATAGGTTCGGGTTCAATAGATACAGATTCTAGAATATGTCCAAAACTGGATGTTTTTATAGCAGGTTCTTTAGATTTGTCATTAAGGTCCAGAAAAGATAAATCTTCTTCAAGATTTTCAAGAGAGGTTTTAAGCTCATGTGGATTAGATTCATTAAACATGATGTGAATAGATTCTTCCGTACATTTGGTTAACTTATTAAATACTCTATAGGCTTTTCTAGACAAATAATAACCAAGAAATATTCCCTCATCACTTTTAGAGGAAAACTTGTCTAGATTATCCTTTGTATTAAGAATAAAAACTTTGCATCCAAAGACTCTAAAGTAAATAACTTTAGGTTTTCTATTATTCCATAACTCATATGGGGTATTCTTAAGAACTGGCCTAATTAAGACTCTATTCATGATATAACAAGCTGTATTTACAACTTCAACCCAATAGTAAATAGGTAGGTCATACTCATTAAGCATGGTTCTAGCTTTTTCTTGAAGGGTTCTATTTCTTCTTTCTACTATATCATTCTGCTAAGGTGTTCTAAGAGCAGAAAAGTAGTGACTATATCCATTGTGTGAGAAATAAGGTTCAAAGTCATGATTTTCAAACTCACGGTCATGATCACTTCTTAGGGATTTAATCTTAAGTTCGCTAAGGTTTTCTACAGATTTGGAATATTTAACAAAGTAAGAACAAGCTTTACTTTTGTGAGCTAAGAAGTATACCCAAGTATATCTAGAAAAGTCATCTACTATAACATAGACATAGTGCTTCCCAATTAAACTAGAAACTCTTGATGGTCCGAACAAGTCCATGTGAACCAACTCGGGAGGTTGAGAAGTAGAAACGTCTTTCTTTTATTGAAAATTAAACCTTATGCTGCTTTCCCTTTTGACAGCGATTACAAACTTTGTCAATTGGGAATTCAAGTTTAGGTATGTCTCTAACCAAGTTCTTACTAGTTAGTTTTCTAAGTGAATGGGTGTTGTAGTGTCCTAATCTTCTGTGCCAAATCCAATACTCTTTATGAAAAGCATTTAGGCAAGTAACATGTTGCTTAGCTAAAGAATTTAAATCAACTGCATAAACATTTTCATTTCTTAAAGCAGAAAAGACTAAAACATTTTTAGAATTAAAAACATTACAAAAATAATTTTAAAATTTGACATTAAAAACATCATCACACAATTGAGAAATACTTAACAGATTATATTTCAGTCCATCAATAAATAAAACTTTGGAAATTAGAACTGAATCAGTGTTACCAATTTGTCTTAGGCCAATGATTTTTCCTTTTTAATTATCACCAAAGGTGATATGGCCTCCATAAATTTTTATTAGAATTTTAAAGTATGATTAATCTCCAGACATGTGTCTTGAACATCCATTGTCCAAGTACCATAGATTCTTGTGAGAACTCTTCCAACATGTTTCCTACAAAACAGATTTCGATAGGAAATGATTTTGGCACCCAGATCTTCTTGGGTCCATAAAGGCTAGCAATCAAAGATTTAGGTACCCACATTTGTCTTATGGGTCTCATACAAATTACAGAATCAAACGATTTTGAAAGATAAACTTTATTTGATCTATAACTATGTGAATCACTAGTTCAGACATATGAATGTCCAGAACTAGAACTACCAGTATTCTATCCAGATTTAGGAATAAATATATTCTTATTAATATGTCTCTATCCAGGTTTGTAGCTTATTACAGTATTGTATTTCGGTGCCACTTGATTTCCTAGCATTTGAGTTAGTGTATCCATTACATTTGTAAACTTCTCTAAGTCTCTTCTCAGTTTCTCATTAGACATTTTCGGTTCAGTGATTTCCTTTAATAGTTGAGCATTCTTCTATTTTTCAATAGTAAGTTCGGTTTTAACATTAGTAGAGAGAGCATGTTGTTTCTTCAATGATTTGTATTTATCCTTAAGTTTATTGCATGTCTCTTCCAGCATATTACAATTTTCAAATAATTCCTTACTAGTCATGATTTCAGAATCAGAATCATATTCTGCATCATCTCCAAAATAATAAGAATTTAAAACAAGAGTTTTTAAGATTAACTTGAATGTGTTAGTCATAAAACACATGCTAGCACGATTTCTTTCAGAATCAGTCGCTTCTGATTCACTTGAGCTGTCTTCTGAAGCACTCTAGGTAGCCTTCATAGCCTTCTTGTACTTACTGTCATTGTAATCATATTTCTTCTTGAATTTTAGCTTTGCACAGTTAGCCTTGATATGTACTTTTCTTTTTCACTCGTAGCAAACAACATCATCCCTTTTATTTGGATTTTTCCAGTCCTTCTTCTAATGTCCCTTATTGTCATTCTTTCCTTTCTAATTTTATTTTCTGAAAAATTTCTTCTTCCTATAAAATTTCTTAAACCTTCTGGCTATCTGAGCCATTTCAGCATCACTGTCTGAATCTGAACATTCACTTGTTGGACTATTAGTTTGTATTTGAGATTTTTCTTTGTCCTTTATCTTTAAAGAAATAGTCTTGAAAGCCACTGATTTCCTTTTTGGTTCATCATTTTCCTCTTTATTTACCATGAGTTCTTCCTCATACATCATAAGCTTACCAATGAGTTCTTTGACAGGTAGAGCAGCAATGTCACATGACTCTCTGATTGAAACAGATGTTCCTCTCCATCGGTCTGGTAGACATCTCAATATCTTCATGATTTGTTCCTTTGCTGGAACAACATTACCAAGTGAATTCATTGTATTGACTATCTCATTGAACCTGAGATACATATCAAAAATGGGTTCATCAGTTTTCATTTTAAAATTATAATATTTAATAGTATAAGTATCCAATCGCATTTCTTTAAAAAATTTTGTTCCTTCATGAGAAACACCCAAAGTATCCCATATTTCATAATCATTTTTTCAAGTAGATATTCTGTTAAATTCCTCATCTACTAGAGCATAGTATAGAGCGTTCACGGATTTACAATTATTAATTTAAGCAGTCTTTGTAGGTTCATCTCAAGTCATTCTTTCAGTTTTTGGAATTTTATATTGAGACACTATAGCAGTCCAGATATCAAAACCCATATTCTCTAAATGAATCTTCATTTTCAATTTCCACTGAGCATAGTTTATTCCATTAAAGAAAGGTGGCATGTTAGTAGCATCACCCTCTAGTATATTATCCATAACTAGATTTTAGAGAATAAAATTTAAAGAGATGAAATTTAGAACTAACAGAAATTTAATATCTTTTAAGACGAAACTAAAATCACAGTTAAAAAAAAGTGTATTTCAAAAATCCTTTAACAAAAACAATCCCAATGATACCAAATGTTGGTTGGAGTGGATACTCAAGAGGGGGGGGGGGGGGGGTGAATTGAGTTCCAATTAAAATTTCTGTTAAAAATATTTCTTTTAAAATCCCCCAAATTATAAACAAAGTAAAATTGTGGTGAATCTATATAGAGTGTAAAGGATAAATAAATTTCTCAAAGATTGATTAGGTCTCAGTTAACTTAATATGAAGAATAAATTAACTTTTGAAATAGACTTACTGAATTACAATAAGAATAAACACTTGCTAATTTAACTATCAAAGTAGCCTTAAAATAGTTTTTTATTTCAAAGTAATAGCATCCGAATAAATATAAATAGTTTTCTTATAGACTTAAATTAAAATTCACAGCAGAGTTAACCAAGAGGTTCAGTATCAAGCCGAGACTTAGTCCTCTCAATAATTTAACTAAATTGATCCACACCCTGGATCGAGGTTAACAACAGTGAACAACTGTCCAGGCCACACAGGGACCTCTACCACAGTTCTTTGTGGGAAAAGCAAACAACAGCACACAGGATGTTCCGGTCTTACTCGACCTCTACCACTATCCGTAGTGGGAACAAAGAGTTATGATGTTCTAGTGAGGATTTAAGAATCCTCCAGTTTAGCTTAAGAGACAGTGTGTGTGTAAAATAAATAGGGTACACACACTGCTCAAAATGTAAAGATAGAATCACTAAAGGAAGAATGTATTAGAGTTTAGAAATATCTAGTGATTGGTAGTGCAGCTCTGGACTCATTGAATTTAGCAGAGATTCTTTTGAGTCCTTCTGTGGTTTTGCTGTTAAAAATAGAGTATCGTGATTCAGCTTGATGTCCTTCACAGGAAAGTGAGTTCTCTGATTTCCATTGTTATTTGTATGTTCTTCAGTAGTGATGGATTGTGTGCATAAGAGTTTTCTTTAGATCTTTCCAATGCACCTTCTTCCACTTTTTCACGTTTTCTTTAGTCTCTCATGAATATTCATGGACGAATTCTCTCTTTATTCCTTTTCAAGCATCCATCCATTTTACTGCAGCTCGATCTTCCTTTTTATTCCATGAGCTTCGACAATGAGAATGATTACCTTTCCATTGGTACAAGGTACGGTCTCCTGACATGCCAAAAACTAACATTGAATATCATTAATTGCATTAAAAACTTCAATTATGACCAATAGAATTAAATACGAATTTATAGAGATTCAAACAGTTTTCATGACTCTCGGTGAGTCATGAGATCAGAGAGACATTTTGAATCTGCATCAGTTTCGGTTGCATCAGCATCGGTATCTTAGCATTGGTAGATTAGCGTCGGTATCTTAGCATCGGTATATTAGCATCTGTAGATTATCATAGGTAGATTAGCATTGGTATATTAGCATCGGTAGATTAGCATTGGTAGATTAGCATCAGTAGATTAGCATCGGTAGATTAACATCAGTAGCTTAGCATCAGAAGATTAGCATCGGTTGATTAGCATTGGTAGCTTAGCATCGATAGATTTTCATCGGTAGATTTGCATCTGTATCTTAGCATCGGTAGATTATCATCGGTATCTTAGCATCGGTAGATTAGCATCAGTGTCACTTTGGACCTTTGATAGTTATTGGTGCGGCCGTTCATCATCGGTGTGACCTGTTCATCATCGGTTACTGTGGAAAATGACTATCGGTGATTGAAGACATGGAATCTGTTCAATCCAGAATACTTCCAAGCCAATCATAACTATACATTGATCATTGATAAACATTTTTAGATACGAATTAAGCACATTTAGAACAAGTTGATCAAAAGAACAAATGGAAATAAATGAAACTAAGATTAGTGATTATTAAAATAACAATTCCACAGAGTGTTCAACACTAATCCATATGGTTTTTAATTATGATTGGTCATTCAAATTCTCCAAATAACTAAACTAATAATAAAAAAATTATACCCTACTCTAATACTAACTAGTTCCCCATACCCACACTCTCATGGCCAGTGTTGATTTTTTTAACACTGACTTTTAATCAAAGTGAGAATATCTGATACTTATTTTACAACATTACTACAAGATTAACATTAAAATAAAAAACGTTCCCACACTCCCAAGAATATATGGTTTTCGAAATTTTTTAACAATTACAAAAGAATTGTATTGCAAAAAACATGTGAATTTTTCTCCATAAACAAACCATAGAGAAATGTTTTTATACATCTCATATTTTATTCCCATCATTATAGAATTATCAATGTAAACATAATAAAGTGGTTTTTTTGACACATTTTAATGGGAAAACTCATTAATATTTAATGAATAATTAGACCATATACATCTGAGAAAACATCTAGAAGATTTAAATATCTTATTAAAAATATTATGGTATAATAATAGTTGTTTATAAGTTGTAATAACAAGTAACGTATTATAAAAAGAGTATACAAATACCATGGAATAAGAGTTGGTAAACATGATACAATAAAAATGATAAAAGGATTGTATTCATGGGAATAAATATATATAATATAATTAAAATAAGACTAATGTAAACTATGGGACTAACGTTGGTATAAAAATAATAAAATAGTAGAGTGGGAATTACTAAATAATTCCAATAATTTGGAGATTTCATCACTACTTGATTCTAACTGAAAATTATCTTTTTATAATTTTAAAGTGTACAAAGAAATAAAATACCTCTCTTAAAGGCTGTAAATGGTGATGTTTGGTGTATTCTCTCTCAGAAATGAGAATTAAATCATATACTAAGGACCCTACCCAATCATAAATTATAATATTCCCAACTAGGCTTCCCTTGTTAGCTAGCACAACATCCCCAAAATTATGTTCTTACAATGTGTGACTGGGCTTGATTCCATAGTTAAAAAATTTTCTATAGCTCTAAAAAAATACATTCCAGCTTCTAAGGATATTAATCCTCCCCTTAAAGAAACCTCACCATTAATGTGGAATAATTTACACTATAGTGATTTAAATATTATACACTATGAATAGTATAATACAGGTTGATAAACACTCATTCCTCTACATCAATTTAATTCATAACCTATAAAAGGAACAAAAACCCAGTAACACTAAACCTTGATGTCTCTTACTAGGACACCAACTCTCATCTACACTGAATAATATGAGTCATCCAGTCATTATCCCTATGGTAGTATATTTCCATTAAATCACTAACAGATTCCCATAAAAATAGATGATCATGGATCACTGCCTAATTACTATTAACATAATATAGAATACATAACCACAGAATTCCCACAAACATAGTTGATAATGGATCATTTCATAATTACAATAAACAATATGGTGAATTAATCACTGCATAATTCCAATAATCATATTGGATAAGGAATCACCACATATATTTCATAAACATAGTGGACAAGGTATCATTTCATGAATCTTATAGGGTATTGAGAATCAATAAAAAACTCCTATAATCATATCCTGATATATAAATCATTAACTAATGCCTTAGAGGGTGATATAGGGCCCCTACCATCACATAAAATCCAAATATAAAAATATTTCCCACTAGATCATGAAACCTATACTACTTAAATCATCGCATAATTATCCTAGTGAAAATAGGATAGACTCATGAATAAATCCATGAATATTATATAATAAATCCAAATGAAGAATTTCGATTGTGTCTTGAATTTCTCCAAAGGGTAACATTAGAAGAATCAAATAATTTTTTAGAGATGATTGTAAATTTTTTTGGATCATTGGACAAATGATATTGAAAATAGAGTGGATACCACCTTTTTTAATGTCTTGTAAATTTGTTAGAATATATTATTTAATGTGAAATACATGATATTTATATAATATTTAAAAATAATCATTTATAATCATTTTTTCTAAAATCGTATTATAAGAAAAATATTATTTAATAATATATAATAAACATGATGATTTATTTTTTTTAAACAAAATACATTTTAATAATTCTTAATATCAATAATTCGTATTTAAAATAAAACATTAAATTTTGTAAAATATATGACTATTTAATTTTTATTTTAAAACAACTAAGAGATAAATCATTTGGAAACTCATTTCAAAACATATAATGAATTATTAATAAACATAATTATTGAATGGTGATAGAAACCATAAAATTGGTTTTAAAAAAGGTTTTTACTATACCAATAATTGACGAAGTTACATGTGACATTCCAAAGTCATTTTTACCATAAGGGAAGATAAAGTACCGTGAAATTAAATAGTTGATGAAAACCCCAATATTAGAAGAAATAATTTTAATAAATATATTCAAACTCATCGAATGAGCTGATTTAAGAGAAATCATTATGAGAATGATATTATAAAAATCAAAATTAAATGAGAGAGGTACCATGAAATGGAAATTTAAATATCAAGAGAATAAGTATATTGATTGTATTTCATGGAAATATAGTATTGAATACAAAATATAAATTAAATAATGGGGAAAAATATCAAACATTCCCAATGGAGTTGAAAATTATAAAAATAAACCATAAATTTTTTCACTCTTAATCATGTGTATTCTAACATCAATATCACCATAAATAGTCTCTTGAAACTATCCATGTAAATGATGGGTTGGGACTAACTTATGGTCTCCATGGGATTTAATTCATTAAAGGGACTTTCAGGAGAGGAAATTCAGGCTTGTGGTGAAGAATATTTTAATGGTAATGTGTAAGACTGAGATGATAGAAGTGAACCCCTTTTACATGTGAAGAAAAACACACTTATTTTAACACCCATTATTTTCCCTAATGGAGTGATGATATTTAAAGATAATTTATTTATAAAGTAAAAAATATTGGATTTTGGTGTAATATATGGTTGATAAATCTTCCAAAAAAAAATTACAGTATTTATTAAATATTTTTCAAGCATTTTCAAGCATTTTACCCAATTTTCCATGATATTTTTAACTTTGTGAAAAAAATCATTACTTTTGTGGTTTATAATTTCCTGAAAATATAAAATTACCTATATAACAAACTATTGATGTCTTAAAACAAGATTTAGACTCAAAATATTCTAATTCTATTTCTATATAATAGAAATTTATCTTTCAAATTAATATATTAATATATAGACAAAAAAATGTGTAGAAAACATTTTTTCCAGCACAAAGCCCTATAAACAATTTAGTGTTCATTAACAAATTAATGACTATTAATTTATTTATATATTTCATTAATAATTATATGAAACTCATTTTTAAGAATATATTAAAATAATTTATTCGATAAAAATTAAAAACTAATTACAAAATAATTTTATGAAAATAATAGTATTACCATTATTTGAAAAATTTACATTAATGCAAGTAATCGATTTTTTTTAATCGAAAATGAAATTGGGCTTATTAATTAATATTTCAAAATTGATCTAAAATATGAAAGCAATTTTTTTAGATTTATATTCTATACATTATGAAAAAAACTATTTAATATAATTTTATTCCAATTGTTTTTAGAGTAACATATTACATACATGTTTGAAAAAACATGAAGACATGTTTCATTGTATACATATATAATTTATAGTGAAAAATATTCATGGTTTTTTAAGTAATTATTATACTATTAAAATTTCATTGAAGTGATGGTATTAACAAGTTTGATGATTTTTTCTACTCAACTAAAAACCATTTATTTTAGAAAAATATAAAACTAATTCATCCACAAATAATATTGAAATGATACTTCCAAAAATGAATTAAATTTTGATAATTAAAATTGAAAAATTAAGAATAATATCATTTAAAAATTTATAGAAAGAAAAAATTATTTAATTGTAAAAATCCCCATTTAATACTTAGTTTTCTTAATTCTAATCTCTATAAATTTATAGTTGATTATTGTTTTTATTTACCATATGTTTTATTATTCAAAAATTTTGAAATAAAATTTCAAAAACATCAAATAAAGGATTTAGTTTGGTGTTAGGTTTGAAATAAGATATCAACTACTGTAATAATTTATATAAATATATATATATAGATATATATATTCAAAAAATATCATAGTAACATATTATTTGTTATGGAATCAGACCGAGTGATGATGTCATATTCTAGTGGATGGATTGTGTGATTTTAGTCATTACATGATGACTATTGGTAAGGATAAGGTTTATCATGGTCTGATTGTGATGAATCATATCATTTAATATTTATGAAATTGGAGATGATTATGCTAAAGTTGATACATATTGGGGTGTGTTTTTAATTTTAAATTTTTTAGTTGAAAATGATAGAAACGATTTTTAATTTGTGATAGTTGTGTATATATTAATAAGGGTATAGAAACTTTTAAAAAATGATGGAGGGAGAAACTAATAATGTAGTATAACATAGAAAGTTCCAACTTGATCCTGATGCATGTTCACTGTGTAAATGGTGTGTTATTATAGATTATACAAAAAATTAAAAATAATAATTGAAAACTAGTGAAGATGATTTGAGTATTTATAGATTCTTAATGGGATTCCTAAAATAAATGAACAAATTCAGACTAGTGACAATCCATTGACTTACAAATTAAATCTTGATTAATTTTGTTTTATAAATATTAAATATAATGATACTATAAAAATGGATATTCTGACTCATATCTAGTATCCTAAAGAGTTTATTAAGGAACCCCCTCCCTCACTATCATCTATACATCCATATTTATAATCATGATTTTTATAATGATCCATCTATGGACAATTTCACAAATTTATAGACAATAACCTCATTCCTTTATATTTTTTTTATTTTATTTCTAATTCTTTTATACTCGGTTTGAATACCAATATCCTTTAATTTGGGTTTTTTATTTGCGTTTCAAATTATAGATGATTGAGTGTGAATATGGATGTCATTTCGTAGAGGATAAATCCTATTACAATTAAGAAGATGATCTCTAATGTATGAAAGAATTTTTTTGGTGAATTAATGTTTTTTTATTCTCTAAATAATTTTTTTTGTGAGAAAAGATATATTATATTGTAAATAAATATTTCCAGAATAAAAATATGTATATATTTTCCTTTATAAATTTTTCTATATATACTTTTTATTTTAAAGTCATTTATAAACTATCATGAATATTTGTATATATTATCTTCAAGAAAATTAACCTAAATATTTTATTAGAGGTAAATTAAATCTTAAATTTCCATTGATAAATTCTTATAGGTTATTTAGAATGGTTTATTATGGGTAATACATTCAAGGTCTAGTTTGATAGGAGGTATTCTTGTATGAATTAATTGGAAATGAGTTTCAAATGATTAATTGACCTTGGAATTGCATGTGAAAAGGTTTTTCATATAGATCCCTATAGGTATTATTATATGTGTTGGGATAGAAATAATTTGGAGTTTTAAATGAGTATTTTCTCATGGAATGTTGTTACCGAAGGATAAATACCTTTAATATTTTAAGTTTAACTTAAATAATAATTAAGTTTCATGTACACCATTTTTGGTACTTTCTTTTAGTGTATTTATGTATTTTGGTAATTGATACATGTATAATCTTTTGGGTTTCCTCTCTAACAATGATTTCAATATAATGGAACCATCATGAAGGTGGTATGGTTTGGTCTATAGACATTATTTTTTGTGGATGGAATAATGATAAGAATAATTTAATGATCATTAGTAGAAAAAAACTATCACCTAGTATATTGGTAATGTATCCTCCATGGTATATAAAAGGATAGTTAGCTTATTTATTGGATTCAACAACACTATTTTCAACAGTTGGATAAATAAATTATACTTGATTTACGTAATCGTAATGTGTGGGTGATGGGTTGGACATTATATGGGGTGGGTGTGATTATTTATTTATTAAAAATGTTGTGGTATTACTTATATAAAGGGGTAGTTAATATATTTATATTTTTATGGATTGTGATTTGTGTTTATATAATTTTTTTGGAATATTGTTCAAGGGTTTCTAAGATGTTATGATAATTATGATAAGCTATGTCATATAAGTGATCTTAGAATATATTAGTATGTGCATTGATTTTGGTATCCTTATTGGGATCAATGATTTCTTTTCCTACTAACTAAGATCCATGACTGTGTTTTCCTACTAGAAATGAACTATGAATTTTTTATTCATGATAATAGTTGATAGAGGTTTGATCACTGTTAGTGATCTATGTACTAGTTTTATACTAGATGGTTTCCATTTCATGGGTGTTGAATTCCATTTTATTAATCCAATCAATGTTGATGCGATTGTATTATAAATAAATGAGACTCTAATTATATATATTTAACGATACAGATTATGTGACTCAAATTAAATATATTTAATGAAACAATTTGATTATTTAAAATAGTATATTCAAATTTGGTTATCATCCACTTTAATTTGATCATTTAATAATACATGAATGAGTCTGAGACTATTTTACATACGTAAATTGAAGATTCCAGTATCCCTAACAACATTCACTCCTAATGTTAAGAGTCTATCTTCTCATTTTTTTTAACTTATTATTATGTGTCGTCCTTATATAACATGATTCTCCCAAAGTATCCTTCATATATTTTTCTATTTCAAACATTTTCTACTAGTTTTTCATTTCCATAAATAGTTTCTTATAGTTTTTTATATAGAATTTAAATCCAATATCATATTATCAACATCCTTTTAAATCCCATAGTTATATCCTAAAATATTTCCTTTAATAAAATTTTATTATATAAACTATTAGATATTATTAAAAACTATAAAACACAGGTTAATTAGTTTGTATTCATTGTAAAATATCAAAATCTATTATTCTCATGAATGACCTTCTCTAGAACTCATCCATCATGTTATTTTTTTGAAATATATTTTTTCAATAATAATTTTATTACATTATAAATATTACCTATATTGTATCATTATCAATTCATAAAACACTATAATTTATTTATATTTTATTATAATAATTTAATAATCTGAATTATTTTCTTCAATCTCTTTTCTAGTTTCTTAATTCATTTCTAATTGATAACTTATATGTATTGATATCTTTTTTGGAATCGTAAAATCTCCATCCTACTCAGTACATTTTGATAAATTTTTCCCTCTACCAACTTCATAAAATTTATTAATTTTCAATACATATCTACTATAGATTAAATTTAATTTTCTTAAGAAACATTTAATAAAATATTAGTTATTCATCTTCTACATTTTTTAGTCTATATCCTTGACTTATATTCAAATAGTGTATCATTAAATTATAAAAATTTGTCTCTTGATCTATATGTGATCTTTAATATTCACATCAAATTCTCATCCACTATGCATCATATGGATGATCATCATATTACATAAAAAAACATCATCCTCCAAATAATTTTTCTCTTATACAAATAGTATTTCCATAACAACTCTACTATATAATAATGGATTCTCACATTAACATCATCTAAGTATACATTAAATTTCAGTATTAGCATTTATAGTTTATATATATATATATTGATGAGTACTCAAAAACATCATCCAAAACATGTATTAGAACGTTATATAATAACGTATCAATTATAACCATAGTTACACACTTATTTTCAACTCAACAATCCTTAGAAATATAAATTAATTTTATATTAGGTTAGTTCAAAAATATAATTCAGTACCTTAACATTTCATTATATGGGATTGAAAATTACATACCATCAACTTCATGATTATAAGAACCATTGCACTCATCATTACTATTAACTCAACATCAAAAATCATGAAACAAATTATCTTATATCATTTGAATTATTCTTCAAGAACCCTATTCTCATTTTCTGATACATTTTATAATTTGAACATGACTCATATATATGTTCTGAATTGTTAACCTCAAAATTATCATTACATTTATACAAAATAAAGATATATATAATATTTATTCATTATTATTAACATTATCAACTATTTATAATAATTAAAACACTTATCTTTACAACCCATTGAGTTCATTAATCTCCCCTCTTGATTTGATGTTAATAGAAAATAACAAAAAACTAAAATGATATAAAAATATTTACCCTTATTTCTCTCCCCACTTATTAAAAAATCAATGGATCAGTATTGAGGATGATATATTCTCATCTAATATACAATTGGTAAATAAAACATTATCTTCTCCCCCTTTTAGAATGTAAAATTTTATCTTCAAGATTGAAGGATGGAATCAAATTGTTTTAATTAAAAAACCTTAAATTAATTATCACATAGTCATCATGAAAAATTATCAATGTTGATACCTATTGATCTAACACCCGAAAGTTTGAAAATAAATTGCAAAACCTGAATCCTTTTTAAAGTATATGTTTATAACAAGCCTTTCAACATAATTGTTTCCCTTCAATGTTTTGAATTTCAAAAATCATTCATCCAAAATTATCATCAGTAAGTTATTTGGAGTATAATGGAACCAACATGATTTTTGGTGAACAGTAACATACATGTATGAATTGTAATATGAATAGTAATATGACCCTAATGAATAGTAAATTTTATTATTGTTTTACTTTCTTAAGGATTTATGATAGTGAAGACTGGATTAAATTTTCAACGTGTTAAAAAAGGAGTTATAGATTTAAAATTGTTATTTTTGAATAAATTATTTTTTTAATAAAAATTAAATTAATAATATTTATAAAATTATTTTCAAAAAATAGAGTTTATTTTTGATTTCTATAAATCAAAAAATGGTTAGGGTGACTTTTTGGAATTTTCTTTTGAAATTCTTGACTTTTTTATGAATGGTAAAATATTATAAATTATGATAAATGCTAAATACGTGTTTTACTACATAATATGTGATGAAAGGATGATGTAATCCCACATTATTCCAACTCACATGAAATTTTTATTAATTTGGGTCACATAAATCAAGACCATTCATAGTCTTTAGAAAAAATACTAAAATAATGATTAAAAAATGTAAAATCCATCCTCTCCTGCAATACGAATACCACCCTCATTCCCCTCTTCCTCTTACACATATCAAGCCTTGAACATTGTCCAAGTTAATCAAAATACCTTTTCCAAGGCTCTTCCCCACTTCCTAGATCTATTGGTCTAAAAAAATTCTAAAACCAAAGGCCTTAAAGAGGGTCTCAAGGAGAATATATCATGAGGTAAGATTCCTCTTCCTTTTTCATTTTTTTCATTCCAATTCCTTTCTTTTCTTATACTCCATTTACATTAAATTATCCAAGAGGAATGAAATTTCTATAAAATTATATATTCATTATGTTACAATGTTCATGTAAAATATTCATCATCTTCATTCCTATCCTCCCCCGCTTGTTCTAAAAATAAAAACATTATCCATGATGTGCCGATTTACCAAAATCATTGACGATGTATTTGCAATATCCATTAAAAAATTCAAAGATGATAATAAAACACTTTTAATCGATGAAACAGAATTTTATTTTTATTTTTTATCCTATTTTATTTTTTATCATATTTTATTTCTTATAATGAACTTCTATGCATGAAATTAAATTATATAATGAATCAGGTTCATGATTATCGTGGAACTACAAAAAATAATTTAAACAATAATCATTAATGTTTTATCAAATTATTCATCACAATAAATCATAAAAAATAACTTATGGTATCATAATATATTCTATAAAAAATTAATACCATTTAATTCCACTTTTGTAATTTCATTTTCATACGACAAGAAAATAAAATACAAACACGCCATGGAAATCATGTAAAGAAAGCACTCAAACTAATGGAAGGAACAAAATACTAATATATAAAGGGTGAATTGATGTTATAAAATTATCATATAAGGTTTTATAAAAAACGAATATGTATTTTTGCGATATTTTAACAATTGTACATGATGATTAAATGAATCTTAAGTAAGGTAAATCTGTGGTAAGGGAATTCAAAACCCAATTTCTATTCTTTGGGTTAACATTCTACTTCATTATTTATATGGTATTAAAATTGTTTATTTGATGAATTTTATTTATATTATATTGAATTAGGTGTATTAATAGTGTATATTCATGTGTTATCCACTACGTTAAGTATAAATTAAATTATATGAAATTTGTAAGGGGGTTTTCTTTTAAAATCCACTTTTAAAATTATGTTTTACAAAATTAAAAATAAATTTTGTTATGAAATTTTTCATTTTGTATGATTATGTTTGGGTTCTTGGTAATTTTTAGTGATGAAGTGTGGGACCTATATCTCCCTTTAATTCATTGGGTATGTGTATGTTGGAGGTTGGTTGTATGTTTACTCCAAGTGTAACTACGATGGTTACCCAAATTGTACGATAGTTGTGAGGGTTTCAAATTATAAGGTAGCAGAGTGGGTTACAATATTCTGTAAGTAATTCCCCAAGGTCACTTTATAAATATATTTCTGTTCATTCTATTTTTTAGTAATCTATTGTTTCACAAATTAAGTATATATGGGTGAAAATTATGTTTTTTTAATGATTTCAGGAATTTACCACTATTCATGGATTAATGTATTATTTTCTTATTTTTATATCCCTTACTAAGGTTTTTGTGCTCATACCAAGTTTTTAAATGATTTAAATCTGATATATGGTTCTGTAATACAAATAATGAAGTCAAGTTAAATGTTATGAATAATTTTCAAGGAAATCATGTTATATTTGAAAGGTATTATATTTTTGAAGAAATGGATAATGTTTATGTGATATCTTCTCAATAAGAATGTTGAATTTTATGTCTGTATTATATACCAATTCACTAAAACTATAAACATGAAACGATCCTCAATATGAACAGAAGTGAGTTATTGACTAAAATTCATGATTATATATTTTAATAAGGTTGGGTCCTTATAGTTGGTATGAGAGAATGGTATATATAACTTTACGGGTTAAGAAGATGTTAATAGAATAATATAAATGATTTTTACATTATTATTAATTTGAAATGATATGGAATATAAATATTACCATGTTTCTTCGACCAAGATATGTTTGTTCAGAATGGTTTTCTAAAAATGAAATAGGGAAGCTGAAGAGGAGAGGCACCAAAAAATGATATCCTTTCGAATTTTTAGCCCGTAATATTAGGGATTGGAACCAAGCAGTTTGTGACAGTAATGGCTCTACTGATGTAATAAATAAGTTTTGTTGGAATCCATGCAAGAGAAAATCCGTAAGTACAACAATGGAACATGATGATAGTGGATCATTTTATGATACAACACCCTCTTACTTTCAGTGGATCTTCTGAGCTAGTAGCAGCTGAAGGACAGATTTAGGCCCTTGAAAAGTTATTCTATGTTATTTTTTGTTGAAATAATCAAAAGGTAAAATATTCCATTTATCATTATAAATACAAATTTGATCAGTGGTGGTCAATGATAAAAAAACATTAGGGATATATTGTAGATTTATGCCTTAGAGTTGGAAGAATTTGAAAGTATTTTCCTTAAAAAATATTTTCTTAAGTGTTTTGTAAATTGATAACTGGATTTATTTATTTATATGTGAGGTTCTTGGTTTGTGAAGTTGGATCCCATGGATGTGAGTGTTTCTTTCCTTGATCAGTCAAATGGAGGTGTTCTAGATTTTTGGGGTGGGCGACATATATCAGAAAGTCTTTTTATGAGTTTCTTGAAGTTTTTTTTAAGTCACTTTCTCGGAGCACGATGCATTTGTCTCTTCCTACTTGTTTTTGTAGGAATCCGCCTTGAACCGTAAGGGGGTATTGTTTTTTTTCCTTTGAGTCTCATCCTTAGTTGTGGCTTTCTCGGGACGGAAATCTTTATAGTGGGGAGAATAGTCACACAGGTCTCTTTTCCATTATTTATTTTATTATTTTTTCTGAACATCGGGTTGTCCGGGTTGAATCCTGACATAATATTTTGAATTCTTATTTAGAAATTATTGTATTGGCCTTGACAGTGTCCAATGCACAATGGTCAATGTCATGTGGCCTCGCCTGGGACATCGTGCGAGGTCGCCCATTTCTCCGCACGACCTACACGATGCACAATTAATTAATTAAGTAATTCATTAAAATGATCAATAATGGATTCGAATTAAAGGAGGTGTTTCATATGATAATTTTATTATGTTTATTATAATTATTATCATGGTCATTCTATTAAAATTTTTAGGGTCCACACGAAGTGACAACAAGGTTTCCCAACTCATTGAAAATAAAAATAATCAAATGAATATTAATGTAATTATTTTAATGACAATAAAAATGGTAATTATTATTATTATTATTATTATTATTATTATTATGTTCAATGTGTTTATTATTATAAGGTCTATTATTATTAACTTTCATTTAATTTTTTTTAAAATTTTATTATGTTTATTAATATCATGTTAAGTTTATTATAATTATTATTATGATTATTATTATTAATATTATCATTATTTTTGTTAATTTATTTATCAATATTATTATTGTCATTATCAATGTTATTATTTATATTATTATTATTACAAATTGGTATGATTAACATATTTAAATTGATTTTTTGGGGCCTTTATTTTTTTCCCTATTATTTTCTATTCTTTATTTTTTGTCCTTCCCTCTTGCTCCCTTTATGTCCAACCCATTGCACCACAACCTCCAAAACCTAACCATCCATCAGATCTCTTCTTCTCCCAAAGATCTTATTGCGCCGCCCACCCAGCTTTCCCCCGGTTGGTCGACTCTGAATCTCCCTCCCAACAATTCGTGCCATCATTCTCCTTCAACCGAGCCGTCACACCCCCTTCCTCGGTCCTCCTTCCTCGTTGTGCAGTAGAAAACCACACCAGGTTGCTTATCCTCCCATCTGGCTATGGAAATCCTCATAACCACATCCCTCCCTCCTACAAAGTCGTCTCCTCGCCCTTATTTACCTTGTGTTAACCAAGCCCGACACAGACGTTCTCCTCCAATGCAACATAACCTCCCCCTCAAAACTCCTTCTAGTGCGCAGTTCCTCCCCGCTCGCGACCTTCCACCGACCTTTCATCTGGTGGCACCATCTCTCTCCACATGCCCTTGCTCAACGGCCAGCCACCAAAGCCTTTGTGTCACCCTTCTTTCCCCCTCTCATCGTCGCCCTGAAACTACCCTGGTTTTCCGCACCCTACTCCCCCACCAGTCTGCTCGCGTGCCGCCCCCATGGTGCCTTTCTCCCTCTCCAGCCCACTCAGATTCACTTCCCTCCTGCTCGACCCTACGACCACCACCCAGCAACCCTCAGTTGAATCTCTTTTCCTTCATTTCATTTTTTTTTTGAGTTCTTGGTTGTTCAGTGGGCATGGGTTCATTTTAGGGGCTGGATTTTAATATTATCTTTATTATAATTCTATTTTTTGGATATAAATTTAGTTGGTTGTGATACAAATTGTTTACAATTGGAATTTCACAACCAAGTTTGGAAGTTTTGACATCGAGGTCGGTGATTCCGTGTTTAAATATTATTTAACGAAATATCTTTCTTGTTTGATTAATTTTCCATGCTCTTTAATTTATATTTTGGGTGAAAACTTGGTGTTGTTTAAGTTTAGCATGTTTCAGATTTGATTTGAAGCTTTCTCACATCGTATGGTTGCATTTTTCTAGAAATTTATATTTGGTCAATTGTTTGCATTTATGTAAATTGTACAATTGGTTGTTAATCTCTGCATGTGCTGTCAATTGAGTTTTCTATGTGGTGTTGTATGTGTGTGGTTATTGGTGAATGTGTTGTGTGGGTTGAGTGGGTAAAGCTATGTGTATTATTTTTCAGCTACCTTATCCATCTTTTATGGTTTGTCGAGTTTCATGAACGGTGAAAAATTGATCTATTAAAGGATTAATTTTTTTTCAAAATGAATATATGGAGCATGTCACACTTTTGAAACTTCATTTCAGTGTGTGTGGTGTGCATATACATTTTGGGTGTGTAAATGGTGATTTTGATATGTGTAGTGTTGGTTTGGATTACTTGTTTTCATAAGCGTGACTTATCGTTTGATTGTGTGGTGCGAAATTATATTTTGGAAATGTCTAACATACATATATGTTGAGGTTATTTTTTATTTAAAAATGGTTATGTTTTGTTTATGCCTTATGTGAAAAGTGAAAGATGAGATTTCAAAGGGATTTGAAAATGAAAATGAGTTTTTTGATAAATTTTCAAATGGTTTTACAAATCCGGAAATGGTTTTTTATGAAGTTGGTTTTTTTGGTTTTCTAAATGCTGCAGATTGAGTTCCAAAAGGTTTCTAGAGTGTGTATTATTTTATGTGGAACCTGTGTGTGTGAAAGTGTGGTTTTAGGTTTGGATAACACCATGTTTGTTTTGTTTATCTGAATTTTATATGTGACATCTCATGGGAACTTGGAATTTAAATGAGAAAAAAGAGGGAAGCATTGGGTATTAGATGGGGGAAACTAGGACTAGTGTGCTACTGCTACGGAGGTGACTCGACCCGGTTTCACTAGCATGACTGGTGATTTCAACACTAACTAAACAGATGTTTCTAAGGTTCGTGGTCTTCTAAACCACATTTTCTAAGGGTTGTGGTTTCTAAGCCATGTATTCTGAGGGTTGTGGTTTTTACGCCATGTTTCACCGAGACACAACATTTTGGGATCCCATTGGTTTACAGTACCTATAGGGCCTCTCCCACTTTTTGAGCTCCTAGACTACATTACACTCACCATCGACACATGGTGTAACCTTGTGTTTTTCGTAAAGGATTGGGTTTTTTAATGGTTTGGGTTATTCTCAAAGGTTTGGGTTCTTCTTATGGTTTTGGGTTTTCAAAATGGTAAGGGTTCACTCCAAATTTATGTTGTTTTCTTAGATTATTATTATTATTATTATTATTATTATTATTATTATTATTATTGATACAGTTTCTTTAAGTGGTCAAGATTTTGTGTCTCTTCATTTATTAAACCTGAAAGTGTTTTTCTCATTTAATATTTATGCGTGGAATATTTTCTTTGGGTGGTATCCTACTGGGCATTTGGATCACACCATACATACCCCTTTGGGTGTATGTAGACCTTGTTCTTTTTGTATTCTAGGCTGAGGTATCATGCCCTGCGATGGTAGTTCTGGTTGTTGATGGTCATCACATGGAGGATGGTATTGGAGTTTTAGTTCTCTATCTTTGTTGCTTTCTTTCTGTCTTCTATTTCGGGTAAATAGTTCCCATGTTATTTTTTGATACATGGGAACTTATGCTAGCCCGTGGGGATCGAGAACGCCCTTCGGGCCATGTTACGGAACAGGTCAGGCGTCGGGTTGGATGGCGACTAGCCTGGTTTGGGACACAGATAGTAAAAACACCTGGGGAAAATATTATTGAAAAAAGAATTACAAAAATATTTTTAAAATGTTATGGGGAAAGACATTACCATCAAACCTTGTTTTTCCCTTATTAAGGTTTGATTCCATTCTGGGAATGGATCATCATTCTGTTTATCATACTAATATTGAATGTAGATATAAAGAAGTTGTTTTTTGGCAATATTTTTAGTTTGTATACAAGAATAGACCCATATAATTCATAACATATCAGGAAGCTGATAAACTATAGAAAGATGGAAATGAAAGTTATTTTTCTCATATTGTTGAAAATAAGGGAACTGTTTAGATTAATGATATGTCAAGGGTAAATGAATACCTTGATATTTTTCTTAATTGGTTACCTAGTTTCAAACTTGTTTATAAATTTGAATTCACAATTGACTTAGTTCTTAATGTTTTTCCAATTTCAAAACCCTCATATCGAATGGCTCAAATGGATTTGCTTGAATAGAAAAATCATTTGCATGAATTTTTTCATAAAGCCTTCATTCATCTAATAACTTCACCATGGGGTGCTCCTATTTTTTTCATTAAAAATAACGATGGTTCCATGGTACTTTTCATTGATTATAGAGCATTGAAAAACATCATTGTTAAAAACAAGTATCATTTTCATCATCTTGATGACATTTTTTATCAAGTCCATGTAGCTCAGTATTTTTTCAATCTTGACTTGAGATCTGGATACTAATAGATGATGGTGAAAGAGGATGACATCCCAAAAACAAATTTTTTTAGTAGATATGGGAATTATGAGTTTTTTGTTATTTTATTTAGGTCAAATAATGAACCTGATGTATTCATGGATCTTATGAATAATATTGTTCATGAGTTCGAGTAAAATTTTGTGGTTGTTTTCTTTATCTAATTCTATTATTTAATATAAATAAATAGGAGCATGAATAAAATAAAAGGATTGTGTTGAAAACCATAAAGTAAATGAAACAAAATGGATAATTCCGAAAGTGTGAGTTTTTGATACAATAGATTTCTTTTGATGGGAATATTGTAAATAAGGGTAGAATAAATGTTGATCCTTCCAATATAAAAGTGGCTAATGAATGGCCAAGACATAAAAATGTTACAGAGATTCGTAGCTTCATTTTATTAGTAGGTTATTACAAATAGTTAGGTATAAAATTTCACGGTTATCTATCCCACAAACTATTTTAACGCGAAATGGGGTTAAATTTATTTGGATAGATGAATGTGATGACTGTTTTTAGGAACTGAAGAAGAGATTGGTGAGTGCTTCGGTTTTAGACTCCCCCTTCTTGAAAAGGTGAGTCTTCCATCTATATTTATGTTTCATTGAAGAGAATTGGTCATGTTCTAATGAATAATGATTAGGTAATTGCTTATGATTCAACAAAACTAAGAACTCATGAGTTAAATTATCCCATACATGATTTAGAATTTGTAGATGTGGTTTTTTATTGAATGTATGGATGCCTCATTTTTACAGAGTCAAGTGTTAAACATATAATTACCATAAAAGTCTGAAATATATACTAACATGGATAGAATTAAACATCAGGCAGAGAAGATGGCATGACCTGATAAACTATTATTATTTCACAACGAATTACCATCCTTGAGAATAATATAAGTGGTGGATGGCTTGAGTAAAAAATATTTGGCATCATTAACCCTGCTATGTTTGGAATATGACCACATGATTAATGATTTGATAAATTTTGTCTTAAAATTTGTTGGTGTAGGAAATACCTTTTTTTAGTTTTTAGTGTAGTCATCGTTAGCAGACAGAATTAAGCAATAACAAAAGGAAGATAGTGAGCTATATAAAATGGTAGAATTTCTTAAAATGGGTAAGTTTAATGAATTTAACATTGATAATGACTTTGTTTTATTATTTGTTAAAAGGTTGTGTGTTCCTTGTGATTCATAGTTAAAGAAGTATTTGTTGTGTGAAGCTCATAGTTCTCCAATTTCAGTTCATCATTGTAGTACTATGATGTACAAAGACCTTTGAGGGTATTATTAGTGGGATGGAACGAAAAGAGATATTGTAGAGTTTACCATGAAAATGTTTACATGATAAGAGGTTAAAGGAGATAAGTAGTTACCGTAGGGGATGCTTTATCATTTTCAAGTGCGAGAGTGGAAATGGAAGAATGTATCCATAGACTTTTTGGGGGGTCAAACTAAGTCTTTTTGAGGTAACAATTAGATTTGGGTTGTTGTTGATTAGATGAATGAATCTACATATTTTATTTCTATTATATATACAATGTATTTGGATAAGCTTTCTCTACTATACCTCAAATATATTGGTAGGTTACATGGAGTTTTTCTTCGATTGTATCTGATTGGGATCTCAGGTTCACTTCTAGTTTTGAGAAGAGCCTTCATAAGTCATTTGGAACAGAATTAAATTTTAGTATAGCCTTTCATCCTCAATCGGATGGGAATTCAAAATGAATGATTCAGGATTTGGAGGATATGTTTTGAGCTTGTTCAATTGACTACCAAGGAAGTTGGGATTAGCATCATTATTTAGTTGACTTTTCTTATAACAACTGTTTACATTCGAGTATAGTCATAGAACATTTAGAGTCATTGTGTGGGAAGAAGTTTCAAACTCTATATTTTTGGGATAAATTCGAGGAAATGATGTTGATGGGACCTGAATTAGTAGAGTAAGTGGATGGGAAAGTGAAGAATATTCTCCAATATAAGAGGACACCTAAGAGAATATAGAAAAATATTGTAGACAACATGAGGAATGACTTTTATTTCAGGGTATGTGAAACTTTTTTATTAGAATCACACCATGGAAGAGTGTTATGTATTTTGGTAAGAAAGGAAAGAAAAGTCCATGGTTCATTGGACCTTAAGAAATCCTAGGGAAGGTTGGATCAGTCGCCTACGAAGTAGCATTGCCTCCGAGATTATATCAGGTACATAATGTTTTACATGTTTCAATGTTGATAAAGTGTGTTATGGATTCATCTCATGTTTTAATCCATGAAACAGTTCAGTTAGAAGATAACCGTTCTTATGAAGAGAAACAAGATCAGAATCTAGGTTGAAGGGAACAAGTATTGTGGAATAAGGTAGTCCACTAGATGAATATTATGTGCAGAAACCACATAGTTGAATAAGTAACATGATAATATAAAAATGAAATGAGGGAAAGGTACCCTCCCTTGTTAAATAATTAAATACATTGTGAGGGTGCAATTTTCAGTAGTTGGGGATAATGTAACACCACAAGGTTTTTAAATGTAAATTAAAATGCCTGAAACTTTGTTATATATAGATATTTTTACTAGATGTTAAACATAATTTTTTTTCTTCTATGTTGTGAATTTTGAAAATTAGTCATCTACAATTGTGATCAGTAAGTTATTTGGAGTCTAATGGTACCAACATGATTTTGTTGAATAGTAAATACTCTTATGAATAGTAATATGATCATAATGAATAGTAAACTTTATTATTATTTTATTTTCCTATGGTTTTAGGACAATGACTACTTGGTTAATTTTTTAAGGTGTCGAAAAATGTGTTATAGATTTAAAATTGTTGTTTTTGAATAAATTATTATTTTATTTAAAAAATAAATTATCAATATTTAGAAAAATATTTTAAAAAATGGAGTTCATTCATGAATTATACATGGTGAAAAATGGTTACGGTGGATTTTTGGAATTTTAATGAAATTCTTGAAATTTTGAAGAATAGTAAAATACGATAAATTTCGATAAATGCTAAATACATGTTTTACTACATCGAATGTAATTCATGGATGATGTAATCCCACTTGTTTCAAAATCACATGAATATTTAAATATTTTTGGACTCATGAATCAATACTATCTGTAGTCTTGTGAAAATATATTAAAATAATGATTAAAATAATTTAAAATCCCTACTCTCCTACACTATAAACACCACCCTCGTTCCCCTATTCTTCTCACACCTCTCATGCCTTCAGAAATTTCTATGTTTAGAAAAATACTCTCCCTTAGGATATTACTAATGTCCTAGAGCTTCTGGTCTCACCAAAATGCTAGAACAAAAATGTCTTAAGGTGGATCTCAAGGAGGAGAGTTCAAGAGAAAAGAATCATGTTCCTTTTTTATGTGTTCTATTTCCAATTCCTCTTTATTCTTATATTCTCATTCCCTCCACTTATCCAAGATGTATGAAATATCCAGAATATTATATACTCTTTTTTATTCCGTTTTTATCTAATGGATTCACAATCTTATTTAATCCCCTCACCCACTTGTTCTAAAAATAAAAACATTGTTAATGATGTGTCGATTTACCAAAATCGTGGATGATTTGTTCGAAATATCCATTATATCCTTCAAATATGATCATAAAACCATTTTCATGGTTGAAATAGAACTTAGTGTGTAATTTTTATCCTATTTTATGTTATTTAGTGAAATTATAAGCATGAGGGTAAATTATATAATGAAATAAGTTCCAGATTATCAAGGAATCACAAAAAATGATCTAAACAAACATCATTAATGATTTATCAAATGATACCTCATTATATATGATAAAAAATTGATTTATGGTATCATTATATATTTTGGAAACATATTAATACCATTTCATTCCACTTATGTAATTTCATTTCTATATGACATGAAAATCAAATACAAACCGGCAATAGGAATCATGTAATGAACACACCCAAAATAATGGAGAGACAAAATACTAAAACTTAATGGGTGAAATGAAGTAATGAAATAATCATATAAGGAGTTATAAACCTGAATATATCTATGTAAGATATTTTAACAATTATTTAGGAGGTTTAATAGAGTTTTCAGTAAGAAAACCCTGGGGTAAGGGAATTCATAACCTAATTTCCATTCTTTGGGTTAACATTCCACTTTCTTATTTATGTGGTATTAAAATTGAATGTGTGATTGATTTTTTTATATTAGGTTGAATTATATTAATTTATAATTTATAAACATGTTCCATCCACTATATTATGTATCACATAAATTATATGTTATTTTTAAAGGGCTTTTCTTTTAAAATCCTCTTTTAAATTTCTGTTTTACAAAACTCAATGAAATGTTTTTTTGCAGTTTTTAATGTTGTATGATTATGTTATAGTTATTGGGAATTATTTATGATCAAGGTTGGGGCCAATTTCTCCCTCCCATGCATTGGGTATGTGTATGTTAGGGGCCGGTCATATAGTTACTCCAAGTGTATCTACGATGGTTACACAAATTGTAAGGTAGCAATGAGGGTTATAAATTATAAGGTAGCTGAGAGGTTTCCAATATTATTTAATTAATGACCCAAGATACCTTTATGGTTATATTTTTGTTCATTTGGGTTTTTTTGGAATTTCTAGTTTAACAAAGTAAGTATATGTGGGTGACAAGTATTTTATTTTGGAAAACGATTTCATGCGTCTACAAGTAATCATGGACTAATGTTTTCTTTTCATATTTTTATATCCCTTACTAAGATTTTTTTTATCATTACATGTTTTTAAATTGCATTAAAAGGTTATATGGTTTTGTAAGACAAATAAGGAATCGAAGTTAAATGTTATGATGGTTTTTCAAGAAAATAATATTTTATTTGAAGAGTATTATATTTTAGAAGAAAATGATATTGTGTATATGTTATCTTCTCTATATAAATGTGGAATGTTATGTATGTATTATATCCCAATTATCTTAAACTATAAACTTGAAAAGATGATCAATATTAAAGGAAGTGAGTTCTTGATTAAATTCTTGAATTTTTAATGCAATTAGGATGGGTCCTTATAAAAGAGATCAACGTTGAAATAAAAAATATCAAAAAAAATAAATCATTATGTTATTACAACTCAAAAAAATTCTCTAAAGGATTGTTTACAAAATTATTACACTTATATCAATAAGAATAAATTGATTCAGAAATTCAAACCAAATATAACCTAAATATTTTAAAATATCTATTCATTATAGTAAAATAATTAATATCTCCACATATATTTCAAAAAAAATTACATTATGGTATGATTTTGTAATCAAAATACCACTACATGGTTAAAATATTCAATTTTAACAATTTCAAAATTTGGTATTTTATCTTAATCTTGAAATTTTATTTTTATAAGGCCACCATTTGATATTATAATGTCTCAAACACTATCATTTATAATGTTTTCTTTTTATGGCTTATAAATATCTAAACATGTATAATATAACCCCTAGGGTTAATCTCTATCTATTTTGTTCATTATATCTAATTACAATTATAATATTGTAGGGAGGGAACATGGTTAAAATTTATGTACTTTAGTCAGAAAATGATATATCATTTAGATGTAAATGTTCTGTAGAATTCCATTTCTCCTTAATTTCCCCCTTTAATTTTATCACCATCGATCCTCAATAAAATAAGGTTGTAAACAAATATTTGAATAAAATTGTTTCTCATTTTCATCCTATATATAAAAATACGGTTAAAAGATATTTCTTAATCCAAATACATTATTCCATTTAAATTTATAACTAGGATAACAATTAAATATCTCATTACATTGGATATAACAAAAAATAATCTTCTAATGAATAATGGTTTTCCTCCACTCACCTATATCCTTCCAATTGTTGTAAACATTCCTTTTCACATCACATTGAATGAAACATGAATTATTTTTTATTTCACCTATTGTTATTTCACATCAAACTATTCTTGACAATTAGTCATGAAAATATTGGTTACATTATCCACATTTTCCTTATGTAAAATTTTCTTATTTATCGAAACTTTTGTATCACATTTATTTAATGATGTGTGATTCCTTTTACACACCATATTCTCTTTTCTAAAAAGTAAAATAGTGGACCAAAACTAGAGAGTCTGAAGCTGGTATTGTGCTACCATTACATTAACTTGATTACAGGGAACCAAATCCCAAATGTATTATAGTGTTTAATAGTCTTGGAAAAAAATTTACATATATGAGTATTGTATTAAAAACGAGTACACTAATTACAAAATAAAATTATTATTTCAAGGATATGTTTATTTCATCTAGTATATCCCATCATATATTTCATAGTATTATTCTTGGATTCTTGGGGAAAGGAAAGAAAATAATGGTGATCTCAAATGCTCAGTAAGGGTAATGTATAACAGAAAAAATAATGAATCAAAGAGAATAATTACTAGGGAATAGTAAATAACCGAACACACATACCATGAAATGTAATAACTAAGAAATATGTTTATAAAAAATATGGAAAGGTGATAAATTGAAATATTTTCCATTTAATTATCTTGATTAGGTAAAATGAATATGGATAATAATAAACTGAAACATATTCCATTTTATTGATAAACAAAAAATTAAATGAATTTATAGAAAATGTTATTGAGAAAATCCCATAGACAATAAATACTGAATAAAATAGAATATAATTATTAATCAATGTACATCATGCACTGGGCACATTATGACCTCAAATATCAAGATCCATCTTTAAGACAGATTAAAACTACAGGTAGTAACTTATTTAGTTTATTAAAATAATTGTATCATGAAAACATATTGATTCATCTAAGAGATATTTAAAGTTCTTTCCCAACCCATCATTGTATGTAAAAATAATTTATTATATTTAATAATTTCTTTAATCAATAGAAAATATTCTTCATCAAATATCAGTGTTAAATAATGGATATGGAATTATAAATATTTCCCTAAATAATCTAAAACAATTGAAAGTAAAAATCATATAAAAAATGTTATATGGTTCAATAAACAATCATATACATGAAAAATGATTTTTATATTTAGGAGAAATTAAATGAAAAATTGTCAAAGGTATTTGAATATTTCAAGGGTACTAAAATGAATCAAGGAAGTGAATGTCAAAAATATCCTTAGCCCAATCAATCATAAACCATCTAGTAGAAGAATAAGGATGATATCATTAAAACATATACCATGTGTAGTAAAATAAAGGGTTTTTTCATTGATGTATGGAAATATTATAAAAATACCTTTTAGAATCATTCTTGAGTAATATATCATTTTAATATTGAAAACTGTTTTGAAAGTACTTTTCATTCAAAATGGACTTTGAAAAAATAAATTATTTAAAAATTAACCTTTTTAACATGAAAATGAATCTTCAATTAAATGATTGCGGGTAAATAAAAACTTGCCTTATGAGGTAAAAAGTAAATTTATTTTCCACAAAATGGATAGAAATAATCCTTGTTCAGAATGTGGAATGAATATTCATTTAAAATCTTGGTAAAATAAAAATAGGGAAAAAATGTAATTAATAAATTATTTGTTCATGGTTATAAACATTGTTTAAATATTTTTTTAGAAAAACCATTTTCTATAAAAAAAAATGGTCTCTCACTAAAGAGATAATGAATTTCGGTTTTCTTAAAAATATTCCCCATAATGTTTTCTGTAATTAAGAGTTGAAAAAATTGTTATGATAATTGAAAAGGTTCCTAAATACAAATAAAATATGATAATTGAAGTGTTTATTTAACAATTTCCAAATAATATCTTCTAATGTAGATTAAATATCATTAAAATTATTCATCTGTAAAATATTCATTAAACATTCCAAAGTGTATTATATAACATTGAAACATTTTTACTCATAATTCTCAGTAATGAATAAAATTAATTGAATGTTGTTAATACGATGAATATAATAGGACTAATTATATAATATATAAAATGGGGTAGTATATAAACCACACAAAATATGTAATTGGTGAATATGATATTTTTCTCCCAGATGTAAAAAGTGATATATAAATGTCATTCCTTCAATAAAAATTTTATTGTGACTTTATATTACATTATAATATAATTATGTAAATTTTAATATTTTTTCATAAAAAGTTTCTTCATTATCATTACTTTTATTTCACTTATATAAATTTTTTATATGACGTCATAAAACATTATGTTTATGCTGAGTGTTTTCACTAAATTCGGTATATGTGTAAAAAACAACATTAATTGGTCATATATTTTTAAAAGGTTCATTATATAACATATAAAGAATAATAATAATAATGACATATTTATCATTTTTGTACATAAATTATACTTTTAAAAACAATAATTTTATATGTTTATGAATAATTAATCAACGTTTCAATCTTGAAGACTGTAGGTTATAAGTACGCATGAGTAACATTCCCATTATTCAAAGATCATCTCAAAAAGAAGTTAAGGAACATTAATCTTTATAGAATAATAATTATATCAAAGAAACCATATTATTTAATCATATATAGTTATATATATAATTCATTTAATTTAAATGTAATCGCATCTTATCGAGGATGTGGTAGTCCACATGTCCACGAATGACGATATCTCTTTTTAAATTTGTGAAAATGTAATAAGGAAAATGACATATATTATACTTTGTGAAAGTTAATTATTTAATTAATATAATATTTATAGTTTTATGTAACATATGTTTAATTAAATACATCTTTTATACATTCCATTTGTCATGTGATCGAATCTCATCGCTTTTAGGAGGTGATAGTCCACACTTCCACAAGATGTTATCTTATTTACCCAAAATAGAAGAATGAAGGTATGTATTATAAAACATTATTGAGGAATAAAGACATTATAAATATCATTTATATCATTTAAAAATATATATTCAATAATAATACCCAGCATGGTAGGTTGTAAAGGAAGAATGAATAATCATCTCTTCATGAGGGGGTAGTTCATTGTACACGTAAAATGTATGTTCACATATTAGATGAATGTGTGTGTAATGTTATATATAAAACTTAAAATAAATACATATAAGTATATTTTGAATATTGGGGTTATTATATTATTTAGAAATAAGTGATTTTGAAGGGTCGATAATGGAAATAAAACAAAAGAGGTTGAGGAAAGATGTTACATCTTCTTTGGATAACCCTTTTTGGTTTCCAACAAAGGGCTTCCTAGATGGATTTTTTAAAACATTGATGATTCTAGGATTAGGTGGAGGATTTTTTTTAATCTATTTGGGAAGATCACGACTATTCAAACTGGATTGTCTTGTGTGAAGAAGTGTGAGGGTTGAGTTCCATTTTATAATGGAGAGGAGTGGCACTCCAGAAAATTTTTGAAAAAAAAATTACACACATGAATCGCACATATAAAATGACTCTAATAAAGTTCCATGTTTGTTAAAAGGGATTATAGCATCTAAGTATTCCAATAAAATGAATTTTTTATAATTTTATAGGTTATTTGAGACATTAAGATTATGGTTTTTTCCTTCATTATGTTTATATTTCTCTAAATCATCTTCATTAATTTTAACTAGTATCACTAATATTTTTTTGTAAAAAAATATTTTAACCATATTAGTAATTGTAAGTAATGATAATTACAAATATTTAATCCATTTTTATAAATTAAAATCATAGTTTTGGTAGAAATTAATTTAAATTAATCCTACGGATTGGATGATATAGTATGTTTTTTAAAATAGAAATTTTCCAATATTTTCAATGTTTTTATTGCCAATATCAAAGTGAAATTGATTATAATGAACTATATTGGATAAAAATATATCAAATTGATCAAATTAATATTTAAAAATAATAATAAATATAGTTTAACCAGTAAATAAACATTCTGAAAAGGTTGTTTTGAATTAAAATCTAGTAATTTTCATTACTAATCAAAATATGAAACTTCAAATAAAAATACAAAAAATTCACCGTAAGATGATTTTTATGTTTCTATTAGAAAAATGATGGTCATTTTGTCATATAATATTTAACAATGTTCCAAAAATTTTATTTAAAATAGGTTCTCCATTAAAAGTGGGTAAAAGTTCCATTATAAAAATATTGGTTTTTATGAAAACTATTTGGTTTGTTCTTATCTTATGTGTATAAAACCTATGAGATTAATGTAAAAATATTTGATATAAAATATAATATATATATATATATATATAATTAATATTAGTGATTAATTTTAGTTAATATAATTTATTAGGATATAAAAACTTTTTGAACATACTAATAGTTTATTAGTAATACATTTCTTATATATTAAATTTTTTCTTATATTAATTTCTCGTTAATTAGTAACCAATTATTTGATTTCATATTTTTTTAAGTAATATATTTTAATATGTTAGTTAATATTATTCATAACCACAAATTTAACATCTATGTTATGTAATATTATATTAAATAATAATATATTAAAAATATATTGTTTCTTAGTAAAACTCGGTCTTACATATAAAGCAATCCATTAAAGAAACTAGTTATTGTGTGAGACACAGTATAACTAAGTTGAAAATGCATTAAAATATATAAACTAAATATAATTTATTTTAAAAATATATATATTATAAATTTTTGTTATACTATATTCCCATACATGCTTGTTGTTGTGTGTCATACACATAATAGAATACAATGTTCCTACATTTGATTTTTTGGGTGTAACATTCTCTCCACCTTAATTTAATTATTTCCATGAAATTTCAACTCGATCATTATTATAAATTTTTTTATGTTTTATTTGTTTTAAATCTCACATTGTGAGAAGGGTTCCTAAGTAATCTTCTAGAAAAGAAAGATTGGGATGCATATAGGTTACCTAAAAGAAGATAAAACCGTGACTCCATATATTTGAACAATAGTTGAAAGTAGATATACATAATTGAAGTAATGTGTAAGTATTTATATGGAGTGATTGAGGTCATCAATCCCAAACAAGTTAATGATCAATAGAAATTTGAGGGCGTCATACCATCATTATGAAACGATTTTGAAGAACCTCAGTTTATCATAATTTAAGGTATTATGACATCTTTTTTTAACATAATTTTCCTCCTATTGATAAATTCCTTTACTTAATATGAATATAATGAAATTTACTTACATGATTCATTTTAATTTCAAATGAAAAATTAAATATTTTGGTTTTACATCAATCAAATTCTAATTTATCTATTACTTCAAAATATGGGTATCAAAAAATAAACATTATCAAAAACTAGCACTGGTACCTTGGTAACCTGATAACTGAAACATTCCTAAAATTTCCTGAAGGGAATTCCTGACCCCACAGGTTGGAGACTAGGACTTGGCATCATATAACATGAATCTGGGAGTTATTTTTCCACAAGACATAGAAAAAGTAAGACCATCCAGTCAATATGTATTAAAAATAAACTCCACTAAGAGTAAAGTACCATAATTCACCAAGGAATAAAAATCCCAAATTAATTCAACCCAACTACCAAATATAAAGAAAACATACCTATGATTCCTATAGATACAAATCACCTTGTCCAAACCCCAACAGCTGGATCCACCTCCAAGAGATCGCATCCCTTTTCTCGAACATGTTAGGAGAAAGTCTCAAAACACCCAAAGGAAAAAAGTAGGGTGTGAGCCTAAGCCTAGTAGCATACCGGAAAATATTCCCTAACTAATTCCAAATATATATTTTATAAATAAAACCAATAAATTTTCACAATGAATGGATCTGTAAATTAAATGTAATATTTAAACAAAACATATTATACATTTTCAAGATGATGGAAAATTCGTTTATGACATAGGATTATACATTACAATAGATGGAATAATTAAAACAAAGTTTTAAAAAAAACTACCTAAAACTGTTTATATAAATCTTGAAAAGAAATGTTAATAAATTTTATGACATTCTAATACATTTAAATCTCATATATAAATAAACAAGTGTGAGACTTTGACATCTTCCAAAAGGTATGATTATATTTCTAGCTATAGGACTCTACTCTCTCTATGTGATCATAGAAAAATGAGTACACTCTGGTCCCCTTGAAACTGGCAAGAAGAGAATCATCTCCCTCCCATCGGGGATGTGACCTTCATCATGATAATATTAGAATGTTGTAATAGTTTAGAGTGTTTCAAAATAACTCACTAACTAAATAAGGATTCCATATGCTCTCACATTATGGTAAATTTATTTAAAGACTACTTAAAATAAAATTAAATCCCATTCTTCCAATTCAAAATGAAAAATTTCCATTTAAAACCAAAATGGGATTTAATAAAAAAACATTCCCTGTTTTCAAGATAAAACCATTTTGTTACAAGAAAATCATTTTAACCAATATTCCCAATTTTTAAATAAATTCAAAACAAATTCCATCTTTTTCACAATTCAATTTCCACAATTAAATTCAATTATTTAATTGAATAAAATTATATCAAATCCACAATTTAAATTTGAAAATTTTAATCAGCCAATTACCATAAACACACACTAATTTGATGGAAATAGGGGTTTTCAAAATTTTTATTCCAAACCCATTTCAAATTTCCCCATTCAAAGTAATATGGTATTTTATAAATTTAATTGAAATAATTTTTGATAAATTAAACAAAAATCAATCACTTTAGTAATAGTCAATTTGTCTAATCGAGATAGAACAATCGACCTCTTACCCGAAACCCAACACTCACAATAGTAGTTGACAATGATAATGAAGGTGAACAAGATACCAATAATCATCCAATAAGTGAGATCCAGTATAATGAAGGATAGACCCATCAATTTTAGGATGATCTATTGAAATCCCAAAAGTGGAGAAAGAGTGAAAGATGAAGAACATAGTAGAATGCTTACCCATATATTACTCGCCAATAATGATGTTCGATCTGCAAATGAATGGAACAGGAAGGGATAAAAGACTCCAAAATCATATAGGAATAGATTTGGGTCAATGGAATAGGAATAGGATAGTAGAAAATGAAAAATATCCATGTGACCTTCCTCTTCTTATAACCTGAAGTTGGGGAATTGCCCGGCGTGTAATCCAGTTACATGATGTGAATGTTTTAATTTTTGTAACAGGAAAGATGTGTCAAATTTGTAACACCCCATTAAATACTGTTTATTACATAATGTGTAATCTATATCCACATCATGTAATTCCTACGATTAATAACTAAATAGGACCCACTCGTAATGAATTAAAATCTGACCTGAAAATACTTCACATCATGTAAACGTTATTCACTGTGTGTAACCATCACATATTGAACCATGCATCATGTAATACTGCTAGAAGTAGTTACATGGCATGTAATATCATGGAAGTTTACAAAAAACCCATGTTTAAAGTTGAAAAATATCACAGGCGTCAGACTTTACCATTATTGGTATCATCATAATAGAAACTCTACCTTTACCCAATCAATGAAAAGGAAAACCATGAAAAGATATAAGACGTTCCTATCAGAATGGTAACGAGATGTTACAACCTCCCCATCATAAGAACATTCTATACCTTGAAATTCTATGATGAATCTTTCCTGCCAAAAATATAAGGCCACTAATCTCTCACTAGTGCCTCACATTCCCACATCATGTGACTATCAGAACCATGATTCAATAACACATGAACTAATGGTTTCGTCTTCCAACGAAGTACCCTTTTCATGTAATCAACTATCATGATTGGATGCTCAGTCAATGAAAAATCGGTCTCAATATCAAGATCACTCTATCTCAAAACATGAGATGGGTCAGAGAGATAATTTCTTATTTGTGATACATGAAACATGTGATGTATCAACGTCAGTTGTAGGGTAAGTGCCAAATAGTAAGAAACTTTCTATATCTTCTCCAGAACCTCAAATGGTCCCACGAAAAGGGGAGAATGCCTCATTAGCCTCGAATCCCATCGATGACCCAAGTCTGGTGAAAATTTCAAGAACATATGTAACCAACTAAAAACTCTAATGGTTGATGGGGTCGATCGACATAAGAATTATATCAGCTATGTGATGTCAACATTATCTGAAAAATCAGTGGAATCGTAGTTGTTGTATCTTGCACCAAGTTTGGTCTAAATGAGGAATATTTACCAACCTCTTACCAGCACAATATTGGTATATAATGAAACCCATATAGGGCCTAAAATTGATATATCTTTGATGTGAAATAGTAATTGTCGTTATAAGAGAACTCAACCTTCCCCAAGTGATCATTCCAAGCCTGTATGAAGTCGAGAACATAAGCACGAAGCATATCCTCAAGAATATATATATTTGTCTCTATTTGGTGATCCAACTTCAGATGTTAGGATGTTCTCAAATGAACATGAGATCATAGTGCCTCTTTAAGGCCTCTCTAAAAGAGATAATAAAACCTAGGATCCCTACCAATGATTATATAAGATGGAACTACATGAAAACGAACAATTTCTTTCACATACAGACTTCCCCACACCTCAACATTTGATATATCATGAATGGGTATAAAGTGAGCTGATTTGGTAATATAATTGATCACAACCCATATATCATTCTTCTTTCTCTGGGTACATGGAAACCTGACCCCAAAAATTCAAAGAGATCTCATCCCACCTTCATGTAGGGACTGGAAGTGGTTGATGCAAACCTGATGGTTTTTGGTGTTCTTCCTTAACCTTATAGAATGTATAGAAATGAGAAACAAACTTAGCCATGTATCGCCTCATACCATGCCACCATAACTTTCTCCATATATCATAGACCATTTTTTTCTTAGGTGCACAGATCATTGGGAATTATGAAAATCCCCATCACATCCTTCCTTGTTGTGAAAGGCACAACGATGCAATTTTGAGAGAATAGAACACCCTCATTGAACAACGACCACTAGACAAATGGTAGTCCATAATTATATGTAATTTAAAATCATGCTATAGATCATGAATAATCATATCAATAAGAGTAGATGATAACTGAATGATGGATAAAGAAACTACATCCCATTTCTCCTATACTCTAATTTGAATCTATGAATAGACAACCATAAAACTCCACTCTTCTAAAGATTCTTTCACTACATAGGTTGGATGTTTCCTACTTAACGCATCTGCAATGACATTCCATTTCCCCAGGGTATAGGCGATGTCAAAGTGGGATGACTATAGGTACTCCATCCAACTTCTCTAGAGATGATTCAAATATTTTTTGAGAGAATATATAACTCAGGATTTTGTGGTTTGAAAACATGGTAAATTAATCATTATAAAAATGATGCCTCTAATTATTAATTAAGTGCATTATAGGTGCATGTTCAAGTTCATGAGTAGTTGAATTATTCACATGTTTCCTAATATGATGATATTCATAAGAAACAACATGGTTTCTTTGCATAAGAATAAAACACAAGCTGAAACCTGATTCATCACAAAAGACCACATAGCCCTACCTAGCCTATGTAGATGTCAACAATGGTGTAGTATTTAAAAGATGTTTCATCTCATAAAATAAATTATTCCACTTATCATCCCAAACAAACTTCACCCCCTATCGAGTTAAAGAATTCATCATAGAATCCAACTTTGATAAGTCCTTCAAAAATATGTGGCTATAGCCGCCTAAGCCCAAGAAGCTCGGGATCTCGAATACATTCTATATTTGTTCCCAAGTCATAAAATCCATCACCTTCTCTAGATCAACTAATATACCATGTTTATACACAACATCCCCCAGGAATTTCACTTCCCAAATCAAAAAAACACATTTCTAGAGATTTTCATAGATTCGGTGAATTCTCAATAGACTCGTAATGGTTCTCATATGATGTTCATGTTCATGATCGGATTTAGAGTAAACATGGATGTTATCCACATATACCAATAAAAAGTATCAAAATAAAAATGGAAGATCTTTTCATCAATGACATGAAAGTAGTATGAGCCTTTTTCAAACCAAAGGTCATAACAAGGTACTCATAAGGTTTTTACCTGAACTGAAAGGAGGTTTTCATAATGTCATATTCTTTTATCCTCAACTGGTGGTAACCAAAAAAAGGTCAATCTTTGAAAACCACTTCGTGCCTTTCATCTAATCAAACAGATCATCAATATGTGGAAACAGATACTTTTTATTTATTATAACTCGATTTAGTTTCTCATAATAAACACATAAGTAAAAAATATCCATCAGTCATCTTAGTGAAGAGAACCAGTGTCTCCCAAGCTGACACAATCATGCATATAATGCCTTTGTCGAGAAGATAATCCAACTTGGACATTAGCTATTTTTGTTTATCTGGTGTCATACAGTACGATGGAATAAAAACTGATTGAGTTCCAAGAATTAAGTCATTCGAGAAATCAACTTCTCTTACAGGAGGAAGAGCAAAGAAATTTGAATGACACGTGTCAGGAATATCAGCAATTACTTGAGGGAGATAACTTCTCAATGATTCCCACTCCAGATTAAAAGTAAACACTGATATCACTATCCCCAACTCTGGATATTTAGGTGCATATCTGCTCAACCTCAGGTCCCAATCTCCTTGAATGAAAATATATTCACCACTAGGTGTATTACAGTATACCCAAAAAAATAACAGTCAATTCATGATTTATTAGAAATGATCCAATCCATCCCAAATATAACGTCATGTGTTTTCATATGTAGAACCATAAAACTCCAAGCTAATTCTTCATCTAGTAGAGAGAAGACACAAGTACGACTACAGATACCATGATCTCTCTCTTATTACCAAGTTGTGTAGTAATATCAATTAGACAAGATAAAATCTCCATAGGAAGATTTAGAATATGGACAATATGGGTAGAAATGAATGAATAAAGTGAAGAAGTATTAAATAGGGGAGTCGCTAATGAAAATTCAATAGTAATGGTACCTCTCCCAATCACAGGACCAATGTTTGCTTTCTCTACAGACTCTTACACTATGTGAAGAAGCATTGTTCCCGATTCTTGTGGCTGGAACCCTATTATACATGAAGCATCGGGTTTCCCCGTAATTTTAGGAGAAGGATGTGATCTTGTTCGACTATGAACAGTATAGAAATGATGGTAGAATATCCTTATGTTCCATGAACATCTATAGGATCTATTGTTCTGGGTTTTATCTATGTAAACCCTCTTAGAATTTCTTAGCTTTCCACCCTAATAGCATGCCAAAAAACATCCTCCTGGCACTGTAGATATAATCTTAGGATTAAACTGCACTAGCTCTGCAAAGCAATATGAACACTATTTCATGGTAATTTTTGATTTCTTAAGATTGAAAAACTGTAATTCCCTATCCAACATAATTGAATCTATATAGAACCGGTTAGTGAAAAGAACCTTGATGTCCTTCCACTTTAAGACCCCAAGCTTTCCTACCATCACCATCGTGTCCTATAATCTCTTACTTGGTCCTTCCTACACGAAGGGGACACACCATTACATGATCACATATGTTGTTTCCATGAACTCAATTAAAGTTTATATCTTTGTCAAAAAAAATTCATCATGTTGATAATTAGTAGAGAATTTGAAAAATGGACTCTTCTGGTGAAGGAACTCTTGAGATCAATTTCAAAGAACATCCCCTATGAATCCATAGTTTGACACTAAATGGAAATATGAGGTGTGGTATGTCCCAGAGCTTTGAAAATGTATATCTTCTCGATGTCAGGATGATACAAAACATTATTAGATAACTTTTAAGACATTTGACTCACACTCAATCTAAAAAAAGGAATATTATTCCCAATTAATGTAACAACTGGATTTGGATTCCACTCTATCAAAATCATAATATGGAAAGTACTAGATCTAATCTATAATATGTCATTCCCTAACCACCCCTAGTTCCATAAGGTTCATTTTTGTAAGAGTGAGACAGGAAATCAATCACAACTACCTCATAAGTCCTGAAAAAAATTCAATAAATCATACTGACTTTAAGGAAAAATCTCAACAGCCTCTTTTGATACCACTTTATCACAGATATTCCAGGTTACCCTCATAACTCGATAAAAAATCCATTCCTGAAATAGCCCTGAAATATTTTCCAAACACCACTGCCCAGCAAATAGCACCAACCATCATACAATTTGCAAGAGGAAACAATGTTTCCACAAGACATAACAGAAGTAAGACCTGAAAGTCAATATGCATATAAAAGAAACTCCACTATGAGTAAGTAACAAAATACAACAAGACAAAAATATACCAATGTACTACAACCTAAGTAATAAAACATAGAAAACATCCCCAAGGTCCTTATGGACAAAACTCCCCAATTCTAAATCTCAATAGCTTGATCCACCACCAAGAGATCCCTTGCCTTTGCATGAACATGGAAGAACAAAGTCTAAAAACAACTAAAAGAAAAACTTGGGCGTATGACTAAGCGTATTATGAATCCACAAAATTTTCCATAATAGATTACAAATATAGATTATCCAATTAAGACCTTACAATTTTTTATATAAATATTTTTTTCAATTCAATAACATATTTTTACAAAACGTGTTACACATTTTCACAATGATGAAAATTGATTTTAAATAGCATGATTAGAATTTACAAGAGGTTGAATATTTAAAACAGCGGATTAAATAAAATATCTATATAAAACAGTTTATATAAATCCATTTGTAACACCCCAGGTAAATAAAGAATATGACATTTTTATATTTATCCTTTTTTTGAATAAAATTTTAATATTAATTTAAAGGTAACACTATGCTTGATGGCTTACCCAATACGCAACAACAAGTTCCTTTTAAATCTTATGTTGTGCTCTAATAATAAAATAAAATTATTTTAAATGTTAGTTAACACGTAGTCGTTGTATTGGCGGGAATGAATAGAAATAACTAAAATATTATTATATATGTTCGTTAAATGTTTTTACATTTATCCAATAAAGGATAAAGGCTTAAAATATGAAAAGAATTCAATTTTAGGCATATATACTCTAATTTTCACTAAAGGTCCACTTATCAACTTTTGATGGCGAACCGTCATTAAATATAGTTTTGGTCACTCTTATATATTATATTGGACCATATAAAACTCTTCTTTAGAATCGGGACATCAAAATTCACTTTCTGTAAATTTTTGGCATTTTTCCGATAAAGATCAATTTTTAATGAATAGTGAAAAATGTTGTATTTTAATTCAAAACCTCTTTTTAATCTAATTTATTTATATGATTAGATTATCTTTTGAAATTTTTTCAAAGTGAAATTGGAATATATTTTTACCATTTAATCCAATAGTGGTCGTTGGAATTAATTTCATCTTGAAATTGTACTTAAACTGGTGTCAATCTTTTGATACTTATTGTTTCATAAAAACATGCTATTAGATCTGACAGCGGGAATTAATTATTAAATTAATTAATTTAACTTATATGTTTTGAATTTTGTAAAATAGACATCATTTTGGAATTCGGAATATCAAATATAGCCCAGGATAATTTTTTAGTAATTTTCTGAAAAACTTCAATTTTTGATGAATAGTGAAACCACTAAGTGGTAGTTAAAGAAAACTGATTTTTCATTTAAATGAAACTTTACCACTTCTGTGATTTGAATTTCAAAAATCCGACATACATGGTTTTCATTAATAAGTAAAATGTGGTTCAATGGGATTAAAATAATTTTTTGGTGAATAGTAACTTTTAAGTTTATTAATCGCGATTAGAGGTAATTAGTCTAATTTAAGGTAAAAATAATGTTTTAATAATATGAAATGACCTAGACACATGTCCTAACCTCATTTTATGTGTCATGGACAACCAATACAATCTATGGGTCAACTTGGGGACCCCATGGAGCCACTTTGGTAGGAAAATGACATTAATACCTTTTTAATTAATGTTAAAATTAAAATGTCACAAACATGTGTTGTTTTACTAAAACAATTTTTATATGGGGTTATACAAGTCATATTTTTGACTATAAATATTCATCGGAAAGCTAAGACGATTTAATACATCATAGAAGTTTTTTATAATTTTTAGACATTAACTAAATTAAATTATTTATGACACCATGATGATGGAGCGATTACCTCATTATTTAACGATTTAAATAAAATGGAAAGATAATGTAAACTATAATACCTAAACATGTAAAAAACCTATTGTATGAGTGGATTTAGAACCCTTATCACCTTATCCTAGAAACACATCAATGTGGGACCTTTAAAATCCGAAACTCATTCTAAAATAAAGTAACATTTCCTTACATTCCAAGAGTGCCCCTCCTCTCCTCTTATAAAAGGCCCCCACCTCTACCTCCTTACCCACACCTCTCAAGCCTTTTACGCAGCAAACCCCTGCACATTTTGTCTCTCCACATACCTATCTTACTCCTAGAAGCCTCACTTTAGACAGAAGGCTTCCCAAGGAAGCCTTTGAGCTCAAATCAAAAAGAGTTACCCGATTTAAAGGTAGTGTCTTCTCTTGTGTTATTTTGTTTTATTTTGCTTCTCCAACCCCCTAAACTCTTTTTATTCTTTTCTTTTGTAACAACTCCAGTATCTTAAATACACTATGATGTTTTTATAAGAATCATTAGAGCTACACTTACACACACCTACATATAATGGTTAAAGAACATACTGTTTCTGTGGATGGTGAATTTCTGCCACACGAAACGATGATTGTCCAACACTCATATAACACCTTCAAAGGTGTCCATTAATATGTCACTATATTTATATATGATATATAATATGTTTATGTTTTACTTATGCTTCTGTATTTTTCTTTTGTGGCATACCTTTATGGTTTCCATTGTCGGTAAAACACGATAATTTCATTTTAGGAAGTGCGGACTACTGCCCCCCTCAAAGTGATTTGATTCGTTAATGCCATATTGGGATGTATAAAGGATAGATTTAAAGTTATTATATATGATGTATGTTAAATATAAATGATGAATATAATTCTGGAATTAAAATATACATACCTCTCATTTGGTTTTAATTCCATTAATATGACCTAGAAATGAAAGTAGCGTTAATGCGTACGTACGGCTTACCGTCTCCATGAACAATGCATTTCATTTCTTACCTCTAAATGATTATGTGATATTATAAATACTTTTATATTCTGTATATATATGATATATATGATATCCAAATAATTAATATAATTCGGTATATAATGAACCTTTGACCACATGAAGAACATGTAATTGTAAGAAGTCCACTTTCGACTTAAGAACCAAATATTGACAAAACAAACATTATTAACTTAAATGATTACATAATGCTTATAACATGGAAATAAGTGATATAAAATTAATAATGAACATGAAAAATTTTATTAAGAAAGTTTAAATTAACTCATGTTTATTATTCAGGATGTTAAAGAACGATCGAGTCAAGTCGGACCCAAGGTAAGGGATCCAACCTCTCTCTTTATTTTTATGTACTCTCTTTTATGTCATTTCTTTTAAGCCCATCTTTCTTATGTTTGGGGTTGTTATTTTATATTCCTCATACTTTAATTTTTATGTTAATATTATGGGAGACCCTATTTGATCCCATAAATCCATTTTTGGATGTTTTAAGTGGCGTCGTTAGGCTGCCGAGTTTTCATAAGGGATTTTTAATCTCACTTTTATTCGCATGACATTTATGCTACGTTTTCCACTATTTCCATTGAGTGGTGTATGTACTGAACGTTATTATACACTTTGTGTAGTATAATATCATTTATGGGTATTTACATCTTCATTGTATAACCCTACTTCCATGGGGTGTACTTTTCTAAAGTTACCCAACTTGGTAAGGGGACCTTTCAGCCTCCTTTTTTTAAAAGACTTCTTTTGTTATGTCTTTTAATTCACATACTATTATGTTGGGATATGTTCTTATATATCCTTATTTATGTAAATTTTATGTCCAAGTGATGAGATCTCCTTTATCTCTCTCATCAACCCTTTTTGTAAAATTTTATGTGACGTCGTTAGGCTATCGAATTTTACCAAGGGAACTTCTTAACCCAATTTCGATTTCTTTGGGTTCAACATGTAGTTATTGAATATGTTATACTTTGAGTATGTGTGAATTACCTTTTATTGTTTTACACTTAATATACACTTATATTGGGTGTATTTATATTTGTCACACATAATTATGAGATTTATTTATCCTTAATTTAAGGATATCTTCTTTAAAATGGATTTCATCTCATTTTACATTTCTTTTGAGACTTCATTGTTGTTACGCACCAATTAACTCTTATATGGTGTGTATACTGTCCTTTGACATATTATATCATGAATCCCTTTATTCTCCTGATATTATAAAGTTCGGATTAACTGTTATTCTGTAATTATTTGTATTCAAGAGTCTCTCATTTTGTTAAAAACACTTTAACAAAAATATCGTTTTAAATGTTTTAAAGATTTATTATTCTAAATATTTATCTTTAATGTACATGTTTTCCAAATGGTTTTCAGTATTTATTTATATGGACATTAATTTTTTAAAATTATAATTCCAATAAAATCTTCAAAGTGGTATGGGACACTTTGATTCAAAAATCTCTTTTAAATGATTTTTGAAAATGGATTGATTAATTCAATATCTTGGAATTACTTATTTTGGTTGAAAATGAAATGTTTTTATTTAAATGTTTATATTTTAAATATTTTATGTGTAATGATGGTACATGGACATTTTATGGGTGGTTACATGATAAACCATATGACGGGTGGTGTCGTGAATACCAGGACGGGTGGTTACGTTATAACCTCCAATGCATTGGGTATGGAAGTCGACCTTATGGATATTCCCTTAAGTATGTGTGGAAGTCGACCGTATGGTTATTCCATTTAAGAATGTTTATGTCCCAAGTTACCTTTATATGTTATGTGTTCTTTATATGGGTTTTATGGTAATATTTTGGTTACAAAAGGGTCTGTAATGATATTTTATTCAGTGAAGAGTTTTTACTAATTCCTAAAGGTGAAAGGTATTACTTTGATAAAGTATACAAGGTTTACTTGTTGCTTTGAAAAACTAACAGTTTTCATTCTTTGTGTATCCCTTGCTGAGCTTTTTATGCTCACCCCAAGTTTTTTTTGAAATATTTTTCACAGGACTTAATGTGTAATAGGGTCAAGGATGGGATCAAGGGAAAGTCATGCTATCTATTACATGGAACTAGACATGTTTCTTTTTAAGAGATTTTATTTTATGGAAATTTAGTAGAAGTGACTACTTTGTAATCTTATGAGATGTAATAGTTATGTCCTAATTCTCTAAAACTCTAAACCTGAAAATATCCTCAATGTGAATTATTCATTTAATTCAATATTAAGCAAGGTTTAAGGCTGGGGCCTTATACCATTAAAGTCATGTAGAATAGTTTTTCAACATTTCCATACATTTTTATCTCATATATAAATATACAAGGGAGAAACATGGTCATCTGCCAAAAGGTATTATAATAGTTTTGGCTATAGGACTCCACATTCTATAAGTGATCATAGAAAAATGAGTATACTCGCATCCCCATGAAACTAGCTAGAGGTGGCTCATCACCCTCCTCTTGGGTATCTGACCCGCCATATGTATTTTTTAAATGTTGTAATGACATAGAGTGTGTCTAGATAACTCACCCACAACCTAAGGCATAGATGGACTCTTACATGATTGGAAATTTATTTCAAGGAAACTTAAAAAATAATTACATGACATTATTATATTCCAAAATGAAAATTTATTCATTTAAAAACAAAATGGGTCTTAATAAAAAACAATGTCTTTTTTATATGATAAAACCACTTGGTTTCCATTAAATCATTTCAAGCCACTTTCACGAGATTAAAATCCATTCAAAACCAATTCTATAATTTTCTCAATTAATTTACACAATTAAATTCAATATTTTAATTGAAATAATTTACATCAAATCCATAATTTGAATTCATCAATTTGAATCAGCCAATTTCCATAAACACACCCCAATTCAATGGAATTGGAGGTTTCCAAAATTTTCATTCCAAACACATTTCAAATCTCCCAATTCACTAGAATAATGTATTTATTTAATTTAATTAAAATTATGTTTATGAAATTGAACATATATCAAATTTTGATATAAATCAAAAAAATTAGGAATTATTAACTTAGCTAATCAAAACAAAACCACCTACCTCTTTCCTCAAACCCAACACTCGCAACGACACCCAGAAATGAGAACGAATGAGAAGAAGATCTGAAAACTCAACCTAGAACTGAGATCAAACATCATGGAGGATATATCCATCAATGTTAGGATGAACTATTGAAATCCAAATAGAGTATAATGAGATAACTATGAAGAATGGATAAGAATGCACACACAAATATCACCTGCCAAAAAATAATGATTGGTTACTAAAGGAAATGATCTGGACGAGTTGGAAGACTCCAAATTCACCTAGGGAATGATTTGGGTGAAAGGAAGAGGAATTATAGTGTATATAATGAAAAATAATCATGTGAAAAAACTCTTTTTATATCATTCTTTCATGGAATTACATGATTTGATATCCAGTTACACGTTGTGAAAGTTTTAATTTTTGTAATGTCAATGACTTGTTGAATTTGTAACATCCCTTTAAATTTGGGGTAATACATAATGTGTAACACTTATTTATGTCATTTAATTACTGAGATTTTTAACTAACAAAACCCCCCATCGTTATTCATTAAAAATTGACATGAAAATAATTTATGTAATGTAAAGAGAAGTCATGACATGTACCCCTTACATCGTAATCCATTTTTCACGTCATGCACCTGAAAGTAGTTACACATCATGTAACCCAGTTACATGGTGTGTAATGTCATAGAAGATTACTAAAACAGCATGTTTAAAGTTTAAAATATGAAAATAATCAAACATTACCATTATAGGTATTCTCTCCATCCAAACTCCAACCTTACCCAAATAAAAAAAGGGAAAACCATGGCATGGATTAAGAAAAACCTGTCAAAATTGTAACGGGTTGTTACAAACGTTGATCCATGAATCACAAAAATAAATATTTAATAATCCATAATTCCCATAAAATAGAGAACATTATATACATTTTATCTAACTATTCTCTAAATCCAATATGGTTTTGACATTAATATCAAAACCTAAAAATTTAAACCAATATTTCATCATTAATATTTATTTGTCAAATTGTTTATCTAAAAACAATGACATATTAACTAGTAAGTTATGTAGGATTGTAATTGGTGTGAAACCCATTCTCTTCATTCATCCATGGGTTCAATACCAATAGCATTTCTAAACATGATTTTTTGTCACTCAACATACATGTTTCCCTTTTCTAAAACAATATTAATATAATTTCCAAAATAAATAAAATATAAATCATTGAAATATTAAATATCAGTAAATCTCATTTTAACTATGCTTTTCAACACAACCCCAATACATAAATACTTCATCCACTTATATCCTCATAGATAGTTCCTTGGTCTATATTTTTTCGTCTAAGGGGTGAAACTAACTTGGCTAATGTCATGGTTCCCCACAATTATTATAAAGAACTATAAATGATTCCATAGGAAGAGTTCCATTTCCTTTCATCGCACTCTTAAATTTCCTTATCAACTAATTTCATTAGGTCCTTTATTCCCACACATAATTCATTTCCCCATTTATTTGAGACATTTTACATGGTCTCACCCTCTACATTCCTTGCTTGAGTGAAATTGAACCTTCTTTCTCTCCATGTTCTCCACCACTTGAGCTCTTAGAGAAAACCATCCTTCACATATTTTTTGATTTTGGAAGTTGGTTAATGTATATGTTGTTAATAATTTTGTTTGAAAACTAATTAAGAATAAACATTACATATATGACAAATACCAACAACTAATTTATTGTTTCATTTCCACCACATTTTCCTTCGTGTTCAATGTTATCTTGACACTATGTATCATCCATCGACTAAATCCATTAATCGTAGTGTGAGTAACAATAGCAATTAAAAACAATATACTCACTTATAGGATATCAATATCACGATGCATTATACTCAATTTGAAACACATTACTTATATCCTTGGTTGTTTAATATCAAAATCCTTCATGTTTGTTTAATGAAAATTTGAATCAACCTAAAAATATACACCCTGAGTGTCAAACTAGGTGCATAGTGAGGCCTGTTTTTGTGTACCGAGTTACGTCGAGTCAGGGTCGATGCACCATTTTGGATTTATTAATCCAATGTACATCTATTCCAAAACCATGTCCATATGTATTATCAAACCAAGTATGTATTTCTAGGAAGACCCACTTAATAAATAATATTCCAAAATCATATGGTGTTCTTCTATACTTATCCTCACATTTTACCTTAGGGTTATGTTCTTAAATATATGTTTTCTCTGACCTTGTTCGTTAGGTTTCTACTAAAATTCCTCTATTACCAACTATAGTGACCTAACCCCAGAGATCATGGATCCAATGTTGTGTTACCACTACATTGGTATGAATACAATGAATCTAATCATAATGTATTGAATGGTTTAGTAGTCTTGGTAAAAAAAGATACATAAAGAAGTATTTTATTACAAATGAATACACTAATTACAAAATTATTTTTTTCTTATGTAGTTAACATTATTCTATCTATAATATCTGTGTATATCATTTATTGTACGCTTCTTGGATTCTTGGGGAAAGGAAACTAAATAAGGGAGATATCTAATGCTTAATATGGGTTACATAGTGTGGAATAAATAATGAATCCATTAAAAAGTAATTATGATATGGTAAATAATTGACCTCACATACCATGAAATATAGAAACTGAGAAGGATGTGAATAAATAATATGGAATTATAATAACTATAAATAAGTTTCATTAAATATACTAGATATGTAAATTCAATATGGAAAGGTACGAAACTAAAATGCATACCCTCTAATCAATGAAATGATGATAAATTTCATCCATAGAATTTTTCATAATTAAAATCTCAGGGAAAATCAATACTGAATCAAAATGAAGGAAATGATTAATTATAGGACATCTTGTCTCAGGAACATGAAAACCTATACTATCAATATCAATCCTGAAAACAAATAATTGGTAGAAAGATATAACAACTGGGTCCTGATGACAACACAGACACCCCGCCTTTAACATTGTCATCAGGTCCTAGCCCGCTAGGTCCCACCAGTTTCCCCACTGACATGTGGTCCCCACCCTAGGGCCCACACACCTTCCCAAATAGGTCATTTTACTAATGAATACCCCCAAAGGCCAAAACATTTCATTTCTTGTGTTTTTTCCCTCACTAACACACATTGAGAAACTTCCAAGAAATACACCCATTCCTAACACAACTCTAGGCCGAGCATGATTAACTGTGGAGTTCTAATCATGTTGGCTCCAGAAAAGGAGGGTTCACCTTGTTGAAATGAGTCAGATCATTTACTAATTTAACCCTTTATCATTCTAGGGTGTAGTAATCACCCCAACCACTTTAGAGCACATCATCCCCATTTTGGGACCCACATATAAACCGAGGACATGCAGTGCACATAAGGTTATGTTCCTACTCTAATACCATAAGTGAAAACTAGGTGTCGGTGATAGTTAAGACTCCCTACCATAACATGGTAGATGGGTCCTAGCCTGCCAGCTACCACCATTTTCCCAACAGAAACATAGTCCCCACCCTGGAGCCCACCCACATGCCCGAACGGGTCATCTAACTAATCATAGTCCCCACCTTGGGGGCCACCGACATGCCCGAATCGGTCATCTAACTATTGATTGTCCTCACCCTAGGGCCCACCAACATCCCAGAATTGGTTATCTAACTAATTTTAGTCCCCACCCTGGGGCCAACCGACATTCCCTAATATTCCATTTGATAATTGACTATCCCAATAGGCTAACACATGTGATTTATAGTTTTCTTTTTCCTCACTCACATACACCCTAAGAAACATCAGAGAAGGTCACCCATCCAGAAAACTAATCTATTCCAAGCATGCTTAACTGTGGTGTTCTAATCTTGTAGGCTCCCCAAAAGGAATATTCACCTTTTTGAATGAATTATATTGATTATTCATTTAAACCTTTATCATTCTGGGTGTTATAAAACCAGTTTAATTTTGAAAAATAATTTTCCTATTGAGAACATTCCAATGCATCATGTTTCTATATAATGTATGGTCTCCACCCATAATTTCATGTCCAACGCATTCCTTATATAAAATAATCAATTTAATCAATAGATTGTATGCCTTATTAAATACCCATATTGATTAAATGATAAATATTTATTGATATTTCCTTAAATAATAAAATAATATTCAAAGTAAAAACCATATAAAATTGGTATATGGTTTAGGAAATAATAATATCCTTGAACAATGGTGTGGATATTTATGGTAAAATCAATGTCAAATTATCATGAGAAATTGAATATTTTGAGGGGTCTAAAACAAATCAAGGATGTGAATTTCATTACAATACATTTCTAAATCAATAATAAACCATACATAAGAAGAAAAATGATAATATCAATATGAAATATACCAATTTAAGGAAAATAATTGGTTGTTGTTATTATTTAATGGAATTATTATAAAACTATCTATTAAAATTATTTTTGAGGAAAATATCTTTTTTATATTGAATAACATATTGAAAATTATTTTATATAATAACATTTTGAAGACAAATTCCATAAAATTTAACCTTATAAATAATAATTGAATGATTATAATAAATGTTGAAGGGTAAATCATAATATTTCGTTTGAGGTAAAATTGAACATTCTTTTCACACGATAAAAATGTTTGAAAAATTATTTGTTTGGAAAGAAACATGAAGATTCCTTTGAAAAAATTGGTAAAATAAAAAAGGGTAAAACATTGTTTACTAAATAATATTGGATTTTTTAAAAACATTTTTTGAATTCCTATTTAGTAAATAGTGTTTCTAGAAGAAAATAGGTTCTTTGAATAAAGAATAAATGAATTCGGTTAAAAAACATTTTCTAAATCATTTTGAGTACCAAAGATCGTAAAAAAGGTTACTAATACATGAAAAAAGCCATCCATAATAGAATTATATGAAAATTAAATGATTTATTGAAATAAAATGGACATTTAATTTCCTCAAATAGAAATCAAAGATCATAAAAATTAAAAATTATTCTTTAAGGAAATAATCACAAAACTGTCAAAGTATCCCATACCACATTTAACAAATTTAAATCATAATGCTCGTGAAGGAATAAAAATATGAAATCGTTAATTTCTATGAAGATAAAAGGATTAATTATATAATATATAAAAAGTTTTAGTAGATACCCCACCCAAAATAAGTATCTTGTGAATAGGACATTTATCTAACATATGTAAAATGTGATATGAAAATCCATTACATTGATTCAGACTTGTCTCATGCGTCTTTATATTTTTGCATAATAAAATAATGTTAATTATTTACTTGAATCTTAGACTTTTTAATTTTTATCATTAATTTTATTTTACTAATTATATGTTTTTATAAAATTATTTAAACTATCAAGGTTACATCATGTGATTTGACCAAATTTGATTTTTTTTTGGAAACAGCATCAGTATTTCTACTACGGTCAAAAACCTTATTATATAACATATCCATTATAATAATCATGAAATAATTATCATATTTATACATAATTTATATTTTAAATATAAATCATTAAATATGTTTAAGAAAATTGGTCCAATGTTACAATCATCAAGATGGTAGCTTGTACGTACCAAAGAGTAACGTTCCCATTTTTCAATGATCCTTAAGGGAAGAAAGTAGGTAACTTTAATTCTTACGTAATGATAATTATATAATAAATAAATTAATATGTAATAAATATAAATATATATATATATAATTCTTGGGATATAAAAGTAATCAAATCGTGTCAATGAGGTGATAGTCTAGAAGTAAATGAACGATGTTGGCACTTTTTAAGTATGTGAATGGGTATTAATGAAAATGATACATATTATATTTATATATAGTTAATTATGTCATTATTATGATATGGTTTTATTTTATGTCATATATGTTTAATTAAACCTGACCGTTATACATTTCATGTATCATGTGATTGAATCCCATAGCTTTTATGAGGTGGTAGTGTGCACTTACACATAAAATGTAATCGTATTTTAAAAAAATGAAAAAGAATAAAGTTATGTTCAATATAAAAATTACACAAGAATAAATAAATTTTAAATATAATATATATAATATCTAAATACATTCTCTAACATAATTCCCACTATTATATGTGGTAAAGGATGAACAAAACAATCCTCATTTCGTGAGGTGGTAGTTCGATGTAAACCTAAACGGTAAGTTCATTGTCCATTTTTTATAATTGGGTGTAATTATAGCTAAAAATAATAACATTATAGTATATAAGTGTATTTATGATATTTTTTATATTATATAAACATGTAATAAGATTATTTTATGGGTGGAGAGTGGAAATAAAACTTAAGAGCTTGAGAAATGATGTTACCTCTTCTTTGTGCAACTCCTTTTGGTTTTCACCCAAGGGCTTCCTTGAATGGATTTATTCCCCAAGGTATCGTTATAGGATGACTTGAAATATGTTTAAGATATATTTTTATATATATTATTATCCAATGTTGATTGAGAGGTTTGAGGAAGTGGTAGTTTTGAGTTCCTTTTTTGTTGGTGAGGAGTCTTACTCTTGAAAAGTTTGGGAATGGGATTTCAAAAAACGTTTTTCCCATATATATTGGACCCAATAATCATCCAAATTCAAAAACAATGTAGTATAGGCTCAACATTTGGACATAAAATGACTTTTCTACAATTTTATAGGTTATTTTGTCCCTTATATTTATGATTTGTTCCATTGTTAATCTAATTTTTCTCATAATTGTTTTAATGAATTTTAATGAAATCCACTAATATATTTTATCAAAAAATTAGTAGATATTATTATAAATTATAAATTATTATTATTCCAATAATTTAAATCATATCTCTAAATTAAAATCAAATAATGTTTGGAAATTAATTTAAATTTAATCTCATAAACGGGATAAAAAAGTGGGTTTTTTGAAGTAAAAATATTAAAAAACATTGCAAAGTTTATATATTCAATTTAAAAATGAAATTGATTATATTTACATAAATTTAGTTAAATGATATAAAATTTAATTAATTAATCTTTAAAAGCAATAAAAACTATAATTTATCATTATAAAAAAATTAGACGAAATAAAATTTTAAATTAAAATTCATTATTTTCCACTATTTGTTAATAAATTAATCCTGGTTGAAAAATACCAATAAATAATCCTACCATAATTTTTATGTTTCTTCTTCGAAAAATAATTTTTATCATATAACTTTTATCAATTTTCATGAATTTATATTTATAATAGTCTCACAATTAAATGGTCATAAAAGTGACTTTATAAAAATATAGGTTTTTATAAAAAAAAAATATAGGGTTTTTTCTTATCTCAAGCTTATCAACTCTATTATATGAATGTAAAAACATTTTATAGAATAATATATATATATATAACATTAATATAAGTCACTAATTTCAAATAATTTTCTTTTTTAGAATAAATCTTATTTTTGAGCATTGAAATAGTTTTTTTTTCAAAAACATTTCCATTATATTCAATGGGATCTTATATTCATTTCTAATTAATTAGTAACAAATGAATCGATTTCATATTTCTATACACCATATATTTTCCTAATATTTTTAATCCTACTCATAACATATAATTTAAGGGCTATGCCACGTCATATTATAATAAATAATAATACATTAATAATATATTTTCATTCGGTAAAACTCATCCTTGCATGTAATGCAAGAAATTGAAGAAAATCGTTGTTCTATGAGACACGTGATAACTCACTATCACATGAATTTCAAGATATAAAATATTTTTAATTAATTTAAAATAATAAATATATTATAAATTCTTGAGTTATTATATTACCCTATGCACTTGGTGTTGTGTTTATTGCACGGTATCGAATACAATGTTCCCAATTTAGATATAAATGGTGTTATAAATATGATCATATAATTTCAAATCAAGTGAACCACTTGTTTATATCATTGAAAATTTATCTCAAAAACCATTATGTTATTTTTCTTTTAGTACCTTTCCATAATTAAAACATTATTATGATATATTTCATCAACCAATAAAATCCATTTTTTTCTTTCTTAGGATGATTTACGTTGTTATTGATCATATTTTTAAACTATAATGTTCAAGGATTTAATGAAACTAGCCATGATAAGGACTATCCTATCCTGATATATGTATATGACCATTAATGAATAATGGCCATTAATATTGTTCATGGGTGTTTTATGTCAAGTATCGCCATTCTCCATACACCTTAAGGGTGACTAACTTTATTTTTCTAATTAAATTTATTCATTTTTCTAGATATAATCTGTTTTTACAAACTAATTAATGTTTGGTATGTGTAAAACAACAGTGATAATCTAAATTACATTTTTTATTACACATTAGAAATATATTCTCATATTTTCAAAATATTTTAGAACAAAAAATATTATCCTTCTTCTACATAAATGGATTGAATGTAGTTTTCTAGAATATATTATTCCTCCCCATTATTGTATGATTCCATTTTCAATTAATAATTATCATATTATTCCAATATTAAATTCATTTGTGTCTAATGTTTTACCAAAAAGAGAAGATAATACATGATTCATTATTCATTTTGGTTGTGATATGGGTTTCATTGACATTTTGTAGGTTTTGAGTTAAACATACATCCATTTTTACACAGTTTGGGGAAATCCATTTATTAAAAATTTACACATAAAAAATTTTTTATTAGGGGGGGGTTTATCAACAATTATTATTCCCCACTTTTGTTTAGACTTAAAATTATAACCTATTTTATTCAAAGAATCATAAATAGTACACCATGATTATTTATAACATGTGTTTTATTTATTTAATCATGATTTTGATTTATCATCTATAATTTTTTATATGTTTATATTTCAAGAATTAATTTATATAAAAGGAAATATTATTTGACATCATTCATGGTCGCTCGTATTCTCTAACATTATTGGGATAATTCATTTTAATCATCATCCTGATATCATATTTTATATCAGACCACAAAAAACATAAAGTAGAGGTCTTTTTTATCACCCTCAATATAACTAATTCAATATTCTTATTGTTTATTATTAATTATATCTAATCATTCTCTATTTTTTTTATTTCCATTCATGGTATAGTGTATCTAATTTACCCTTTCTCAATGAACTCTATTTATATATTGTTAGATAGAAGGTTTAGGAGGCAGGAAAGAAAGCATACTCCTAAAAAATGTTATTATAAAAATTAAAGTATACAAAACAAGTCAGAAAAGAGGGTCATTACAAAGCCGAGTGTGCATCTCACCACTACAATCTTTCTATTCCAGACTAGAGAAATAGATTGAAAAAACAAAAGACTGACTGGATCTTACATCCATAATGGATCTTTTTGAAATAGCATCATCAAATTGGTTTGCCTCTTTGTAAATGTGGGAGACATTAAGAGAGATTGATTTTTCAAGATGTAGACAAGGAGTCCACGGAGACAGCATCCTCTATTGTATATTCCTTGAACGATCTTCGAGAATTTTCACAGAAAAATATAAATCTGACTCAATCTATAGTCTATACCAACCATAATGTGTTGCATACCTTATCTCCTTTATCATAGCCATAGCTCTGCTTCAATTACAAACCCATTGTCAATGAAGTGGAAGAAACATCCCTTCACGAAGCCTCGATATGTACCGAAGATATCGCCATAGCCAGTAAGTCCTAGTGCACCAGAGGCTTCCCCATAAACATTTACCTTAATCCAAACAGATATAGATGGGATCCATCAAATATATTTCAACACATGTGGTTTCCTTGCCCTGACATTAACATCTAGTGTCCTCAAGATAATCATTGTCAGAAACATCATTGTGCATTTATCTGGTTTGAATCTTAGAAGAAAGTCTAATGCTACGATGAATAGCGAGGATTCCATCATGAAAAGATGGTTTTCAGTAGTTAAAAATGAGATGATTCAGTGTCTTCTATGTGTATGATAATACATTGATTGCAGCTACATGCAATAAGGATTGAACCAAATCACTATTGTCCACCTGGTAGACAGAAGTGAGCAGTGCCTCAATTGTCACGAATCTGAGGCAGCACCAAAATATGACCTGAATATAGCTTCACAGCCTCCGGATAAACATTTAACGAACAAACAAATGCAGTAAGGACTCCCCAACCTCCAAAAAGAAGTATAAAACTTGGGAAAGATGTAGTCCAATCTATTGAAGAAGACACTGGACATGTAGTAGCTACTTTAATATTTTCCAGAAAATCTGGTAATCATTCGGGGAAATAAACGGCTTACAAAATCCGTCCACCCATTAAGGTATCCCAGATTATGTACCACATTGAAACTTATAGCATTGATGACTGGAAAAATTCCCATAAAGATCAGGCGTCCAAACCAATATGTCACTGTCTGAATACACATATTTGGATATCTATATGGGAAGATGACTGAGAAGAATATTATAAGAATTCATATTACCTTGTAATTCCAAGATAGAAATATTCCCCAAGGGCATAGGGATAACATTATTATACTTAATGGTACATGACAACCAATGAGTCATCCAACAGATCAAATGAGAATCCATATAGCCTAGTTATTTAGAATGTTTTATGATTTTTGAGTAATCCTTCTAGGTCGATGGCCAAATCAAGGATTGTAAGTATATAACATGCCCACTGTGTATTATTTGAACACATCTGGTAACTAGAAACTCCACTGAGAAATCATGTGTGGAAAGAATCCTCCATGTAATGTTTTGGAGAAAAGAATCATTAAAAATCCGGATGTCTTTAATTCCGATTCCACCCTAACCCACCAGTTTGATACACTCCTTCCATGAAACTATGACAATATTCCATTCATAAATCGAACCAATCCATATAATGTTCCATATCCTGCCACTCAATTCCATCACAATGGATCTAGTCCATCTATACAATGATAAAGAGTACACAAACATTTATGTAATAATAAAATTGACCAGACAAATTCTAAATTTCTGAGACATAGTCTTCATTTTCCAATGTACCATTTGATTGGTGATTTTCAATGAAATTATCTCAAGGTGTAAATGTTTTTCCCAGCCTTGAAATAAAGGAAGTACATGATATGTGACGGGTAGAGAGCCCTATTTCATGCAAAGTCTCCTCAAAGACTTGTTCTACATTATGATGTGAATCGATTCAAAAGATAGCAAAGGACTAGTTCCAACTAATTAATTGACCTGAAACCTCTTTATAGTGTTAAAAAATGTTTTTAATGTAAGATATAGTTTGTATGTCATCCCTGCAGAATATAAATATATCATCTACATAGAACTTGTGCAAGGGTGGAAACAAATTCCTTACAGCTCTTATTCTTTGATACAATCCATTATTGACAAGATCAGGAAGGCACCAGCTCAGATATTCCTTAGGAAAAGAAAATAACAATCTGGATAAAGGGTCACCCTGTCCGAATCCTCTTGAGAACTGGAAGAAACCCCTTAGGGACCCATTAACAAGAATTTAAAGCCTGACACTTTTTAGGATGGATCGGACCATACTAGTGAACCTTGGTGAGAACCCATTAATTTTAATGATAGAAAATATAGAATCCCAATTTATTGTGTCAAAGGATTTCAAAATGTCAATCTTCTTGGCCATATTTCCATCTTTAACCTTCCTCTTCATAAAATTAACACATTCACATGTAGTGAAAAGCCATTTCAAAATATTTATTTCAGGGAAAAACCCAAACTGATTGATTGATATAAGGTCCTTGGCCCCCACACCCAGCCTACAATCCATGAATTTACTAATAACCTTTAGAATAGAATTCCCAATATCAACATGCAAGAATTACTTAATATCCAAGGAATTATATTTCTTTGGAATGACTGCTATGTAGTTGGAATTCATCCGAAACGGTATTAAGGAATGATGGAAGAGCTACCTCACAGCTTTGATCACCTCAGTCTAAACAATGTCCCAATAAAACAAAAAAAATTATTGGTGAAGCCAACGGGACCAGCAACACTATCCATGTCTAAGGAGAAAAGGCTGAATGTATTTACTTTATGATGTGGATATCATTTAACCATTTATTTTGACCATCATCAATACTTTACTCGATGCACTTCATTATTTTTCCATAATTTTTCTCCCTAGAATCTGAATATATCATTTCAAAGTAGCAAGACACTGCATTTTCTATATCATTTTCTGAATTAAACAAGCTCCCATAAATCTTATGAGCATTGAGGCTCCTATTAACCTTCTTCTACCAATGCATACAATGAAATAATCATGGGTTTCTATCTCCATATTTCAACCACCTAATATTGAACTGATTACGTCCAAGGATCTCTTTGAGGGTCAACAGATTATCCAGGTTTTCAGCAGCTTGTATCTCATATTGAGAGGGTTAATCCTATGAAATGTTACCTTTATAGAAATTAGGAAGATGAAATTTAGCCTCATTAATATCACTATTATGAGTAGAGAATGATTTTTTTCTCCATTCATTCAATCAGGCCTTCACAATATTCAGTTTTCTAGTTAGAATGTGTGATGGACTTCCAACACCAGTAAATTTCTAGGCATCTATAATGACCACTCTATAGCCTGGTACAATAAACCACACATTTTTGAATTTAAAAGGAAGGGGGGATAACCTCAACCTATTAAAGAAGATATAAACCAGCTACTGATTTTGATCAGAATGATGTCTTGGAAGATTCAAACTAGAAACATTCACCACATCACATCTCTCATCCATTTTCACCAAGCACCTGTCCAGCTTGCTAGCCTATCTCCCATTTATGGTATTCCTTTTCTAAGTGAAATAATCTCTAGACATGGGAACTTCAACCAATATAAAATTATCAATACAAGAGAAGAATTAATTGGATGATGCTCTACAAAAATTAGTCATATTGTTTTCCTCCGGCCTCAGGACAACATTGAAATCTCAAATCAGAATCCAGTTGGTAGGCATGCTCTCAGAGGTGGGGGACAGATTTCTTCAGAGGGATCTTCTTCTAGTGTATAAATTAAAAGAGTACACAAACGTCACATAGAAAGAGTTAGATTGGAAGAAACACTAAAGTTTCACTGAATGAAGATCATTTTTGATAGAATCACTCATGAAACTATTGTGTTTTAAAATCTACAAGGATTCTGTGTTAGTATCATATTGATAATTCTCAATAATGTAATAACCCAGAGGTATCCATTTGAAAGCCATCTATCTCTCAAACTTTATTCTTAGTTCAGTAATTCCTATTAACATTGGATTATTGGTCATGATGATATGCCTAAGGGTGTTGCCCGTGGTAGCATTCCCTAACACTTATAAATTCCAAAAAAGGGCCTTCATTGATTAGCAGCACGCTGCCTAGTGCAACGGCGAACATAACTTTGTGTTATGACTTTCTCTATTACTCCAGATTCTACTACCATTATATCCGTAGGGGGAGTTTCAAACCAGTCTTTCCTAGATTCATCCCCGGAAGGGGGTTCACTACTGAGACAGGTAATCCTTTTATCTGATTTAGTGGGCATTACCATCGTGGTAGCAGGTAATTTCATCCTCAAAGCATTATATGGTGAAACCAGGGGAAAAACATAAAAACTGCTCATCATATGCTTTCAGCACTTGGTTATCCTTCATTTAAGGGCCTTCATTACAACCTTGAAGGCAAGCGACACTCTCCTTATGGGAGTCCTGCAAAATATATTCTTGAGGAACATCTTCCCTGTCCTGCACAATTGGTTATTGAGGAACATATTCCTTCACTAATTCCTATAATTATTGGGATGCTCCAAACCCACCAACATTCTCAATTGATGTGTTAGAGACCTGCTCAACCATCACCTGACTATCATCCATATTATTAGCCATACCAGATCAGCATCTATTTCAGTAGTTTGGACATGTTCAATCCCGATATCATGAGCAATGATTGAAGTGTCATAAATTATCCTAGCAGTATCTCCATTCTCAATCATCACATGGATAGAGATATCACCCCTAGAACTAGTATTATGATCCTTACCTGCATCCATAAGTGTTGAAATATCACCACCACTAACATTTGTATCCCTATTAGCATCCATTGGGGCAGAATTTGGACCATCTCGATTCGCAGGCTCTTCCATATTTGAAGGACCCAGTCTGGAAGGATGCTCCACTGCCTGGCCAAGCTTCCTCCTATAGTTTCCCGCATCATGTCCCCTGATATTGTAGAAGGAACATAACTTATTTCGGTTGCATTCATCTATCAAATTAAAAAATAGGTGACAGTTCAAGAAGAACTTTGGTTTCCTTTCGTAAACACTATCAACTGTAATGATGTCATCCCGATTGGTGAACACAACTTGTTCCACTAATATTGTGGATATATCCACCCCAATACAGATCTGGGAATAATGCCGTAAACATGGATTGTTTGTCTTCCTATCGAGACTTATATGATTACCTACGGATGAGGCAAAAACCCATAGGATTTGTGGGTGATAGTATAACCATATCAACATGAAAACTCGTATCCTGACATGTGAAAAAGAGTTCTTAATAGTACTGATATCAAATTTTCTATCCCATTCATGAATGTAGAGAAACCCAGGTAGCAGGTGAACTGAACCGAAGCTCCATGAATGTCTCTTACATTCAACCGAGGGGAAAACTGTAACACCCCAAGCTTCCATGGCATGCTCCTCTTTGAATAATAGAGCAGCATGTGTTGTACGCAACCTCGAGTTCTAACACACCGCGACCAATAAAAGTAGCTGTTCTGAATAGTAATAACCACCTTTTGAAATTATATATATTTTATATTTCAAAATGGACTTCATTTTTGGATTCGTAATATCGAAATTAGCCTATGTTGAATTTTTGGTATTTTTCTGAGAACTTCCAATTTTTTATGAAGAGTGAAAAATACTTAAAAACAAAATTTATAATCAAAATAATTTATAGTGATAAATTATACTATTGAGTGGTTTTAAAGTATAAGTAGAATATATTTTTACCATTTTATCCAATGGTGGTCATTAGAATTAATTTCACTTTGAAATTGGACATAAACAATTGTTAATATTTTGATATATATTGTTTCCTAAAAACACTATTTGTTGTGACAACGGGAATAAATTATAAAATTAATTAATGCAAATTATATGTTTATAATTTTAAAAAATGGACATCATTTTTGAATTCAAAATATCAATTATATCTTAGGGTGAAATTTTGGCATTGTTCTGAAAAACATCAATTTTTTATGAATAGTGAAACCACTAAGTGGTAGTTAAAAAACTGATTTTTCGTTTAAATGAAACATTACCACTTCTGTGATTTTATTTTCAAAAATCTGGCATACATGGTTTTCATTAGGAAGTAAAATTTGGTTCAGTGGGATTAAAATAATTTTTTGGTGAATAGTAACTTTAAAGTTTAATTAATCGCGATTAAAGATAATTAGTGAAATTTTAGGTAAAAATGATATTATAAAAATATGAAAATACCTTTACACTTGTCCTACCCCTATTGTATGTGTCATGGTCGACCAATACAATACATCGGTCAAATTGGGGACCCCATGGAGCTACTTTGGTAGGAAAATGACATAAATAACTTTTTATTTAATGTTAAAATAAAAATGTCAAAAACATGATTCGTTTTACTAAAACAATTTTAAAATGGGGTTATACAAGTCATATATCTGACTATAAATATTAATTATAATGATAAAAATCTTTCCTACATAATGATATTTTTTATAATTTTTAGACATTAAATAAATTAAATTATTTATGACACCACGATGATGCAGCGTTTACCTCATTAATTAACGATTTTAATAAAATTGAAGGATAATGTAAAATCTAAGCATTACACTTGTCCAAAGACTAGTGGATGAGAATATTTCGAACCTTTATCACCTTATCCTCGAATTATATAAGTGTGGGACCTTTATAATCCTAAAATCATTGTATAATAAAGTAACATTTCATTACATTCCAAGAGTGCCCCTCCTCTCCACTTATAAAAGGCCCCCACCACTACCACCTTACTCACACTATCAAAGCCTTTTGACTCAGCCAACCTCTACCCAAATAATATCCCAACATCCCTTCCTTACTCCTAGATGCCTCACTTTGGGCATAATTCTTCCCAAGGAATCCTTTGGCTCAAATCAAAAGAGTTTCTTTATTTTAAGGTAATGTCTTCTCTTATGTTATTTGGTTTTATTTTGCTGCTCCAACCCCTTAAACTCTTTTTATTCCTTTCTTTTTTAATAACAACAGTATCTAAAATATACTAGGATGTTTTTATGATAAGTATTTGGTTTACACTTACACACACCTTCGTCTAATGGTTAAAGAACATACTGTTTCTATGGGTGGTGAAACACTGCCTCACGAAACGATGATTGTTCAATATTCTTTTAACACCTCTAATGGTGGACATTTTGATGACACTATTTTCATATATTATATATATATTATTTTTATGTTTTCCTTATTCTTCTTTATTTTTCATTTATGGAATACTTTATGATTTCCATTATGGGTAAACGCGATAATTTCATTTTAGGAATTGCGGACTACCACCCCCTCAAAGTGATTTGAATCGTTAATACCATATGTGGGATGTATAAAGGATAGAGTAAATGATATTATACATTATATTATACTGGAATTATATTATACATTTATATCATTATGTTTCATTCCATTAAAATATGAAATAGAAATGAAAGTAGCGTCCATGCGTACGTACAGCTTACCATCTCCATGAACGGTGCATTTCATTTCTTACCTCTAAATGTTATGTAATATTATAAATGCATGTATATACTGGATATATATGTTATATATGATATCTACATCATGAATATAATTCTGGATATAATGTATATTTCACCACATGAACAACTTGTAATTATAAGAAGTTTATTTTTGACTCAAGTACATAAGATCGACAAAACGACCGTTATAAACTTAAATAATTACATAATGTTCATGACATGGTAATAAGTGATATAAAAGGAATAATGAACTTGAAAAAGGTTCTTAATAAGGTATAGATTAACTCTAGTTTATTATTTAGGAGATCAAAGAACGGTCGAGTGAATTCGGACACGAGGTAAGGGAACTTTTTAACCCAATTTCCATTCTTTGGGTTAATCTCCTACTTTCAAATTATGTCATGATATTATTAGGTTCTATCTTGTATTTATACTTTCTTTATGTGTACATATAGTGAATACACATAATAGATATATTTTATTTAAAAATTATCTAATTAAGGGATTTCGTCTCAATCTCCATTCATTGAGGCATATTTTGTTTTATACACAAATTTCTTTTATACGGTGTATAAAACCCTTTGACTTTTACGTTTATTCAAAAAGAATATTTTTTATACGGAGCGTTTTACTAAATGACAAAACGGAATGTTTTTCTTGTCGTACGTATGCGGCGACAACGATATCTCTGTCGCTGTGACTATTATTTGAGTTTCAGCTTCCTCTAAAAGACTTAATTTTTTTTAATTAAAAATTAAATACAATGTTTTAATTTTCCTTTATTTTGGTATTGAAAATGGTTTTTATAATGTTTTTATTATATCAATGTGTTGTATTGATATCTTGTGATTGAAGTGTGGAAATCTTATGTTTCTTTTATGTGTGTTTTATGTGACACAATTATGTTATGGTTTATGATATGTTTAAACCTGTTCATATGAGGAATGCATTGGACTTAATAAGTGACGGGTGGAGCCCACTATAGCTCCTCGATGCATCGACAGGTCTCATGAGACAAACTAGTGTCTTGTCATGAGGCCTTGAAAAAATCTTATTTGTGGTCTTGGCACAAGGCCTTGAATACATGGTTATGATAGTCTGGCATTATGCATTCCATCATTATGAAAGTGGTAATTGATATTGCATGGGATTATTCGACTAGTAGAATATCCATGTGAGTAATTAAATGGAATTATTTAATTTTATTTTTTCCATATCATGCTGAAGTTCAAGTTTAAAAAGGCTTTTGTTTTAGTTATACATTCCCTTAAATTTTAATGTTTATTTATGAAAGCTTCCGCAATATTGTTATCCTTACTGAGAGTCTGAGCTCACCCCTTTCAATGTTTTAATATTTTCCAGGATGTGAAGAAGTATTTTATGAATGACCTGTAGGGATAGTCAGAAGAGGATATGAGTGTGGAATATGGAGACTTTGTTATTGTATTTTTTCACTTTATGATGTAATGTAATTTTTATGAATGTATCTAGTGTTTCCAAGGCTACTAAACTAATCGGTCTTTCCGGACTTGATCTTTTGTGATCATGCCAATGTTACGAAGTAATGCACCGACTCCGAGTAACTAGGGTCAGGGCGTTACAGTTGGTATCAGAGGCAGTTTAGTGCTAACCTTGGAAGCTAGATTTAGATAAACTCTGATTAGAGCACATATCCCGAAGATATACTTTGAGGATTAGTATAGAAGAACTTCATAGAATTTTGGTATTATAGAGATTTTGTGAGTTTTCCCAGCAATACATCTCTGTCTGGATATGACCAGGTAGAGGCGGCTCTGGCACAAATGTATCTAGGGGTAAAACCCGAAAACACCGCTTTGAGCTAGGATTGAACGGGAACAGGTGCACGACAACGGGCCTTGCTGCACTCTTGGTTACGACACTCCCAGGGGATATGCTTAGGATAATTCTCATTTTCATTAGAAACCACTATGAAGGGTTATGAGTATATACTTCCTCAAAGAAAACATTTTTATGATTATGGATTATATCCATAAATAGTTCAATTTATGTTAAGTATTTTACAAGTATAGAATTATGTATTTTGATTCATAAACTAATCTAGTTTATGCCATTGTTTAGAAATGGCACCTAGTGGAAGGAATGGAAACCGTATCAATGAACGCACTCCTGTAGGGATTTCCCTCCTGCTCAAGATAATTATTGTGGATCTAGAGATACAACCAGTTCTGATCATCTTATTACTATACTGGGACAACTCACTCAGGTTATGAATAATAACCTTACTCGTATGGAGCACCCTGATCCGCAATGTGGAGGATCAATGTAAGATCGCTTCATGAGGCAACAACCACCGACATTTAATGGGGGTAAAAATCCATTAGTAGCTGAGCAATAGATAAACTCCTTATAGAAAATAGTCCATGCCTTGGGGAGTAGCGAAAGGGAGAAGGTTGTCATGGCAGTCTACCGCCTCACTAGAGATGACGATCAATGGTGGTATCTGATTCAAAACACAAAGGAAGATGAAGAAGTATCAAGTATGGAATGGAGGGAGTTTAAGGAAATTTTCTTAGAAAAATACTTTCCACATGACCATCGAGCAGATATGGAAAGACAATTTCTGAGTCTAAGGCAGAAGGAGGATGAGAATGTCGCAAAGTATGAGGCTAACTTTACAAGGTTAGCGAGGCATCCTGTAGATTATATACGTAACCCTAGAAGTAAGATTGATCGTTTCATTGATGGGTTAAAACCATTTCTCTGTTGAGCTTTAGTATCACAATCTTTCTCAACATGCGAAGATATAGTCTTGTGTGCTATCAAGATAGAAAAGTAATTCTCTAAGTCTTATGACAACAAAGTAAAGCACGAGAAGAAGATAATGGTGGAACAAGAGACGGATAAAGGGAAAAAGGGAAAGAAGGATTTTCCATTATGTGATAATTGTGGTAAGAATCACCCTGGTACTTGCCTGAAAAGAATGGGAGTTTGTTATAAATGTGGAGAAAATGGACACCAGGCACGTGATTGCAAGGGAAAGAAAGAGGCTATCAATGTTGAATGCTACAATTGTAGAGAAATGGGTCATTATGGAAATGAATGTCCTAAGCGTCAGGGAAAATTACCTCAGAAAGGGCCAAGGGATCAAGGCCAATACTATGTTGTGACTACAGTTCAAGTGGAATAATTAATGTATTGGTGCTTTTGGACTCATGGATTATATTCTGGTTATTAGAATAATTTGATATATATATATATAAGGATTGTACTGCAGTACTTGTTTGTTTCATTAGGGTTTTAATATGATGAAGGTAATCATATTTCTGTATTTGACAATAAGATAAACTTTACCTTGTTTGAGGAATCTGATGATACAATTGATTTTGGAATTTAGAGACCTTTTAGAGAAAGTTTGGATAGAGGTATTTTGGATAACTATAAAGGTTGGAATGGATTAAGTTGAACCTTGGATAGTATTTTTTAAGGTTAAAACATTTCTAAAGATTAATTTTGGAATATTATAATACTATATTTTTAGGAAAAGGACAACTTGCAGGTTGGGGGATAACCCGTCGCGTCGGACAAAGCTGCAGGAATCGAACCCACAACCATAGTGCGACAGGCCTTTATTACCTACCACTAGCCTACAGGAAGTCCCTGGTAATTAAAAAATAGTTATACTAATCCAAATGGTATGTGTTAATATTTGGAACCTTATACAATTAATATAAATAGAATATTTTTGAGTTCTATTACCTTTTAGAGTGAAAGATGGGTTTGCGGTAAAAATTTATTAATGAATGAAAGTCTACATAACAAGAATGTATATCCCTTATGTTCTTAGTTAATCTCCTAAATAAATTCCTCAACTTTATAAAAGGTAACTTATAACAAAAACATTTTTGGTTAACTTTTACAACTAGGGATTCAATGACCGTTTAACCAATCACAAGTTTGTGATTTTCTTATGGTTAACTTTCTCCTAATCCAGTTTTCTACAACTCTCCATCAGACCTTGATGGTTTTTTTTTCTTCCATATCTATATTTTCATAGATTCCTAGTATGGACTATCTCGGGTGACCTTTGTACTTATCTTTCATTATTTTAAAGTTATATTTTTATTAACTTTTTTTTCCGATGTGGGTTTTCCACAACGGTATTTCCTATTTTCAACCTTTTATTTTCAAAGAAAAATTTCAAATTGCGAGGACGCAATTTATTGAAGGAGGGGAGAATGTAACACCCCAAGCTTCCATGGTACGCTCCTCTTTGAATAATAGAGCAGCGTGTGTTGTATGCAACCTCAAGTTCTAACACACTGCGACCAATAAAAGTAGCAGATATGAATAGTAATAACCACTTTTTGAAATTATATATTTTTTACATTTCAAAATGGACTTCATTTTTGGATTCGTAATATCGAAATTAGCCTATGTTGAATTTTTGGGATTTTTCTGAGAACATCCAATTTTTTATGAATAGTGAAAAATACTTAAAAACAACCTTTTTAATCAAAATAATTTATAGTGATAAATTATACTATTGAGTGGTTTTAAAGTAAAAGTAGAATATATTTTTACCATTTTATCCAATGTTGGTCATTAGAATTAATTTCACTTTGAAATTGGACATAAATAATTGTCAATCTTTTGATATATATTATTCCTTAAAAACACACTATTTGTTGTGACAGTGGGAATAAATTATAAAATTAATTAATGAAACTTATATGTTTGGTATTTTGCAAAATAGAAATCATTTTTGAATTAGGAATATCAATTATAGCTTAGGGTGAAATTTTGGCATTGTTCTGAAAAACTTCAATTTTTTATGAATAGTGAAACCACTAAGTGGTAGTTAAAAAACTGATTTTTCGTTTAAATGAAACATTACCACTTATGTTATTTGATTTTAAAAAATCCAACATACATGGTTGTCATTAGGATGTAAAATTTGGTTCAATGAGATTAAAATAATTTCTTGGTGAATAGTAACTTTTAAGTTTAATTAATCGCGATTAAAGGTAATTAGTGAAATTTAAGGTAAAAATGATATTATAAAAATATGAAAATACCTTTACACTTGTCCTACCCCTATTTTATGTTTCATGGCCGACCAAGAAAATCCATGGGTCAACTTGGGGACCCCATGGAGCGACTTTGGTAGGAAAATGACATTAATAACTTTTTATTTAATGTTAAAATAAAAATGTCACAAACATGAGTCGTTTTACTAAAACAATTTTTAAATGGGTTTATACAAGTCATATTTTTGACTATAAATATTCATTAGAAATCTAAAACTATTTCCTACATAATTATAGTTTTTTTATAATTTTTAGACATTAAATAAATTAAATTATTTATGACACCATGATGATGCAGCGTTTACCTCATTAATTAACGATTTTAATAAAATCGAAGGATAATGTAAAATCTAAGCATTACACTTGTCCAGAGATTATTGGATGAGAATATTACTAACCCTTATCACCTTATCCTCGAATTATATAAGTGTGGGACCTTTAGAATCCGAAAATCATTGTATAATAAAGTAACATTTCATTATATTCCAAGAGTGCCCCTCCTCCCCACTTATAAAAGACCCCCACCACTACCACCTTACTCACACTATCAAAGCCTTTTGGCTCAGCCAAACTCTGCCAAAATACTCTCCCAACTTCCCTTCCTTAATCCTAGAAGCATCACTTTGGGCAGAATTCTTCCCGTGGAAGCCTTTGGCTCAAATAAAAAGAGTTACCCGATTTTAAGGTAATGTCTTCTCTTATGTTGTTTGGTTTTATTTTGCTTCTCCAACCCCTTAAACTCTTTTTATTCCTTTCTTTTGTAACAAAAACAGTATCTAAAGTATACTAGGATGTTTTTATGATAATTATTTTGTTTACACTTACACACACCTTTGTCTAATGGTTAAATAACATACTGTTTCTGTGGGTGGCGAAATACTGCCTCACGAAACGATGATTGTTCAATATTCTTTTAACACCTCTAATGGTGGCCATTTTGATGAAACTATTTTAATATATGATATATATATTATTTTTATGTTTTAATTATTCTTCTTTATTTCTCATTTATGGAATACTTTATGATTTCCATTATGGGTAAACGCGATAATTTCATTTTAGGAAGTGCGGACTACCGCCCCCTCAAAGTGATTTAAATCGTTAATACCATATGTGGGATGTATAAAGGATGGAGTAAATGTTATTATACATTATAATATACTGGAATTATATTATACATTTATATCATTATGTTTAATTCCATTAAAATATTAAATAGAAATGAAAGTAGTGTTCATGCGTACGTACGACTTACCGTCTCCATGAACGGTGCATTTCATTTCTTACCTCTATATGTTATGTAATATTATAAATGCATGTATATACTGGATATATATGTTATATATGATATCTAAATCATGAATATAATTCTGGATATAATGTATATTTCACCACATGAACAACTTGTAATTATAAGAAGTTTATTTTTGACTCAAGTACCTAAGATCGACAAAACGACCGTTATAAACTTAAATAATTACATAATGTTCATGACATGGTAATAAGTGATATAAAAGGGATAATGAACTTGAAAATGGTTCTTAAGAAGGTAGAGATTAACTCTAGTTTATTATTCATGAGATCAAAGAACGGTCGAGTGAATTCGGACACGAGGTAAGGGAACTTCTTAACCCAATTTCCATTATTTGGGTTAATCTCCTACTCTCAATTTATGTTATAATATTATTATGTCATATCTTGTATTTACAATTTCCTTATGTGTACATATAGTGAATACACATAATAGATATATTTTATTTTAAAAATATCTTTTTAAGGGATTTCATCTCAATCTCTATTCTTTGAGGCATATTTTGTTTTATACACAAATTTCTTTTATACGGTGTATAAACCCCTTTGACTTTTACGTTTATTAAAAAAGAATATTATTTATACAAAACATTTTACTAAACAAAAAAGATGAATGTTTTTCTTGCCGTACGTATGCAGCGACAATGACTTCTTTGCCGCCGTGACTATTATTTGAGTTTCGGCTTCCTCTATAAGCCATAACTTTTTTTAAATGAAAAATAAATACAAAGTTTTAATTTTCCTTTATTTTGGTATTGAAAATGGTTTTGATAATGTTTTTATTATATCAATGTGTTGTATTGATATCTTGTGATTGAAGTGTGGAAATATTATGTTTCCTTTATTCATGTTTTATGTGATACAATTATGTTATGGTTTATGATATGTTTAAACCTGTTCATATGAGGAATGCATTAGACTTAATAAGTGACGGGTGGATCCCGCTATAGCTCCTCGATGCATCGGCAGGTCTCATGAGACAAACTAGTGTCTTGGCACAAGGCATTGACAAAATCTTATTTCTGTTCTTGGCACGAGGCCTTGACTACGTGGTTATGATAGTCTGGCATTATGCATTCCATCATTATGAAAGTGGTTATTGATATTTCATGGGATTATTCGACTAGTAGAATATCCATGTGAGTAAGTAAATGGAATTATTTAATTTTATTTTTTCCATATCATGCTGAAGTTCATGTTTAAAAAGGATTTTGTTTTAGTTATACATTGCCTTAAATGTTAATGTTTATTTATGAAAGCTTCTGCAATATTGTTTTCCTTACTGAGCATCTGAGCTCACCCTTTTCAATGTTTTAATATTTTTCAGGATGTGAAGAAGTATTTTATGAATGACCTGCAGGGATAAGAGAATTTGTTATTGTAGTTTTTCACTTTATGATGTAATGTAACGTTTATGAATGTATCTAGTGTTTCCAAGGCTACTAAACTAATCGGTCTTTCGAGACTTGATATTTTGTGATCATGCCAATGTTACGAAGTAATGCACCGACTCTGGGTAACTGGGGTCGGAGCGTTACATAAACAACATGATAGAATCTGCTCCCCATAGCGGTCATCTTCCAATTAGTGAAACCTCATATCTCATCAATCATGTTGGTTATATCAACAAACATCCAAGGTATATCCCCTTTTGGAATCACAACACGAAAAATGATTGAAAACTTACAAAGAAATTATCTATCATTGAGAAAGTTTCATTACTTTTTATTAAGAAATGATCCATGGATTTCCCATCTTAGATGATGGAGTTGTAGGTTTTTAAAAAAAGTTCTTATAAATCTTTTTTCATAGACGTTTCATATATTACATGCTATGAATTCTTGTTATCTTGTTCCTAGAGAACGACAAATATATGAGTGACAAAATTATAATCAAATTTATTAAATTAATTTATAAATAAAAATTAAAGGATACAAACTAATTCATTAGACACTTAATCACTATTGTTAGATGTTTATTCATCAAGTTGATGGTTCTTAATAGATGTATCAAAAAATTTATCTCTATTAGTTTGTTTAATAATTTTTTGTTTTCGTACTTATGTTATAAGTTATTATATTCATTAAATTATATGTATCTCTTTGCCTTTTCTTCCCAATTTTTTCTGAAACCTCATTATTGATATTAATAGTAAAATCATCTATATTATCGTTTTAGTGAGCTCACTAACATCCTTAAAAATATAAATTATAAAAATATTTATAAAAAAATTGAAAAACTATACAACCAATAATATGGATCATGGATTTTCTATGATATTAATTGATGTTTTGAATTGATGATGAAATCTTAAAAAATTGGTTACATGGGTGGAAAGTGAATCAATACTGATAAATTTTATATAATTAAATCAATTTAAATCATTACACTAATTTTTTTATAAAATAAGTTTCACCTGTAAGGATGAATGGATAATGTATATTCACAAAAAATAGTACCCATTTTTGAAAAAATATAAATAGAGTGAAACACATGGTATTTTTACAATGTTTATTCCAAATATTGGTATCTACTCCTTTATGTTCTAGGTTTTATCCCAATAGATATATATATATATATATATCATAATTGTAAAATGAATAAATATTATTTATCTCCTAAAAATATATAATCTATTTAAACAATTTCTTTATTTTAGATACATCTAGTTTGTAGTCTTCTATAATGGGCATTTCACTATAACCCACAAATGTATGATTGATAATTTTGACATATCTAATGAAAAGGATCATCAAAATACTCTAGATGTTACAAAATAATAAAACAATGATCTTCATACTAAATCCAAGTCTTTGATAGCTACTAAATAATATACTATTGTTCTATGAACATTATTCTATGAAATTTCCAAATATTATGATTCTTATTCAGTATTTTCATAGTGTAAATTACTTAAATACATTGAGAACTTATGTTTTTAGAGAATCAGCTTCTACAATAACATTAACAGTAAATTATTTTATAGGTTTCCACTAATATTTTTTCTTCCTTTCCAACTTATAATACCTTATCCTTTAAAATATATTCTTTCATGATTTGGTAATTAATTTTTTATATCCACAAAAAATATCAACTAAATCTAATTTGGAACATATTGGTTAGATAAATAATCTATTATCTTATATTCTATGGCTTAAATTAATCATCTACTATTTTTGTATAATCTTTAATTTTTATAAGGAATCTATGAATCATTGAAAAATATGATAAACATAGTGCATCTTTATTAATATTTCACTTGTTATAATAGATCTGGAATTTCCAAGAGTAATTCATATCCATGTAATGAAAAATATTTTGTATTACTTACTCAAATAATATATTGAATATTGTATTAAAAGTCATTTAATTAAATTACTTTAGTATAACTCAATATAATTAAATTTTTGTGGAATTTTAAAAAAACGTATATTAATTATATTACTGATATAAAATCTTATGGATCTCTAACTTCCAAAAACTTAAGACTATTATGATATGAGTCATTGAATATAATCTAATATACATGTTATGATTTATGAGATTTTCATTTGATTCTCTAGAAAATTATTTTTACTCTTTCTTGACTAATATTAACACCTATATAATCTATTGAATTTCCTTACACTGGAACATATTAAAATTCTTACCCTCTAATATAGAAATTTTCTTCAAAATTGTTTCTCCATAGCTTCTAGAAATCAAGGACTCATCATCCATTACATTAGTAATCCTCTGATCCTATACAAATAGGAAAATTATAATCATAAAATTCCTTCCTTACATGACTAAAGTTAATTTCCATTTTTATTCATTGTATTGACCCAAAATATTTCAATGGAATTTACCTTATTAAAATTGTAAGATATATACCATATAGTACATGCACTTCACAATGAAAAAGTATATTTTTTTATTACATTTTTGGAATAAAAATGGTTATAATAATTGTAAATATTATAAATTGATAAAAATTTAAAATAAGATAACTAAAATACTAAAATTTGGATATGCTTAATCCACCAGTATAATATCATTCACAAACAGAATAATAAAAATACAACAAAATTTTAGTAGTGTAATATTAATTTTGAAAATGAAAATATATAACATTTTAGAAAAAATTAGTTAACTAGGAATAAATTAAATTTAAGGTATATATAAAGAAGTTGGAGAATACATATGACCATTATGAATCTAAATATTAGTCCACAATGACTCTTTAATATCAGAGGCAACAAACATGTTCTAGGGGTTGGAATTGTGTTACTCCAAGGGAATTCTAGTCCACTAGGTGGAAACTGATTACATGATTCTACACAACTCAGTTCACGGTGCATGCTCTACTCCTTGGGGAAATCGACAATTTTGTTTTAAAATGTAAGAGGATTCACGTTTATCATCTTACGCACACTTGAAGAGAATTAAACAAGGTTTATACCTTCCTATATTCCTTCAACTCACCTGAAACTCCTAATATTTTTAGTATCACATGCTCCCTTCCCCCATGAGCGTTAACTAGGATTGGGATGTTGCATTGAGTTTTTAATATTTTAGATTGTCTTGACTTCTTTTGGGATTCATCCCACTTTTATCCTTTCAATAAAAATATTATTATTCAATGGATTAAATTCCCAATCCTATACCCCACATCCTAGTGATTTTGGTATCATATAAAGACTATTTCTTAGGCCTTTAATTAGTATTTCAAGGACACTCTATTTAAGAGGAAATATTCATCAGTTACCGCTTTTAAATTCAATTCTTCTTATGCGTTCTTCTTTTCTCCACAAATCTTCATTACATGATTAATCCAGTATCATAAATATACCAAAATTTCATTTTTAAGGTAATATCCATCGTAAACTCACAATTAATCCATTTCTTAAATTAATGTGTTTTTACAAAAGGGTAAGTTCACCGCGTCTTTGAAAAATGATCTCTATTTCCCTTCACATATATAAAGGATTTTCATAAAATTATTACTCTTTTTAAATTATACTATAATATGTATATTATCACTTATATCATGTTTGGTAACAAATATAAATATATTATAATATTTAAAATTAACCTAATTTGTAATGGTTGGTAAAATGGCCTAATTTACCTAACCACATATTGTTTACACACTTACTCAATGATTTGTCACTATGCCAAAAAATGGTTATGTATAAAAATTAAATTTGTATAATTTTATGGATATAATTTTTTCTCACATCAAGATTTGTATTCTCATTTTAAAATAACATAAATAATTTTCCTTGAGTGTTATTACCTCAAAACCTTGAAATCAATGCTCCATGTGGAACGCCATTATGAATTATATGTCATTGAAATACTAAAAAATGTAACTAAGATAATAATAATAATTAAATAAAATATTAATATTGTGGATTATAAATTAATTAATTAATTAATCTAATTTTATTATCTTGGATGTTAAGTGAAAGTGAAGAATGATTTGGGAACCTAACGTAAGGGATCTCTTCGACCCCTAATTGGTTATGTTGGTAATGAAATTTGTCTCTCTAAAACACATACTATACCTGTATATTGCTATAAAATGATTATAAATTTATATATATATATATGTGTGTGTGTGTGTGTCATATATATAATTAGAATATTCTCCCTTCCATTGAAAGTGTAATACGAGATTCTTATTCATTTATCAAGATTCTCCATTAAGAAATATCTTTTGATTATGATATGAATCATGATTATAAAACCCATTTAATTCCATGGGTAATTATGATGTTTATACCCTATGATTGATTTTCTTTTTAAGACATGTTAGAATGTATATGTTGTGGTTGGGGCACACATATTGTTTTATAATGAATTGGGTAATGTTTTTGTCTCACTGGACATTATGTTTAGGATTAGAGAGTGATCCTAATAAATTATTGGACTTTATACGCCATGGGATGTAATATTAATTATAATATTGTAATTTTGATTATATAATGATTTATATTATATCCAAATTAGATTGATTCCAAGATCATATAGTAACATTATTATTATGTTTTCCCCATCTGATTATTCATGTGCCTTCTCATTTATTATATCATTTTCTTTCATTTGAATCACATGTTATGATTCATTATCATGTGTGTTTCCATACTGGGATTCTTATCTCACCCCTTACATTTATATAGGATCCAAATTATTGTATGATACTTTAGGAGTTAATGTGGTATTTTGAGCTCATTATGGAGATTAAAATAATTTTTTTTACTTTCGATTCACTTTTATATATTATAATCCTATTCTTCCAAACAAAATAAAATTTATAATCATTTGAATGTATTTAATGGATACATATGTTTAAATAATATAATCATATGTTTAAAAGGCATAGGTCACAATATTCATTTACCACTTCTCCTTCAATTAGATAAAAAAATATCTCATAATTCAATATTCTTTTTCATTACCTTAGTTATTAAATCATATTTGCATCACTCTAATACATTTGGATTAACATCATCCAAAAATATTAGAATAAATATATTATTATATTTCTTATCATCCACATCATCCTTCTCAACTTCAATTTCATCATTTAATATAATGTTCCATTACAAGGTTCCTAAATAGTATCAGTGACATCTATTATGTAAACATTCTTCTTCTTCTTCACATTTGTTAATTCCAAAAATATTTTTTTTATATTTTGAACTATGTTTTGTAAAAAAATCATCATTTTATCATCACATAAAATTTTCAAGTTATATACTGGCAATTTTATTCTTAAACTCTTCTCTCATGGAATCTATATAATATATAATAACAATTTAAAACATAGGTTATCAATTAAAGTGGTTTGTTTATTCCCAACAAATTATTAATCTCTGTAAAGGCCTCTTATTTAAATGATTTTCATGTTATATTTTGTAAAAATATGTTTCTAGAACCCCATTTTTCCCTTTTTCAAGTAAAACAATTTTAAAACATAGTTGATTATCCAACAATCCTTATGTTCCTTAATTTGAAATATTTGAATAGAATTTTCTGAAATATCCAGTGGAATCTTCACTTGTGAACCTTAATTTATTCATAATAGATAAACTTTACATATTTATGTGTGGATTTGTTTCATAACCCGGTCTAATGGGGTCGGAGATGCAACTTCCCAAATCCTACCTCCAATAATACAAGGGTTGTAAACAAGAACCAAGAAAGAATATCAAACCCATGGGAGGCATTATCCTAAATTACCAATATTCACACCAACATATCCATTCCCATAAAATGAAAAAATGTAAAAAAATAGATAAAAATGAATATATATATATATATATAATACCACAATCAGAGTACAACATAATTTAAAGAAAATAATGACAATTTGAATATATAATGGCCGACCCAAATACCTGAATGTAGTGTCTGGACTACTCAGAAGGAGGAGACTACTATCAAAAAAATAGTTGTATAAAACTCAGTTTGTCTAGCCCAAAATAGCTCCACCTACTCATATTCATCCAATGGAAATGAAAAAGTGTATATTGGAAACATAATACAAGATTTCTGTGTGAAGGAACCTTGTATGTATGAGTATAAAAATACATAGTCTGACACCCTAAAAAACTGAAAACAGGGATCATGAGTTGTGATATCAACACAAGATATGTATATAATAAGGTGAGACCTAAAATGAAACACCCATATATAATAATATTAGTCCCATAGTATGGATGTAATATAATAATTATATATCTAGACTAGTATTACATTCCAAACATTCCAAGGTAAAAATCATTTAGGATATTTCACTCTATGATCCTAGCCCTCTATTATGAAACACAACTGATAGAACACACACCATGAGTAAGATAAAATTTGTGGTGTCCATCCAATATTCTATACTGATTGGGCCCTATCATATGATGTATTCATTGGATGTATGAAGAAAAAAATAGTAGTCAGAACTATGGTCAGGGCTTATAATAACAAATTAATCAGTAATAACCCTGTAAGTAGAGGATTAGTGAACATGTAGTATTGGTCCTATCGATACCTAAAAACCCATCCTTTGGTAAGATAATGATAGTGGATCTCACTTTAGGCATCATATATGGATTCCAACAATTCCAACCAAGATATTCTACTAAAGGTAACACAATTATATTTGATATAGGTGGTTCCAAACTAACCCGCATATAATTGATCATGTTAATGTATCCTAACAATACATTTCCAAGATGAATAGTTCAATTGATATTTGCCAACATTAAAGGAGAACACAATGTGTTCTAATAATACATGGATTGTCTCATCAACACCAGGTTCATCCCATGTTAAATAGTATGGGTCTGTTTCTATATTTCTATCAAATTATATGATGTTTCTTATCTTGTGTACTCCTGGACATGCCCATGTCTAGTTAGCCTTGTCAATTTACAACAAGCAATTCTTGTGTATGGTTTTTCAGGTATCATCTGTGATACACTATGAAATCCAAGAGATGGTTCACACACCTTGTGATAGGTTTCACACACTATTTCATAGTGAAGGTTATATGGTAACCCTACCACTACACTAGGGATCCCACATGTTGTGTTATCATATATTCGATTTTGATTACTATAGGATTTTTTAAAATCCCAGATCCATTTCCCACCCTATAGACTACTCCACTAGTCCTCGATCTGGCCATACATTATGATGGAAACTAAGAAACACCCTTAGATATGACTTTCAGTCAATGAACATCAAAATATGACCGTAAAATCCATTAAAAAATCAGCACCATGTGTTATCCGTTTTTCATGATGAAGAGCGCAAATATTAGGTATCCCCAAATCCATCTGATCTTCCAACACCTCAATCGTCACAACATCCACATTCAATATCCAATCTGGATCTAAAATATCAAATAATTGGTCCAATAATTGGGCGTGCAAAGGTTGATTTCCCATTATTTATCAAACCACTGTCCAAGATATTTTCCCACGGTGAATGAAGAAATCGTAGAAGAAATGAAGAAAAAATATCAAATATAATAAACCCTCTGTCAACATTCATGCTAGACCTGATTTGTTTCCCTTAAAATAAAAAATTAAATGATAAGAAAAAATAACAAATAAATTCCCCAATTCCCAAATAAATCTAACATATACCCACAATATGTAGGATCCTTGAATCAATACATTGGTAGATTGATTCATGTTCATAAAATGAATAATAAAATTATAATAATTAGCATATTATTTTTCTTATTATGACATCCACTATATAAATTAGAATTTCTATTGTCTAAGACTTTTCTTCTTAAAACCATCGTCCATTATGCTAGTTACTAAGTACTATGTCTAGTATTCCCTTCTTATTTAGATCCTTCTCTACTTACATTAATTTATTTTGATCTCTATAACTTTTTATTTTACTAATTAATTATTATATTATAATATAATTTTCATAGAATAACTTCATGCTTCATTAACGTTAATTATATTTAAAATTGAAATCGTAGTAATTTATCTAATTTCTGAAATAACTAAATTATAGCCTCTTACCATTCATTAAAAAAAATTTCCACCATAATATTTTTTAATGTTCATGATAATATATATTAACGTATAGTTAAATACATAATTGAGTTATGGTACATTGAGGTAGAGACATATGTGAATTGGAATTGGATGTCATGCATGGAGAGTTATGAATGATGTATCATACTATTGAATATAGATCACTATATTTTGATGGTTTATGTTGTTGGATATAGATGAATATGAAGATTTTTGAATGATGTATCATGATTTAGAGTTATCATTAATGGAATTATTACAATAGATAATTCATAATGAATTCATTGACGATATGATGATTTTGGTGGTTCATGAAGATATTTTATATACAAGATGTCATTAATGGCAAAATTTCAAATTGTTTTACATATTTTTATGTAAAGCATTAGATCACGGTTTTTGATTTCATGTAAGATCATTATATAAGTTTGGAATCTATTGAAGATCATTTTTAAGGTAACAGTAATATTCTATGGTAAAATTAATATATCACTCCATTTAAATTAGAATCACTCTGTTTCTTTTCCACTTATATTTGAATATATTTTAAATAATTTATTAATAATTTTTCAGTCTTTATTGTTTATTATAATGCTCTTACATAGTTCCATTTTTTATTTATTTTCAATGGTACAAGAAAATTGGTGATATTATAACCATAGTATACAAATAAAACTTATCAATATTGTTTTATGTTTATCCACACCAAAGAATTACATCACACCATGGATTTTATATATTTAATAAATCTATTTAAATCATGGGTTTTGGTGATTTTTGGGGTTTCTATAGTGATTTTCACTTTCATGTATCTCTATTTTAGTGACCCATAACCACATAGCCTAGAGATGGTGTTTTCTATCAATAACATTTTTATGATTATAATGATTTAAATATCAATGTAAAGAGAGTTTAGTAGATGACATAAACAATATATACATGATAAAATAATGCCCTAATTAAAACTTATATTCTTTTGTTCTTTCTAAATAAAGAACATTGAGGGTAACATGTTTCCATATTGGGAATTCCTTTATATAATTCATATTATCATTCATGCATTATTGGGGAAAGACAATTAATAAGGGTGGGCTCAATTGAGGAGTAAGGGAAAAAATATTTGAAGCAGCAAACAATCAATGAGAATAGTCAATATAAAATGGTTAATAACTGAACACACATTCCACTCCAATAACTAGATAATGAACAATAAATATGGAAAGGTAAGAAACTAAAACATGTAACATTTAATTAATGAACTGAAAATTAGTTGATTACATTGATATGTAAAACAAAAACACCTAGATGAATAATAACTAAACATATTATGAAGGAAATGAATGATTATTGGACACCATGTGTCCTAGGTACATGGTACCTTGACTGACAATACCTTTCACATTATGGTTTACAAAATATCTGGTAATACCCCATCTAAGGAAGATATCCAAATTAATCATCCCATGAGTTAACTGATACATCTATGGGTTATTTATAATCGGGCCCCACCCCTATCGTACTAGTCCATGACATTCCTCATATTGAATAATTGACATAAATTATATGTCTTATCAAATAATTGTATTGAATAAAAAAAATATAATTACCGATATTGCCTCCAAATAATCAAATAACTATCAATATAGACATCATATGTAAAATTTTATATGTTTTAGGAAATATTTACATCAATGATAGATGATATGAATAATTAAGGGAAATTGATCAATAATTAGAGATTAAATATGTTTAGGGGATTCAAAAAATTAATCATCGATATAAATATAAATACTATCCTTGACCAAATAAATCCAAAACCATACAGAGTAAGGGTATGGATGATATCAATACAACATACCCCAAGTAGAGTAAAATAAAGGGTTGTTTTCATTTATGAATGGAAATATTTTAAATTGATCTTTTAAAAACATTCTTGAGGATAATATCTTTTTATTTGGAAAACCCTTTTGAAAAATATTTTATATGAAAATCACTTTTGATAATATTTTAATTAAAAATTAACCTTTTAACAATGTAAAGGAAGCTTCAAAATAATGTTATTGGGTAAATCTGTACGAGCCATATGAGGTAAAAATAACTTCCTTTTCATGGTTAATGGTTCGAAAAATTCCTTCATTGGAAATAAAGAAGAATATTACTCTGAAAATGTTGGTAAAAGAAAAGAAGGTTATAACTTTTATTACCAAATCATTTTAACAACATTTTAGAAAATATATTCATAATAATTGGATTTTAGAAGAAAAAAATTGACTAAGGGTTCATAAAAAGTCAGGTTTTCTGAAGAAAAACATTTCTAAAACATTCTGAGTACTAAAGATAAAAACAATGGAACAAATAATTCAAAACGATCAAGAATAATTAGATGGGATAAAATTAATGGTTTTTTTTACAATTTTCATATAATTTTCATGAATATTAATACTTTTTAATGATTTTTTTGTTATTGATGACGAAAATAATCTTTAAACATTTCAAAGTGTCTCTTAACACTTTGAATCATTTTAATTAATATCCCTCATAAAAGAATAAATTTAATTTAAAGATATAAAATCATGATATTAAATATATTAATGATAAATCAATTGAAATTTTGGTATATACACCATATGAAAAAACTAGATGCATAACAACAAAAAAGTGTCAGCATAATTTAAATTTAGACGAAATCCCATACCTTGCATTTCATTTCTGGGTGAACGCACATTAAAATCCCCTATCATAAACTTATGTTAATTATATAAATTCTTGATAAACATTTTAATTTTTATCATTATTTTTAATTAACTTATTACCATGTTACATAAAACTATTTAATAAACTACGTTTACGTCAGATGTTTTGACAAAATTTGGTTTATGTGTCAAAAACAACTTGGGTAGGTCAATTATGGTCAAACAGGTCATTATATAACATATCCATAATAATAATCATTCCTAAATTATCATATGTTTACACCAATTGTACTTTTAAAACAATCATTAAATATTATTATAAAAATGTGTCAACATTATAATCATGGAGATGGTAGGCCATACGTACGCATGAGTAACATTCTTATTTTTCAAAGATCATTATGGAAAGAAGGTAAGTGAAACCATATCTTAAAATAATGATCCTTATATAATAATTATCATATCATTTAATCATATATACTTATATATAGTGTTTTTGTGATGAAAAAGGAATCACATCATGTTGAGAAGGTGGTAGTCCACAAATCCACGAACGATGTTATCACTTTTAAAGTGTGTGAAAGGGTAATAATGAAAATTATATATATGTATATTATAATTATAAAACTTTAATTATTTAATTAGTAAAATATATATTTTTATGTCACAAATTTTTAATGAAACCCATATTTTATATAGTCCTTGTATAGTGTGAACAAAGCACATCGCTTTGAGGGGCGATAGTCTGCACTTCCTCAAACGATGTTATTATATTAATATAAAATATAATGTAAGAAATATATGTGTAATAAAAGGATTATAGAACTATAAATATTTAATAAATATCATTTAAATAATTTTTAAATATATTTTTCATCGTAATTCCCACCATGAGTGGTGTTATAGGAAAAATGAACAATCATCCTTTCCGGAGGGAGTAGTTCTCCAAACACAGAAATAGTATGTTCATTACCCACTAAATGAAAGTGTGTGAAATTGTAGGTCTAACACTTAGAATAAAAATTCATGATATATTTATGATACAGATTTTTTATACAATAGAATAATAATAAAATTTTAGGGTTTGGATAATGGAGATAAACCTAAAAAACATAATAATGTTTGTTGCCTCATAGTCGGCTATCTCTATTTGGTTTGAAACAAAAGATTCCTTGGAATGATTTCTTCCCAAAGGTAGAATTAAATGGTGAGGGGTGGGATATTGGGAACATAAATTGGAATATATTGGATGATCCTAAGTGATTTGATAGGTTTGTGGAATGGGGATAGGTGGTGGCCATTTACAGGGGAGGAAAAGCACTCACTCCGTATTTTTGAAAACAAGTTACGTGTATCCATGGTTTTACCCAAAAAATTCATCAAGAAATCAATAATAGATAGTTAGTGACAAAATTATGTCCATAAAGGTTTTCTTGTAAAAGGTTATATGTCATTTAGTCCTCAAAGTTAATGGTTTAGTCAATTATTTAGCCTAATTTTAACAAAACAATATTAATTAACTGTAATTATTTTCACTATTATTTTTGGTAAAAAAATATGTTGGAATTATTATAAATTAAAAATTATTTTGATTCCAAATATTTAATATAATTTTCCAAATTCCAATTATACTATTTGTAGAAATTAATATAAAATTCATCCCGTATGTAGGACAACAATACGGGTTTTTAAAGTAAAGACAACTGAAAGATTCTATGCTTTTATAAATAATTTCAAAATAAAATTCATTAAAATGACCTAAATTGTATTAATTCAAAAAAATATGATCTAATTAAATATTAAAATCAATTAAAATTATAATTTTCCCTTAAAAATATGTTATATGAAAAAGTAGTTTTGAATTAAAATTCAATATTTTTAACTATTCATTAAAAATAAAATGTTCTAGAAAACTATAAAAAACAAGATAACTGAATTATTAAATTTCAAAAAAATACTAATTTTACTTTTACATATTAAATCAATTAATTTTAAAAAATTAATATTTAAAATGTTTTCTCCACTAAAATGTAGTAAAATTACGTTTTAAAAAAAATTGGGTTTTATGTGTCAGAAGTGTTTATTCTTATCTTTTGTCTTTAATGACTAATGGATTAATAAAAAATAATTATTCAATATGAAATATATATATATATATATATATGTATTCCATTAATATAAACCAATAATTTTAATTAATTTTATCAATTAGTTCAAAACAACGTTTTGATGAAATAATTAGTTTTCTATAAATATATTTACATTATATTCAATTACTTCTTATATTCAATTCTCAATAATTTTAACCAATTAATTAAATATATATATTTATAAACCATATTTTTCATATTTTATTTACAAATTTTAAGAACTATTAATTTAAATTATATTTTATATCTCATTATATTTTAATAATACATTATTTTTCGGTAAAACTCTGACCTTCGGGTAATGCAAGACATCAAAGAATGTATCTCTTGTGTGTAACAAATGATATCTTTGTATTGAATGAATTGAAATAAATAGAATCAATTTAAAATAAAAAATATAGATCATATTATATCTTTATATTATATTACTTAATGCTCTTAGTGACGTTTATCACACACGATATCAAATAAAAGGTTCTTACTTTAGATTATTAGGAAATCACATTTATGCTCTTAAGGAAGATAAAACAATATTTGATGGTTTTTGAAATTAATTTACCATCACTACCTAATAAAATATTAAAATTATAACTTAGGTATTACTTAATTTTGTAGAACTAGATGATTGAATGTCTCCATGTAGTGGAGGATGTGTTATGCAACATGTTCATATAGAAGTGGAAGATAGCTATTAGAATCAAACCGAATATAACATAGAGCATAAAATCATACAATAGATGGTGTTTTATGAAGTGTTTTAATATAATTATTAACATGTATCAATTTTTATATCATGGTAGTAATTCAAAAATTTGTTAATAACCCTTCAAATTTAAATTTATTAATTTATAATGGTGGATTACTAAAAAGAAGAAATTGGAGATGGAGAAGATGGATGTTATGTATAATTTAAAGTTTATAATTTAAATTTAATCAATTAAATGGATATATATAGATATAATAAAAAATTTAAAAAAATATTATATAATATAATATATAGTAACAATAGTAAAGAGAAGATGAACTATTTTATCTTTGAGAGTATGAAGAGGGTGTTAGAAACATGATCCTTAATTAAATCTCTAATTTAGGGGAAATAAATAAATATGGAATTTATATATTTGAAGGTATTTCTTTTATGAATAAGTAGAATATCTTATGCTTATCAAAATATATGATAATAAAGTGTATACTCGGGTTATTTAAAATTCGGATTAACAAGTTGGATAGGTGTGAATAAAATTGATTATTTGATGGAATAAAAAATATTTATTATAATTATATTTTGTAAATGTTTTCTTATAACTCTAATAATAATGAAGGTAAAATATTACAATATTACATAAATAGTTCTCTTATATCAATAAGTGGGATATTGTGAATCATTTTAATTCTTTGTTGCATCAGTATATTTATTTTTTTAGAATATTTAACATATATTTCTTGAAAGGACTTTCTTTTCCATAACATTAAATGTGGCCCAAAAATAAAGGAAAAAAACCTTTGGAATATATATTGTTATGGATAAGAATTTGGAGTGACACATGGGAAGTAGAGTTATTTCACTAAATCATCATTATGTTGTGAGCCTTGGGAGGCTGTGAGATCATCCAAAAATTATATACATGTAGTGACCCATGATGAGGACATCCCTTACCTAAAAATATTATCAATACAAATAATGAGTTATTGTGGATTTGGTATAGTAGAAAAATGTGAATTTTATTCTCCTTCTATTATCCAATTTAATGGTATATAATTAAAATATCTATGTGCCTTAAATTTTCATTACTTTTTATATTTTTTTTTAATGAAGAACGCAAAGTTTGAATGATTTTCCATCCAATGAGTGAAAAAGATCATGACTAAGTGATTAGAGTGGGGAAAAGATAAGTGAAGATTCATTCAGTTAACACCCAAATTCAAATCCCTCAATATGTTCATTGACTTCATATAAAAATAAATCACTACCCTAACATTGTCATATTATTTTCAAACATCAAGATATTTCCTTAGTGAATCATTGTCAATATTTATTTATTTATTTTACCTTATTAGTCTTCTATTTTATTTCAAAAAAATGATGACCTCTAGTCAAAGTTGAAACTCTTTTGGTTTCACCTCACATCTTCATTCTCCTTCAAGGATCACTTGCTCATCATCATGGACGAAATTGTTCACCTGTTTTTTATTTTTATAAAATTATTTTTTTCCCATATTCTTCTAACTCATATTTTTATATATCACATTTCTAATAACAAGATATAGGTTATTCATGGGAAAAGTGATTTTATTCATTGTTGAATGACATTTTCCATTCCTTTTGAGGCATATTCCACTAGTGTGATCATTGGTTATATTATTCCTCATAGATTCTAATTTTTTATTATAACCCATATTATACTTTTCATTATTCATTGTTAATCCCACATTTTTTTGGAAAATTTCCACAATTAATGAAATTTTGTGGATGCTTGCCAATATATTTACCTTTAACAAGCTACATGACATTGGAGAATAAATAAATAAATTTCTCAGAATAAATGGAATCATACTTCATATATGATTATTCCCCACAGGACATGATTTATAAAAAATATTTTTTCATATTAAATAATTAGAGGTAGTATCCTTCTCTACTTATCATTTTCATATTAAGGATTTCCTGACATTAAAATCAGAAGCGATGAAATCATTTCTTGGTTTTTTAACTCCACACTCATTTATGTGTTAAACATCATGTTATAAAGCCTTTATGATAAAATTATATGATTGTATTCTCAATAGATTCTTTATGAGTGTATTATATTCAAAAATTTCACTATATCTTCAAAATGAGCATAAAATTTTATTCCCTATAGAAAAATCATTGATATATTCATCATGTTATATTAATATATATTCAAATGGATGAAATAAAGTTTATAATAGAGACCCTATAAATCTTACATATCCAACAAGGATATCATGTATATTCCTAAAGAATTAGTTTTCGATCTTAATTTTCATTTCTCTTTCCAACTATTTCCCAAATAGTTTTGAAGGTGACACATTAAGAATTCTCCCTTTAACTTCGATATTAATCTTGTCCAATGTAGAATTAGATAATCCAAATTTGAGAATTTGAACACAATTATTAAAGACATAAATTTTTTCAAGGAACCATAATAGAGGTTTCAAAACCATCCTCTCTGTATATATGTGAATTTCATTTCTATTAAACATGGAGACTATCTTCTTATTAATCGTATACATTTCCTCTATGGTTCATAATTATCTATTTGATATGCAATATAATGAATACATATATCATAAAAATAATATCAGGAATAAATTATTGATTGATATGAAACCAGCTGATTGGTATTATATGATCAATATGTTGAAAAAATATATTTATGTAATGTTTCATTAATAAAAATTTTGTTTCCCAATTTTCATTTTAATACCAATATAAAATGGGGGTGAATATCTGATTATAGAAGAAAAAAACTATAAATTTATTTCATTATAATCACTAGTTTTTTAAATAGTTATTTCTGTTCATGAGGTGTTGGTGATAGATTTATTGAGAAATAATTCACAAAAAGACGTCAATGTTTTAAAAGGTCCAATCAACCTAATTCTAAGGTGTGTATATTTTTTTTTACTATTTTGATCTTGAAACTCACATTCTAATTTATTATCCTAAGAATAATTGAAAGATAAATAGTATCACCCCAAATTATAATTATAATGTAGAAGATGATCATAAATTTATTCATGAATCATTACTTCCCATACCTTGGGTTTATCTGTAATTTGGTCATTGTGTGTACCCAAGATATTCTCATTAATAGATCGTAAAATATTTTATAAAACACTTGAACCTTTTATTAGAGTATCCACTATTAATCCCACATAAATATTTCTATGTTTGCCACAACACATTACATTATTTAACCATCATTGTTGAGTTATGATTCTGGTTATGGTTTCACCCTAAAATATGAATGATATATAACACTGAATTCAAAACATATCATATTGTTGTGTAATATCTTTGAAAAGTTTTAAAAAATTAATTTTAAATTAAATAATTGCATATTTAATTATTCCATAGACAATAATATATTGATATTTTAAATATGGACTCATTAAATCTTTGAAAATGTGTCATGGTGTGAAATTTATTTATGTCACTATAAGAAGAAAATCATGAAAACTAAATCATCTATGTTGTAGTTTAATGTTTCTCTAACTATGATGTGATATTCTTTTACTCATAAAAAATTAAGTAATTAACCATTGGATCCATGGGTGAAACAATTTAGTGAATATAGTTTTTCTATTTTAAAATTTTGAGTATTTTAAATAATATATTTGGGAAAGGTGGTTCATGTAGTGTTATGTTCTTGGTGTTTTAGATCCTAGATAATAATATATTAAAAGGAATATTTTAGTTTTAGTTGGATTTAAAGTATTCAATGGATAAATGAATTAACATCTAAATGAATATATATATATATATATAATTATTAAGACTATAATTTCAATTAAAATGAGGGTTTTATCACAGAAATGGTGCATGATTCCTTCTCATTATTATTCTCAAGAATAATCTATAGTTTTAAGATGAATTTAGTAAAATTAGATTAATTATTTAAATAGACAATTAGACAATTGGTTTTTATTATTCCTTATTTAAATTTTTTAAACCCCTTATCTAGTGATAACCATTAGAAACTGTAGCAAGAGGGAGGTAGAGGGATAAATTAGTGGATCAAGGGGGAATTCAGTGAATCTTGGGAACCAAGAGAACACAATTATGCATCAGAGTCACTAATAATTCCCGAAATTGATGTGATTTTCCATTTGAAAAAAAATAGATTGTAATAAATGGCTTTGTTATTATTATTTTCTCATAGTTTCTATTTTTCATCATATATTTCATATTGTAAAATTGTTCCCAAAATCAAATGGCCCTACCAATATAAGAGTTTTAATTTTTAACGGAAATGAATTTTATCATTTTTTTCTCTACTATAATATTAATGTTATGCATTAATGATAAATTTTTTTGATATAATATTTTAATATTTTATTTTCACGTATTATTTATTTTATTTTCCTTACATTGTTTTTTATGCCTACATTTTCAGACTTTATTTTATCCAGTGATTCAGTAAATAATGGTTCCATTTGACGTAGTGTTGAAATGTATTACCGTGGGATATTTTTTGTTGATATATATTATATTTAGGAAATTTTTAATGTCTAGTAGGGAATTATAATTCATAGTATGGTGAAATGGCATTTTAATTACATGGATATTGTGATTGGAACATTTATAAAGTATTAGAACAATTTAATACAACATGTTAAATAATACTTGGTAGAAAATTATGTTTTCCAGTAGGATTGTGGTAAAAAAAACATGACTTTTCAGGGTCCATGAGAAATCTTTGTTGGTATTTTTATTTTATAGTGGTATTAGAGTGGGCAATGTTTTTGGGACAATGTTTGGGGATATATTTCTAGTGATAATTGTTTTCATAATTTAGGTTAATGGTATTAATGAAACTTGATTTTGGATTTCTACCTAAGGAACCTAATGTTGGTGTGGAAATCAAAGTATCCATCCACTAGGACACTGATAACATACAAGTTTAATCATTATAATAAGATAGTGGTTATAAATATTAATTATTTGGAAATTCATTATACATTAATATACCATTTGTTTCTTGTTATTATTGATTTAGCTCCTTTTATATGATTCATTGGTCATGGTCTATCATGTGAGATAGAAATATTATGCAATAAATATAACCATCTAGTATTCTAAAGAAATGTAATGACATGATTATTCATGTTTTTAGGTCTTTTATTGATGACCATCTATGTTATGAAGCATATCCCAAGGTCATGCTCATGAGGTATTTTCACTATGATGGTAGTGAGATATACCATCGCTAATTTCATTGTCAATATGTGCACCTTCTATGGTATATGTTGTCATTATTCTGCCCCTAGGTTAGTTGATTATACTTATGGGATATGATTAGGAAACATATAGTCTGAAAAAACTATAATGGTTCAAGTGATAGTGAACACCCAGAATTTATTGTGGCCCGGAATAATAGGTGGATAAGGTTTAGATTGAGATGATATTTTATGTTTTCCACCATGTTCAGATACCATTAAATATGATATTAATTCTTCAATTTAGTTTTATCCTTATTGAAAGTTATTACTACATGAGCATATTGATACAGACCCATGACAGTCTTATGCTTCCTTAGATAGAGTTATAAAATCTCTTTCATTAAGAGTATTACATAATGATGCTTATTTCCATATACATATAGGGACTATTAGATTTTAAACATATAAAAATTTTAGTTCTCAATTACACATTTACATTTAATAAACTCGTGATGTAGCCTATTGATATGACTGGTGACAGATTCTTCCAAGAAATAAATAATGTTTTAATAGGCCAAAAATACATTAAACCACCTATTTAACACCTATATAAAACCACTATGTGAGAAATAATAATTTATACATAGTGATTTTGTGATTTTTGGTAATGGGATAATAGAAAATAGTTTCATGTATCACTCATCTGGATGTAGAGTCATCAGCCATTGTCTGATGATTTCAGGTGTCAAATTAACTCTAAAAAGATGGGATCAAGAAAAGTATTTTATCTATGAATCCACATTTTGGGGTCAAATATTAAATATAGTTATCCTAGTGAGAAAACATTCTATTCCTACTAATGACATGGCCATATGGTGCGATATTAACTTATTTTTGGGTAGAGGAGGGTAGTTAGAAAATTGAGGTAACTTTATCATAGAGGGAACATTGTGTTAAAGGATACACCAAAGGTATCCATGGTGGATCTCTATGAGTATTATTTACCATATTTTCTAAAATTTCACAAGGATGAGGAGCCTGAGGGGGATGGAAAAATAATCTTCTCCCATAACCACCACCATTGGGTAGTATGTACTATGTTCAAGGAGCTGCTGCTCAATGATATAAATAGATGTTAGTGATGGAGGGTTATGACTACTGAAACGTGAAATTATCAAACGTGCAATATTTTTATTCATTAAAATAGAACCTATACTCGTAGATATTAGTTCAATACATTCAATTTTCACTATATGTTTATTTAAATAACGATGTTTTTGGGTGGATCCTTTGTGTTGTCCCATGTAGAAAGAGACTTCTACAATAAAAAATCTCGGTCACACTCACATATTCTGGATACATTATTGTGTGCATTAAGGGGAGATATTTTTTGGGGACTAAATGGTGGTATAATAAAGATGTCAAACATCATTCTTTGTGTGTAATTTTTAAATATAGTAAGTTTGTAGAAAAACTACTATCACTAAAGGGTGATGTGCTCCTAGGAGGATAGATCATCATTCTCTTTCATGGTTGAGTAGGACCATAAGATGAGATATGACATGCCTTTGTTCCAAATTATGCATTAGATAAACAACATGTTATAGATTTTAGCTTCATGTGTAGTGTGCAATGTAGATGGACAACTTTTTATAGTGTTGGATATTTACATAGAAATATTTCCATAATATGTGATAATATTACCCCCTAATTGGGAGGTCATGTTCTAAAATATTCCATGTCCCAAGAGTGTAATAATATATTATATAGATTTATGGATGACCTAATGTATTTTTAGGGATATGATGGTGTAGTTAATTTTTTTCATGGATAAAACATTCATGATCAAATATGTGTACCACTACTTGGAACCATTGATTTTTTAATAATTTATAATGGGGATGGGTATATTTTATTGATTACTTTCCCCTAAATTAAATGGAAACCAATAATAAATAAACATTATTGAGGATTGATATCATCTATGACCAACTAAATATACAAATTGTGTTCTTTGGGATCTATATCTGGTCTATATATCACTATCTTTCGACTGGTTTTGAGGACACAATGATGAAATAATTATGAAGAAACTGTAAATATTTTTATTTTTAAAATATTCCCATCAATATGAAAATTTCCCCAAATGTTTTCATGGGTGATATGAACTGGTCCATTCATATGTTATTTGATCAATCAATGGTTTTCATTATGAGTGAAATCGTCATTTATTTTCCAACATAGGAAACTCTTATGGATCATATATAAATTTTATTGATCATATATTAGGAGAACTAGCTACATGGGGAGTTGTAAAAGTGTTATTTATGGATTATAGAGTACTGATATAAAGTTCATTCCATTCTAAATGGTATAATGGTTTTATACCTACTGAATATCAATAGAGTGTTATTTTGGGACTGATTTTCTGCACTATACATTCCCTGGCATGGTGGGATACTACTAGATGTTTATAGTGTAACTCTCCAATATTGTATCCATCAAGAAAAATATTAATGATAAGGTGAATAAATTTAATTTGGATTGCATAGTAAGAACGGTTTTTAAAAGTAACTATTTTGGTTGGTGAGTAACCCTTTTTTGAGGATATATGTGGTAGGAATTCATTATGTGTTGTTTTTTATTCATATGTAGCAATCAATGGTTTTTTCTGGTTTATAGGAAATGATTGGTCTCTTATGGCTCCTGGAAGATGATAAAACATGAGAAAAATAATATAAACAATGCTTTGGATATATAATTGATATTGTTTCCTATAAATAACTAAGAACTTCATTATGTTTATGTATTTCACTGTCTATACATATTATTATAGTGTCTAGTATATCATTATTTTAACAAATATTAACCTTTTGAAATGTTTTTCATTAGTGATCCGATAAGAATATGTAAATAAAATAGTTAATCATTTAAAAAAGGGATATATGGAGGTCCATTACCATAATATGATGGATGATTATCAACTATGTGGATAAGTTGTTGAGATAGTGGTCTCATTGAAGTTATTTTAACAAGATAATTTTGATAAAGTCTATCATTGATTGGTGGTGATGGCTCCAATCCTTCAATATCACATTAGGGTGGTCGAGTTGGGAGGAAAACATTGTAAGGATTTCAATAATTTTATTTTATTTTGTGATTCAACAAATAGATTTTATGAATTCAAGGAGAATTTTATCACCATGTAATATATATAGTGGAAATAGTCAAAATGTGTGATGCAGTGATGAGGGTATTCCAGACCATACTATTGATGGAACATCCAATTGTGATGAATATATTCTAATTCCCCCGGGTTTAAGTATTTATTTGGTTAGTAAATCTATTCATTGATTGTATCATTAGGTGTCACCTTTGTGTATTTGGTGGAGGAGTACTATTTCTCAATAGTTTTGGTCCATCCCATTTATTTTCCTCAACCAATGTGGGATGGTATTCCATTATATTTAAAGATTAAAATTTCATGATCAATGAGAGGACCTCATTCTATCTTGAAAATCATGACTAATTGAACATATTGGCCCACATACATGTAATTCAAGAGCACAATTATGATAATTTATTAGAGTTATTATATATAATAGAGATCCTATGATGGATTCAGGTATGTTGAGAGATCAATTCTAATGTTGAAACACAATTCACATCTTTTCTATGGTGTAGAATAAATTAGGTTTTAGTGAACTTCTTTAAGAGTTTTTAACCATTCCACCATGAAACTGTTGATCTAACTAAGAAAATTTATTAGTTTCTCAATGATACATTCACAAATTTCATTTTTTGAATTTGGGATGGTTTTAAGAGGATTATATTCCTTGGTTGGAGTTTATGTAGGACAATAACTACAACTCCACCATTTTCATGACTCCTTTAAAGGACTGTTAAATTTTTACCTATATTTCACCCCTTTTATGGATAGAGGTGAGTCATCTATAATTGTGCAAGAGTTGGTTTCGGGTAGGATCAAGAAAGTACAAGTGATTGAGAAGTATATGATATCTACTTAAATCATGAAGAATCATCCATTGATCAATGATGGTTTCCTTTAGAGTTTTAGGATGGATATGTCTTAGTCCTAATGGTATCTACATGGTGTAGTTCATTGTTATTTAGTATGGGTGGAAAGCAGTCCTATCAGACAATTATTATATTCTATATCTCTAGTAGTGTCTGTGATGTTTCATACCACATATCATTGGAAACAGTATTATATTTGGTGCATAATATATTCCTTGTTTCTTAGATGAAGAGATGCATGCAAAAATAGCCACAAACTATTGGCTCGGGTGACAAGGGAAATATAGAAAAGAAACTTTTATTTATAACCCTATGGGGATAAATGGAAAATATAAATCTTCAAGACTTGTATTTTCCCTAACTATGCATACTTTATAATCATTTAAATCTTCTAGAGACTTGGTGGGAGAATGAGAACAATATTCATGAGCAGTACCATAATATTTCTTAGATTTTATACATTCCAGGGATAAAATAATTTATGTTATGTTGGATCTATAGTTTCTTGTAATGCAATTATAACTTTTCAACTATTTTAAACAAATTTATTGGGATTATTCACTAAACAAATACATTGATTTAGGTGGTGAATATTCCCTATGAAAATATATTAAAAATAATTTATTACTTTTTAGTGGATTAATATGCATTCATAGGAATATTTCAATTATGTCTAAATGAAGCAATAAATTCAAAGACTGAATCTATGGTTAGATCATCAATGGATAATTTACCCTATAAATAGTGAAAACATTATTCACACTAGGAATTGAAGTTAAATTCTCCAGTGGGTGGAATATTCAATAAATGATTCAAATAAATTAATATTCCACTAGTAGGTAAATTTGAAATTTTGAAAAAATAAACAAACCCTTAAATTTTTATGACACCCTCTTACTGGTGTTAGATTCCATTAATCTATTCATTATATTAGGAGAGTGAGAGACAGGGAGGGGGAGCGGGAGAGAAGAATATTCAGGATGAATATAGGGAATTTGTGGACCCCAAATAAAAATATTATTTATAGAAATCACCAAACACACTAGAAAATGAAACATTATTATTTATTTATTGACTTACTAGCATGGTTTGGAATTATTATTATTTTTTCATGTTCATTATGTTTTGACCTAAAAAATCCAATTTTCATGTTTTTTCACAAAATCAAATGGCACTATGAAAAATTTATTTTCTTATTTACCTAGGAAATTCTATGATTTTGTCTTGTCAACCTCATGATCAATTAGTTTTACATCAATGATTAGTTTCATATCCATTTAACAACCATTTTTTATTCTAAAATGTGATTTCATTGTTTCCCATCTTTCTTTCTCCACTCATTCATCATCAGAAATTGTTTTTGTGGAATTTTGAAAGATAATAACTAATTCGATGTTTGATAAAAAGAGATTTTGACGATTGATATAGATATAAATAGTGATTTTAGAGGTATGTGGGATGTCGATTATGTAATTATGGATCACTAAAAATAGAATAGAATATGAATGTCAGGATAGTTTGAATTATGGTGTACATGTGGTGTATGAAGTATTGTGAAACCATTTTCTTGAATGTTAATGTCCAGAATCATGCATTAGAGGTGGGATTTCTGGAGACCCAAGCATTTCATACAATAATATTATATCATATTATATGAATATTCATTACATATCATTACGATCCATTGAAAAATTGGTATTTTTTAATTTAGAAAAAATGATATATAAAAACTGGTAAATAAAATATATACAACCTCTTCATCTATGTTCAACACAACTAGAAACCTTATTATACAATTCTTATAGAAAACCATTCTTCATATCCCATGGAAATGGAAAAATAATAAAGTGTTGTCCAACAAACAATGTATGGGTAATCAAGGGAGATACCAACAATAATTTAAATATGAAAAGTGAATAATTTTAAGAAAACATGAGATAACCATTTTAAAACTACAATAATAAATTCAGAAATCACAATCCTGAATCAATTCATAATGTTTAAAAATTCATAAGTCATGAATCGGAATGAAATAAATTAACATGATCCATAAGTGCATAAAATTGTAATAATATCATGTCATAATATATTGGAATAATGTGTTACAAAGTCATAATCCTAGAAATCATATTTTATATATATCCATCATGGAATTCATCATATATTAGACTTATTATAACCACCCATGTACCAACTTTGGTATTAGGATATCCTCACATATAATACCTTTTCTCCTTAGGATAACCTCTTAGATAACCACTTTTTTGATTGGGATAACATCACATATAATATTTTTGTTATAAAATCATAATCATCAACTAATGGAATGAAGTGTTCAAATGATCCCCCATGTCACATTATAATTATCCATTCATATATATTCCATAATATCATCATAAAATTATTCATTTAATCATAACCTAATATATTGGAAAAATGGGTCTGATCGGTATTTCATCATTTTATCAATAACCATAAAGATAAATAATAAATATGGTATCATTGGATTATATACTCAATGATATATATCTAACATCATTGGATGTTTTCATATATAAAAAATCCATTAAAAGATAATAGGAATATTTTCATTATAAAATTACCCTTTTCATTTTGAAATATAGTTTTTCAAATATAAATGTTTCAAATATATTATAGATTTTAAAAAAATTATTATGATGACATATAATTTAATATTAGATAAAAAATTAGAAATTATGTTAAGAAATTATATTCTCTCATGATCATTAAAAAATTGATTCTATTCACACCTTCAGTAAGAATTAAATAATTTCAAAAATGACAAGTATATTATTTTTAAATATTTATCTAAAAAGTAATTAATCAGGAAAAATTACTTTATAAATAAATATAGTATATAAAAAGTATTCTTGAATATATTTCAATGAAAATATGGACATGTAAGAGAATGTATTTTTGACTGGAGAGAAAAATAATGTAGTTTTCCCTTATGAAAAAATCTTCAAAATTCATGAATACATATATAGTGGAAAATGAATTGAAAAATTATATTCTAAATAAATAAATATATTATAAAAAAATAAATTATTTTTATGGGATATTTATTGTATAATTTAATCATTATAAATTAAGATGTAAATGATGATGGAAAATGAGATTGTAATATAAAACAATTACCTCAATTTTATGTTTTTCTGTATGTTCCCATACAAAAAATTTAATAAATTTAAATTATTTATACTTATATACCATAATCATATTAATTCCTATAATAATATATATGTCTCACTTAGGAAATTTGGAAATCCATTTATTAATAATTCATTATTATAAAGTACTTTTTGTGTGTAAACTATTTCATTTTTCATGAATGTTTCTATTTGGATGTTCAAGTCCATTTAATTTTGTCGTGGTTAAAATATATATGGAATCATAACCATGATATAAATATGATATATATTCATTATATACACATTTTGAATCATTAATTAAATTCATATTTATAAAAATATTTTACATCATTTATGAATACATTAGTTTTTATGTACACATGAAAATTGTTTTATTTTTATAATGAAAAAAAGAAAATAAAAAAAATTATTTTTTCATTAACTAATACTTTATTACATAATAAATATAACAGGGATTTATTCATTCAATTATTATTAACAACTATTAATGATTGGTATGGAAACTGAATCATATCAGGACCTAGAGGTGGTAGTGTGCACGTACACATGAGTGATACTACTATTATCCTTTTAATGAAAATGAGGTATAAAATGGTTTTTACATTATCCCAATAAAATAACAGTATATTATGATACCATATTAGTCATATTATCAATTATATAATAGGTTTATTTTATATTAAATAAAAAAATTGAAACCACTCATTTTAGAGTTATACAACATTATTGAAAGACTACCATTGGATTATTACTTATTCGATGGAAGGATGGAATTATGATCAATATAAGACATATAAGTTATTTTAGTAGACTTAATGAAAGTATTTTTTTAGGTATTCATTGATCTAAGATTCTTACTGTCTGTATATAATAGATGAGGAGTGGTGTCATTTTTATAAGTGATGAAGATGTCACATTTGGAATTTTTCAAAAGATCACAATATAATAGTGTATTATTAGAGAAACATTGCACAAATATTATCTTATTTAATAAATATATGATATAGGGTCAAACTATGACCATGAAATTTGATCAATACAACTTTATTTGACCATATTACTGTTATTGTTTCGTTTAACACACTAATAAACTCCTTTCAACTTGAGTTGTGGTAACAAAATTTTTCCATATTTAATATTCATTATGGCCAAAAAATAAAGTGAACTCATTACAATGTTCAAATATTATGATTTTAAATTTGGAGTAGTTTTTATTAAATTTAATTTTTATATGTTTTATAAATTACAATTAAAATAGACCTAACAAATTCAATGAAAAATAGTTTCGCTGAAAAATTAATTTTTTTGTGTAAAATGTTTTTACAAAAAGATTAAGATTATTGTAAATTACAATGATTAATATTATTATTATTATTATAAAAATTGTCCAATTAAATTTTAAAATCAATTAAATACAAATGATATATTTCAAATTCACTAATAGGGAATACGATTTTTTTATAAAATTTATATTTTTTCACTATTAACTAAAAAATAAATAATTTAATAATAATCCCAACATTTCAGAACAATAGAATTTATATATGATTAATCCCAAAATTATATAATTTTTATAAAATATATTATATAAATCATGTGTAAATTAATTATAATATGCACTCACTAAAGGTAATAAAAACATTTTGTGAAGAAAACAAATTTTTTAAGCATAAAATGGTTTTATTAAAGATTGAAGTGTTAATTATTTTCAATTAATCAATATATTTTCATTATTTAAACCCTTTTTGAATATTTAAAAAAATTATTATTACTAATTTTATTACAAAAAAAAACTGGGTTAAAATTTTCATACTTTATAAATCATTATTCAATAGTATATCACTGTTTTTTTAAACATTGTGTTCTATATAAAGAAAGATAATGAATAAAACTAGACTATTTAGAAGTTAATTCATGTAAATAATTGTGGGATTATATTATACACCTGATGAAATAAAATTAATCCTCAAAATTCCATCACACCAATATAATAAAACGAGCATAAATATGTTTAATCACATCTTCGTGCTCCCATGGACCTTCTTCAAAATTTTCATTCATCAATAGAATTTTATCCAATTGAGTAGTATTGTTCAGTTTCACTTTATATCTATCATCCACTATTTCCATTATTTTTTCATCATAGGAAATATAAATCTCTTGTGGAAAACCTCTAAGTTCACTACATGTGAATGATCAGGTACATACTTACTTAGGAGAGATACACAGAACACATCGTCAATATGAGAGGGGTTTGGTGAAAAAATCATGTGAAAATATAAAATATATAATCAATCAATAATCAAAAAGTGACCAATATACCTTTGAGTCATCCTTCCATTTATTCCGAATCTCATAATCGATGACTATCAGCATAACAATTTTGATGAATCTAAACTACATTGATCTGACACTTAGTGGATCTAAATTTCATTTCAATTTTATCATCTAGAGCAGCTCCTAAGAGCTTTCTTTATTAAAAATTATTGAACATTGTTTAATTTTCACACTACTCTCTATAGTGGGATTTATAATTAACCATCTTAATTATCAGTTTAATGTTATTATTATATAAAAAATCAACTAAAGGAAGTTGTTGATCCCAAAAACCCTCAAAATACATAGAATATTATATCAATGTATACTCATGGTTTTTAATAGTATTTTTTAACTATACATTTTTTTATGATGATGGGATGTATTGAAATATAATTATATATCCATAGATTGCATAATCCTTCTCTAAAACATTGAGTCGAACCTCGTATCTCAATTAGAAACAATACAATGTAGGGAACCTTGCAATATAAACTCTTAATTTATATCCTAGATAGATTATAAACACAAAAATGTTCTTTAATTCAAATGAAGTGTTCTTAATTCATAAGGCAATCAACTGCAACACAAATAAAAATATGGATTTTGGATGATTTTTTATTCTAATAACAAAATCCATAGTGATATTTTCCCAATTCCATTATAGTATGCGAAATGGTTATAACATCCTCATATACTTATCTATCTTAGGTTTAACTTACAAGAATACCAGGAATAGGCATACATACTGTGAAATATCTTCATTCATTTTTTTCCTTTGGAAATACTCATATATATATATATATAATCTTATGTCTAGGATAAATAGATAATGATGAGCTTTGAGATTCAAATAATAGATGCTTCATAAAATATATCATTGAAGAGACGTGTAATATGTTCCTAAATATTATCATTTCTTCACAATCAACCTTGGATACAGGAATACTTCTCATCGTATTTTAATTCTCTACATCTTCCAAATGCACCTTATTAATATTTACATGGATAGAGGTTGGAAATCCATTTTAGTAAGATAATGTTTCTCCCATTAATTCAATATTTAATGATCCAACCCTTTGAAATTCACATATTTTGTATCTTTTTAATCCATGTAATTGATAAGTTTTCAGTATCATTTTTTATCAGAGCATCAATCGCCATATTATATTTCCCATGGTGGTAATGTATTATGTACATATAAAATTTAATCAACTCTATCCATATTTTATGGAGTGTATTTAGATCCTTCTCTGTGAAAATATACTTTACACTATTATTATCTATATATGTATCATGACTTTCTATAAATTGAAATTTCTTCAATATCATCAAAGGGAAAATTATTACAGCTAAATCCAAATCATGAGTTAGTAAATGTTTATCATGAATATAAATTTAACATGATTTATAATCTGTCTATATATAACTTTTCATGAGGAGGCACCCCATTTCCTTCTTTGATGCATCACTATAGGTCACAAACCCTTATACATTATATGGTAGTGTGAGCCTGGGTTCATTGACCAACCATTTCATTAGTTCCTTCCAATTTTCATCATATTCATAATTATGAAAGTCAATTGACTACCTTTTGAGTTAACATAGTGAGTGGATTTGATTTAAATGACAAATTATTTATAAATCAAGTATATTGACCATCAAACCCAATAAAACAATATATTTATGTCACATTGGTTGGTATAGAAAAATGTTCAGAAATTTACAACATTGATGGATCCCCTGATATACACTCATTTGATATTATATAACCCAATAAGGAATCCTTAAGTAGCCAAAATTAATAGTTTGTAATATTTTTATACAAATTATCTTTCTTTGGTATTTTAAGTACTATTTAAAATTTATATTCATGATGCTCCATTGATTTATAATATATAATGGTATCATCCATAGATACTTCCGAAAATCATATAAGGGTAATCTCTATAGACTATATTCATTAATTCCATGGAGGTAGTGGGGTAATTAATTATTTAAAATACAATTACTATAAATTCATAGCTCCAAAACCTTTAATTATATTCTGTATTGGTTATGAATTCAATTTTAACCCTCGGTTGATATTTCCCCTGACAATGACCATTCATGGATATATGATGATATCCTTATATTAAATCTAAAAAATAATCAATAAGAGATAGAGGATAATAATTCATGACTTTTATCTTTTTATATCCTAAATAATTAATTAATAGTTTCATTGATATATATTTTGTTTCTTAAAAAATTAATATGTGCACCTCATGGTGATTATCCTAGATGGATGAATCCATTATCAATATTTTACAATTGTTTCTTCTTTAATTCCCACAACTCAATTAAGACATTTTATATTGATTATTTTAAATATGTTTAGCAACAGGTGTAGGATCTATTGAAAACATAACATCAGGATTTAGAGGAAGTCTAGGAATATATTCCAGAACGAAATAAACAGTCTCTGGTACCATTGGTATATCATTAATGATTAGTTTCACACTATCCCTCTAAGATAAATACCCTATTTGAATAGGATACATGATCTCAAAATGGAATTAATTTCATTTGGGTGTTAATATTTATCCTCACAAAGATAAATGATCAGAGGGTAGTTTGAATATCAAATATGAAATTCCATCCTCATAAATTTATAAAATATTTATATGGATAATGAAAATACATTAAAAAAATTAAAAATTCAATTATAAGTAGAAATAAGTGATTTGTAGGAGGGTCATTCCAACTAAATTCAGTCAGATAAGACTCGTATACATGATATATGATCATTATAGCACTATGAGTTTTAACTAATAATTAAACATGTAATCAATTAATTTTTATTCTGTTGCCCTTATCAAATTATATATATATAATGTTTTGGATAGATCTCAAAAAAATTTAGACATTAGTAGTTCTAGAGTGGATGGTAATTATACCTTGTAAAACTACAATATCATACGTCACATAGTAAATATTGATTTAATTATATTTCCTTTTATCTTTGGGATTAATAAGTTAATGAAATATATCATCATTATTAACCATATTTTTTTGTAACTGGTTAGAATTATTTATATACCCCTTACATTTGAAACACTAGAGTGTGGGTCTTGTATTCTATAGAAATTTATATCTAATTGAATCATTAGTTAAATAATTTTTATCACATAAAAAATTGATTAATCATTGAGATTATTTTCCATAAATAACTCATTTTCTACTACCCTTAGGAAAATTTCCTCCTTCTTTATTTCAACTCTTTTGGCATGAAGGAAGACTCATATTATTCCCTCTATTATTCTTGTCTTTTGAATTTTCATTCAATTCCATTTTTCTTTTTTTTATGAAAACAGAATTATTTATTGATAATCCCAATCTAGATTACTACCTTTAATTTACATCGAATGATTTCATTATATGAACTAATGTTCATAATTTCTATCTCTCTTCCGAATATTTTTTTATACCTTTGAGGAAATGATAATCTTACATTTTCAATGATTATTCCAAAATTGATACTCAGAATTCATGTAAAATATTCCTCATAGTTAATAATGGATTCATAATAATATTAATCTAGTTAAATGAATTTCTTCTCCATTTTTGGTAGGAATAACATGTGGAAAGTATATTCTAAAAACAACCATATACAGTCATCCCACTATATAGAATAAATTTCTTTCAGTTGAATCATGTTCATGATAATCTCAAAAATTGATCTATATTCCCTTTCAAATGATAAAATAATAAAATAACCTTTCATACTGTGACCATAAAAAATAAAAAATATATTACATTGGGTACTGATAAAATTATCAATAACTTGTGCATCATCAAACCCATAAAAAAGGATTCGGTTCATTTATCATAGATAACTATATATGTTTTTTCATTAATTTCATGTTTGGAAACAGAATTTTCTTCATGGATTCAGAAATATCCATAATCATAGATATTATATTTTTCATTCTATGTCCCATAATATTTTTTTATAGGATGAAAATCATTTCATTTCCCAACACATTTAACGAAAACATGGTTCATCTGGGTTCAAACCATTGACCAAAACAAAAACACATAGTGTGGGAAACAATTATCATCACGAAATACTTGTTAATTAAGAGATGTCATATATATGATTTATAAATCATAAAACCATAGTTTCATTCTATGAGACCTTAGTTTTAACCTAGGTCATCAATTTTCATCATCTATTCAAATACTTAATTATGGGTCATTATGAAATTTGAAATTATCGCAAGTATATCCACGATATTTTCTATCTAGGTGTGAATTTATAGGCCCACTTATTATAAACCAGTGAAATTCAAGTTAATACCTATAAAACCCTATTCTGAGGAGTTTACCCTAGGATCCTATATTCCACAACCACATCGACATCATATTACCTAGAAAGAGAGGATTTTTCTAGGAAACCCATAATACATTGTTTAATATAATGTAAGATGTTATCCAATATATAGGAATATCCAATGGGTTATCACTACTCTTTCTTCATCCTAGTTTCTATAAATGGATAAACCTTCCCTCAATACCCACTAAGGGGAATCAGGAAGTTATGTATAAATAATACAAAATGTCATATGAATTTTCATTAAATATCTTTACAATCCATGTCATAAATATAATGATTTAGCATCATTGGGAATATGGATTCGTAAATAATTAGAATATAAAAGATCACAATTATCTCACACTAATTTTTTCACAAAAACTTACGTTCTCAAAGAAATCATAAATAAATCTTTTTTTATTTCCATGGGAAAAGGAAACGTAAAAAATAGTGATCTCATATTATCATTATGTTTAAAAAAGTGACATATCAATGATCATTTATGTGTAAAATGAGAACAGGGGTATGAAATAATGATTTTAACATTTGAATAATATACAAGGAAATTAATATATAATAATAATGAGTTAGTGAATAATGTTAAAAAGTTCATAAGACTAGAATCCTAAAGATATCTATGAAAATGATCCATGAGATAATAACACTAGTATAAGATTGTGTCATAAAATAATGTCTTAAATTGTTTTATAATAATAATGATAGAAATATTTTGTAATGGAAATCAACTCATACATTCATCATATGTTAGGCCTAGTATAACCCCCATTTAGTTGATTTAGTCTTAGGATAACCTACCATGTACCCTCTATAGGCTTGGAATAAATTTATGTTTATGCGCTTTTGGGACTGAGGTAACCTCTCTTGTAACCATTGAGATGATAAATCATTAATAATTACACAATTAATTGGAGGGATATAATAGAACCACTTGTCACATAATCATAATCCATTCATTAACATTCCATCAGACCAATAAAATTTTTATAATCCATCATTAAATAATCTAGGGGAAAGAAAATGGGTTTCATCGGTATTTAATCAACATAACAATAACCCATCCAGAGAAATAATTAAAGTGGATTGATTGTTTCATATCCCTATTAATTTAGATAAAATTTAAATGGATATTGTAACAACATATATTTTCAATGTTATGGATCATTTTTTTAGTCGAATGCATTTTATTATCTAACTAGATGTTTCTTGTAGCATAAGGTAGGTCCCAGGAGAATTCACGACTGGTTAGGAGCTAGATGTTCCTAAAAATAGGGAAATCGATAGGTATATCGGTTACCACATGATTATATCATGGGAGGTAAAAATCATGTGGGGTGACCAAGTGGGAACCTATTGAGAAACCGACCACATATGATGTTTCTACATCTGTGTGACCCATGGTACAAGCCTTTACTAAATCTCAGAAAATCATGATTGTGGATTTTTTTCATAGTTTTCATACTATAAGGGAAATTTTTCACTATGGACATGTGGGGTCCCTATTTAGATAGTGAGGTGAAAACAATTTTCACATGGTTCGGGATCACTGTTTGGCCAAACCGTGCACTTTTTTTTCATGTGAATTTTCATTTTCTAACATAATGACTTAAAAACTAAAAACATTCTTTCTTCCTCCAATTTCTAGCATGAATGATATCATACTCTCCTATGGGATCACATTTCTACTAAACCTATGGATCATTATTACTCCTCTATCTGGAATCTAAATGGATTGTCCTCATAATCATTAAAAAACTTGATGAATGTTCTTTATTCTTGTTACTTGTGTTCTTTATTCTTCTTCAAACTTGATGTTCTAGATAGTTGAAATATCTTATGAATTTTTTTTAGTGATTTCTTATCCACGCCATAGTTTTTCATTCTATCTATTTCCAACTGTTTCCATAAAATGTGTTCTATGATTTTAAATAATTTTTTATATGTTAATAATATCTTGAAGATCATTTATATGTACTTAGAGGACGATAACCTCAACCATGGCCATCCCTTGGGTATCCAATCATGAATAAAAAAATTATATTAAATTGACTAAAATTTCAAAACAGATTCTATGTGTTCATATTAGATTTTTATTGGTTTTCCCCACTTATATATATAATTTCATAGTTTCTAAATCACCTCCTAAGTGATTGGATTTCCATGATATTAAATTTCCATGCCATGGTTAATGAAATTAATTGTTTATATTGAACAGATTGATTCATGGGGGAGTTCCTTACTTAAATTAATTAAATATATTATTTTAATAAATATATAACTAGTGGATAGTCTTTGCAAATTGATTCATTCTAAATGTGTTGATTATGAATTTTGACACCATTTTACATATTGGGATTCATGATTATTATGATAATTAGTGAACCCCTATGATATTATTATTATTATATTGATATATTTTGTGGAATTATGGTTAATGAAATTTTTTATCATGAAATTTCACTCCCCCTTTATCCAGAACTCACTCTCCTTGAACTAGAATTATAATTACCCTACTCTATTAAAAATTAAATACATGACTTATTATATAAAAGTATACATTATACAACACGAAAATATATAAGTATATTGTCTTTTGGAATAAGTTAAAAAACATAAAATCTTGAAAATGTGATACTACTACAAAATAAAAAACGTCCTTGACATGATCATAATATTCCAACGAACATAAAACTGAATTGTACATCATGTGGACTAATATAAGAAAGGGGTGAGCTATAAAGCCCAGTAAGGGAAATATAAATGTAATAACATGAAGAAGATAAAACATGGTAGAAAATAGGCATATAAATTGATAATAAAATTAAGATGAATAAAAAGGTATGATATAATAGGATAATTATAACTTCTGAAATTTTGCAACAACATACAACACGACATAAGCATTAGTCAAGGATCATTACCCATAAAGGAGCATGAGTCAGGGATCATTTGAAATAGAAGATCATGAGTCAAATATCATTTGACATGGAGGATTATGAGTTAGGTAGAGCATCCAATAATATTTCCCATAATGTATAATGAATATTTACATTACCAAATTCATTGGAGTACTATCACGATGCACCCTTCATAATCATTTTATTCTCATGATTAAGTGTTCCACATATATCATAAAAAATGGTTTCCTTCCAAATCATAATTCATTTCATGATCTTTTTAATGTGTATATAATAAATTTAAGTCCCCAATAAATATTAATATGTGCATAATTTGGAATACCCGTGATAGAAAAATTTGTGTGGTATTCACTACACAATTATTTCAGCATGGAAAATTGTGTTAAAATTTCAATAGCATAAAAATGTTAATTAAAAATTAATAAATATGGTTGATGAAAAAAAATGTATCCCTAATTATTTTTACATTAAATTCATTATAATAGGTATATTTAGAATAATATACCAATATTATAATTTTGAAATATAAAGAATTAGGTAACGAATAAATATGGATATAGAAAAGATTTCTTCTGAAATTTCGTTCTTGTAATGGATGTATAAAAAGGATCATGGGGGCATAATGATCTTTAAAGTAAGATATGATAACTTATACAAAATATTTAAATTAAGGTAAATATGGAATATCTTATCCCATCATAATCAACTTAAAATTAAAATAAATAATATAATAGTAGTTCTTGATAAAAGAGGCTATCGAAAGATGAGGTTTCGTTACCTGAGTGTGTAACTCAATTTTCTTGGTTGGGGATTACTAAAATATGGGGGGATTCTTGGGTGTATGATAGAGAGTATAGAGAATATTTTGGTCATTCTCTAATGAGTTTGAGTGAGGTTTATGGGAGCTTTGGTGAGTTTATATAGGAAAGGAGTTACATTTCTTTATTATTTTGGTTTCGAACTCATCATAATAAAATATCCAAACCCACAAACTCTACCATGTCATATGACCATGGTTTATACAAAATAGGAGAGGATTAAATTATTTTATATGTCCATGTACATAAATTATTAAAATATTACACTTGGAGATGTAGAGGCGAGGAACATTGTTAAAGATATGATTTTAAAATTTTAAAATATATTATACGTTTAAGAGGATTCATAATGGATTTTAAAAAATAAGTAAAATAAAATCAAAACCATATTACTTTTAATGGAAAACATAAATTCGGTTATGGATTCTATTTATATTACTTATTACATAAAATTTGGGTCAGTATGATGTCATGAAACACAAAGTGTATTTATAAGGTATTTAATTTTGTCCCCAAAAATAATGTGTCTCAAAAAAATGTGGAAAAATTAATTGTTAGATAAATTCTGACTACTTATTCCCAAAATAATATTCATTTTATAAAAATAATTATCTAAATATGTCAATTTTCACTTTTATAAAAAAAATGTCATTTATTTAAAATGATGAGTTTTTTAAAATAACATTTTTTAAAGACTTGTAAAAAATTACATTTGAATTAATAAAAATTATATGATAATTTATATTTAATAAAATTTAAATAACAAAAATATTTTATAAAAATATTATTTTTTAAAAAAATCCATTATTTTATCCAAATAGATTTCTTAGATGAATTTAAATATTAACCGAAAATATTATTTTAGCATTAATAATCATTTTCAATGTTACAATAATAGGATGAAAATAAATTCATTATTTTATCAAAATATAAGGAACATATTTCTAATTCATGGGTCTTGATACATGACCCTTAAATACATCAGAATATTCCCTAAGAGTAAGGTGTGTGATAGTGGTGCTTTCAAGGGGTCATTTGGTGAACGTGGTTTGGGTCGTGGTCTTAATGATCTTGAACTCCTCCCATAAATGATTCCACTCATGATTAAGTGGTTTGATCTTGACTTGGGATTGGTCTAGAGAAAACCCAATAAATTATATCTCCCTTTTTAGCTCTGATAAATTGGCTTCATATGGTGCGATCATACTAGTTGACTCCATCACTTTCATTGTCTTTGTCAAATGGATATTTTAAAACCATATATTTATAATAGACATGTGATCGTTGTTAAAAAGTTATATTATCAATGGTAAATATAATTAATGGTCATTAAAATACAATTAGATACAATAAAAAAATAAATACATGTGTTTTCTATAACCATATTATACAATAATAAGTTTAATTGAAAAATAAGAGGAATTTTATTTATTATAGTTTTGGTAGTTAAAATCTTCCCACCTTAAAGAGTTTCACCCCCATAATTATGTGCTCCCACACTATAAAAGATGAGGATAACTCTTCTTCATCAACACCGTAGGTTACCATTCTTATACATTTAACCTATTGTTTCTCTAAAACACTTTGATGAGGATAATTATCTAATTTTCTAAAGCATTTTCTCTATGATATGATATCCTCACTAGTTTATCATTATAGGGATGATCATTCTACAACGGTACCACCTCTAGATTTTGTACATGTGAGGGGTCTAGAATGTAATTTCTTAATATGGATAAATGAAATATATCATGTACTTCAGATAGATTCAATGGGAGTACTAGTTGATAGGACTCTTTTCTGATGAGATGGAGGATCTCAAAAAGTGTGTTGTACCTTGGACTACGCTTTCCCTTCTTCCCAAATCTCATCACATTATCCCATGGAGATATTTTTAAGAATACCATATCTCCAACATCAAACTCTATTTTTAAACGATGACTGTCATCATAGCTCTTATGTTGACTCTGAGTATCTTTGATGTGCTATTTAATTCTCTTAACCTTCTTCACCATTTCTTCGAACATTTCAGGACATAAAATTTTTCCTTTCCCAACTTCATCACAACATTTCATATTTATGCACCTCTTCCCCTAAAGGGCTTCATAATGGGAAATTTTGATTCTAGAGAGGAAAATTTTATTGTATGGTCACTCAACCAGGGGTAGATATTGGTCATATCCTCATTTGATGTTTACAGAACATGAACACAACATATCTTCTAGTGTATGAATAATATTCTCATATTTTAATTTTGTTTGATAATGATGTGCCGTACTGAAATTTAGCTCAATGATTATAGCATGCTAGAGAAATTTCCATAACATGGACGTAAATCATGGATTTCAATCAGATATAATCGATAGTGGTACTTCATACTACATTACCACTTCTCTGATGTATTATTATGCTAGTTGATCTTGTGAGAAATAATCATGAATTGTAATGAAGTTTGAAGTCTTTGTAAGACAATCCACAATAGTATAGATAGCATTGTTTCCTTTGGGTGTATTTTGAATTATTGTGACAATGTCCATGGTGATATTTTACCAATATCATGTTGGTATGGGTAATGGTTTCATTATCCCCTTAGACTTATACCTTCCATCATTCACATTCTGACATACCAGGAACATTGATGTATATTTAGCGATCTCATTCTTCATGTTTTCCCAACAATAGTTCTCTTGGAGATTTTGATACATCTTATTGTTTCCATGGTGAATGGACAAAGTTATACTATATGCATATTCTAATAGTTCCTTCATTAAATTAGGATTTGATGGAACACATATGTTTTACCCAAATCTCACAATTCTTTCTTTATTAACATTTACTTTCGAGGATTTCCCTTTCATTATAGTTTCAATTTTCTTCAAAATTGGCACATCATCATTTTTATCATCCTTTAGCCTTTACAAAACAGATGTTAGAGAAATAATTTGTGAAGGATTTATGATGTTCTTTTCATTATGATTCCCATGTCCATCCTTTTCTAATCCAAGAAGGTCATATCTTTATGAAATCTTATCAAAGATATAATTGATGGGTTCTTTCTACTTAGAGAATATGAAACCTTTTTTTCTTTACCAAGATGGTAATGGACTAAGGAGTCATATTCATTGATGATCTATAACTCTCTAAACTGGTTTATATTAAACTCTTTCTATGTGAATATATCATTAAGGCTCTTGTGATCAGTATATATCTGAATCTTCTCCCCATAGAGACAATTCCAAAAGCTTTTCAACACAAATATCATAGCTACAAACTAAAAAATCATATGTGGGACAGTTCTTGTCATGAACTTTCAACTTCCTTGAGGTGTGAGAAGTGAATTTTTCATTTTTCCTCATCACACAACCAAATACATTCATCCATTAATTACTTGAATCTATGAAAAATCCCCACTTGTGGGTAGTGTTATCACATGGGTATTGCTAAGAATCCTTTTCAACATAATGAATATTTATTAACATTCATCATTCCAAGAAAACTTGACTTCATCCCATGTTATCTTGGTAAGAGGGTTTGATAGATATCTCATTCCTTTTAAATTGAATTATTCTTTGAAGGATCCATAGATATCCAATTACATGTGATGATATTCCCCAAGAATGAGACTTCCTTAAACAAACACTTGTACTTCCTATACTTTTCAAAGAGATTCTCATTTCCCAAGGACTTTATCATAGTTCTTAGATGTTCATCATACTACTCCTTGGTTTTGGAGTATTTTAGAATATCATATATAAAGACTACCACAATTTATTCAAGTTAATCTATAAAGAATATATTCATTAAATCCAGAAATCTTTTTTAAGAATTAGTGAGTCTAATTGGGGCTACTATGAACTCATTGTACCCATACCTTGTACAAAAATTAGTTTTGGGGATATCATCATTCTCACTAACATGGTAATATCCTAACATGTCCTCGAAGGAGATGTATTCTTCTCCATATAGTAAATAAAATAAGTCACAAATTAATTGAAAATGACACCTTTTTTATCAGGATTTGGTTGATCCCATTATAATCAAATAAAGGGTTCATTGACCAATCCATTGTCTACACTAATATGACTGGTGCACCCCATGGTAAAGCAGTTGGGTGTATGAACCCTTTATTTATATTCTCCTATAGTTTTTTCTTTAACAACTCACATTCCACCATAATCATCATATATGGATTATTTGATATTATAAATTCCCCAGGTATAAGATCAATTGAAATTTAATCCTACCTGCTAGGAGGAAGACCAGAAAATTCCTTGGGAAATGCACTAGTGAATACCCTAACAATATGAGTGTCTTTGAGGCTGACTATTTCCTTAGAATGAATCATTTGATATAAATAATCATGCTCATAGTGAATTAATATCCATGCATGAGATGATTGTGTTAATGATTATTCATCCTCCTCTTTAAATAGTAGAGCATTGGGGTTGTTTCATGATATAGAGAGTGACTTCCTTCCTGGGGAAATTTATATTGGATCTATATAGGTAAAACCAATCCATGCCTAGAATTTCATCAAATTCTAAGGAAGGGAGTATGAAAATGTTAAATTGGAAGTTCATCTCAAAATGTTTTAAAGGGTGGAGTTATATACTTGGCATTCAATAATTTCCACATTTTCTATTTTCACTGACATTTCTAAATCAATGCATTATGGTGGTGTTTGGGTTGTTCTACTAAAAAATTGTTATATAAGGTAATGCACAAAACCAAAATCAAAATGTATGTTCACTATTCTGTAATGAATAACTATCATACCTATCACCACATCATTGTTGGGAATCAATTTAGTGGTAGTTATGTGAAAATATACACCTTGATGCATTGGAGGTTGTTGGTTGCCTCTAAAAACCATTGGAATAGGGAATTGATTCACAAAGTGCCCTATTTAATTGCAATTATTCCAATTAAAACTTAATTGAGGGCTCCCTAGAGAGTTCCTTTACTCCATCTCAATATAGGGATTCTATTATTGAAAAATATTTTCTAGGTTTCCATCCTTACCTCACCTAAATAATTTGTTTGTTCCCTTTAAGAAATATCTACTATACTTCTTCCTAGACCCTTGAAAAGTGGGATGTTGAACCTTGTATTCAAGGGTAATGAAAAAACTAGAGTCTTATCATGAAATACTTTTGAATTTTTCATCAAACTCCCCAATATATTCTTTTCTTTTTTTTCTTGAGATAAATGAAATAACTTCCAATTTTAAGATGGATAATGCGACGAAAATATTTATAGAAAACATTTTCCAAAATTCATTATACTCCATTACATTGAACTCTTCTTGGGATTCATATTCAAGATCAATTTCCACCACTAATAAACTTCTCTATCTATATGATAGATAACTAGAAGAACCATCTCTTGTTCAGAACATTCAATGATAGAAAATATATTCTCAATGGAGTTGATTAATTATTTTGTGACTAAGGGATTGAATGATAAATTGAATGTAGTATTCCTTGGTCTCATAATACACTTGATTATTGGTTGTTGTGTCTTATGGGAGTTTGGGAAATCCTTTTAATATATGTTTCTATTCAGAACATTAGTTAGCTGCGAGTGTGTTGCTACAATGGTTGGGATTCCTTCTCCTATCAGATTAGGAATCTCATAGGGGAAATCATTATACTACCCTTCAAATTGGCTGTTAAAAAGATTCCCCCAATCTCATTCCATTTGGTAGAACAGAAAGGAAAATCAGGGACAAGTATCTTAATTAAACACATGAAGGGGAATCCAATGATATTAAAGGGATAACATATAAATTCAATTTTTCTCTATAACATATGAGTTTCTAGGATTAAATCTATGTTATCCATGATATATTTTCTAACGTATATTCATATGGTCATTTTTCTCTTTAATAATGTTTGATAATGAGCATATGAATTTATCATATAATATCCCCTGGGAGTGTCGAACAAGGTTCTGAGTAAGCCATGTTTTTTGTACTAGATTATCCTGATTCGGGCCCAAAACAACTTATTTAGTTATTAATTTGTGGTGAATCTATACCAAAACCATGTCCTCTTGTACTATCCAGACATGGATTTGTTTTCTTGATAAACCACTTACTATATACTAACGAAAATTTAGGAATTTTTTCATATACATAGTATTAGAATTAAGGATTTATCTATATTTTCATAATCATAATCCCAAAAATAACTAAACATTTCCTATAATTTCAACTATAATGACCATTATCTTTATTACACATTAAATAATTTATTTATTATAGAAACATTCACATTATAAAACCTGAAAGAAGGATAACTCAAGTGTGTTTTGGAACTAGACTAAAAAATATAACATCATTAACATGCGATTCAATAAAATTGTTGAAATCTTCTTTGACATAATCATAATATTCAAACGAACATAAAACTGCATGGGATATCCTCGGGAAAAACATAAGAAATGGTTGAGATAGAAATCCAAGTAAGGAAAATAAACATGGAATAACAAGAAGAAGATAATAAAAAGTTAGAAAATAGGCATATCCACTAATAATAAAAGGAATAAGAAACATAAGGAATGGTATATCGTGACAATTATAACAGAGAGAATATAGAAACAACATACAACATGACACAAGAATGAGTCATGGAACATTACATATGGGAGAACATTTGTCAAGGGTCAATTCCCATAGAGTAGAATGTGTAAAAGATCAATTTTCATGGAGGATTATGATTCAATTTTAACTAAAAAGGCCATATCACATGATGTATCATGATACTAAACATTTATCATTGCATTGGATTTCTATCCGGGTGCACCCTTAATAATCAGTTATTTCTTATGCTTAAGTGTGCCCCAAAGATCATACAACACAGATGAATTCAACATAATAATTTATTCCATGATCAAGTAATGTTTAGTACATAAATTTATCACCCAATAAATAAGTATATGTTCATAAATGTGAATAACCGTGACCGAAAAATGGGTATGGTATTCACTACACAATTATTTTTTCATGGAAAATATCGGTGAAATTTTGACAACATAAAGGCATTACATAAAAAATCATAAAAATGGTGGATGATATTGAAAAGAATCTCTAATTATATTATATATAAAATTATCAGTATTTTTTTATTTTAACTATGAAAATATAATTATAATTTTGAAATAGAATTGATAAGGTAATGAACAAACATGAACAGAAAAAATAATTCTTACAAAATTTCTGCATGGGAACAGGTGTACATAAAGAATCATGGAAGACTTAATGGGAGTGAAATGATTCTATAATAAATTTTAAAACAAATTTAATGTTAGGGGAAAATTTAATATTATATCCCATCATAATAAAATGAAAAGTAAAAGACAAAACATTAAAGGAGTACTTGATAAAAGAGGAGAGTGGAAGATATGGTTCCATTACTTGAGTATGTGACTCCAAAGGCTTAAAATGGGATTCTTAAAATCACAAGAGTGCCTTGGGTGGACTCTAGGGAGTATAAGGAATATTTTATTCATGTTAAAATGTTTTTAAGTGATGCTATGTGAAATATTGGGTTTGTTTATATTGGAATGCAGTGTGAATTCTTTATTAATTAGGTTTTGGATCCTACGTAATATAAATCCAAAACCACAGACCATCCCATGGTATTCTCCATTGTTTTTTAAACAATAGAATTGATTTAAATTATTTTATAATTCCAAGGGCATAAATTAAAAAAATATTACCCCTGGTGATGAGGAGATGAATCACAATCGTAAAGAAATGATTCTATAATCATAAAATATATTATTAGACTTTGAGGATTCATAATAGGTTTAAAAAATAAATATAATAAACCTAAAACTACACTATTTTAAATGTAAAAAAACAATTTGGTCATGTATTCCATTTATATTAATTATTAAATAACATTTGAGGACAATATGATGACATAAAACACAAAGTATATTTATACCGTATTTAAATTTTACCCGAATGATAAAATGTCTTAAAAACTTATGAAATTTTACCATTGGAAAATTTCAATATCTAGACTCAGAAAATAATATTCATTTTAAATATATAATTTTCTATATATTTTAATTTTTACTTTTAAAATAGAAACTAATATTTAATGAAAATGATAGGTTTTGGACGATACCATTTTTTGAACCCTTATAAACATTTACATTTGATATCACTAAATTATATGATCATTTATATTTAATAAAATTTAATTAATAATAAAATATATCTAAAATATTAATTATTTAAAAAATCCATCAATTCATCAAAATATATTTGTTAATTGAATTTTAATATTAACCAAAAGTACTATATTTTTAAAAAACCATTTCAAAATTTTCAATAATAGGATTAAAATATATTCACTATTTTATAAAAAAAATGTAAATATTCATATTTATAGGTTATTGATATGTATTACTTCTATAACAACCTTATATTTTGTGAAATATTTTTTTCTAAATTAATTAACCTTTTCGATATTTTTCATTTCACGTGACATTATAAAGAGTTCAACATATATAAATATATTAAAACACTAAATCATGCAATAATTTCAATAAAAATATTGGCTTGGATTACACTACATGCAATACCAACTTGGATTACACTCTATCCAGTAGTAAGAAACATCATTTTTTGAGAAATAGTGAAAAATAATGTTTTTTAGTTAAAAACTGAATTTTTTTCAAATTAATTATTATTGTTAAATGGTATTATAATTATGTTTTAAAGGTCGTTTTAGATAAATATTACATATATTAATAAAATTTAATTCATTAGAATCAATTTTACATTGAATCTTAATATAAAATCTTAACCATCTTTTGAACGTTTCTACTTTAAAACATCGTTTTTTCGTCAGAACTGCGGGATTAGAGCTAATCATAATTTTTATGCTTCTATGAATTGAATTTAAAAAATCTAAAAAAACCATTTTATTCATTATAATATTTAGATTATAATAATACCATGTTAATTTTTTAACACAATGATTAGCAAAAGTGATTAAAATTGATCATAGTAGTTAAGGCCAAATTAAATTTAATTGGGGACTAAACCATAAAATTAAGGGCCCAAATAACCAAACCACTTGTAAAACACCCAGTTTATATCCATAGTTCATACATAAACTTTCCAATATTGAGTTTGGTTTGTTTTATATGACTTTGTTTAGGTATTAACATGTGGCCACCTAACTTTTTTCAAAAATTCTTTGTTAGTCTATTTCCTTCCCTATAAAAGGCCACCACCTCTACTGATTCCCCACACCAATAAAACCATTTATGTTTTTAAAAACTCTACCGAAATAGCCTACTGAAAATATTACATTTGACATTGAAGTCCCCCATTGAAAATAAATACACTCATGTAATCCTTTTGGCACAAACCAGCTGGAGTTACACGATTTAGAGGTAATGTATTCTCTCAAGATCATTTACTTTATTTTATTTTATTACCCATTATACTCTATTTATTACATTAATTTGGGAAAATACCAGTATCCTACATATACTATTTTTTTTTATGAAAATGGTTAGACCTAAACATACACACACCTCCATCTAATGGATTCTTAACATACTATTTATGTGTATGGAGAACTACTGTCACATAAAATAATGATTGTTCAGTTCTTATTTTCCACCAATCATACTATACATTATGATGGAAAAATTATTTTACATGTAATATATTATATTTTTTATTTATTTAATATTTTTCCCTTTTACTACACACATCTATTTACATTCCATTTGGTGATAATACGATAATCTCTTTTGAGGAAGTGTGGGATACCTCCCCCTCAATGCAATGTGATTCATTCACACAGCACAAGGAATGTATAAAGGATGGTTATAGTGAAATTATGTCACATATTTGATATATTGATGATAATGTAATAATGATAGATATATATATATATATATATATATATTACTTTCTTTCTTTCAGTACAATAATAAATATGGAAACAACGTTCATGCGTACATATAGCTTACCATCTCCATGAATAGTGTATTACATTTCAGAATTGTATATTATATATAATATAATAATATAAATATACTGTATATACCTAATATTTATATAATTTTATACATTCTATAACCATGATATTTGTTTATGGACCAACGATTTAACAAATTAAGACACATGCAAAGAACAAAGTGAATATTACCGGAACTGAAACCTTAAGATAGTATCATTAAAAATCCACGAATATAAGGTCATAAAAAATAAATATATGGTTTTATGTAAAATAATATACTTATTTATAAGATTTATAATAAACTTATATTTATTATATTGTAATCTTGTAATAGTGCGGTGAGATTCAAGACACAAGTTAAGGGAATTTCATTTCACATTTAATTTCTGTAGGATACATGTTATGTGCACCACTCTTTACTTTTGTGTGGTGTATGTAATGACCATGATTTTTTTCTAAATATATTTTATTTCAATTTATGAGTATTAACATTTTCATTTTATGATCCTTCTTTCATGGGTTTTAACTTTCAGAAGATACCAAATCAGAAAAATGTTTTGTCTCAATTTTTCTTGAGACTAATGTTTTGTTACTCACCTAAACGCTTTTTTGAGGTGAATATATTTCCATTTTTCAGGAAATTTCATGCATATATATATATTTTCATGATATTATATGGTTAATTTAATTTACATTCATTATTTGGAGAGTATGGACCTGTGATACGATGTTATTAGAGTATATTGAGACAATCTCATTTCTTTTCGAGATTGTTTATGTTTATGTTTACATTGATGATATATTATGATATTTATCTCAAGAATATTCATGAGTTTACTTATCCTATATTATTTCAAGATATACTCATGTATTGGTAACATGTTATACTCTTTGTTACATAATATGGGAAAGAAATTGTTTTTAGGAATGTTATACATTACACTTTCTTCGATCAGAAATCTATGTTTTCTAAAAAGGGTTTTGAAGATTGTTATACCATTATCCTATAAGATTTAAAAAATATTTGTACCCTTTTTTCTTTTACCAATCTAATCAAGTTAATCTTATTGTTTCTTTTGGAAAAAGTGACTTTTCTATCATTTTAACGTGAAAAAGGAATATTTTTTTGACCTCATACGAGATTTATATATTTACTTGCCATAATTTCATAAAATCTCCCATTTTATTTGTAAAAGGTTAATATTAAAGAAAATTTATTTAAAACATATTATCAAAGAATATGGCTTTAAAAAAATCAAACTTCATTTTAGAGTTTTCAAGGAAAATGATTTTCAAAATGTTTTCAAGCTTATTTTATAAGTTTTCAAGTACAATGATTTCCAAAACCTTTTCAAACTATTTTTAAAATTTTTAAAAGTGATTTTGAAGAAAAGGGTTTTATAATTTTTGGAAGATTATTTTATGATTTTTCAAGGAAAAATGTTTTCAAAATAATTTCATGAATTTTTATACTTCTTCATGGTATTATTTAGGAAAATGATTTTTAATTGGTTTTATGTATTAAAAATGCCTTCATCAAATAAGAAATGATATTTTATTAATTAAATGTTTTTTAAACGATATTTCAAAATTATTTACCATCTAAGTCGATGTCTATTGATGTTACTATTGCAAATCTAAATGTTTCAATCATATCCTTTCTATGAATTGGTTCTTCTTACTGCCTTGGACTTTATGAAACCCATTTCTTTTTTAATGGGTAATATGTATATTATGTTACTCTTTCACAGGTTAAGATTTTGATGGAATGATTATTAAACCTGTAATCTTTTCACTAGATGTAATAGGTTTACATTTTTATGATACCCATTTCATATCATCAGTTATGATATGTTTATTTTTGATCTTGTGGGACATATATTTATGATCTCATTATGGGATAGGTTTGACCTATATCTTCCTCTAATGCATTAGGTAAAGTTTTATATCTTATGAGATTAACTAAGATGGTCTTGGGAGTGAACCTTGACTACTATGATGACCATGTGTCATGACCCATCCCTTGGGACCCATGTCATGACTACCCCATTTCTATCTTCTATAGGCCAGAGGCTGTGACTAGTACTAGAAATGAGAAATCCAAAAAAATGGAAGGCATTGCCTTGAAAACTATACATGCATAGACAGGGCACACTACACGCAAGCAAAACACAATAGAAAAGGAGTAGTACAACCACCACTAAAAACCACCTTTGGGGTTAAAATTATGCACTAACAAATTAGGGGAAAGTATACAAAACCAATTGAAATATTAGTACATAAAAAGTAAAAACAGGCTCTCGATATCATTTTCCAAGGATCCTACCTGAAGGCTAGGTAAAACTCATCACTGCAGCTCACCGCATCAATCAGTCACCTTTGTGTACCGTCTAGCCCTGGCTGTCCAATGTCTCAATCAATCTATCTGTCATTTTCACAAGACACAACAAGGTGTGGGTGTATCCCGTGTAGGGGTGAGTATAAAAATACTCAGTAGAGAACTTGAGACCAATTAAGGTCTCTCATAATTCCACAAGGAAAAACTACAGAGCATGATCTCAATCACAGGGCACAAAGTAAAAGTCATCTCACACCAGGTATACAACATAAAGAACAATATTAAAGATGATTAGTCATAAATATAGATAATATAAATCTATCTAGAAGATTTTTTTAAGAATCTCATAGGGTAGGTAGGTGCTGACCCAAAAAGGATTTCTAGGTGCTGACCCACAGAGGATCGCTAGGTGCAGACCCACAGAGGATCAATCGGTGCTGACCCACAGAGGATCGATGCGCGCTGACCCATGGAGGATCACTAGTGGCTGACCCACAGTGGATTGTTATGTGCTGACACATAGAAGATTGCTATGTTCTGAACCATAGAGGATCGCTAAGTGCTGACCAACAGAGGATCTCTAAGTGATGACCCGCAGAGGATCACTATTCCTTCATCACGTCACATTCAGCCACTGGATTCTCTCACTTAGCATGATTGATTTCTTGGGGGTCCACTCCTCAAGTGACTAGTCATATCTCAACCACCACAAAGTCCCACTTCTATGTAACCTAAAGTACCATCTTGTCATAAGGGTTCTAAGGCGAAAAATAGTACGTCAATCAGATGCCCAGTCTGTAAAATATTGGAAAAAAGCTAAATAGGCCCCAGTTGGATTCAAGTCCGATCCAACCCGACCATACTAAAACTACTTCCAAATCTCTTGTGGATTATCTCAAAAGGACCGCCTCATCTAAAGGGTCCTCATGTTGTAGATAACGTGCCAATTGAACGTTGGTTCTGTGAGTTATAGTCATTTTAGTAAAACAAGGATGGTTAGGTTTCTGTCAGGTCCAACCCTGTCAGAACAACCCGAACAGACTCAAGGGTCCAGAGTGGGTCAAGTAATGATATGGCCCTACCAACCCATTGGGTCCCCATGTCCGGCCCAGTGGGGGTCCGACCCTACAGGTGCGGGTCCGGCCCGCAGGTGGCCCGACCCTCCTGGTCGGGCGCAACCCACCTGATGAACTTAGCTCGCGCAGTGCGGGACGATTATTTTAGAAGGGATGTGAGGCATTTAGTACCTCTAGCTGGTGATGCTTATGGGCACCACCCATTCTCCTCGTAATGGTAAGCACGAGCTGACAGTTTCGTGTGTTTTTCGAGTGGCCCGAGCGGGCCACTCCTCCTCCAGGCATCCTACGAGAGGTGGCGGCCTCTTGCCGCCGCGACACCTTTGGGAACCTCCTCTTACACGCGGCCAGCTTGGATTGGTCATCGGCTTTGTTGTGCTGGTTGTGTCATGTCGGTCCATCCACGTCGGAGGATCCTTTCATGGGCCACTAGAGATGTATCGGTGATCCATTTTCCATCTCTTCTACGCCTATGGGCCCCTTGGGTCACCGCCTTTACTTTAAATCCCAGAGAAATGCTTTTCCACCAAGTTTCTCATTTTCCCATGAAGAATGCTCTACATCCAAGATTGGCATAGGGTATGGGCCTTGTTTGGATTGGTTCGCGCCCTCCACATTAGTGTTTAATCATGGGGTGATAACAATCATCATATAGGTTATGAAAACTCCAAATCAAAACCCTGCAATAAACTCCCACATCAACGAATGATGTGTGGATCAACCTGTTAGTCAGTTTATCGGATTTCATTGTTCTTTTCATGAATGGTATTAGAGGAATACTTAAACACTTAGAGAAATTAAATCCCCAACATGGAATCAGATTAATCTGTTGAGGATGAGGGAGGAATTCCTCATTCATTAATGTTCCACATTCCTTGGTGTTCGTCACTGCCTGTCGATCTCTAGATCGAATCTTCCAAAAATATACCTCCGTTATCTATTCTTTTTTTCCAAGGAGATGTCTATGGTGTTACGTCAGAGGTTTATCTCATGTTTTTTAATTCGTTCGCCAACATATAGAATAAAAAAAAGAAAACAATAGTGACATTTTTTTCATTAACATGGTTCGTTGATGAACCTTAATTAATGAATCATTTATTAAATGGGAGTTGTGGTTACAAAAAAATGACTCATTAAATGACCCTCATTTAATGCATGTCGTTACATTGTATTTTCACCAACCATTGCTTAATGGTTGGAGAAAATAATAAAATAACTCAAAGAGTTATTTTATTATTATTTTTCCAGAAAATCAAAAACATAACATTTCCATCTGACCCTTTTTAGTCAAAGTTAAGCTTCTCATAAGAGAAGCCTGATGCTTCAAAGTCAATGGTTACCTTAGATTTTCAATCCGAAAACTGGTTTAAAAGATATAAAATATTTCTCCCACATTTACTGAAAGTTACAAATTAAAAGTTCAGAAAATATGTTTCAGGATCTTCGAGCCTCAGAGTCACATGCCAACAAATTTCACAATATCAAAATACTTACATATAATTAAAAAAAATATTTAATTTTTGGGTCTTTACACCATGGTAGTGAAACATCACTAATATTATTGTATGTGAAGTGAACTCATGCAATTATGATAGCCATGGGAGTAAATGATGACTACTATGATGGTATAGGGAGTGAACCCATACTACTAAGATGGTCTTGGAAGTAATTCCTTGGATACTATGGAAATCATTATATGCTTATTTATTTTCCAAAATTCAATGTCTTACTTATATGTTTTTCTTTTATGGATTATGTCATTTACTTCATTTTTATTAATGTCTTATGAACTGCCAAGATTTATTCCATGATTCATGTTTGTTATCTTGGATATGCAGGGTATGATCTTTTATTTTAATGATCACATTATCATACCCTTATGCTCATGTTTACAATTACATGCCTCCCTTGTTTACCCTTATTGATCATTTGATCTGAACCCTTTTTGTGTTTCCTTCCCCAAGATGTGAAAAAAAATTATGTTTGATGTGTCTAAGAAGGATGAGAGACAAGAAGAACCTAGTTGAAGAAAATGTAGCTCAAATATGAATCGATGTTTATGTTTCTAGGATTTCAGAGGCACTATACCAACTACTGTCTTTAGGATACTTTTTGTAAAATGTTTAATTATTTCACAATTGTAATGTAATGTTAATGTTTGAAAAGCGAGGGTAACAATAGTTGATATCAAAGAAATATTTTAGTTAACCTTTAAAAACTATGATGAGAAGTCCTTGGTGACAACCCCAAGGACATCTATAAGGATAAGTATAGGGTTGAATCAATGTATATGTAAATGTACTGGAATTATGGTCACAGAAATAGTGAGTGGTTTTCTAGAAATACATCTTTGTCTAGATATTACAATTGGATGTGGCTCTAGTATAGATGTACCTAGGGGTAACAACTCCAAAAATATATTATGAGCTTAACTCGGGGTAGTCTGGTACATGAAAACAGGCCTTACTGCACACACGGTTTGATCCTCCTAGGGGATATGTTTTGGGAATTCACAAACTCTTCATGAACCATCAAGAAAGATTTAGATATAATTCATCTATGAATAACCTAGGATAAACCTATGGTGTCATAAAAGGTTTTATGATTTATACATCCTATAAGTAATTATTTTCATGGCTATGTGGTTTTAAACTATGATATGAAATGATCACATGATGCTTCTGTTTTTATTCAATGTAAAAACCCAGAAGGAGCTGGATGATTATTGAATTTGATGGAAGCATTTCAAATTAGAGTCATGTGGGATGGTCACTAGAGTGAATGTTGTTCTGATCATGCCTAATTAGTATTCCCCGAACATAATTAACAATGTTTACCATATCTAACTCTTGAACTCACCATTGAAGAGAAAGAAGGCATTCAAAAACTGTTTGGGTAATGGAGACCATGGTGGAAAGAATACTCAGTATCCCATATGTTAAAATGTGGAAAGAATCACTTATGTGAATATAAAAGAGGAATAATAATATGTTTTGAATTTGTAAAATAAGGACACAAATAAAGTGACTAGAAGGGAAAAATGAGGAGTTTAGTCAACGAAATGGTTGGGAATTTTGGCCTCCCTAAATATTCATTAAAGGTTATGTGTTTTTAGTATGGATAAAGTGATCATTATGCAACCCAATGTTTTAAGAGGATATTTTCTAAAGAGAATCATAAAGGTTGTGTGAGTAATGGTAACATTGTGGATGATGAAGAGACTACAGATGAAATGTTAAATTTATTATTGTTAATGGATTAAAGATAAAGTAATAGAATTATTTCTTTATTTGGATTCAAAAGTTATGAATGATGAAATATACAAGGATTTTTCTACTTATGTTTTTTTTTCTTAGTATTTAAATGTTTATGTTAGACTGGTAATGTGATTTAATGAAATTATTATATTTTAACTAAGGTATGGTAAACCTTAATATGTTATTTATGATAAAATAATATTGTGTGGATACAGGTTTGTGGGATATGAATAAGTAAAATGGATAGTATTAATTACCTTCGAACTATGAAAGGACTTTTTTATTAGTGCTTTATGATACCACTAGGGAAGTTTACAACTATTTTGGATTTAATGAGAAAATCCAATATACTTTGGATGAGGAAGAATGCATGTTTTCCAAAAATATTTATAGTAACTCAAGTTATTACCATGTATCAAGAGAATATTTGATGAGGGTATTTACATACCACACATATGAAAACCATGAGATACTATTAGTTATATAGTGGAATCAATGTAAAGTTGATTTTATGACTCTCTTCCTAAAGTTTGTGTTTTTCCATCTTTGAGAAGGATTGTAAGGTAAACTGTTCAATAAAAAATTACGTTAAACTTTGAAGGAAGTAATGGTGCACTGATTTTGTGTTGAAAAAATCATTTAAAAGGATAATCAGTTATAAACCTTATTTCAAGTATTCCCATATTATATATTATTTTGGTGAGGTTCAAAAAGGACATCATGTTTGTCAGGTGAAAACCAATCATGTCTGGGTTGTCCGGGTCTTGAACTAACGACTAAAGGATGATGAGGGTTTCACACCTACCACTAGCCTATGTGATGTCCTGGTAAATGTATTATTTTTTTTCAATAAATGTTTATGATGAAATAGTAGTGTTACATTTTTATTTTTTTATTCATGTTGGTTTTTTAAGAGGAAAATAGTTAGACTTTTTTCCTTTTGTGGGCCTTGAGATCTATTAAAAGTGTATATTATTACTTTATTCATCAATGTTAATTTATAGACTTTTATTCCATGAGGTAGTGGATCTATTTAAAATTATTCAAAGCACAACCCAAGAATGAAATTTTATTTTATAAAACTTTATCAATAATTATTTAATGTTCTGAAAGTGATCAAAGAAATTATTGTCGAAACACTTTAATTTTTGTTGAGATGAGGGCCCTTTAAATTAGCATCGATTTATGAATCTATGGCCCATAACTTTACTTTGATCATTAAAATGTTTTGGATTGATGACTTCACTCACTACCTATGAATATTTATTCTTTTATTTCATATCTAATCTTCTCTCTCAATCTATTTTCTCCATTGTGGAAACCCAGTTGTTTGGTACATTGGGTAACCATTATTATACCAACATTACCTTTTTAAGGGAAGTTTTAGTATCCATTTTTACAATGTGGATTTCTATGAATGATACTTTCAAATATTAAACCTTTAGTAATCATAAAAAATTTCGGGAGAAATTCATGTTAAGGGGGGTATAATGTAACACCACGAGAATTTGTAAATTATTATTTTTGAAATAATTTATCTTTTAGATATTTTTCATTTCACGTGACATTTGAAATAGTTCATTATATATATATATATATTAAAAAACTAGGTCAATCATTATTTTTAAACAAAATACTGATTTAGAATGCACTACATGAAATACCATCTTGGATTGAGCTACAAGAAATACTGACTTGGCATACATTACAAGCAACACCAACTTCACGTACATTACAGGCAGCCCCGACATGACATACGATACACACAACACTGAGTTTCTTCAAAACATTTATTATTATTAATATTAATATTAATATTATTAAATATAGGTGATAATTATAACCTAGTCATTAAACATATTTATATGAATATGTATATTCTCTACAATGGTTTTTTATAAATAACACATATAGAAAACGAAAGATTTGATTTTTGGTAAAGTTCTTCAATGTTTAAAAACATCATTTCCTTGAATGAACTGATTCTAATAATGAAAGTAATTATAGACACATTAAAAATTGAATTTTATATAATAAACATCATTTTTTAATTCATAACTTCTAAATTTTACTACGGTGAATTTTTGGGATTTTTCTAAGAATCTTCATTTTTTGATGAATAGTAAAACAAAATGCTTTTTAGTTACAAACTGCATTTTTTTCTAATTAATTATTAATGATAAATGATATTATAATTATGATTTGAAGGTCTCGTTAGAAAAATATTACATCTATTTATAAAATTTTAATTCATTAGAATCTATTTCAATTTTAAACTAAATATAAAATCTTAACAAACTTTCAAACTTTTTTCTACTTGAAAACCCCATTATTTTGTCCCGTCTATGGGATTAACACTAATATTAAATTATTCGCTTTATTGAATTGAATTTAAAATTTTTAACATACACTATTGTATTCAGTCTAATATTAATATTCTAATAATACCATGTTAATTTTTAACAGTTCCCAGTAAATGTATTGTATAACTGAGAGGGGGGCGACTTAATGATACTCTTTTTCTTTTATGTTTCTTCTAAATTGAAACAAACTTAACCTCAAGATATTTATTTCAATTACATGTCGAAAAGAAACTCCAAAACACATCCATAGGCACACAAATATTTACAAGGGTCACTATTCAAAAATAATTGGTACGTCCTTAGTATGGTTTGGAAATGATTCAATACCCATACAATCCACTAAGAAAACAATCATTGGATTACAATGAGTAGGATATAACCTTACACTCATGTAGAACTATGAAACAATCTCACTACTATGTGTGCACCCTTTTATCACAATAGGGTAATACAACGTTTTTGTAACCACTCATGTTACCTTCACTTCTTTTCAATTAAACAAATGTATTAAATTGAAATACATTTGATCAATTCTTTACCTAGAAAAAAGGTAAGAATTTCCTAGACTTTATTATGAAACACTATGTCCGGTCTTTTTAGAGTATGATTCCTTTGAGTATGTTTCTTAAAAAACAATACTCCCAGTCCAATTTTTTGGTGGAATATAATAGAAATGAATTTGCACCACTTCAAACCCTAAGTATGTTGAAAATAAATACAATACATCCTTAGTATGGAAATATTCAATACGGTAATACCTGGTACGGAAAGTCCTGTTCTGATTAATTCATCCTAATACCAAACACACTCGAATACAATTCTCTCTAAAATCTATTTAATAGAAAACAAAACAGTATCACTTTCCCTCATTGAAAACTCAGAGCTTCTATCTCTTATAATTTAAACAATACACTTAATCCCAGAAGTGAAAAGTATATGTTTCCCTTTTATAAGTGATACAAAACATGTTTAGGTAGGAATCCCAAAACACTTTCCCTCACACTTAAATTCATCCAAATCTTAATTTCCCCAAAAAGTCTCAGATTAATTATTACTTCAACACTTAATGATTCTTCTCGAAACTCCCACAATATTCACCTCTTTTTCTTCAGAATCCCATTCCAATTGATGAGAAGAATTAAAGTTGTTATGAATACATGGGTCTGATCAACTGAGTCTAATTCCTGATGATGATTTCAGAATATGATTCTCAGAACCGATTTGATTCAAAATCTGGTATTGAAAGTTATTATCCCCCTTCACAAATCATTCAGCAAAGCCCTTCTTTTTTCTTTTCTCTTGACCCACTTGAGAAACCATACTTCATTGAAAAATAGTTCTTGTATCATGAATACCTTAATGATTTTAAAATAATTATGGATCCTATTGAGCATCATCTGATTTTGATTAGAAATTATCATAACTTTCTTTTCATTCCAGCAAACCCTTTTATTCACACAATTCTTGATCCACTCCAAATAAAAAATTCTTTTTATCCTCTTCTATTTATGTCACTTGGCCCAGTTAAAATTTCTTATGAAGAGAACAAAAAAATTTAAATCGTACCCCTCTTGATGAACACATTTAAAAACAAACCAGTGTATGATCCTTTTTGGAAACAATCATTTCTGGTTACGATCATTTCTAGTTACGATTATTCTGGATACTATTGTGGGTTATGATTGTTGAGTACGATTGTTGGGTTTAATCATTTCTTCATAAAATCACTGGGTATAATCAAATACAATCTAAAAAAATGACCTACCAAGATATGATACAGTACAATATGAAAACGATGATCTGCCCAGATACGATACAATACAATCTGAAAATGACTACTTCTTGATCAGAACCATCTCTTTTCTTTACTTCTACCTGAATACGATCAAATACATTCTGAGTATGATTTCTTTTTCGATCAGTATCATCTCTTCCTTTTCACATAGATCTGATAAATTACAATCTGATAATGATGATCTTTTATTGGTTCCATGTATATTATTTCACATTAACCCATATGCAATCATTTTAAAGATGAATAAACACCATCTATTACTCTTCTAACAGCACCTGTTTTCAATTTGTACCACTTTTCAATTGAGACCACTTTTTAATCCGCACCACTTCTTTTAAATTCACCCAGAATCCAATTTTTCTGAAAGAAAATAAATAATGTCTCTTTATCTTTTTATCAGTATGACTTCTTCAATTAGCCCCACATCTTTAAACTAGATATGATTGTTTAGAAAACAAATTTGGTACCACTTCTTTTTCTAGGCCATTTGTTCCAATTTGATTCATCTCTTTCACTCCCCCTTTATTATATAAAGCTCTCATCAAAAGTTCTCACATAAACTCATGATTTATATGAAATACTAGTTGTCAAAGCACCATCAAAATTTAAAAACACATGTTTCACATCAGTTCCAATGTGAAACCGATGAAAATTCACTTCCAACAAGATACATTTTCCATGCAACTAATTCTTTATTTTATGAAACTATAAATTTCTTATAACAATAGACAAACATGGTGAGTCTGAATCCTTTCATAGTGTGAGTCCAATTCTTCTGAAAACAAATCCGAAAACAATTGATTCCAAAATAAAAAAAGTAAATTGATTTCCTTTAATCAAAAAACAATCATTGAAAACAAAAGTAAACACTATGAAAACAAAACACCTTCATCATATTCTTGGTCATAAGAATCTACCCCTTTAGATTTTGTTGCCAAAAAATATTCATAAATCATTCTACTTTTTAACCTGAAGCAATGGATTACGTATCAATAATCCTAAGACTACGTGAGCTAGCTCATTGTATGAAATAAGAATCATTGACAGAAAAAATATGTTATCCCAAAAGTGATTATGGAGTCCCATTTTTTCTTCATTCTTCTAAGAATTCAAAACAAATTATTTCCTATGACCACTCCTACAAACAATTAGAATAGTTCACACACAAGCAATGCTGAATTCACAGATTAACCATAACTCTTTCTTTTAAGCAATAGAATTATGAAACTGTGAAATTATCCCCCATGAAAATACAATAAAAATTTAATAAGAGAGTTGGGATAGAACAACATACCTTATCTTGGAATAGAAAGAGTCTGGACACCCGTGTTAAACCTTAATTATGATAATGATTCCTTTTTCCAAGGTTTTGTGAAAATGTCAGCCACTTTTTTTTATGTTGAAAAATAATCTTTCTTTAATTCATTCTTATCCATATGTTCTTTGATGGAATTATATTTGATATAAATATTCTTTGTATGAGAGTGTTGAGATGGATTTCTGATGAAATTGATTGTGCTTCGATTATCACAACTCAAGAGCGAGGGTAACATCACATCAACAGGTAAATATTCTAATTGTGTTTTCATCCACATAAGTTGGGTAGTGTCTTGAGTGGTAGTAATGTACTCAAGTTCATTTTTACTGAGAGTTACTGAATTTTCTTTCTTTCAATTCCAAAAAATTTAATTATTTCCCATAAATAAAACCCCACCATATATGGATCTTCAAGCATCAACATTTCTTGTCCAATCTACATCTGATTAACCAAATAAATCAATACTATATGAGTTGAAATACCTGATACTGAATTTAGTTATGCCTATTATGTATCTAATAATTATTTTTCCTACAATAATATGTGATTCTCAGGGAGAAATATGAAATCTTTCACATAAGGTAACAGTATAGAAAATGTTGGGTCATGAGGAAGTAATATAAAATAGACTTTCAGTCAGCTCTCGGTACTCTTTCTGATCCACATCTTTTCCTCTCCATCTTTACTCAGCTATGTTCCCACTAAAATGTTTGTGGAAATTAGTTATGATTTTTCCATGATGAACCCATTTTCTCATTCCTTAACATACATTTTTGGGATATATAAATATATTAATTCATTTGAAAAATTTGTAACCCAGTGACGGTTCTCATTTAACCTAGCATGGAAATTTCAAATACCTTCTTCACTTCTTAATACTATATTTCACAACATTTTTCATCATTTCTAGAAAAGAGAATATTATCAACATAAAAGATCACACTGAGCAAATACTCTTTAATTCCACTAATAAACAAATTGTTATCCACTCTTCCTTTCTTGAAGTTCATCTTTCTTAAGAATGTATCCAATTTGGAATACCATGCCCTCAGAGCTTGTTTTATCCCATAAAAGGATTTCTTTAATTTGCATAGATAATTCTAATATGTCCCAATAATAAATCTTCTAGGTTGTTCAATATAAACCTCCTCTTTAAGATTAACATTTAGAAATATGGATTTAACATCCATTTGAAAGATCATGTAGCTTAGTTGTGTTGAAATAACAAGAAATATTATAAATTTTTCCAATATGGGCTCTAGAAAAACATTTCATCAAAATCAATTCCTTTAATTTGTGAATACCATTTGAAAACCAATATTGATTTTTTCCTTATAAACTGACCTTCTCCATTCATCTTGTTCCTGAGAACCCATTATGTGTCATTGGTGTTTTTTAGGCATGGGTACGAGTTCCTAGGTATTGTTCTTCTCTATTTGATCCAATTCATTATTTATGGATTGAACCCATTCTGTATACTCAAAATATTCTTTTATATCATTTGGATCAACTTTTGAATATAGATAAGTATGAGTAATTGTATATTCTTTTCTTATTGTTAGAAGCAATTGATGTTGATCACCAATTATATACTGATATTCTACGTGTTTCCTCACCCTAGGATGAGTTTTTCTAGTATCATATTCATCACATTAAATAAATAAGGGTGATTCTTCTTCTTGTGGAGGAATAAAATTTCATGTATCTTTATCAGAATTGTGTTCTTCAACTTTCCCACTTTTATTTTCTTCGTGAACATGTTTCTTTTTCTTAGATACTTCAGTCACTTTCGTGTCAACTGAATAAATAATTTTTTTGTTTATTTGTTGTAGAATATGTATCTTCTTTCTTCTAGAGTGTAGCCAAGAAATATTTCATCCTCAACATTCTGCCCAAACATACCATAGTTTCCACCTTTCTTCTGTATAATATAAGGACTTTAAAAAACTCTAAAGTGCTTCAAACATGGAGTTTTTTCATAAAACAATACACAGTGATTCATACTAGATTGAGGCCTATAAGAACAATGGTAATAAATATATACAACCATACTCATAGATTTCCTCCAAAATTAATGAGAAAGTCCATGATCAAGTAACACGGTTCTTCCCATTTACACCAAGATTATATTCTTTCTTTTTGCAACCCCATTTGGTTAGGGAGTGTATGGAGAGCTATAATTATGCCGAATTCCATGATTATTAAGATAGTCTTTAAACTCTTCACTTCTATATTCACCAACATTATTAGTTCTTGATATCTTCACAGAATACTCACATTCATTCTCAGCATTTCTTCTGAAAAATTTAAACATTTTCAAAGAATCTGATTTTTGTTTCATGTATGTAACACAAGCAATGCGACTAAAATCATAAATTAATGTAATCAAGTACTTATTTGCATCTATTTATTATTCACTCATTAGACCACATATATCAAAATATATCAGCTCCATGGGTTGTTTTGAACAAATATCAACATTCTTATGCACATGATTTGTAGTCTTTCCCTTCTGTAAAATAGTGCATCACCAATCTCTTATTATTGGAAAGTCAATAATGTTTTAGAAACTATCTATTTTGAATAACATTATAGTATTTCTATAACACATATGTTCAAGAATTTTATGCCATAATTCCTTCTCTTCCACCATACTCATGGAAAAAAGAGTTTTTTTAATCACCAACCTGAAACAAATTTCCTTTCTTATGTTAGCCTCTTGTAAAAATCCTTCCATCTTCATCACTATTTAAAACAAATCCATCATTCTTGATGATATCCTTGTTACCCTCATCACACAATTGTGAGACAGATAGCAGGTTGTGATTCATCCCATCAACAGACAAGGTTTTTCTAGATATCATCTTTTCTTTTCCAATTAATGATGTCCCAACACATTTGGTTACCAATGATACGTCATTTTTAAATGTCAATGTTCCTTCTCTAAAACATTCTCATCATTCAAAAAATTCAAGCCTCATGTCATGTGGGAGGTACAAACACTTTCAAGATTCTAGTGTTATTCTCCTTTTGTGGATTTCAAAGTAGTTTCAACTATAAGAGCCATGTATCCTTTATTTTCATTCTTCACCACCAACTACTGAGAATTGAGAATCTTTTATTGATTTGGTAACAAAACAACTTATCATTTTTCATGGTGTCCAGGTTAATAATATCTCTCATAAATAGTTTCCAATGGTTTAAACCAATTTTCAATCTTTAATTCATTCTTTTCATATTTCTTAATGACAACATTATCATTATTCCTTCTCTGAGGACATTTACTCCCCCTCAATAATTTCCTTTCAAAACATATGGGATAATAGTATTGGTTTTTGTTGAACCAACACATAATTTCTCTGTGTTTGAATCCCCCACAACACCATCAATACCCATAGATATATTATTTTCCTCTAAAATGACCACACTAATCAGAATTCTAAAAACATTTATTAACCATCTTATTTTCAATTTCAATTGCATTATCCTTATTATTTTCATCCATTATAGGATCAGAATTTTTTGAAACATTTTCAGATCTAGGTAAAACCCTTTCATACATAGGATGTTTTTTAATTTTTAAATTCATCACTTTGACCACTTATATTACTTTCGTAGAATTCTTTTCTCAGCCAATGCTACATTCTTCTTCTCACCCTTTAAATTTATATTTTGATGAACCTTCTCAAATTTCTCATTACGAGAACATTCACCAACATCATTGATTAAGTTTTGGAAACATAGACTTTTCTTTTCAACTTTTTTTATTTTTTGTTGGATATGTTCCAACTCTAATTGTTTTTCCTTCAACTTTACTTCTAAATGGAAATTGCGATTATTTTCATCATCAAAGGACTTATTCAAATCATCAATATCTTTAACTACCTCTTATATCCTACCAGAAAAACATTCTTTGTTTCTTGATCATTCATCTTCTATCTTTTTTTTTTTTTCAAGTCTTCTGATATTTCTCATACAATTTTGCAACTCTAATTTTAAATTCTTTTCAGGATTATTTTATTCTTCTTCAGAAAAAATACTTCTAAATTCATTATAATTTACTACAGTAATTGAAATTATTTTCAATACCATATTCAAATAAATTTTTGGATTAAGTATCACTCTCTTTTTCTTCTTAATCTTTTGACAAGAAACTTATTCATTTCTAAAAAATTTCTTTTTATTTCCCTTGTCTCCCTATTTCTTTCATGATCGTCTTGATTATATTTCATCATTATCGTTATCCTCTTCATTCATACTTTGAGGAAAATTATACACAAAGTTACCAACACCTCTACATTCAAATCAGTTCAAGGTAAGTTTCCATTTATATTTCTATGTCCCTCTTTTCAAATTATTAGAAAACCAGGATAAAATAAAAGTAAGATTTTATTATACCTCATTTTCAATGTCAAGATCACCATATTCTTCTTCAATAATGATTTTCATAGAATTTTCCTTCTTCATAGCCTTGAAATAAATTTCACTGTGAACTTTTGTCTTTATCATCATATCTTTCTATCTTCTAACCTCATAATTTATAAGGGTGGTATGCAAGTAATCAAGAGATAAGGTCTATGATTCTCTATCTTCTAATGAGGAATCTTTTGCATCAAATTTTTCAACTTGGATTTTCAAAATCATTTCTGAAACTGTAGATTCATCCATCATTTCATCAACACATCTGATAGTGCTTAAAATTTCATTTACCCTAGTAAAGAAATCCCTAATAGATTCATGTTCACCCATATTCATGTCTCCATACCTTAACCTATAGATTTTAGGTTTTTCCTTCTTGAATTAGGTATTGCCTTCATATATGTTTTCCAGATTATACTATATAACATTGGTTGTGGAAACACCTTTCACTCTCAAGAATTTACTTTCAGAAAGAGATGATAATATAGCATTCTTGGCCCTTCCATCATTCTCAATAAACCTCTGGTCAACATTTTTAAGTGGATTTTTATCCTCAACGGAAGGAAACCCAATTGTTGTAGCTTCAAGAAAATCATAACTGATATACATGTGATACGTCAGCATTCTATCATTCCCGGTATGATAATTCATTACATTAAATACTAGAATTCCTTTTCTATTCACACAATTCAAATTCTCCCTCAGCAAGGAATAGTGATGGGAACCATTCTCTGATACCTCTTGATAGTGCCCAGTCAATGTATCGTATCACTGAGAGGGGGAGGGTTGAATCAGTGATATTCTTTTTCTTTTGTTTTTATTCCCAGTTAAAACAACGTTCACCTCCTGATAGTGATTTAATTTCCCTACTGAAAACAAAATCCACACACATATGCATGAAACCAAATATTTACAAGGTTCACTATTCAAAAAGAATATATATATCCTTGTTATGGTATGGGAATGATCCAATACCAAAAAATCCACTTAGAAAACAACACATAGATTACAATGAGTGGGATATACCCTTACACCCATGTAGCACTATGAAAAAATACAACTAGTGTGTGTGCACCCTCTGAGCAGAATAGGGTAATAAAATTGTTTTGTAATAACTCGTGTTACCTGTGATTATTTTCAAATCAATAAATGTACACAATTGAAATACAATTCATCAATTACATACCCCGAATAAAGCTATGAACCATCTAGAAATTCTTATGAAACATTGAGTTTGATATTTTTTATATTCTGATTCCTCTGATCCCAATTCAACCAAAACAATATTCTGAGTCCAATTTTTTGATAGAATTCAATGAAAATGAATCAGAACCACTTAAATACCTGAGTACAATGAAACTCAGTACAATACTTCCCTAGTTCGGATATATCCAATACGATGATACCCAGTACAAGAAAATCCCATTTGGATTAATTCATCCTGATATCATACCCTTCTGAATACAATTCCCACCAAAATGTATTCAATACAAAACTAAACGGTATCACTTTCTCTCACTAAACACTCAGAGCTCCTCTCTCTTCTATGGTGAACAGTAAACCTTGTCCCAAAAGTACAATGCACTTTTTTTTCTTTTTTAGGTGACCCAAAACATGTTTTAGAGGGAATCCAAAAACACATTCCCAATCACGTAAATTCACCCAAATCTGAATTTCTCCTAAAATCTCAGAGTAATTATGACTGCGTCAATACTTATCTATTCTTCTCGAAACATCTACAATATTCACCTATTACTCTTAAGAAACCTAATTCAATTTCTGAGACCGATTATAATTGTTAGGAATACATGGGTCCAATCAACTAATTTTGATTGTTCACAATAATTTCTAAATAAGATTCTCAAAAATGATTTGAATCAAAATAATGTATTTGAAAGTTCAGCTCCTCCTTGACTAATCATTCAGAAATCTCTTTCTCGTTTGTTTTATCTTGAACATCATGATAAACCATAATTCATTGAAATAAATTTATTGTATCTGAATACCTTCATGACATTGAAATCATTGATGATCTTCTTTAGAATCATCTGATTTTGATTGGAACGTATTGTAAATTTTCATTCATTCCCACAAACACTTTTTGTCACACAACTCTTGATCTGCTTCAAATAAAAACTTATTTTTCTAATATTATATTGATGTCACTTAGACCTATTTAAATTTCATATGAATAGAACACAAAAAAATCGACTCTTACCCCTCTTGATGAAGTCATTTGAAAACAACCCAGGGTATGATCCTTTCTAGATACGATCATTTCTACTTATGATCATTTCTGGTTATGATTATTCTAGATATGATTTCAAGGTAAGGTTGTTGGGTTTGATCATTTATTCATACGATCACTGGGTACGATCAAATGCAATCTCAAAACAATTATCTACCCAGATTGGATACAATACAATCTAAAAATGATGATCTTCTCCGATATAATACAATACAATTTGGAAATGATTCCTTCTAGATCGACACAATCTATTTTATTTTCATCTACCTGAATACGATCAAATAATTTCTAAATATGATTATTTTTTTATCAGTGTATTCTATTATCTATCACCCAGATCTGATCAATTATAATCTAATAACGATGATTGTTGATTAGCACCATGTTTATTCTTTTACTTTCACCTAGATACAATCATTTTGAAGAGCAATCAGCACCATATTTTACTCTTCTATTAGCACCCCTTTTCAATCGACGCCACATTTCAATCGACACTGCTTTTCAATTGGCACCACTTCTTTTACATTACCCATGAATCCATTTTTTTTAAAGACAATTGATACTGTATCATTCTCTTTTTATTAGTATAGCTACTTCAATCAGCACCACCTCTTCAAACTGGATACTATTGTTTAAAAAAAATTGGTAACACTTATTTCTCTCTTCCATACCAATATGATCAATATGAATGTGACTCTTTTCCAATTGGTAGTATATCTTTCACTACCCCTTTATTATAAAAATATTTTTTCCCAAGATCACATCAACTCATGATTTTTTTGAAATACTAATCGGAAAAGAATCATCGCAAATTAAAACACATGTTTCACATTACTTCTAGTGTGGAATAGATGACAATTCACTTCCAACAAGATAAATTTTCTATAAAATATATTATTTCATCAATGAAACTGATCAATTACTCATAATGATGGATATATAGAGTGAGACTGAATATTTTGAAAGTGTGAGTCCAATTCTTTTGAAAACAATGCCGAAAATAATTGTTGCCAAAATTAAAATGTGAGGGGATTTATTTTCATCATAAAATAACCTTGACATCATAATACAATTCTAGAAAAAAACACAATCTTCATCAGCTTATTCATAATGATTTTTGACAAAATTTATTTGTAAAAGCTATTAAATGTCATCACAATGGTTAAGTCCAAATTAAACATAATTAGATACTAAACCATAAAATTAAGGTCCCAAATGACCAAAAAACATGTGAAATACCAATTTGTTTTCCATATAAAACTATACACATGCCATTATTGGTGTTTTTTTGGTTTTTTATGACTTTTTCTGTATGAACATGTGTACAACTAACTTGTTTCCAAAAAACTCCATGTGAGTCGTTTTCCTTCGCTATAAAAGAATACTACCACTACCCATTCCTCACATCTCTAAAACCTTATAAGATAAGCCATGATCTTCCCAAATAGCCTCCCAAAATTACTCTGTTTCACCATGAAGTCTACCTTTGGGATACAATCATATCAAAGAATAATTTTGGAAAAAATCAAAAGGATTCAACTGATTTATATGTAACGTCTTCTCTCTATCTTCTTTCCTTTTTTTCTTTCTTTACCCCCTCCATTATATTTATTCAATTACTGTGTGACCAAACCAATATAATAAAAATACTAGGATGTTTTTAAGAAAATATTTCTAACTACACTTACAAACACCTCCATATAATTTATTTTGAATATACTGTGTTTGTGTTCAGTGAACTACTACCTCACGACACGATGATTATTCATTTCATCTTTACCCCAAATCATGGTATCCATTATGATGAAAAATATATTTACATATTTTATAAATTATATTTATTATTTATTTAATTTTTGTTATTCCTTTTATAGCAAACATCTCTTTACATTCAATTTGGTGTTAATATGATAATCTCGTTTGAGGATGTGTGGACTATTACCCCTGAAAGCGATGTGGTTTGTTCACACACCACATAAACTATATTAAGGATTGTTATAGTGAAATTATGTGATATATATGTTATATTAATTCTATTCTAATAATTTTACATATTTTTAAAATTACATATATACCCATTTAATTTACTCACTTTCTTTTAATATGACAATAAAGATGGAAACAACGTTCGTGCTTACGTATGGCTTACCATCTCCATGAACAGTGTATTCCATTTCATAATCTTATATTATATAGATTATTATAAAATAAATATATTATATATAATTGATATTTATATCATGTTATAACTTCTGGAATCATGATATAAGTATAAGGACAGACGATATAACAAATTAAGACACATGCGAATAATGAATCCAATATTACCCGAATTAAAACCTTAACATAGGATCGTTAAAAAGATGGTAATATAAGGTCATAATAATACCATATATTGTATTATGTATAATAATATTCTTATTTAAAATATTTATATTAAACTTATATATTTTATACAGTAAGTTTTAATGAGTATAGAGACAGTCAAGACCCAAGGTAAGGGGATTTCATCTCCCTTTTAATTTCTGTGAGATACATATTATGTTCACCAGTCATTCATTTTGTGTGGTGTATGTAATTCACATGATTTTACAATATGTATATTTTGGGGTTATTTAAATGTTCATTTTATTATCCTTATTTCATGTGGTTTAACTTTAAAAACATACAAATTTGTTAAAATGTTTTTTCACAATTTTCCTTCTTTGAGACTCATTTTTTATTATGCACCAAACTCTTTTTCGAGGTGTTTATATTTCCATTTTTCATGAAATATCATGAATCTAAATAATTTAATTATATTATATGCTTCATGTAATTTAATTTCATTACATGGAATTTTTTATCACAATATACCTTGTTATAAGAGTTTATGGAGACAATCTCATTGCTTTTTGAGATTGTTTATGTTTTTTCTTCATGTGATGAGGTCTTATGACCCATCACTTAAGAATATTCAGTGGTTTAAATATAATATTTTATTTCATGATATAATAATCTATTGTTACCATATTATACTATTTGGTACATAATATAGTTAATAATGTGTTTTTAGGAAAGCTTGACTTTACCCTTTCATCGGATTGAAATCTGTGTTTTTAAAGAAGGGTTTCCAAGAATTTTATACCATTATGCTATATCACTTAAAAAAATTACACTTTTTGTATTTTAATAGTATATTCAAGGTAATATTCATGTCTTTTTTTAACCATGAATTTGTATAAACATTTTATTGTGAAAAAAGGAAAGTTCTTTTGACCTCGTACGACATGTACAGATTTTCCCACCACCATTTCTTCAGTGCTCCCTTCGAATTTTTAAATGGATAATCTTTAAGAAAATATTTTTAAAATATATTTTCAAATATTATTTTCTAAAAAAATCAATCTTCTTTTATATATTTTAAATTATAATGGTTTTAAAAATATTTTCAAGATTATTTTATATGTTTTCAATTTTTTTTATGAAATATATTTTTATAGAGTTTTTATGATTATTTAGTATGTTTTCAAGGAAATGGTTTTAAAAATGGAGTTCATTCCTTCATTATAATTTTTGAAGTTTTTTTCTAAGAAAAATAATTTCTAAGGGTTATATTTCTTAAAATAATAAATGAATAATGTATATTGTCCTCACGAATAGTTTTTAAAATGATATTATAAATTTACTTTCCATATAAGATGACATATATTGATGATATTAATGAAAATCTAAAGATTAAATTCATATAATTTATATTAATGGTTTATGCCTAATTTCATGGTCATTATGAAACCCATTTGTTTTTCACATGTAATCTGTATATGAAATCCATTACTCTTTCATGGGTTATGCTTTTGATGAAATGATTATGAAACCTATAATTTTTCCACAGGTTGTGATATGTTTACATGTTTATGATACCCATTTCATTATATTGGTTATGACATGTTTATTTATGTTATTATGGAACATGTATGTATGATTTCATTATGTGATGGGTGGGTCCTATATCTCCCTCCAAAGAATTGGGTATATTTTTATATATCATGGGATAAACTAAGATGGTCTTGGGAGTGAAACTTGACAACTATGATGGAAATGGGAGTAAACCATGACCACTAAGATGGAATGAAGAGTTAAATCAAGCTACTATGATTTCTATGGTAGTGAATAGTGACTACTGTGATGTTATGGGGATTGAACCCATACTATTAATATGGTCTTGGGAGTAATTACTTGAATACTATTGAAATAATTATATGTTTATGTGTTTTCCATAATTCCATGTCTTACTCTTTTGTTATTATTTCATGTCTTCTTTCATTTACTTTATTTTTATTCATGTGTTATGAACTACTAAGCATTATGCCATGATTCATGTATATGATCATTGATATGCAAGGTATGATCTTCTATTTTCATGATCACATTCTTATACACTTATGTTCATGTTTATGCTTATTTGTATGCCTTGTTTACCCTTACCGAGCATTTTAGCTCACCCCTTTTTATGTTTCCTTTTCCAAGTTGTGAAGATGTGTATTATGATTGATGTTTCTAAGAATTGTTTTTGTCAAGAAGAACCTAGTGGGAGATAATGTGTCTCACATATGTATTAGTGTTTATGTTTCCATGTTTTAAAAGGAACTATAACAACTATGGCCTTTGGGTGTCTGTTTATATAATGTTTAATTATTTTGCAAATGTTATATAATGTTAACGTTTGAACTTGAAGGGTCGTTATACCTTCAATTCACCAAAATATAACTTAAGAGTTAGGTGCATGATTTTGGGGATTTCAGGGGGGTCGTTTAGTGAACATAGTTTGGGTTGTGATCACGATGAGCATGAACTTATCTAGTAAATGGTTTTTCTCAAGATTAATTTTTTGGATTTTGGATTCGGCTTGGTCTAGGTCGAAGCACAAAAATAAATATCTCTCAGAAGCTCTAATAAATGAACATAATATGGTATGATCTTACTTTTTTTAGTCATCACTTCCTGTTTCTATTTCGTAGGGATGTTTTGAAACCCTATATTAATTATAGTCATGTGATCACTATTCAAATAATATATTATCAATGGTAAAGGTACCTAAAATTCATTAAAATCCAATTAGATATAATTAAAAAAGAAGCGTGTCATTTTTTATAAAAAAAAATATATACTAATACATTTAATTGAATAAAAATTTTAATTTTATTTAAAACAGTTTGGTTCATTACAAGAATAGCTCTGAGAATGATGTCTGATGTAGCATAATAAACTATATATCCCCTACCCATATCATGAAGAATTATGATAAACCATTAAGGCATCCTTCCTTTAAATTCCTAAAATTTGTGTAATGACCTGGAATTTACATGTATTGTTTCAAATTAAATGAGTATTTTACGAGCCCATGAAAATTGACGGCGCATGATTCTGAGGCCCGGTGTGCCCAGAATCAATTTCTGAAGTTTTGTTCAGGTAAGTTTAGTAAACGTATGTGTGGTATTTTCTAGCTTTTAAACCAGTGCTTGGAATTGAAATATGAGGGAACGATTGAACTTGCAGTGCCGGTATTCTCTTAAGAAGACTTTCACTTCGACAGTAGTTGGTCGAGGGTGAAAGTTAGTTTTGGTGTTTTTTATGGAAATAATAAAATAAAATAAACGCATGTTTTATTTTATTTTATCTATTATAACCACCCATGTGGAAGTTGCAGGTGGGGACCACCACACCTTAACCTCCCATAGGAAGTTATGGTGGTGGGGCCCACCCAAAACTAACCTCCCATGAGAGGATACGGTGTGGGGACCACCCGGGACTAAACCCCCCCCCCCTTTAATTGAGGAAAACATCTCAACTCCCTCATAAAAAAGTAAGAGTATCTTGACCTCATTCACCTTTATTGTGCCAATGCACATTCCAATAAATTTTCCAACTCCTCTAACATTTAATTAAGCCAACATAACCATTTTGAAATTTGTGTCAGCAATTAAATAATAGATAACTTAATCTACTATTTTGGTTTGGAATTTTCATTTTGGTGGAACTTGGGAGAAATATTGGGAGAGGAGAGAGCTTGGGAGAAATCAAGTTCTCCAGCGAAGAATGCTCTCCTGAAGAAGAACGCTCCACCGACTAAGAAAAACCTCGATATCGACTTTCTTCCTTGGAACCTCCTTTGACGTAGGACGTTCTCTACTACAATGAATCGACGTCCACCTTCTATCACCAAAGTCGATGAACAAAGAACAAGGTAGGGGATATTTTTGATTGATTTTAAATTCTTGGGATTATATCCTCCTAAAACAAATAATGTGGATCAAGTTCTAACTAGCCGATCCGCATATGTTTCCCTTTTGAGGGTTTTGGGATTAATCATTGTGGGAGGGTTTGTTGTGCTTCATTCTTTGGAGCCAAATACTACCACCCTAAATGCAGAGGGTTCGGACCAAACCAACATGGCCCGATCCCTCCGCCATTCTCTTTTGCGGTGTTCTTCGAGACGGAGGAAGGCGACAATGGTGACGAATGTGACTAAGGAAACGGTCACGCCACCCACGGCCTCCATGACCCACGCCACCCCCACGGCGTTCCGCCCCACCGCTGGCTGAACTGGCTGCGTCCCCACACGGCGCCCCAGCCGAACCACCCCCGTGGTCTCTGCCCTTCCAGCCAAGCTGCCCTAGCCACCGTCCGCCGGCCGAACCAGCCCCAGCCACCCCGGCCTCCCAACCGATCCGGCTCCCGACCACGCAGGCTTCCCGAGCCGCCCCGGCCACGCCGGCCCTCCTGCCCCACGTCACCACCGGCCGAGTCGGGCCCATCCGTGACGTGCCCTGGACGACCTGGCCTCTCGCACCCCTCGTGGATCACTGCCTGAGCCGGCCTCTCGTGCTCCTCATAGCTCCCCAGCCGATCCGGCCTCTCGTGCCCCACGCGGCGCCCCGGCCGAGTCAACCTCACGCGCCCCTTGCAGCACCTCGGATGAACCATCCCATGCCCTCGTGTCTCCCTCTAGCCCAAGTTTCCCTCGCTGTTCCCTCTGGTCCAAGTCACCCACACGGCACCCTCCGTACTGAGCTTCCCTCGCGCCAACCTGTGAATGATCTCCGCCCTCGCAACCGGTCTGCAACCTCGCGGCCCTCCTTGACACCTCACGGCTAGCTGGGCGGGGCCCAGTATGCCGGGCCGAACTAAACAGTTTGGCCCTCCCAACAGGTCAGGCCAGACCCAATGGGGCAGGCCGGGTCGACCAAAACCGGGTCGGCCTAGACTAGGTCGGGCCAGGTCGATGCCATTACGACCCTTTACATTCTTTTGGCCATATCTTTGGCACTGGACATCCGTTTGACGAACCTTAAGCGGCATTTCTAACCTTGGAGCATGATGGTCCCATTGAGTATACCCCACTGGAGTTTGGGGTATAGTTGAGATATGGTCAGGTCGGATCGTGCACGAATCCAATAGAGCCCCCGGGACTAAAAGGCTAATAACTGACAGACCGGGTGTCTGATTGACACGTCGTCTGTTGTGTTTAGACCCCTATGATGTGGCGGAACTTTGGGATACTTCTTTGTAGGACTTAGTGATAGTGTATCATCGACCAGTAGCTTGTGGAGAAGATCATCCAGAGACAAGTGAGCTTTTGTGAGGGAACCTAGTAGCTGGCTGAGACATGACAACTGTTGACCATTTGACTCGGAGTGACTCGAATAGACCAGTGGGGAGTGTCTGGTTATGGAGGAGGACCCACGGTGGAGGAGCGCACTTGGTGACATGGTAGACCCATGGTACTCGACAGGAGGAGTACCTCTGCAAGCTATTAGGGAGAGCGCCTGGGTGTGGCAGTAGAGCCATGGTGGTGAGCGTCTTTGTGTGACGCAACAGACCCACGGTACTCGACAAGAGGAGTACCTTAGCAGTCCGAGGTTAGTGGGAAGTGCCTATGTGTGATGCGGAAGGCCCACTATACTCGATTGAGTAGGATTTCTCCAGCAGCTGAGGTTTCTATAATGTGAATAAAATCCTGGTTAAGATGAGTCATTTTTTCTGTGTTTTCCTCATGATTGAGATGGATCACTTGATAACTTAGGTATATGTATGGACATATACCTAAGTAAAGTAATCTGTTGATTTCGTATATTGTGGTATATATTTGTTGGATTTTGTGAGACATGTAGGGTATCATGGTCCCTACTGAGTATCGTTATATGAACCCGTGCATGGGCTATACCCACACCTCGTTATATTGGATGCAGAAGACGGACAGCATTGATTGAGGCTGAGAGTACCAGGACTGGATGGTACGCAGAGGTGGATCATACAGTGAGTTAGTACATGGAGGAGACGTACGGATGTGGAGTGCTGAGGAGGTGATCTATACCTACCCTTTAGGTAGGACCCTTGGAGGACAACCCACGGGCTGTTTTTCTTTTCTTCAGTTGTACTTTCGATTTCTTGTACTTTACAGATGGTCTTGTATTTCCATCCCCTTTTACTTTCAGCACTCCTTTGTTATATTATTTTACTTAGTGTTTCATATCCAGTTGTGTGCTCTGTTGTGTGTTTACAGGATATAATGCCAATGCCTTCACATTTTTTGGGAATTACGCCTTTGGAGCTAGTCGCGAGCCCCTGGACTATAGAAGGCGGGCATGGGTTAGTGCAGCACGGGCACACTACGGTCCTTTACCTTTTTTTGGCCATATCTTTGGCACCGGACGTCCGTTTGACAAACCATCTACGGTGCTGGTAATATTGGAGTATGACGGTCCCTTTGAGTATACCCTACTAGATTTTGGGGTATAGTTGAGATATCGATAGGTCATATTGTGCACGAATCCAACTGGGCCCCTGGGACTAAAACACTAATAACTCACAGTCTGGTAGTCTGATTGATGCTCCGTCTGTTGAGTTGAGAGCCCTATGACATGGAGAACCTTTGGGATACTTCTTCATGGTACATCGGGACCATTGAGCATCGACCAGTATCTTGTAGAGAGGATCTTCCGGAGATGAGCAAGCATTTATGTGGGAACCTAGTAGCTGGATGAGACTTGAGGACTGCTGACCGTTTGACTCGGAGTGACTCGACTGGCCCAGTGGGGAGTGCCTGGTTGTGGTGGCAGACCCATGGTGGAGGAGTTCACTTGGTGATGTAGCAGACCCATGCTATTTGACAGGAGGAGTACCTATGCAGGCTATGAGGGGGAGCGCCTGGGTGTGAAGGTAGACCCAAGGTGGGGAGTGCCTCTGTGTGACGCAGCAGACCCATGGTACTCGACAGGAGGAGTACCTCAGCAGTACAAGGTTAGTGGGAAGTGCCTCTGTGTGACGCGGCAGGCCCACTGTACTCAATTGAGCAGGAGTTCTCCCAGAGCCGAGGTTTCGTCAATGTGACTTGGGATGTTACTTGATACTTCCCCTAGAATAAAATATTGGTTTGAGTTGAGTCAGTTTTTCTTTGTTTTCATCATGATTGAGAAAAAGCAATTAATAACATAGGTATATGTATGGGTATATACCAAAGTAAGGTTAAATGTTAATATCATACTTTTTGGTTCATCCTTGTTGGATTTGGTGAGACCTGGAGGGTCTTGGGTACCCTACTAAGTATCGCCATACTCACCCCTACACGGGCTATGTCCACACCTCGTTGTGTTGGATGCATATGAGGGACAGCGTTGATCAAGGCTCAGAGTAACAAGCCAGGAAGGTACCTGGAGATGGACCATAGGGCGATTCGGTACACAGAGGAGATGGACGGTCATGGAGTGCTAAGGAGGCAATATGTACCTACCCTTCAGGTAGGACCCTCGGAGGATGACCCAGCGACTGTTTTTATTTTCTTCAGTTGTACTTTTAGTTTCTTGTACTTTACAGATGGGATTGTATTTCTATCCCCTTTTACTTTCATCACTCCTTTGTTATATAATTTTACTTACTGTTTCATATCCATTTTTGTTCTCTGTTGTGTGTTTACAGGATATAAAGGCAATGCATTCCCAGTTTTTAGGGAATTATGCCTTTGGTGCTAGTCGCCAACCCCTGGCCTATTGAAGGAGGGCTTGGGGTAGTCACAGTACGGGCCCCGGGCGATGGTCCCTTTGAGTATACGTCTCTAGAGTTTGGGGTATAGTTGATATATGTTCAGGTTGGATCGTGCACAAATCCAATCGGGCCCCCAAAACTAAAAGGCTAATAACTCACAAACCTGGCGTCAGATTGACGCACCGTCTATTGCGTTGAGACCCCTATGACATGGTGGACCTTTGGGATACTTCTTCATGGGACTTCGTGAAATTGGAGCATCAACTAGTAGCTTGTGGAGCGGATCTTCTGGAGACGAGCGAGATTTTGTGTGGGAACCTAGTAGATGGATGAGACTTGAAGACTGTTGACGGTTTGACTCGGAGTGACTCGACTGGCCCAGTGGGAAGCACCTTTTTGTGGAGGCAGAACCACAGTGGAGTAGCACGCTTGGTGACACGGTAGACCTATGGTACTCGATAATTGGAGTACCTCTGCAGGGTATGAGGGGGAGCGCCTGGGTGTTGCAGCAGACCCATGGTGGGGAGCGCCTCTATGTGACGAAGTAGACCCAAGGTACTCAACATGAAGAGTACCTCAGCAGTCCAAGGTTAGTGGGAAGCGCCTCTGTGTGACACGGCAAGCCCACTATACTTGATTGAGCAGGATTTCTCTCGTAGCCGAGGTTTTGATAATGTGAATAAATTCCTGGTTCTTCTGAGTAAGTTTTTCTATATTTTACTCATGATTGATATGGATTACTTAATAACATAGATATATGTATGGGAATATATCTATGTAGGGTTATCTATTGATTTCCGTACTTTTTGGTTTATCCTTGGTGGATTTGTGAGACCTTGAAGGTCTCGGGGTCCCTATTGAGTATCGTTAAACTCACCCCTACACAGGCTATGCCCGCACCTTGTTGTGTTGCATGTAGATGACAGATATCACTAATCGAGGATGCGAGTATTAGGAATGGACGGTACCCGGAGGTGGACCTTACGACGAGTCAGTACACAGAGGAGACTGACGGACGTGGAGTTCTGAGGAGGATATTTGTACCTACCCATCAGGTAGGAATCCCGGAGGATGACCCATCATCTATTTTTCCTTTCATCAGTAGTACTTGTACTTCCAGTTCCCTGTACTTTACAGTTGGGATTTAATTTCAGGCCAGTTTTACTTTTCATCACCCATTTTTTATACAGTTTACATAGTGTTTTGTATCCAGATGTGTGCTTTATTGTATGTGTTTACATGTTATAAAGGCAATTCCTTCCCAGTATTAGGGAATTACACCTTTGGTTCTAGTCACCGGCCCCTGGCATATGGAAGGCGGGCGTAGTGATATTTCTTTAGTGGAGTTTGCGTACAACAACAGCTATCACTCCTCCATTGGGATGGAACCTTTTTAGGAATTATATGGGAGACCTTGCATATCACCTTTGTGTTGGACTGGCCCGGGGGAGTCATCACTAGTGGGACTAGAGATAGTACGAGATACCACAGAAAAGGTGAAGATCATCTAGGAGCATATGAATACTGCACAGAGCAGGTAGATGACGTATGCCAAAAGGAGACAGAGACCTCTAGAGTTTATGGATGGAAACCATGTCTTTCTACGGGTCTCACCTCTAATACCAATTTGTCATGACCCGTCCCCCGGGGCCCATTCCATGACTACCCCAAACCTGCCTTCCATATGATAGGGGCAGGCAACTAGCCGCAAAGGCATATTCCCTAATACTGGGAAGGCATTGCATTTATAACTTATAGTCTCACGCAACCAAACACACACCAAGATATAGATGAAAATAAATTTTATAGTAAAAAAGTGAGTATAGTAAGTAAAAAGAGACTGTAATACAAGCTGAACTGAAAAGTACAAGTTCAACTAGAATGAAATACAACTGAATAAAAATAAAGACAACTACTGGATCATCCTATGAGGTTCCTACCTAAAGGGTAGGTAATATCGCCTCTTCAACACTCCATGTATGTCTATCTCCTCCATGTACTAACTCGTCGTATGGTCCATCTCCCGGTACCATCAAGTCCTGGTACTCTCAGACTCAGTCAGCACTATCTGTTCTCTGCATCCAACACAACAAGGTGCGGGCATAGCCCATGTAGGGGTTAGTATAACGATACTCAATAAGGACCCCGAGACCCTGAAGGTCTCACAAAAATCCCCCAAGGATAAACCACAATGTATGAAATCAACAGATAACCCTACATAGGTATAGGCCCATACATATACCTAAGTTATCATGTAATCCATCTCAATCATGAGGAAAACACAAAAAAAATAACTCAACTGAAACCAGGATTTTATTCCAGGGGTAAAATCAAGTAACATCCATAGTCACATTATCGAAACCTCAGATACTGGAGAACTTCTCCTCTATCGTGTACAGTGGGCCTTCCGTAACACCAAGTGTGCTTCCCACAAACCATGGACTGGTGAGGTACTCCTCTTATCGAGTACCGTGGATCAGCCACGTCACCAAGCGCGCTCCCCACTGTGGGTCTGTCGCGTCACCAAGAGAGCTCCCCCTTGTATCCTGTTGAGGTATCCTCCTATCGACTACCATGGGTCAGCCATGACACCAAGGCGCTCCCCACTACGGGTTTACTGTGACACCAAGGCGCTCTCCACTGGGCAAGTAGAGTCACTATAAGTCAAAATGGTCAGTATTCACCAGGTCTCAGCCAACTACAAGGTCTCCACACTACACTCACTTGTCTCCGAGAGGAACCACTCCATAAGATAATGGTAGATACTCTATCTATCATGAAGTCCCACAAAAAAATATCTCAGTGGTCTGCCACATCATAGGGGTCTCAACGCAATAGAGAGTGCGTAAATCAGACACCCGGTCTGTGAGTTATTATCCCTTTAGTCCCAAGGGCCTGGTTGGATTAATGCACGATCCAAAAAAGTGTTGAATGTAAAAGGGGTCGGAAATACAAGTCCATCTTTAAAGTACAAGAAACTAAAATTACAACTGAAGAAAAGAAAAACAGAAACTGGGTGGTCCTCCGAGGGTCGTACATGAAGGGTAGGTACAAATCGCCTCCTCAGCACTACAAGTCTGTCTATCTCCTCCGTGTACCAACTCATCATATGGTCCACCTCTGGGTACCGTCTAGTCATGGTACTCTCATCTTTGATCAGCACAGTTTGTCATATGTATCCAACACAATGAGGTGCAGGCATAGCCCGTGCAGGGGTGTGTATAACGAAACTCATTAGGGACCCCGAGACCCTACATCTCTCACAAAATCCAACAAGGATAAACCACATAGTATTAAATCAACATATAACCTTACTTAGTTATATGCCCAAACATATACCTAAGTTATCATGTGATCCATCTTAATCATGAGGAAAACACAGAAAAACTGACTCAGCTCAACCAGGATTTTATTCACATTATCGAAACCTCGCCTGTTGGAGAACTCCTACTCAATCGAGTACAGTGGGCCTGCTCTGTCACACTGAGGCGCTTCCCACTAACCTTGGACTACTGAGGTACTCCTCCTATCGAGTACCATTGGTGTGCTACATCATATAGAGGTGCTCCCCACCGTGGGTCTGCCGCCACACCCAGGCAGTCCACCTCATACCCTGCAGAGGTACTCCTCCTATCACGTATCGTGGGTCTGTTGTGTCACCAATCATGCTCCTTCATCGTTGGTCTACCTATACAACTCGGTTCTCCCCACTAGGCCAGTCAAGTCACTCTAAGTCAAACGGTCAGTAGTCGCCAAGTCTCATCCAGCTACTAGGTTCTTGCACAATAGCTTGCTTGTCTTCGGATGATCCGCTCCACAAGATACTGGTCAATTCTCCACTGTCTTGAAGTCCCATGAAGAAGTATCCCAAAGGTTTTTCACGTCATAGAGGACTCAATGAAACAGATGGTGCGTCAATCTGATGCCCGGACTGTGAGTTATTAACCTTTTAGTATGAGGGGCCCGGTTGGATTCGTGCACGATCCAACCTAACTATATCTCAACTATACCCCAAACTCCAGTGGGGTACACTCAAAGGGACTGTCATGCTCCAATGTTACCATCGTCGCTGACGGTTCATCAAATGGACGTTTGGTACCAAATATATGGCTAAAATAAAGTAAAGGGTAGTAGTGGGACTGGTTCTGGACCGACCCGGCCTGACCCCATCTGGTCCGACCCAGTTTGGGTAGACCCGGCCTGGACCATTGGGTCTGGACTAGCCCATTGGGCAGGCCATCCCAGTAGGTTTGGCCCGGACCACTGGGCCCACTCCAGCAGGCCACGAGGGGTCGCAGAGGGTCGTCAGGGTGCGGACCGGTCATGAGGGCGCGGACCAGCTGCGGGTCAGCGTGAGGGCAGCGTGGCCCGAAGGGCGCCGCGTGGGCGACCCGGCCCAGAGTGCACTGCGAAGGCGCGGGCCGGTTCGGTAGGGGCGCCACAAGGGGTGCCGGAGGTCGGCTCGGCCGGGGAGCTGCGAGGGGCCCAGGAGGCCGGCTTGGCTGGGGCGTAGTGCGGTCGAGCCCAGTTCAGCCAGTGGCGGTGCGGGCCGGGACGAACCACGATGTAGGAGCACGCATGGTGACACGGTAGAACCATAGTACTCGACATGAGGAGCACTTCTGCAGGATATGAGGGTTAGCGCCTGGGTGTGGCGGCAGACCCACGGTGGGGATAACCTCTATTTGATACAGCAGACCCATAGTACTCGACAGGAGGAGCACCTCAGCAATCCAATGTTAGTGGGAAGCGCCTCTATGTGACATAGTAGGCCCACTATACTTGATTGAGTAGGAGTTCTCTAGCAGCCGAGGTTTTGATAATATGAATAAAATCCCGGTTGAGTTGAGTCAGGTTTTATGTGTTTTCCTCGGGATTAAGATGGAACACTTGATAACTTAGTTATATGTATGGGAATATACCTAAGTATGGTTATCTGTTGATTTATTTATGGTTTATCCTTGTTAGATTTTTTGAGACCTAGAGGGTCTTGGGGTCCCTACTGAGTGTCATTATACTCACCTCTACATGAGATAGGCTTGCACCTCTTTGTGTTGGATGCAAACGATGGACAACGCTGATCGAGGCTGAGAGTACCAGGACTGGATGTTACTCGGAGTTGGACCATACGTCGAGTCGGTACACAGAGGAGACATATGGACATGGAGTGCTGAAGAGGTGATATGTACCTACCCTTCAGGTAGGACCCTCGGAGGATGACCCAATAGATATTTTTCTTTTCTTCAGTTGTACTTTCAGTTTCTTGTAATTTATAGAAGGGCTTGTCTTTATGGCCCCTTTTACTTTAATCATGCTTTTTTTATATAGTTTTACACAGTGTTTCGTATCCCACTATGTGCTCTGTTTTGAGTTTACAGGATATAAAGGCAATACCTTCCATGTTTTTGGGGAATTACACCTTTGGTTCTAGTCTCCAACCCCTGGACTATGGAAGGTGATCTTGGGGTAGTCACGGTGTGGGCCCCAGGGGACAGGTCGTCAAAAATTGGTATCAGAGGTGGTACCCAGCCTTAACTGCAGCGCACTGCTTGGGTTAAGATTTAGGGCCCACAATGAGGATGTTGAGCTCTAAAGGGGGGTGATTTTATACCCCATAATAATATATGATTAAATGGATAAATGATATGACTCATGACAACAAGGTGCACCTTCCTTTTCGGGAGCCTACCTAATTAGAACTCCACAGTAAATTGTGTTTGGAATAGAGTAGTGATCAGGATGGATGAACTTCTGGAATGTTTCTCAGGGTGCGTGTGAGTGATACAAAATCACACTAGAAAGGACATTTGTTGGCCTGTGGGGACTGTTGTTAGTCAGATGACCCGTTCAGGCACGTGGGTGGGCCCTAGGGTGGGGACCATATGACAACCCTTGTTTTATTACAAACATAAACATGATTTATTACATAAAACATCACATGATACAAAAAAAATATCGAGAGGTTTAGTGTCTTTGGGGCTTAGGATCATTACATAAAAACTTAAAACATGAAATACATCATCTTTATTGAAAACTTCCTTTACATGACCACTACATTCCCTCATACTTAGCATTGAATGGGATAACCTGAGGACATGCATAAGAAAAGGGTGAGCTATAAAGCCCAGTAAGGGAGTCCACATGGAAAAACATGAAGAGTACAATACATGTTAGAAAATAGGCATATCAATAGAGCATAAGAGAAACATCAACATAAAGGCATGATAAATCAGGATAATCGTAACATGGAAATGTGGCAACAACACTTAACATGGAATTAGCATGAGCCAAGGCTCATTGCACATGGAGCATGAGTAAATCCTCATTGCACATAAAGCACGATTAAACCCTCTTTTCACTTGAATTAGCATGATTCAACACTCATTTCACATGAAGTATCATGATACGATACTTTACCCAATTCATTGGAGCTCTATAAGGGCGTACCCTTCTTAAACATTTCATTTCATGCATAAGTGTGACACATGGGTCAAAAAACATGGATTCATAAAACATAATCATTTATTCCGTGATAAAGGAATGTGGAATTCATACATGACACTTTATAATCAATATGTAAATGTGAGTAATGGTGACTTCCCTTGATGGAGAAATGGTCATGGTATTCACTACACAATGACATTGGCTTAGAAAATCGGTGTGATTTTGGCAGCGTAACGGCGTGACATAAGAATTCATAAAAATGGTTGATGAGAGAGAAAGGGGTTCCTCATCATATTTACATGTAATAAACAGTAAGGAGGTCATATAGATACATGTTCCAACAATTGTAATAGAATTTAAATTCATGATACAAAAGTATTGCTTGAATGTAAATGAGAAGAGAGAAGTTCCATTCAGAATTTTGGCATAGTAACGGGTGTACATGGGGGGAATTTAATGAGAGAGAAAGGGGTATCCCATCATTCAATCATAAAGAGGGAAGTATGAGGGAGGTGCGAAACCATACCCCAACATTCATAATTGAAATTAAAAGGGAAAAATAACTTAAAAATAATTGGACAAAAATGAGAAAGGAAGAAAAAACCCTTACTTGGAAGTGTGCTTCCAAAGGCTAAAGAGCGGCTTGTGAGAGGCTTCTTGGGAGCCTGGGGCACCTTGGGAGGATTCTAGAGAGAGTAGGGCAGAGTCTGGACGAACTCCAAAGGCTTTGAGTGAGGAGGAAGTGGGAGCTTGGGTGGGTTTATATAGGAAAGATGAGGGAATTCTTTATTATTTAGGTTTGGGACCCCTTATATTAAATTAATCCAAACCACAAACCATCCCATGGTTTTTTCCCATGGTTTTTGGAAAAGGTAATAGTAAAAAAATATTTTATAATTCCAAAGTCCGAACTTCTTAAAATAATAGGGTTGCTTATGTGGAGGTGAGTCACACTCCCATTGAAATTAATTTAAAAAGACAAGGTGTTTAATAAATCTTGAGGGGTCCGTTAATGCTTTGAAGAGTAAGTCAAAAAAACCCAAAATCACATTCTTTTAATGGTAAAACATATATTGGCCGAACATAAAGCTTATAGTATTTTATTATATCACTATTGGGTCATTATGATGTCATAAAACACATTATATATTTAAACGGTATTTAATTTTTACCCAAAAATTTGACTGTCTCAGAAAATAATGAAAAACTCACCGTTGGATAATTTGGATGTCCTGATTCCAAAAATAAAATTTATTTTATCTAATTAAATTTCTAAATATGTTAATTTTAACATTTAAAATAAAAACCGAAATTTATCGAAAATTCCCGGGATTTAATATAAATGTCTTCCAAACCTTAATAAAAATTATAATTGCATTTATGAAATTATAAGATAATTTATATTTAATAAAAATTAATTTTATAATAATAATATTTTATTAAAATATTATTTAATTCAAAAATCCCTTAATTTAAAAAAATATAATTCTTAATTAAATAATAACTAAAAACACTATTTGTACTTTAAAAACTATTTACAATGTATCAAAAAAGACAAGGAGGTATATTCATTATCATATAAAAAATAATATACATGAACATAGTACTAGATATTTGTTACATAACCCCTTAAAACAGCCGCATAAGACCTAAGGGTAAGGTGTGTGATGGTGACAGACTCTTGGGGTGGCTCGGATAACATCGCTCGAGTGGTTATTTCTATCAACTTCCACTTATCCCATAGACGGTCCCGTTCAAGCTTGGCATGCTGGAGATCAGCTTAGTCTTGGTCAAGATTGAAGCCCAAGGATGCCACCTCTTTTCCGAGCTCCGAAAAAGGGGCTTCGTATGGGGCAATTCTACTCTATGAGGTCATCGCTTCCTTTGTCTGAGTAAATTTGGATTTGTTAAAGCCTTGTATTTTTACTACTCATGTGATCACTGTTAAACGACTATATTGGAAACGGTCAAAATTCTTAACATAAAACCAAAGAAGTTGACATTTTATATAAACGTAATGAGACATTTAATTAGATCAAGAGAGATTTCCATTAATGAAACTTTGGGTCATTACAATATTCCCCCCTTAAGAAATTTCGCCCTTGAAATTTTCCTTTTCCCACACTAGAAAAAATTTGGGTAACTTAGCTTCATCATTTCCTCCGATTCCCAAGTCGCTTCATCAAACTTGTTGTTTCTCCACAACACCTTGACGAGGGGCATTGTCATATTTCGTAGAACTTTTTCTCTACGATCTAAGATCTTCACTGGTTTCTCCTCATAAGAAAGATCATCTTCCAATTGTACCACCTTAGAAGAGAGTACATGTGAAGGGTCTGGTATATACTTCCTTAAGAGGGATACATGAAATACCTCATGTACTTTGGCCATGTCAGTTGGAAGTGCTTGTCTATAGGCTACAGCCCCGACACGATCAACAATCTCAAAGGGGCCGATGTACCTTGGACTTAACTTCCCTTCCATTCTAAACCTCATAACCTTCTTCCATAGAGATATGCGTAGAAAAACCATGTCTACAACTTTAAACTCAAGGTCTCATCGACGATTATATGCAATAATTCTTCTGTCGACTCTGAGCAGCCTTGATATGCTGCTGAATGGTTTTCACCTTATCCACCATTTCCTAGACCATTTCTGGTCTAAGTAGCTTATGTTCACCGACCTCATCCCAACATGCCAGTGTTCTGCACCTTTACCCATTTAGGGCTTCATATGGTGCCATTTGGATGCTCGAGTGGAAACTATTATTATAAGAGAACTCAACCAAAGGAAGATGTTGATCCCGTCCTCCTTTAAATTCCATTGAGCATGCTCTCAACATGTCCTCAAGTGTTTGGATAGTCAACTCGGATTGGCCATCAGTTTGAGGATGATAAGTCGTACTGATGTTCAGTTCAGTATTCAAAGAATGTTGAAGACTCTTCCAAAACTTATAGGTGAATCTTGGATCTCGCTCAGACAAAATAGAGAGTGGCACTCCATGAAGCCTTAAAACTTCCCTGATATATATATGTGCCAGTTGATCCAAATAGAAATCCTCCCATATATCAATGAAGTGTGTAGTCTTTGAAAGATGATCCACAATAACCCAGATTGCATTGTTGCCTTTGGATGTCCTTGGAAGTCTGGTGAAAAAGTTCATGGTGATGTTCTCCCATTTCTATTCTGGTATGGGAAATGTTTTCATCATCCCCTTAGACTTCTGCCTCTCTGCCTTCACTTTCTGACACACCAGGCACTTTGATGTATATTCAGTGATCTCCTTCTTCATATCATCCCACCAAAAGTTTTCTCGGAGATCTCGATACATCTTTGTGCTTCCTGGGTGAACATAGAAATTCAAACTATGTGCATCATCCAAAAGTTCCTTCTTCAGCTCTGGACATGATGGAACACATAGTCTTTTCCAAAACCCCACAATTCCTTCTTCATTAACATTAAACTCCGAGGATTTCCCCTTTTTGATAGCTTCCACTTTTCCTGAATTACCACATCATCCTTTTGAGAATCTTTTTACCTTTCTAAAAGAGACAGTTGAGAAATCATTTGTGAAAGTATTTATGATGTTCCCTTCTTTATGATTCCCATTTCCATCTTCATCAAGTCTATGAAGATTGGATCCTTCTCAATTCTCATCATTGATAGAATCGTTGGGTCCTTTCTACATAGGTCATCTGCCACCTTGTTCGATTTCCTAGGGTGGTAATGTATTGAACAGTCATAATCCTTTATAAGCTCTATCCATCTTCTCTGGCACATATTAAGCTCTTTCTGTGTGAATATATATATTTAAGACTCTTGTGCTCAGTATATATCTCACATTTCTCTCCATAGATATAACGCCACCAGATTTTCAAGGCAAAGATCATATCCGCCACTTCTAGATCATGTTTTGGATAGTTTCGCTCATGAATTTTCAACTGACATGAGGCATATGATATCACTTTATCATTATGCATCACCACACAACCTAAGCCCTTCTTTGAAGCATCATTGAATACCACAAAAAGTTCCCCACTTGTTGGTAAAGTGAGCACGGGCGCAATGATAAGCCTCCTTTTCAACTCCTTGAATCTTTCTTCGCATTCATCACTCCGAGAAAACTTTACTCCCTTTCAAGTTAGATTGGTAAGAGGGTTGGACAATTGTGAGAAATTTCTCACAAATCCTCGATAATATCCATCTAACCCCAAGAAGCTACGGATATCCATTACCGATGATGCCCTCGGCCATCCCTCAATTACATCTGTTTTGGATGGTTCCAAAGATATCCCATTGCTTGTGATGATATGGCCCAAGAATGAGACCTCCTTCAACCAGAACTCACATTTGATGTACTTTGCATAGAGTTTCTCCATGCGCAAAGTCTCTAGTACAGTTCTTATATGCTCCTCATGATCCTCCTTGGTTTTGGAGTATATTAGAATATCATCAATAAATACTACCACAAATTTGTCGAGGTAATCTCTAAAGACTCTATTCATTATGTCCATGAAGATTTATGGAGCATTGGTGAGTCCAAAAGGCATTACTATGAATTCCTAGTGCCCATATCTTGTGCGAAAAGCATTCTTGGGGATATCTTCCTTCTTCACCCTTACTTGATAATATCCTGACCGCAAGTCCACCTTGGAGAAGTATTGTGCTCCATGAAGCTGATCGAACAAGTCATCAATTCGCGGGGGAGGATACTTGTTCTTTATCGTGATTTTGTTGAGAGCACGATAATCGATGCAAAGGCACATTGATCCATCCTTCTTCTTGATGAAGAGGACTAGTGCACCCCCTGGTGAAGCACTTAGGCGTATAAACCCTTTATCCAGATTCTCTTGTAGTTGTTTCTTCAGATCTTTAATCTCAAAAAAAGCCATTATCTATGGATCCTTGGATATTAGTAATGCCCTGGGTATAATTCAATTGAGAACTCAACATCTCTTCTAGGAGGAAGACCAGGCAGTTTCTCAGGAAACGCTTCTGCGAATTCCCTCACAATAGGAATTTCTTTAAGGATGGTTTCTTCCTTGGACTCAATCATCTGAGCCAGATACACGTGCTCATAGGGCAGTAATATCCATGCTTGAGATGATGGAGCTAAAGGAGAATCATCTTCCTCCTAACACTTGTAAAGAATCGGGGGTCGATTCTCCATATAGAGTGTAATTTCCCTCTCCCGGCAACTTATGTTGGCTCTATATAAGGAAATCCAATCCATGCCAAGAATTTCATCAAATTCCACAAGAGGGAGTATGACGAGGTTCTTAGAGAAATTAAATCCACAGATTAAAACAAGGGAGGACTTATATTCATGGGATGCAATGATTGGCCCATTTGCCGTACTCACTGACATCTTCACTTCCATGATTTGTGGTGGTGTTGGGATTGTTCTACAAAACATTCGAGATATAAAAGAATGTGTAGAACTTGAATCAAAAAGTACATTCGCTATTCTTTAATGAATAACAAGCGTACCTGCCACCACTTCGTTGTCCGGGTTCACTTTAGCAGAAGTGATGGAAAAAGCTCTTCTTCGCTACCTTGGAGGTTATTGGTTGCCATTGAAAACTCTTGTATTAGGGAACTGATTTGAAAAATGCCCCGTTTCTTTGCATTTTTAGCATTAAACAATGCGTTGAGGTTCGAACGGAGTGTTCCTCTCCTCTGTCGCAGTTGCGAGTCTTTCTTTCCGACAGTTAATAGTTAGGTGCCCTTCTCTTCCACACCTGAAGCATTTCCTCGTCCCCTTAAGGAAATTTCCAGGGTGCTTCTTTCTGCACTTTTGGCAAGTGGGGTGCTGGATCTTCTTAGCACCGTTCGATTTATCCATAGGGCCATCATCATTGAAGTCTTCCTTACGCTTCTTATCCCCATGATACCCCTGTGATTCTCCGATCTCCATTTCGACCTTGAGGGCACATCGGACAATTTCCTCATAGCTGTCGAAGTTACAGATCGCCAATGCTTTCCGTAGGCTAGGCATCAGCCCACCAAAGAAGCGGTCGACATTGCATTCGGGTGTAACGAAAAATCCGAAAGCATAACGTGCAAGCCTTGTGAAGTTTTCCTCGTACGCTCTAACATATTCTTTGTCTTTTTTCTTGAGGGAAAGGAAGTCCCTTTCAATCTTAAGTCGGAGGGTGCGCGGAAAATATTTATCAAAAAACATCTTTCGGAAATCCTTCCATTCCAACTCCTCGATCTCCTCCTCAGGCTTCGTATTTTTTATCAATGTCCACCATTGATCAGCTTCATCCTCCATATGATAAGCCACCAGGAGAACCTTCTCTTGTTCATAACATTGAAGGATGGAGAAGATCTTTTCAATGGAGTTGATCCATTGTTCTGCGATCATGGTATCGGATGATCCACTAAAAGTAGGAGGCCTTTGTCTCATGAATCTCTTGATAACGACGTGTTCTTTCTTAGGGGTGATTGAACGTTACTCATGACCCGTGTTTCTATTCAAAACATGAGTTAGCTAAGAGAGAATCGTGACAATGTTCGCGATTCCCACTCCCATTGGATTGGGCATCTCATTAGTACAGTCATCACACTGATCTTCAGAACAGTTGTTAGCCCAAGTCCTCCTATTACCGGCCATTGGTTGGAATAAAAGGAAAGTTAGGGGTAACACATAAAGGGTAATCCAAAGACAAAAGTTTATGACTTATAAATAATCTTTTATTTGGTTAACTCATGAGTCTATAGGCTTCAATATAGGCTTTTCATGATCTACTTTCTAACATATATTTTTAAGGGTATTTTTTTAATTCCTTTAATAAGGGTTCATACTAAGCTTGTGAATTTATCAAAACATATCCCCTGGGAGTGTCATAATCAAGAGTGTATCAAGGCCCTTTGTCGTGCACTAGTTCCCGTTCGAGTCTAACTCAAAGCGGTGTTTTCAGGTTTTACCCCCAGGATACATCGGTACCAGAGCCGCCTCTACCTGCTCGTATCTAGACATGGATGTATTTGTTTGATAAACCACTTACTCAGTACTTACAAAAACATAGGGATGTTTTTATTATACATAGTCTTGTATCTAAGTCTTTACTAGGGTTTCCTAATCCCAAAAATAACTAAACCTATCATTTGATACAAACTATGACAACCCTTATTTTATTGCAAACATAAACATGATTTATTACATAAAACATCACTTGATACAACAAATTAGATCGATAGGTTTAGTGTCTTTTGGGCATAGGATCATTACATAAAAACTCAAAACATGAAATACAACATCTTTATTGTAAACTTCCTTTACATTACCACTACATTCCCTCGTACCTAGCATTTCCAGGGATAACCTAAGGACATGCATAAGAAAAGGGTGATCTATAAAGCCCAGTAAGGGAGTACACAGGGAATAACATGAGAAGTACAATACATGTTAGACAATAGGCATATCAATAGATCATAAGAAAAACATGAACATAAAGGCATGATAAATCATGATAATCATAACATGGAAATGTGGCAACAACACTTAACATGGAATTAGCATGAGCCAAGGCTCATTGCACATGCAGCATGAGTAAATCCTTATTGCACATAAAGCACGAGTAAACCCTCGTTGCACTTGAATTATCATGAGTCAACACTCATTGCACATGACGTATCATGATACTATACTTTACCCAATGCATTGGATCGCTATAAGGGTGCACCCTTCTTAAACATTTCATTTCATGCATAAGTGTGCCACATGGATCATAAAACATGGATTCATAAAACATAATCATTTATTCCATGATAAATGAATGTGGAATTCTTACATGAAACTTTATAATTAATAAGTAAATGTGCATAAAGGTGAATACCCTTGATGGAGAAATGGGCATGGTATTCACTACACAATGACATTGGCTTAGAAAATCGGTGTGATTTCGGCTGCGTAACGGCGTGACATAAGAATTCATAAAAATGGTTGATGAGAGAGAAAGGGGTTCCTCATCATATTTACATGTTATGGACAGTAAGGAGGTCATATAGATATATTTTCCAACAATTATAATGGAATTTAAATTCGTGATACAAAAGTATTTCTTGAATGTAAATGAGGAGAGAAAAGTTCCTTTCGGAATTTCAGCATAGTGACAGGTGTACAAGGGGGGAATTTAATGAGAGATAAAGGGGTCTCCCATAATTCAAACATAAAGAGGGAAGTATGAGGGAGGTGTGAAACCATACCCCAACATTCATAATTGAAATTAAAAGGGAAAAACAACTTAAATAAAATTGGACAAAAATGAGAAAGGAAGAAAAAATGCTTACTTGGAAGTGTCCTTCCAAAGGCTAGAGAGAGGATTCTGATAGGTTTCATGGGAGATTGGGGTACCTTGGGAGGATTATAGAGAGGGTAGGGCAGAGGTTGGACGAACTCCAAGGCTTTGAGTGGGGAGGAAGTGGGAGCTTGGGTGGGTTTATATAGGAAAGGTGAGGGAATTCTTTATTATTTAGGTTTGGGAACCCTTATATTAAATTAATCCAAACCACAAACCATCCCATGGTTTCTGCCCATGGTTTTTGGAAAAGGGAAAAGGAAAATGATATTTTATAATTCCAATGTCTGAACTTCTTAAAATAATAGGGTTTCTTATGTGGAGGTGAGTCACACTCCCATGGAAATTAATTTAAAAAAAAGGTGTTTAAAAAGTTTTGAGGGGTCCATTAATGCTTTGAAAAGTAAGTCAAACAAACCCAAAATCACATTATTTTAATGGTAAAACATATATTGGCCGAACATAAAGCATATAGTATTTTATTACATCACTATTGGGTTATTATGATGTCATAAAACTCATTATATATTTAAACGGTATTTAATTTTTACCCAAAAATTTGACTGTATCATAAAATTATGAAAAATTCACCGTTGGATAATTTCTACATCATGATTCCAGAAATAACATTTATTTTATCTAAATAATTTTCGAAATATGTTAATTTTCACTTTTAAAATAAAAACTGACATTTATCACAAATTTACGGGTTTTGACAGAAATGGCATTCAAACCTTAATAAAAATTATAATTGCATTCATAAAATTATAAGATCATTTATATTTAATAAAAATTAATTTAATAATAATAATATTTTATTAAAATATTATTTAATTCAAAAATCCTTTAATTTTAAAAAAATAGAATTCTTAATTAAATAATAACTAAAAACACTATTTGTACTTTAGATACTATTTACAATGTGTCAAAAAAGACAAGGAGGTATATTCATTATCATATAAAAAAATAATATACATGAACATAGTACTAGAGTTTTGTTACATAACCCCTAAAAACAGCCGCATAAGACCTAAGGGTAAGGTGTGCGATGGTGACAGACTCTTGGGGTGGCACAGATAACATCACTCGAGTTGTAATTTCTATCAACTTCCACTTCTCCCGTAGACGGTCCTGTTCAAGATTGAAATGGTGAAGCTCAGATTGGGCTTGGTCAAGAGATAAGCCCAAGGACTCCACCTCTTTTTCGAGCTCCGAAAAATGGGCTTTGTATGGGGAAATTCTACTAGATGAGGCCATCGCTTCCTTTGTCTGAGTAAATTTGGATTTGTTAAAGCCCTATATTTATACTAATCATGTGATCACTGTTCAATAGCTATATTAGCAATGGTCAAAATTATTAATATAAAACAAAATAAGTTGACATTTTATATAAACGTAAGGAGACATTTAATTAGATCAAGAGGGATTTCCATAATGATACTTTGGGTCGTTACAATTCACGTGTTTGCGGGGAAACTGGTGGTACCTGGCAAGCCAGGACCCGACGGCCATGTTAAGGCGGGGTGGATGTGCTGTCACCAGGAACCAGTTGTCACATTATAGCCCATGTATGGGTGAGTATAACGATACTCATTAGGGACCCCGAGACCCAAAAATAAAATTTCCTCTGGTACGCATTCACTGGCTGCATGGGAACCTTGAGAAGTGCACATGGGAGTGGGAGGATCAGATGCGTGCTCAGTTCCCCCAATTGTTCCCCTAGTTTTGAGTTGTTGATTACGGGGACGTAGAGACCTGAGGTTGGGAGAATATAAAGACCCATAATTTATATGTATATATTTATTAATTAAATGGTAATATTACGAGTTTCTGAAAATTGACGGCGCGTGATTCCGAGGCCTGGTGTTCCCAGAATCAATTTCTGATGTTTTGTTCAGGTACATTCAGTAAACTTACGAGAGGTACATTCAGTAAAAGTATGAGCAAGTTTTTCTAACATTTGAGTTGGTGTCCCTACCTATCCGAAAACTCTCCCCATAGCCTCCACTCAATCCTCAGCCATATGTGGGTCCATCTCTCCCTTAAACCTGGGTGGCCTCTAGTGTTGGAACTCATGCAACGCGCTCAAGTAGTGCGCATTGTCTTCTCCTGGGGCTGGTGGCATCAGTAGCCCAATGGAGAGTGGTACCTCTGGTGCCTCTACTATAAAAGTGCCCTACACATAAACCTTATTGCTCGACCGGAAGGGAGGAGACCACGGGAGAAGTTCTGTCGGGGCGCCGACAGGGGGAGCGGCCGGTTCGACCGGCGGCGGGGCAAAACGTCGCGGGGGCGGCACAGGTCACAGAGTTCATGGGTGTCACGGTCATTGCCTTCGTAATCATTGTCAACTTCTTCCATGAAGAATGTCAGTGAGGAGTTTCTTCGACTTCTTCCATTTTTCATGACCCGTCCCTCGAGGCATGTGTCGTGACTACCCCAAGCCCGCCATCCATAGGTCATGGGCTGGCGACTAGCACCAAAGGCGTAATTCCCTAAAAACTGGGAATGAATTGACTTTATAACATATAAACACACAATAGAAAATGCATCTAGATACGAAACACTAAGTAAAACAGTAAAAAAAAGGAGTGCTGAAAGTAAAAGGGTCTGAAAATACAATCCCATTAGTAAAGTACAAGAAACTGAAAGTACAACTGAAGAAAAGAAAATAGTCGATGGGTCATCCTCTGAGGGTCCAACCTAAAGGGTAGGTTCAGATCTCCTCCTCAACACTCCACGTCTTTCTGGCTCCTCTATGTACCGACTCCCCATATGTTCCACCTCCAGGTACCATCCAGGCTTGGTACCCTCAGCCTCGGTCGTCGTTGTCCATCATCTGTATCCAACACAACAAGGTACAAGCATAGCCCATGCATGGGTGAGTATAATGATACTCAATAGGGACCCTGAGACCCTCCAGGTACCACAAAATCCAACAAGGATAAACCATAAATAAATCAGTAGATAACCTTACTTAGGAATATACTCATACATATACCTATGTTATCAAGTGATTCATCTCAATCATGAGGAAAACACAGAAAAACTGACACAGCTCAAGCATAATTTTGTTCACATTATCAAAACCTCAGTAGCTAAAGAACTCCTGCTCAATCGAGTACAGTGGGCCTTCCACATCACAAAGAGGTTCTTCCCACTAACCTTGGACTACAGAGGTACTCCTCCTGTCGAGTACTATGGGTCTGTTGCATCACACCAAGGTGCTCCCCACCATCGGTCTGCCGCCACACCCAGGAGCTCCCCCTCATATCCTACAGAGGTGCTTCTCCTATCAAATACCATGGCTCTTCCGCGTCACCAAGAACACTCCTCCACCGGGGGTCTGCCGCCACAACCAAGCGCTCCCCACTGGACCAGTCGAGTCACTCCGAGGGTCCTACCTGAAGGGTAGGTACAGATAGCCTCCTCATCACTCCATGTCAGTCTGTCTCATCCATGTACCAACTCGTCATATGGTCCACCTCCGGGTACCATCCAGTCCTGGTACTCTCAACCTCGATCAGTGCTCTCTGTCTTCTGCATCCAATACAACGAGGTGCGGGCATAAAACGTACAGGGGTGAGTATAACGATACTCAGTAGGGACCCTGAGACCCTCTAGGTCTCGCAAAATTCAACAAAGATAAACCATAAAGAAATCAACAGATAACCTTACTTGGGTATATGCCCGTACATATACTTAAGTTATCAAGTGATCCGTCTCAATCATGAGGAAAACACAAAATAACTGACTCAACTCCACCAAGATTTTATTCAAATTATAGAAACCTCGACTGCTGGAGAACTCCTTCTCAATTGAGTATAGTGGGGCTCTTGCGTACTTAGGTATATGTATGGGCATATAACTAAGTAAGTTTATCTGTTGATTTCTTTATGGTTTTTCCTTGTTGAATTTTGTGAGACTTCAAAGGTCTCAGGGTCACTACTGAGTATCGTTATACTCACCCATGCATAGGCTATGCCCGCACCTCGTAGTGTTGGATGCATACGACAGACCGTGTTGATCGAGGCTGAGAGTGCCAGGACGAATGGTACCCAGAGGTGGACCATACGGCCAGTTGGATCATGGAGGAGACGGACGAATGTGGAGTGTTGAGGAGGCGATCTGTACCTACCCATCATGTAGGACCCTCTGAGTATGACCCAACGGCCATTTTTCTTTTCTTGAGTTTTACTTTCAGTTTCTTGTACTTTACAGATGGTCTTGTATTTCCGGCCCCTTTTACTTTCAGCACTCCTTTTTTATACAGTTTTACTTATTGTTTCATATCCATCTGTGTTCTCTATTGTGTGTTTACATGTTATAAAGTCAATTCCTTCCCAGTTTATATGGAATTTTGCCTTTGGTGCTAGTCGCTAGCCCTTGGCCTAGGGAAGGTGGGATTGGGGTAGTCACGACATGGGCACCAGGGGATGGTTCATGACAAATTGGTATCAGAGGAGTCAGTTCTACCACAGAACATAGGACTCTGATATTTATTTTCTATGAAGCAATATTGTTATGTGTAGTGAGTATGGTTTTCAGTTCAGGGAGTCCAATGTTTGTGCGGCAGCCGATGTATCCATACACCGGGACCTTGACTTATGCTTTCTGACGCAGTGCATGGAAACACTGATTATGTGTGTGTTTTCAAAATTTTTCTTTAAGTCAACTCAACTAGGTCATCTCACAAGGTATAAATTTTAACCGTAGAACACGTGTTTCTTTTCAGGATGCCTCCACACAAATAACCGACTAGAGTTATGTGAGACATGCACTGATAGCCCACCGAGCGACAAGGCCTCAGTGTAGGGCCCTATTCTAGTAGAGGAACCAGTGGAGGCACCAATGTTACCACTCCCCATTGGGCCACTGATTCCACGAACCCCAGCAGCATATATTTTACGCCACTTGATCGAGTTGCACAAGTTCCAGCACCAGAGTCCACCTAGGTTCCTAGGAGAGACGGACCCACATGCAGCTGAGGATTGGCTGGAGGCTATGGTGAGAGTTTTCCAACTGGCAGGGACACCAGCAGACTTCATGGTGATAGTTGCTTCTATACTTCTACAGGCAGCAGTAGGTAGATCGTGGAGCTTGATGCTCCAGGTTCATGACGAGGTGAATCTTCTCTGGGCAGACTTCGAGAGTCTGTTTTAGGCGGATTTTTTCCCAGTGACTCTTCACGCAGTACGCATACAGGAGATACTTCATCTGTAGAAGGGAATCATGATGGTAGCTCAGTACTCAGCGAAGTTCACAGACCTCTCATGCTACTCCACTGATATGGTGCGGGACCCATTCTTCAAGGCCTGGACCTTCGATAAGGGACTCAGGCGGAAGATCAGAGCTCTGATGATCTCACTCAGCATCCCAACGCAAGTAGGGGTGTTAGAGAGAGCCCTCTTAGTGGAGAGTTTCCTTGTTGAGTAGTCTCCAGCAGCGAGATCCACCACCAGTCGACACATAGAGGATTATTCTGCAGCATGTAGCAGACATATGTCACAGAGGTCCAAGAGTACCAAACCTATAGGTGGACGACCGCATGACTCAAGATCAGTTGTGAGGGGCGCCTGAAGCGGAGACAGACATGCCAGGAGTGGTCAGTGTTACGCATGTGGTTGTAGGGTCACATGGCTCCTGATTGTCCGACCCATTGTATGGGAAATCTGTAGATGGTCGGAATACCACCCATACAAAGGCATAGATTCAATCGAGGTGCTCCGTAGGGAGCAGGCGGGTATGGAAGTGGAGCTGGTCATGCAACAGGTAGTGGGTGATGATTTGAGGTGTTACTGCCACCACCGCCAGGAGGTCCGCCCCGACCGCAGGGAGCAGGTGGATAGGGGAGAGCTCAACTCCAGGCAGCTGAGGCTTACAATCATGGTGCTCTAGATATGATTCGAGGTACCATCTGTTTCTACTCCACCTTAGTTGTAGTACTTATAGACACTGGTCCCAGTCATTCTTTAATTTCCACTGACCTCGTTCGGAGCTCGGAGATTCTAATGGAACTGTTGGCTCGATCCTTACGGCTAGAGTCTCTTACAAGTGCAGACTCGGTGATTACACACTGATGCAGGCAGTGCGAGCTTAATCTAGGAGGCGAGAGCTTCAGTGGGGATCTCCTAGTAGTGGCGTCGAGGCCTTACGACATCATCTTGGGTATGGACTGGTTATCTATAGTCCATGCTCAGATCGACTGTATTAGGCACGAAGTGCAGTGTGTCCACACGGATGGGACCAATTTTACCTTCACCGGTGAGAAGGGATCCTTTTCAGCACAAGATGGACATTCTTGGAGGAGAGTACAGCCGATCCCTCATCATTTGGCTAGCATTACTCAAGGAGTTGTTGATGTGGAGAGTTCGAGATATCCTGTAGTGGTGGGCCAGTACACGGATGTTTTTCCTAATGATGTCCCAGGTCTACCCCCTCACCAAGAGGTATACTTTTACATTGAATTTTACCACAATATGGCACCAATATATACACCATCATATCGGATGGATCCCATGGAGATTTTAAAGCTACGGGTACAGCTTGAGGACTTGCAGTGGAAGGGGTTCATGTAGCCTAGTGTTTCTCCTTGGGCAGCCCCGATTCTGTTCGCCAAGAAGGTGGATGGGAACTTGAGGATTTCTGTTGAATATCAGCGCCTGAACAAGGTGACCGTGAAGAATAAGTACCAAATCCAGAAGATTTATGACCTCTTTGTTCAGTTGAAGAGATCATGGTGGTTCTCGAAGATATACCTCAGATCATGTTATCACCAGCTCAGAGTTCGAGACGAGGATGTGCAGAAGATGGCCTTCAGATGTCGGTACGACCACTATGATTTCTTGGTTATGCCATTCAGTGTAACCAACGCTCCAATAATGTTCATGGAACTCATGGACATGATCTTTCAGCCATACCTCGATCACTCTGTCGTAGTCTTTATCAACGACATTCTGATCTACTCGACTACCAAAGAGAAGCATGCCTATCATTTGCAGGTACTGCTGGACACACTCTGAGAGAACCAGCTTTATGGTTAGATCTCAAAGTGACTATTCTAGATCCGAGAGGTTCACTTTTTGGGACATGTCATCTTAGAGGCTGGATTTTTAGTGGATCCAACAGAGATTGAGGTGTTACTTGCTTGGGATCCACCCAGGAGTGTGATGGAGGTACGGAGTTTCCTGGGTTTGGCTGGTTATTACTAGAGTTTTGTACTAGAATTCTCCAGAGTTTCAACACCAGTATCATCCATGATTAAGAATAGGAAACCCTTTGAGTGGTTATAAATATTCCAGCAGAGCTTTCAAGAGCTGAGGTAGAGGCTGACTCATGCCCACATCTTGAGGCTTCCAGAGGAAGGAATAGGGTATTTAGTTTACAGCGACGCATCTGGGACCGGACTCGAATGTGTCCTGATCCAGGAGAAAGCAGTGATCGCATATGGTTCTCGACATCTAAGACAGCATGAGATGAACTATGCAACCAATGACCTGGAGTTATCCGTAGTGGTCTTCACGTTGAAGATATGGAAGCACTATCTGATGGGAGAGTGTTTTAGTGTGTACTATGATCACAAGAGTCTCAGGTATATCTTCTCTTAGAAGGACCTAAACTTGAGACAATGACGTTGGATTGAGTTCCTCCAGGACTATGATATCGAGATAGTCTGTACTCCTAGGAAAGGGAACATTGTTGCAGATGCACTCAGCAAGAGATCTGGTATACAGCTGCTATGCGAGGCGACAGAGCAGCTGGCTGCTTTACATATTTCCTTTCTGGATAGAGTTGGAGCAGGCTTCCTTCAGTCTCATACAGTCACTCCCCCACTTCTTCAGCGAGTGAGGGAGGCACAATGTGGAGACACTGACTGCGAGATGCAACATGCTCAGATATCCACAGGGCAGGAACCTGATGGATTTTCTAAAGGTAGGGAGCACATCATCCATTTTAGAGGATATACCATGGTACTAGTGTCACTTCAGGAGGAAGTGTTCAGGGAGTTCCACACATCCCCTCTATCGGTATATCCAGAAGTGGAGAAGATGTACCTGGGTCTCTGATGACAGCACTGGTGGCCGGGAATGATAAAAAATAGCTGTTGGTTCATCCTCTAAGGGTCCTACCTAAAGGGTAGGTACAAATCACCTCCTCAGCACTCCACGCATGTCTGTCTCCTTCATGTACCGATACGTCGTATGGTCCATCTCCTGGTACCGTCTAGTCCTGGTACTCTCAGCCTCGTTCAGCGCTGTCTTTCATCTGCATCCAACACAAAGATGTGCGGGCATAGCCCGTGCAGGGGTGAGTATAAATATACTCAGTAAGGACCCCGAGACCCTCCAGGTCTCACAAAATCCAACAAGGATAAACAATACATAAATCAATAGATAACTTTACATAATTATATACCCATACATATACCTATGTTATCAAGTGATCCATCTCAATCATGAGGAAAACACAGAAAAACTGACTCAACTCAACCATGATTTTATTCACATTATCGAAACCTCAGCTGCTGGAGAACTCCTGCCCAATCGAGTACAATGGGCCTGCTGCGTCACACAAAGGTGCTTCCCACTAACCTTTGACTACTGAGGTACTCTTCCTGTCGAGTACCATGGTTCTGTTGTGTCACACAGAGGCACTCCCCACCGTGGGTCTGCCGCCACACCCAGGCGATCCCCCCCAAAGCCTACAGAGGTACTCCGCCTGTCGAGTACCTCGGGTCTGCCAGGTCAACAAGCGTTCTCCTACACCGTGGGTCTGCCGCCACAACCAGGTGCTCCCCAGTAGGCCAGTGAAGTCACTCCGAGTCAAACGGTCAACAGTCGTCAAGTCTCAGCCAGCTGCTAGGTTCCCGCACAAAAGCTCTCTCATCTCCGAAAGATCCACTCCACAGGCTACTGGTTTACGCTCCACTATCATTAAGTCCCACGAAGAAGTATCCCAAATGTCTGTAACATCATAGTGGTCTCAACGCAAAAAATGGTGTGTCAATAAGATGCCTGGTTTGTGAGTTATTAGCCTTTTAGTCCCAGGGGCTCGATTGGATTCGGGCACGATCTGACTTGACCGTATCTCAACTATACGCCAAACTCCAGGGGGGTATACTCAAAGGGACCATCATACTCCAAGATCACCAGGGCCATAGATTGTTGATCAAACGGACGGTCGGTGCCAAATATATGGCCAAACGAAGGTAAAGGGCCGTTGTGGTCCCGGGTCCTGTCCGACACGGTCGGACCGACCGGGCCCGACCCAGTGTGGCCGACCTGGTTTAGGTCGACCCCGTTTGTTGGGCGGGCCATCCCATTAGATTCGGCCCAACCCACTGGACCTAGCAGAGCAGGCCACGAGGGGTCGCAGAAGGTCATGATGGCGTAGACCGGCTGTGGGTCGGCGTGAGTGCGGCTCGCCCAGGAGGGCACCGCGTGGGTGACTCGGCCTGGAGGGCACCGCGAGGGAGACTCGGCCAGGAGTGAGCCGTGAGGGCACGAGCCGGTTCAGACGGGGTTCAGTGAGGGGTGCGTGAGGCTGGCTCGGCCGCGGAGCCGCGAGTGGCGCGGGAGGCCCGCTCTGCCACGGAGCTGTGAGGGGTGCGGGAGGTCGGCATTGCCGGGGCCAGCCAAGTCAGCGGCGGCGCGGGGCCGGTGGGTTGGCATAGCTGGGGCAGCTCTGGAAGCCAGTGCGGCTGGGATCTGGTTCAGCTGGGGGGCCGGGGTGGTCTGGGCCTATTCGGCCGACGAAAGGCGCGACTAGGATGGCTTGGCCCAGCCCGGGGTAGCTCGACCAGAAGGGAGGAGACCGTGGGGGCGGTTCGGCCAGGGCGCTGCGAGGGGACGCGATCGGTTCGGTCGGTGGCAGGGCTGAATGCCATGGGGGTGGTGTGGGTTGCGGAGGCCTCGGGCAGCGCAATTGTTTCCTTCGTCACCCTATTCGTCGTTGGTGCCTTCCTCCGTCTCGAAGAACACCAGAAAAGAAAATGGTGGAGGGTTCTGGCCATATTGGTTAGGTCTGTACCTCTGGGTATACGGTGGTAGCATTTGGCTCACAAGAACAATGCACAACAAACCCTCCCGTAATGATTAATCCCAAAACCCACAAAAGGGAAGCATATGCGGATCCGCTAGTTAGAACTTGATCCGCATTCTTTGTTTCAGAAGGAAAGAATCACGGGAATATAAAATCAATCACAAAAATCCTCTACCTTGTTCATTGTTTGTCGACATTTGCGCGAGAAGATGGATGTCGATTCATTGTAGACGAACACGTCCTACGTCAAAGGAGGTTATGAGGAAGAAAGTCAAAGTCGAGGTTGTTCCTCATCGGTGGAGCGTTCTTCGTCGGGAGAGCGTTCTTCATTGGAGAACTTTATTTCTCTCAAGATCTCTCCTCTCCCAATATTTCTCCCACGTTCCACCAAAATGAAAATGCGAATCCAAAATAATAGATTATGTTATCTATTATTTAATTGTTCACACTCCTAGGTGGATCCCAAGCAAGTACAGCCTCAGTATTCACTAGATCCACTGCAACTCCAGCCTCCTAGATGACATGCCCCAAAAAGTGAACCTCTCAGATCTAGAACTGGAACTTCGAGAGCTTACCATAAAGATGGTTATCTCAGAGTGTGTCCTGCACTACCTACAAATGATAGGCATGTTGCTCCTCAATAGTCGAGTAGATCATAATGTATTTGATTAAGACTACAATAAAGCGATCGAGGATTGGCTGAAATATCCTATTCATGAGTCCCATGAACACTGTTGGAGCATTGGTTACACCGAATGGCATAAACAAGAACTCGTAGTGGTTGTACCGACATCTGAAGGTCATCTTCTGCACATCCTCGTCTCAAACACTATTCTGGTGATAGCCTGATCTGAGGTCTATCTTTCAGAACCACTGTTCCCCTTCAACTGATCAAAGAGGTCAAAAATCCTCGTGAGTGGGTACTGGTTTTTTATGGTCTCCTAGTTCAGGCGCCGATAGTCAACACAAAGAGTACTGAAAAGTAAAGGAGTGCTGAAAAGTAAAAGGGGCCAGAAATACAAGCCCAACTATAAAGTACATGGAAATGGAAGTACAAGTACAACTGAAGAAAGGAAAAATAGTAGTTGGTTCGTCTTCCAGGATTCCTACCTAAAGGGTAGGTACAGATAGTCTCATCATCACTCCACGTATTTCAGTCTCCTCTATGTAATGACTCATCGTAAGGTCCACCTCTAGGTACTGTCCAATATTAATACTCTCATCCTCGATCAACGTTGTACGTCGTCTGCATCCAACACAACAAGGTGCGGGCATTGCCCGTGAAAGGATGTGTATAACAACACTCAATAGGGACCCCGAGACCCTCAAGGTATCAAGAATCCACCAAGGATAAACCAAAAAGTAAGTAAATCAAAAGATAAACAAAATTAGGTATATTCCCATACATATACATAAGTTTTTAATTAATCCATATCAATCATGAGGAAAACACAGAAAAAATGACTCAGCTCAACCATGATTTTATTCACATTATCAAAACCTCAGCTTCTGGAGAACTCCTGCTCAATTGAGTATGGTGGGCCTACCGGGTCACACAGAGTCACTTCCCACTAACCTTGGACTGCTGAGGTACTCCTCCTCTCGAGTACTGTGGGTCTGCTACGTCACATAGATCCGCTCCCCACCATGGGTCTGCGGCCACACCCAAGCGCTCCCCCTCATAGCCTACAGAGGTACTCCTCCTATCATGTATTGTGGGTCTACCACATCACCAAGCACGCTCAGCTACCGTGGGTCTGCCGCCACAACTAGGTGCTACCAATTGGGCCAGTCAAGTCACTCTGAGTCAAATGGTCAGTAGTCGTGAAGTCTCATCCAGCTACTTGGTTTCGGCACACACGCTCACCCGTCTCCAGAAGATCCGCTCCAAAATCTACTGGTCGATGCTCCACTATCATGAAGTCCCATGAATAATTTTCCCAAAGTTCATCCATGTCATATGGGTCTCAACGCAATAGATGGCGCATCAATCGAACGCCCGGTCTGTGAATTATTAGACTTTTAGCCCTGGGGGCCCCGTTAGATTCATGCACAATCCAACCAGACCGTATCACAACTATACCCCAAACTATATTGGTGTATACTCAAAGGGACCATCATTCTCGAAGGTTACCAGTGTCGCTGATGGTTCGTCAAATGGACATCTGTTACCAATGATATGGCCAAAAAATGTAAAGGGTCGTAGTGGGCCCTAGTCCGGTCCGACCCTGTCGGCCCAACCCGGCCCGACCCAGTCTGGGCCGACCTAGTTTGGTTCGACCCGAACTGTTGGGCGGGCCAACCCATTAGGTTTGACCTGTCCCACTGGGCCCAACCCAGCTGGCCGCGAGGGCATGGAGCGGTTGTGAGGGCGCAGACCGTTCGCAAGGGCACGGACAAGCCGCAGGTCGGCATGAGGGCGGCTCAGCTTAAAGGGCACTGCGCGGGCATCGTGGCCCAGAGGATGTCGCGAGGGTGCAGGCTGGTTCAGCCGGGGCGCCGTGAGGGGTGTCGGAGGCTGGATCAGCTGGGGAGCCGTGAGGGGCGCGGGAGGCCAGCTCAGCCGGGGCGCGACGCGGTCGGGGCCGGTTCGTCCGAAGGCAGCAGAGGGTCGGCGGGCCGACGTGGCCGGGGTGGCTTGGGAGGTCGGCGTTGCTGGGATCAGGTTCAACCGGGAGGCTGGGGCGGTCGGGGTGAAAGATCATTTTTAGGGGTGATCCGCATATGTTTCCCTTTTTCGGGTTTTGGGATTAATCATTGTGGGAGGGTTTGTTGTGGTTTGTTCTTGTTAGTCGAATGCTACCACCCTAAACGCGGAGGGTGCGGACCAAACCAACATGGCCCGACCCTGCCGTTGTTCACTTTTGTGGTGTTCTTCAAGACGGAGGATGTTGACAATGGCGATGAAGTCCACGGTTGTGCCCCCCACGGCCTCCACAACCTGTGCCGCCCCTGCGGCATTTCACCTCACCGTCGGCCGAACCGGTCGCGCCCCCACGTGGCTCCCTGGCCGAATCACCCTCGTGGTCTCCGCCCTTCCAGCTGAGCGATGAGGCTTCAGTGCATGGCCATTTTCCTGTATAGGAACCAGTGGTACCACTCCCCATTGGGCCACCGATGCCACCAGCCCCAGCAGCAGATGGTGCACACCGCTTTAGCGCGTTGCATGAGTTCCAGTGCCAGAGCCCACCCAGGTTCAAGGGAGAGATGGAACCACAGGAGGCTTAGGATTGGCTAGAGGCTGTGGTGAGAGTTTTCCATCTTTTAGGGACACCATCATACCTCATGGTGATACTTTCTTCCATCCTTCTACATGCAGCAGAAACCAGATGGTGGAGCTTGGTACTCCATGTTCATAACGAGGTGACATTTCTCTAGGAAGACTTAGAGTGCATGTTTCAGACAGAGTTTGTTCCAGCGACTCTTTGTGCAGTGCACATACAAAAGATACTTCATCTGCATAAGGGCAGCCTGAATTTAGCTCAGTACTCAGCGAGGTTCACTGACCTCTCACGCTACTGCACAGATATGGTGAGGGACCCATTCTTCAAGGCCTGGACCTTCGATCACGAACTCAGGAGGGAGTTCAAGGATTTGGTGATCTCACTCAGCATCCCGACACTAGTGGGTGTGTTGGAAAGATCCCTCCTAGTGGAGAGTTTCCTTACTAAGTAGTCTCCAGCAGTTAGATCCACCACCAGTCGACACGTATTGAAGACTTCCACGGCTAGCAGTAGATAGATGTCACAGAGGTCCAAGAGGGCCATACCTACCGGTGGAAGATCGCATGACTCAGGATCAGTTGTGCAGGGCACCCAAAGCACAGACATACATGCTAGGAGTGGGCAGTGTTATGCATGCTAAAGGCAGGGTCACATGGCTCATGACTATCCGAACAGTCGTATGGATAATCAGCAAACAGTCGAAGGACAGCCCAAGATGAGGTGGAGATTCGATCGAGACGGTCCACAGGGAGTAGTCGGACGTGGCAGATGAGCTAGCCGTGCAGCTGGCAGTGGACGACGATCCAAGGTGTTACCGCCACCACCACCAGAAGGTCCACCCCGACCGAAGGGAGTAGGTGGACAAGGGAGAGCTTAGCTCCAAGCAGTTGAGGCCTACCATCATGGCACTTCGTAAATGATATGAGGTATGGTCCATGTCAACTCCACCTTAGCTACAGTACTTATAGACACAAGTGCTAGTCATTATTTTATTCCCACTGCCCTCGTTCGGAGCTCGAATATTCTGACAAGGCTATTCGCTCGATCCTTATAGCTAGAGACTCTTATGGGAGACGATTCAATGATTACGCAATGGTTCCGGCAGTGTGAGATTACTCTAGGAAGTGAGATCTTCGGCTGGGATATTCTAGTAGCGGCGTCAAGGCCTTACAACATCATCTTGGGTATGGACTGGTTATCTACAATCTGTTCTCAGTTTGATTGTATTAGGCGCAAAGTGCAGTGTGTCTGCACGGATGGGACAAGGTTTACCTTCACTGGAGAGAAGGGAGCCTTTTCCGCACAAGATGGACTTTCTCAGAGGAGAGTTCAGCTGATAACTCATCAATTGGCTTGCTCTACCCTTGGAGCTGTTGATGTGGAGAGTCTAAGATATCTAGTAGTGGTGGACCAGCATACAAGTGTTTTCCCTGATGATGTCCCATGTCTACCCCCTCGCCAATAGGTACAATTTTACATTGACTTGTACCTAGGGATGACACCGATATCTACACTAGTATATCGGATGGCTCCCGCGGAGCTTTGCAAGCTGTGGGTACAGCTAGAGGACTTGTAGGGGGAAGGAGTTCATCTGGCCCAGTGTTTGTCCCTAGGCATCCCTGATTCTGTTCACCAATAAGGTGGATGGGAGCATGAGGATTTTTGTTGACTATCGGCGCCTGAACTAGGTGACCGAGAAGAAAAATAACCCACTCCCTAGGATTGATGACCTCTTTGATCAGTTGAATGGAGAACGGTGGTTCTCGAAGATAGACCTCAGATAAGGCTATCACCAGTTCAGATTTCAAGATGAGGGTGTGTAGAAGGCGCCCTTCAGATGTCGGTACGACCACTAAAATTTATTGGTTATTCCATTCAGTGTAACCAATCCTACATTGGTTTTCATGGGACTCATGAACATGATCTTTTAGACATACCTCGATTTATTCATTATAGTATTGATTAACGGCATTCTGATCTAGTCGATTACTAAGGAGGAGCATTCCTATCATTTTCAGGTAGTATTGGACACACTCCGAGAGCACCACCTTTATGGTAAGCTCTCAATGTGCAAGTTCTGGATCCGAGAGGTTCACATTTTGGGACATGGAATCTTGGAGGCTGGATTTGCAATGGATCCAGCAAGGATTGAGGTGGTACTTGTTTGGGAGCCACCCAGGAGTGTGATGAAGTAAAGGAGTTTCCTGGGTTTGTTTGGTTATTACCAAAGGTTTGTACTAGACTTCTCTAGATTTACAGCACCACTATCATCCTTGTCGAAGAATGGGAAACCCTTCGTTTGGTCGGAGAGATGCCATCAGAGTTTTCAGGAGCTGAGGTAGAGGCAGACTAGTGCCTCCATCTTGAGGCTTCTAGAGGAAGGCATAGGGTATGCAGTCTACTACGACGTATCAGGGACCAGAATTAGATGTGTCCTGATGCAGAAGAGACCAGTGATCACATATGTCTCTCGACATCTGAGACAACATGAGCAGAACTATGCTACCCATGATCTATAGTTAGCAATAGTGGTCTTCTCCTTGAAGATGTGACAACACTATCTGGTGGGAGAGCATTTTACCATGTACTATAATCATAAGAGTCTTAGGTATATCTTCTCACATAAGGACCTGAACCTGAGACAGCGACGTTGTCTTGAGTTCCTCCCGGACTATGACTTCGAGATAGTCTATACTCCTGGGAAGGGGAACGGTATTGCAGATACACTCAACCGGAAATCTGGTAAACAGCTTCTAGGCGAAGCGATGGAGCAGCTAGTCGCTTTGCAGATATCCTTTGTGGATAGAGACATAGAAGATTTTCTACATTCACTCCCCCACTTCTTCAGCAAGTCAGGGTGGCACAACATGGTGATGTTGAATGTGATACACGACGTGCTTAGATATCCACAGGGTAGGAACCTAATGGATTTTATGAAGGTGGGGAGCATGTCATCCTTTTTAGAGGACGTACCATGGTACCCAAGACACTTCAGGTGGAAGTGTTGAGGGATTTCCACACATCCCCTATAACTTTACATCCAAGAGTGGTGAAGATGTACCAGGATCTCTGATGACAGCACTGGTGGCTGGGAATGAAGAAAGCAGTTGCATAGTATGTTTCTAAGTGCCTCACTTGTCAACAAGTGAAGGCGGGGCACTAGGTACAGGAAGGCTTGGTTCATCCTTTAGAGGTCCTGGTGTGGAAGTGGGATGGGATATCCATGGACTTCGTGACATGAATTCCATGTACATCTTGGGTACATGACTAGATTTGGGTGATCGCTGACCAACTCACCAAGTCATCCCACTTCCTACCAATCAGAGAGATGGGTTCAATAGAGAGCTTGGGAAGCCTCTATGTGCAGGAGATTGTGTGGTTATATGGAGTACCATTGACGATCATTTCTGATCATGATGCACATTTTACATCCCATCTATGGAAGTGGTTGCAGGAGTATTTTGGGACATAGAATCATTTGAGCACCGCCTTCTATCCTCAGATGGATGGCCATACTGAGCAGACCATTCAGACCCTCAAGGACATGCTCCGTGCATGTGTCCTCAACCTTGGTCGTAGCTGGGAGGATCACTTACCTTGAGTGTATTTTTTATACAACAATAGCAATCACTCCACCATTGGGATGAAACCTTTTCAGGCATTATACGAGTGACATTGAAAATCACCTTTGTGATGGACTGAACCAGGGGAGTTAGCACTAGTGGGACTAGAGATGGTATGAGCTACCAGAGAGAAGGTTCTGATCATATAGAAGCGGATGAAGACTACATAGAGCAGGAAGAAGTCATATGCCAATAGGAGACGGATACCTCTAGAGTTCGAGGATGGAAACCACGTATTTCTATGGGTCTCAACTCAATGAGGTTTATGGAGATTTGGCTGAGGCGGCAAGTTATCTCCAAGAATCATCAGACCTTTCTAGGTCCTCAGTAGAGTAGGAGAGCTGGCATACTGCTTACCTTTTCCACCTTAGTTTCACCAGGTGCACGATGTCTTCCACGTATCCCAACTGAGGATATAGGTGCACGAACCTTCCCACATCATTAACCATGGAGAGTTGGACGTCGACGATGGGGTGACTTTTATGGGGGTTCCAGTAGAGATTGAGGATTGACAGGAGCAGTTCCTTCATGGATAGTCGATACGTCTGGTGTGCGTTTGCTGGAATCACGAGAACCTCTAGGAGAGCACATGGGAGCGGGAGGTTCAGATTTGTGCTCAGTACCCTCACTTGTTCCCATAGTTATCAGTTGTGGATTATGGTGACGTAGAGCCCTGGGGTGGGGAGAATCTAAAGACCCAGAATTTCTATGTAAATTTTTTTCAATTAAATGGAAATTTTACGAGTTTGCCAAAATTGACGGCATGTGATTCTGAGATCCGGTGTGCCCGGAATCTGTTTGTGAAGTTTTGTTTAGGTACATTAAGTAAACGTACAAGCGAGTTTTTCTATCTTTTGAAAAGATGCTCAGAATTGAAATCGGAGGGCATCGTCGAACTCGTAGTGCCAATATTCACTTAAGAATACTTTCACCTTAACAGTAGTTGGTCGAGGGTGAAAGTTAGTTTTTGAGTTTTTCATGGAAATAATAAAACAAAATAAATGAAAGTTTTATTTTTATTTTATCTATTATAACCACCCATGTGGATGTTGGAGGTGGGGACCACCACACCATAACCTCCCATGAGAGGTTATAGTGGTGGGGCCCACCTGAACCTAACCTCCCACGAGAGGTTATGGTGTGGGGACCACCTGGGACTAAACCCACCATTTATTTAAGGAAAACCTTTCAACTCCCTCATAAAAGAGGGAGAGACACTTGAACTCCTCCACCTTTATTGTCCCAACGCACATGCTAATAAATGTGCCAACACCTCTAACATTTAATTAATCCATCTTAACCATATTAAAATTTTTGTCAACAATTAAATAATAGATAACTTAATCTATTGTTTTGGCTTTCCATTTTCATTTTGGTGGAACTCTGGAGAAATATTGGGAGAGGAGAGATCTTGGGAGAAATAAAGTTCTCCAACGAAGAACACTCTCCTGAAGAAGAACGCTCCACCATCAAAGAACAACCTTGACTTCGACTTTCATCCTCGGAACCTCCTCTGGCGTAGGACGTGTTCCTCTAAAACGAATCGACGTCCGCCTTCTTGTGCCAACGTCGATGAACAACGAACAAGGTAGGGGATTTTTGTGATTGATTTTATATTAATGTGATTCTTTCCTTCTAAAACAATGAATGAAAATCAACATCTAACTAGTTGATCCGCATATGTTTCCCTTTTTTGGGTTTTGGGATTAATCATTGCGGGAGGTTTTGTCGTGCTTTGTTCTTGTGAGGCAAATGCTACCACCCTAAATGTGGAGGGTGTTGACCAAACCAACATGGACCAACCCCTTATTCATTTTCTTCTGTGGTGTTCTTCAAGACGGAGGAAGGAGACAACGACGAAGTTGACGAAGACAACGGTTGCACCACCTACGGCCTCCGCAACCCGCCCCGCCCCAACGGCATTCCACCCACTGCCAGCCGAACCGACCGTGCCCCCTCACGACGCCCCAACAGAACCGCCCTTCCGTCCATGCCGCCCCGAGCTGGGTCGGGCTACCCTAGTCGCGTCGTCTATCGGCTGAACTGGCCTCGGCCACCCCATCCGAACCGGCTCCCAGAAATGCCGACTTCCCACGCCGCCCCAGCCACACCGGCCCGCCGGCCCCGCACCGCCCCCAGACGAGCTAGCCCCGGCCGCGCTGTGCCCCTGCCATTTCAGCCTTCCATGCCCCTCATGGATCCCCGGCAGATTCAGCCCATCACGCCCCTCGTGGCTCCCCGGAAGAACCGGCCTCCTGCACCCTTCGCGACTCCCCAGCCGAGTGGGCCTCCTGCGCCCCTCACAGCACCCCAGCCGAGCTGGCCTCCCACGCCCCTCATGGAGTCCCATTCGAACCGACCTGTGACCTCATTGTGCCCTCTGGTCCGAGTTTCCCTCACGGTGCCCTCTAGGCCGAGTCTCCCATGCGGTGCCCTCTGGGCCGAGCCGCCCTCGTGCCGACCCACGGTTGGTCTGCGCCCTCACGACCGGTCCGCACCCTCATGGCTCTCTGTGACCCCTCACAACCAGCTGGGCTAGGCCCAGCATATCGGGACGAACCTAACGGGCTAGCCCACCTAGAGGGCCAGGTCAACCCGAATAGGGTCAGCCCAGACTGGGTCGGGCCTGGTCGGTCAAACCGGGTTAGACCGGACCCAGGCCCACTACGACCCTTTACTTTCTTTTGATCATATCTTTGGCACCGGACGTCCGTTTGATGAACCGACAGCGGAGATGGTAACCTTGGAGCATGAAGGTCCATTTGAGTATACCCTGCTAATGTTTGGGGTATAGTTGAGATACGGTCAGGTCGTATCTTTCACGAATCCAATAGAGCCCCCGGGACTAAATGGCTAATAACTCACATACCGGGCGTCCGATTGATGCGCTGTCTATTGCGTTGAGATCTCTATGGTGTGGCAGACCTTTGGGATACTTTTTAATGGGACTTCTTGACAGTGGAGCATTGATTAGTATATTGTGGAGAGAATCTTCCGGAGCTGAGCAAGCTTTTGTGCGGGAACCTAGTAGCTGGATGAGACTTGACGACAGCTGACCCTTTGACTCAGAGAGAATCGACCTGCCTAGTAGGGAGCACCTAGTTGTGGCGGTAGACCCACGGTGGAGGAGCGTGCTTGGTGATGGGGCAGACCCATGGTACTCGACAGGAGGAGTACCACTGCAGGCTATGAGGGGGAGTGTCTGGGTGTGGCGGCAGACCCACGTTGGGGAGCGCCTCTGTGTGACGTAGCAGACCCAGGGTAGTCGATAGGAGGAGTACCTCTGTAGTCCTAGGTTAGTGGGAAGTTCCTCTGTGTGACGTGAAAAACCCACTATACTCGATTGGGAAGGAGTTCTCCAGCAGATGAGGTTTCGATAATGTGAATAAAATCCTAGTGGAGGTGAGTTAGTTTTCCTGTGTTTTCCTCATGATTGAGATAAATCACTTGATAACTTTGGTATATATAATGGATTATACATAAGTAAGGTTATCTATAGATTTCATAATTTTTGGTTTATCCTTGTTCGATTTTGTGAGACCCGGATGGTCTCAGTGTCCCTACAGAGTATCGTTATACTCACTCCTGCACGGGCTATGCCCGCACCTCATTATGTTGGATGCAGACGACGGACAATGCTGATCGAGGCTGAGAGTACCAGGACTAGAAGGTAACCGGGGGTGGACCATACGACGAGTTGGTATATAGAGGAGACGGACAGACATGGAGTGCTGAGGAGGCGATATGTACCTACCCTTCTCGTAGGACCCTCAGAGGATAACCCAGCGGCTATTTTTCTTTTCTTCAGTTGTACTGTCAGTTTCTTGTACTTTACAGATGGGCTTGTATTTCTAGACCCTTTTACTTTCAACACTCCTTTTTAATATAGTTTTACTTAGTGTTTCATATCCAACTGTGTGCTCTGTTGTGTGTCTACAAGATATAAAGGCAATCTCTTCCCAGTTTCTAGGGAATTACGCCTTTGGTGCTAGTTGCCAGCCCCTGGCCTATGGAAGGCAGGATTGGAGTAGTCACGGCACGGGCCTCAGGGGATGGGTCATGACAATTCGTTATCACAAGATTTATATCATGTAAACATTTGAAAATCCCTAGTCAATACATTAACTGGTTTTGTAAGGTGTGATAGATTCTGAATGAAATGTTTATATATAATTTCAATCCCTATGAAACACCATATTACAATGAAATTCATCATATTATCCTATGAATTAGCCTCCCATGTGTTGTATGGATCTAGATATACCATTTATTTAGATACAACATAACCCAAAAAGTAAAATTTATCAATACGAGAATGGAATTTTCTAATATTTTTCTATTTTTGATTCTATTATTGTGTACTAAATAATATTTCAATGTTTTTGGAATGATCATTTGGGCTATGATAATACAATAAGGTATCATCCAAAAAAACATCAAATTAATCTAGGTATGGATGAAAAACCCCTATTAATCTAGTTAATTATAATATCATGCATGTTGGTTAAAAAAAGATGTATAGAAAAACATATACAATCCATACATTCTTCAGAATATCATGTGTTGTATATAAAATTGAGAAACTCACACCCAATGGAAGCCTTATCTCAAAACAATCATTGAGAAGACCTTTATCATATCAGTTCTTGTCAAGGATATCATCTATATGAAGAAGTGGTTTCATATACATTATATAAAGGTACTTCGAAAATTCGTAATCCACACATCTTCTTAATGTTCTATATGTCTTCTTGGAGAGATACAAAGTTTAACCACATAGAGAAGTACATTTATGATTAAAAATTTTTATTTTCATTACCTTTAACTGATTATTTATTTACTAAATATAAGAATAATACTTAATATATGGTGGAATATATACATATTATACTCATGAAAAAATTTCAATTTTTTAATCCATATATCTCTAGATTTACTCTAGAAGTTTCATTAGAAAAAACCATCTGTGAATTGTCCACCATTATAAGGAAAAACATATCATTTTATAAGATCATCAAGAAAAAACATGAAATAAGGGGTGGAACTCCACCCATAATGTGACAACCAGGGGTTTCCATAAATTGATATTAAATATTTTTAGATTAATAATTATTACATTACTTAAACACATTCCTAAAGACCATAATAGTTTAGTTCATTTGGAAACATGAAACACATTTTTCAAATTTCTTGAAAAATATTCAAGATATCCCATAAATATTTTCCTTTTTAGTACACCTACAAAAAAAATTTATTTATAACCTAGGTATAGGAAACATAATAATGGGTGAGCTCAGGTTCTATGTAAGGTTTAACATGGGAGATAAGTATTCAAAACACTGTGAAAAGGGTATGAGAACATGAGAATAACATTTTTAGATAATACCCTAAAGATAAAACATCCCAATATTAAATTATAGATTTAAATATTGGCAGTTATTAAGACATGAATCAAAGAACATGATACATGATAGTTTATAAATGGAATAAGATATGAAATTCGTGGAATACACATAGTCTTATAAAATTTTCTGCCAAGGCTACCAACCAATGTGAGAATAATATGATAGGATTGGGATATTCATCTGTGTACCAACATCTGGAAAGAAATGAGATCCCCATATACCCTATAGTTATAATATTACAATGACCACCGATTTACCATATTACATTGGTCACAAGATGAACACATGTGTACCATTTTATTTTGGGATTAGTCTGGCCACCTGTGTACCCTTTGAGATCATAGAAAATTTATCATGTCTCAGTGCATTATAGGGAGATATAGTTCCCACCCAACAAAAAATGAAATAATACATATGTGTTCTACAATAATGTAAATAATTATTCATATCAGAACCAAAACAAATAAAGGGGGTTCATACCCATTTCATCATAACATAACACATGGAAAATAATCATAATTCATAAAAAATATTCTATCATGAACATAAACCATCCATAAAAAATAATAAAAATGGTATCCTTGGATTATATCCCTAACAAGGAATAGGTAACAAAAAATAATTTCTTCTTAGATAAAAAATAATTTAAATAAATATTTTTAGTACATTTATATATAAAGATATACCTTTTTCTATGAAAAAGAAAATTTTTATATCATAATACTTTTTGAAAAAAAATATTCTTAAATAACCATTAAAAATTATAATGGAATCATTTAAAACTATTTTAAACACATTATAAAACATAAAATATTTTAAAAAATACTTTTACTTGAAAATCATCATAAAATAAACTTTTAAAACATATTTGAAAACATTTTAAAAAAATATAATTTCCAAAGAACATCGATTTTTGACCAAAAAAGAAACATGGAATTATATTTTAAAAAAATTATAATAATTATATTATTTATTATATAATAGATAAATAGTACAATTAAATGAATATATCATGAATAAATATTTAATTAGAAAATTTGTAATAATTATTAAGAGATTAATCATATTATTTTCTTAATAGAATCATAAACAAAAATGATCCAGATAAATGACAAGATTGTAGGAATAAACTCTTACCTCTTTAGTAATATTGAATAATAAACACCATTAAAATATAGAATCAAATTTATATGAAAATACACATTATTTTAACTATAATGATAATATAATATATTAATGTTCAGTACATACACCACAAAAAAATCAGTAGTGAATATGGCATAAGTCTCGTAGAAATAAAAGTGAGACTATAAATCTCTATACCTAAAATTATGCACTTCCTTCATACAAATTCAAACCTACTATACAATAATAAAATTCATATTATAAATAAATCCGAGAAAAATATTCATATATATATATATAACCATATATTATTTAATTATAATTTTTTATTACTCTCCTATTAACAATTCCATGTAAATGTTATGATTCAATTAATAACCATGTTATTTTACATACATGTTTTGACATGAAATTATTTTTCATCAATATTAGATCTTCAGTTAATCAAATAAATAATTATATCCATGGTATAAATATCATATATATTCATTATATATATATATATATTTATTTATTTATTTATTCATAAAACTTTTATGCAATTAATAAAATACATCATTCATCGAGATAGTGGGTTCTACATGCGCATGTACATTACTTTAATTTTACTATTAGATTAAATAAATAAAATAAAATAATATATTATAATTATAAAATAATTTTTATTTATTATATATCACATAATTTTATTAAAATCATCCTTACAACAATCGATGTAAAGCGTGAATGAGTCAAATCACTACATGAGATGGTATACCATTGTACGCATGAACTACATTATCATATTCCCTCAAAATGGAAACCATGACTGTATGTGTGATATAATAATTATAGTATCATCCAAGAATCATAAAAATAATATATATCATATATAGTAAATAAATTAATCAATATTCCCAACCATTAATGTTGGGAATAATATTAACTCAGGATTTATTCTTATACACATTGCATCAGTTTTTCAGAATATTTCATACATTATATAAACATATGTGCTATGAAATATTAGTTTAGTGCCTTTGAAAACAAGGAACAAAATATTAAAAAATGGTTAAATATCTTAAAATTATCCTATCAGGATCATCTACTTTAGTATCACAACCTAAATAATTTCTTTATGTCCTAGGGGAATGAAACATATGATAATTGTGATATTAGAATCTTAGTAAAGGTAATTAAGGAAATTATTCGCAAAATATAAGAATAAGAATATAAAAACATGAAAATTACTATTGAAAATTAATCGTTAGACAAAAAAAGGCCAAATAATGAGTCATGTAGTAAATCATAGAAATTTAAATGACATAAATATTAAATGTACTCAAATCATGAGAAAAATGTATTGGCATAAAAACTAAAATTATGGAAAACACAAAAGCATAGAAAATCATTTAATTAGTAGTAAAGGATATTTACCAAGACTTTAATAGTCGAATTGTTTCACTCCTCAAACCTTCGTAGTAGTAAATATTCACTCCCATAATTATCATGGTAGAAAAAGTCCTTTACTGAACCCGTTTCACTTCTGATTATAGTTATGAATTACTGAAACGAGGTCACCTTCCATTCTAGTATTTTCTATCTATTGAGATATAAATCATTGATAAATTCATTGGAGGTAGATATAGGTCCCACTTATTAAATAATTAGAACTATAAAAATATGTTCCACAAGAACATAAATCAAATAAAAACCAACAAAAAATGGTTTTCATAAATACTTCAGCATAATAGAACTTATGGAAAAGAAATTAGTTTCATAATTATCATGACTTCATAAAAAACTATTAATATGAATAAGAATAATTTTATCCTTGGTTCATATCTACAGTAAATAACAATTACCACCAAATAATGTCATATTAAATGGAAAATGATTTTGAAATAACATTTCAAATAATCCTCGAGAAAAATATCATTTCCACTTCGAAAAATAATTCTTAAATCATAATACATTTATAAAACCTTATTCAATTAAAATTATATTTAAAACATATAATTTAAACTTCTAAATCAGTTTAAACATATTTTAAATCCCTTTATTTTAAAATTCATGGAAGTCCATTTAAAATAATTTTAAAAAATATTTAGAAAATTATATTTTAAAGGAACAAAGATTTCTGATCAAATAGAGAATAAAATTACATGAAACAAATAATATCATGAGAATAAGGATATTAATGATACAAAATATCAAAAAAAATATAAACCTCACAAAATAATATAGGTGCATAACATAACATGTGTCTCAATGAATTTAAATTGAGAAAAAATTATCTTACTAAATTTCTTAATTTTGAAATGTAAACCACATGAAAATGATATAATAAAATGGATATGTGAATAAACAAAAAATTAATGAAAAGTACCATATAATAAATTTATTTTTATTATATACATCACACAAAATAAATGAGTTGTGAATATGGCCTCAGTCTCATAGAAATAACAGTGAGACTAGAAATCCACTTTCCTAGGTCTGATTTCCATTATACGTATCCTAACTAATTACATAATATTTTAAATACCATTATTAAATTATTAAATATTTGTATTCTAATTTACAATATCATATATGATCATATTATAACCCTTTTGTTAAGTAATGATTCATTATTACTCTTCTTTCAAGGGTCAACTCCTTCATTTTCCATTGCATGTTTTGTTGTAAGTATCTATTCATGAACATAGGATATAGTTCATTATTTACCAGAATGATATTAAGATAATATATATCATTTTTTTCTTTCTATAAATTTATATAATCATTATTTAATTTTTATCATCGAGAGTGAATCACATCGCATCGTGGAGATGGTTGGTTGTACATACACACGAGCGATGGTATCATTCCTTTAATGGTGAAATGATAAGGAAGTGAATGGTATATAATATATTATAGACCCAAAATTATTGAATAATTTTCATATATATATTTTCTTCATTTATTATAGACATCCATGTAAAGTGGTGAGGAAAACAATATTACAAAATGTCATTGAGACGGTAGGTCGTACGTACGAATGAACAATGATTTTATTTTTTGTAGGATGGTTAAAAGGTGGAATATGGTTATTAGATCTTCATAATAACATCTAAAAATAAATATTTTACCTAATTTATTAATTAATAATAGAAAAAACACTAGATGAAGATGTAGAAGTAGAAATAATATTAATAGATTTGGTAAAGGATATTACCTCTTCTTTAGCAATCTCCCTCTAGATCCTCTTAAGGACACTAGAGTTTGTCATTTGAGAAGACGGACACCTCTAAAATGTTACTAGGTAAATCAAGAAGAGAAATTGGTAGGGTTTTGGAAAATATATAATGATCAAAGTGATGTGATGAAATGAGGGAGGAGGTGCCCTTTTAAAATAGGGGTGAGGGGAACTTTTGGAAACTCTAAAAATATTAAATAAATATATATTCATTTTCAATTCCAAATGAATTCAAATTGAGTTATTCAGATGATAGTATAAATATGGGTCCAAATCCATCGAACCAAAATTTATTTGAATAGGATTCTTTTAAAATCAAACTTTATCATTTTTATTAACCCTCGGTTAACCTATTTTAAATTTTAACTATGATAACTAGAGTTTCATTAATAAAATATAGATATTATGACATAAAAATTTACAATTAAACAAAAAAAATTAAATTAATGTTATTTTGGACCATATATAATCATCCTTTCAGTTTTTTAATATTTTTATGATTTATAAATAATTTCATAAAATATTATTTTTAACTGATTTTTATGTTTTTCCCTGTATTATTTTTTTTACATTATATTATCCTCTTTTGAAACTATTCATTCTCTGAATAATAAAAAATATCATTATGGCATGATATCTTTGAAACAATTCCATTTACTCATCCCTAACTTGTCAAAGGCATACAAAAAAATTTTGTACGACATTGATTAATTCAAATTATATTTATTTGAACATTTTAAATATGATTTCTTTGATATTTCCATTAATTAAACAATTAATGCATCATTATTGCATAATCGACTAAATTATTTTTTTTAATTTCATAAAAATTAATAAATATACTATGGTAAATAAAAAAATTGTCTTTGAAATGAATACTTATAGTCCAATTTATCTTCTATACAACTATATATTAAAAATTATTTAGTTATTAAAAATATGTTTATGAAATCTTTAACTTTCCATTAAATAAAATACAATATGTCTTACTCTCATCCATGTGTCTTAAAATTTTATAATTCTGGCTTAATGATGATTTTGGTATAAACCCATTCATACAAAGAAATGAGGAAATGATTTAAGGTAATTTAACAATATTTGTAATATTATTTCATACCCTTAATTACCTGATTTACCTTTTATAGTGCTAATAAAAAAATTTAACTTAATATAGATAATTTCAATAAAGAAACCTATTTTCATAATTTAGACCAAATTATTCTAAATATGTAATAATGTTTCCAAATTAGAAACATAGATTTTTTTGTATTAGTTTAAAATCAATCTCGTTGATGGAATGAGAAAAAAGGTTTTTGAAGTTAAAATTTTCATTTGATTGAAAAAAATTTATATAAAAATTTAATGTGAAATTGAATCCAGTGACCTACTATGTATTATATGATTAAAATTATTCTAATTATACTTTATAACAAAATATAAATGTAGTTTAACACTATCGATTACGTAGAAAAACGTTGTCTTCAATAAAAATGAAATATTTTATTTCTATTAATAAAAACATGATACTTATTGGAAAAACAACAAAAAGTAAACCAAGGTAAATTTTCATATTACTAATTAAATGAAATATTTTATTTTTTTAAAATATAATATCAAAAAGGGTCAAAATTTTTATTTAAAATGGGTTCTCTATTAAAAGGTGATAAAATTACCCTTTTGAAAAATATAGGTTTTTATTCACTAAATATTTATCATTCTTATCATATGCCTATAAAACGAATTTAGTAAATATCACAAATATTTTATTGACTATTTAACATATATATTATAGTAATATGATTCACTAATTTTAATTATTTTATTTTCTTATGACAAAATGTGTTTGCAATAAACAAATAAAAATATTTTCTCTATATTCAATTTTTATAGATTTTCATTTATAATTAATTAGTTACCAATGAATTATTCTATAAATCATATAATTTCAAACGTTAGTCAATATTATTAATAAATTATGATTTAATGTCTAATTTATATCTTATTATAACAAATAATAATATTTTCCTAATATATTGTTGTTTAGTAAAATATGATCTTCTGTGTAACACAAGATATCGATAACAACCCAAGATTTTATGGTTTTTATGTTCTTAAATAATTTCAAATCATTTTATAGCATAAATTTCACAAACAAATATATTTAATATATTATAAATCTTATTATGTCACATAGATACCATAAAAAACATTATAAATGAATAATGAATTAAATAAGAGGTTTTTTCTAGAAATTAAGGATCACATACGAATGGAATAGTAACTTGGCCTTTTGAATAGTAATGTGACCCTTAATAACATTAATTCAAAAAATTTAATAGAAACATCATCTATATAAGTTTAAATAATATTTAGGCATCTAATAAATGGAAATATGATATTATTATAACATTGTATATGTATATAAATATATTTGAAATTATTAATTATGTATTGATATTTACAGACAACATAAATTACTATTTTCAATTTTATAATTAATAAAATAATTTAAATGATATATTATTTTGGTAAAATAATATCATAAATTAATAATTTTATGTCTTATTATTGTAAGATAATTTTATGAGAACTTAGTTAATTTTTAAATGGGTTGTAAAATCAGTAGTAATTTTAAAATTATTATTATTTAGTAAATGATGATTTTAATTAACAATAAAATTTCTCATATTTTTAACATTATTTTCTTAAAATGGAGTTTATTTTTTAATTCAAGACATTTAAAAATGTTTAGGGTGAATTTTTTATATTTTATGAAATAATTGAATTTTTTGAATAGTGAAACACATTATTTTTTAGTATATATTCATTATATATAAAATAAATTGTTACATAAGCCATGGCTATTGTATGCACCCTTGTTTAGAAATCACATGCACAAATTACTATATTTGGTCACAATATTCATCACTATTTCTTATCTTCAGCGAAAATAATAATATATTGAATAAAATATTCAAAAAAACACTCCTCCCCTCTACTATCAACGTCACCCCTCACCACCCCTTCTCCTCACACATCCAAAGCCATGGATAATGTTGGTATTTTTACCATTCCATTTCCCAACCCTCTCCCCCACAATCTAGTCTTTATGGTCTCACTAAAATGTGATTACTACGTCCCTTAAGGAGGTTCTCAAGGAGAAAATTTAAAGAGGTAAATCCATTTTAGATCTCTTTCAATTTTTTTATTTAATTAATTATTATTAAATACATACCCCTTTAATAAAAACATGAATTTAAACTCATGTATCTTATATATAATTTAATTTTATAATTGTAATTTAATATTTTCCATCATACCCCTTCTCCTCTCCATTTTATTCTAAAATTTTAAACATCGTATGTGAGGTGCTGATTTACCATCGTCGTGGATAAAATGTTTTCGTCATTCAATTACACTTTTATGGAGGTTCAAAAAACCATTTTTATTATTAAAATAAACTATAATATATTTATCAAAACTTATTCAAGATTATAGAACTTATTTATACACATAATATGAATTTATAAGATAAAACAAATTTGTGATAATCGAAAAAATGCCAAAATAAACTAAACAATTATCACTAACATTTTTTAAAGTGATTCATAATCAAAACATATTACCAAATTAAATATATATATCCATTAAATATTATTTAATTCTATTAATAACATATAATTTTAATTCTGGGAAACTATTCATATTTTACATTATTTTTCATTAATATATACAAGTAAATTGATCTTGAAAACCACTGAAACAAACACCCCTAGACTATAAAATTGTATGTTATAAATCATAAAAAATGCCTAATTGAAACTATTAAAATTATACTAAAAATAATACATGTATACAGGGTTTTTAATAAATTAATTAATTTGTTGAATCTTGTTATCGAGAGCATTAATATCATAGGCAGAACAAATTTGGACATAAGGTAAGTGCCTTTTTCTCAATTTCCATTTCATTGAGTCTTGCATGGAATTGTACAAGAAATCTTTTTTTTGTGTATCTACTATCTATTTGAGACAATTTTTTATTTTAAGGTATATTTATATTAAATAACCATATTCTTGTATTAGTGATGTGATTACTTTTTTAGTTTTAAACAATTTTACATGCAGAGTTTATTTTAAATGTTGATTTGGCTAGGGAAATATTGATGAATCGGTATCCTTTACTCAATATGGATATTGAAATGGAATATTTTTTTTTAATTAAAACTATCTATGAAGAATTATTGTAACATTCAGTGATGGGAGAGGCTCGTTATAGCCCCTACAGGCATAGACAGGTCCCATGATACAAAACAGTTGGCAACAAAACATTTGTGCTTGTTTCCAAATAGAATCAAAAGTGTATCTACCCAAAGACATAAACCGTCTTGATGGTATTATGGTTAATTTGAAACATACATGAAGTCTAAATAATAATCATTTTCTATATTCATTATTTAGATATTAATTTCAATGTTTTTTTCACTTTGAAAAAATCTATGGATGCATTATCATTCTCTATGTACTGATGGAATGTTATTAAAAAATTACTTACCTTGCCATAATTTCTATTATTAATTGTCTTTATTTAAATTATTGTTTTTTATATAACCCTTACTAGGTGTTTGATCTCACCCTTTTATTTATTTTCAATCCCCTAGTTGTGAATATTAAATCATTGAATAAGTGACATGAAGTAGTTTATTTTATTTCGTTATGTTCTATGATTAATTTTCAATGTAATAAGGGAATAATTTATGTATCTATTTTCTTATAGACATCCAAACTAATCAATCCATGGCAGTGTGATCTCTTGTATATATTCCATTGTAATAATATGACCACCAACTCTATGCTACATGGGTGGTGGTTTATACAGCTACTATCAAAGAAAGTATAGTATAGCCCTTTGGAAATATATTTAAAAGACATAGTTTAGGAAAGATATTAATAAGATAGACTTTATGGAAAGTAATAGAATAACATCTTAGAGATTTGTTGAGGTATATATTGCATGGGTCTTCTATAAAATACTTTTATGTCTAGATACTACAAGTGGATTTGGTTTTGGTATATATGTATCTAGGGGTAACAACTCTGACAAAGAGTCTCGGGCTTGACCCGAGGTAACCGACTACATGAAAACAAGTAATATTGTGTAACTTTTTGAATCTCTTGGGAGATATGCTTGGGATAATTCACGTTTTCTTTAAAAATCATTATGAATGATATAAAGGTAAATATTTCCCCAATAAACCCATGTTATGATTATGAGGTAGGAAATGATTAAATTTTTTATTTTTGTCAAGTTATTTTCTTGATAAAAATTTTGAATCATGATTTATAACCTAATTTTGTGTATTCTATTTTCTATAAATAGATCAAAATTTAAGGAAAAGAATCAATACTCATAGACATTGTAGGGAATCCCCATTGAGAAATTCCACACAGTTAGTGTTGGCGCTGAGTAGATCATGACCATATTAGAAAATCTTACTCAGTGTATGATGAATAACCATACTACACATATGTTTGATCATTTCATGTGTGTAGATGCCAAAAAACTCTCAACGGCTGAAGGATGTTTTGGCGCGACAAAGCGAAGCCATATTTGGACCTGGTGATCCATTCTGGGGCCCGGAGGGGCCGTATGAAAAACATTCTGTGTTTCATAAAAAATATATCTCGCACAAAAAACTGTGGTATTCATGACAGTTTTCTGCACAGGAGTGGAAATTTCTGTGCCACCAACTGTGAGGGTGGAAAGTTTCACGCATCCACCCAGCACAGTTGCATTTTCATGCTGCCGACACCGGCGTGCAAAATTCTGTGGGGCCAATTTCCGCGCAGATCCAATGACCTCAAGGTCCTATAAATAGAAGGGTTCCCCTTCGACTTCTGAGGGATGAAGAATCTAAATCATCTCCATTTCATGAAATCCACCTCTCGTGCGGGCAAAAGATGGCTTTCAGGTACGGGGTTTTCGCACCAAGTTGCCCAAGGGCTGAGTTCGCGCGGGAGCCTTCTAGCTTAACCCACATCCAAATCCCTTTGAGTCCCATTCCCTATATGGAATCCCTTCCATTTGTGAACATCCCTTCAAATATCATGCAACACCGTCCAATTGTGCGCGTCCTAGATTCCTTTTTCACAATACCTGCCAATTGTGCCCCTCCCAGAGTCCTTGCGTGCACTCCCTTCCAATTGCGCACAACCCCCATTCCTTGCACTCAATCCTTTGTAATTGTACATAACCCCATTCCTTGCACACAATCCGTTACAATTGCGTGCAACCCATACTCCTTGCGTACAGTCCCTACCAGTTGCGTATGAAACCTCCACTCTACTTTACGCGCCAATATCCCTCAATTTCGCACCAACCTGGTCTTTTCCGCACAATTGTGCCTATTGAGTTCCAATTGCGCGCAATCCACCGAGACCCCTAACCATGGAATTTTCCCCACTACTTATGCATTTATGTGTAACCCATCCTCCTAAGGTGTGCTCTTTCGCAAGTGTTCAATGCCCCTCTTCCGGACATCATTTTTGGGTGCCTCTTACGCCCTAAACATCTCCATCATACTCCCTTTTCTCATACAACCCTCTAGGATCGTATTAATTAATTTCAAAGTCCCTTGGGTGGTATATCACATTGTGTTTCCTCTCCTCATGCTTCTTTTCATAGTAACGCTAACAGATACAACTTTTTCGCATAGCCACGCTAATGTGTACCCCCAATGGGATCACCTCACGTCACCCCTCAATCACCGTGTTGCATGTCCCTTCCCTTCAACAAGGTGCAGAGGGTACTAGTTATGTATATCCTAGGGGTAAGGAGTGAACCCCCCTTTTCCATACTGCAGGATGTTAAACTACCAAGCAGCATCGTCCTCAGCACATGTCGTTAAACAGTGACCTCATCCCATGAATCCTATGTGAGGTCCCCCACCATGGTCATTCGGCACGTCCACTCGTCTCGATGAGAGTGAAATCTTCCTCACATAGAATGAGATCCTCTTTGATGAGGTGGCGCCTATCCGTGGGGAAGGGAAACCACCTGGGTGTAAGCCCGTGGCCTTTATTGTAGGAGGTATCACCACTGCTCCTCCTATCTTTTTTGGTTCCCAAGGCCGACAAAGGGCGTGATGGGGAATGGTGTTCCTCCTCTCTTTTGTGATGAATCCCTCGCTCATTGGGATTTTTCACCATTGGGCCTCTATCCTAGAGTAAGTCCCAACCTCCATCTATCTGGGATTCTAACCACCTGTAAAACCTTATTTCCTCTTTGGTTCGCTAACCACGCATAAGCCCCACTCCACTTCCCATAGATTCACCTTTCGCGATGTGATCGTCATGTCTCCGATGCCTCTTATTCCTCATACCGAGCATGAATCACGTGAGATTAGAGTAAGCATTGGCCATGGCATCCTCTCTTGGCCGCCTAGAGTGTAAGCCCTACACCACCTGAACTATGAGGTCTTTGATCCTTTCCAAGGTAAGGTACGTAGGAAGCCTCCCTGAGGTTCAAACCCACCACCCATTTTTTCCGACCCCCTACACGTTGGTTCACCAAACTCCAACATGAATTGTGTGTATTTTGATCCATCACTACTGGAAATGCAAGATTTCCCAATAGTTCTGCAACCCGTAGGGAAGTAAGCCATTGGGAAAAGTTTTTCCCAATGGTTTATAGTGAACCGTTGGGATAGGGTGCTGAAAATTACCCTATCCCAACGGTTTTCAAGAACCGTTGGGAAATCTTTTTCCCAACAGTTTACAACCATTGGGAAATAGTGCACAAATTTATCAGGTTTTTCCCTAACGGTTTACCAAACCGTTTGGAAAAACCAAACATATCCTCTTTCCCAATGGTTATCCAAACCGTTGGGAAATCTTTTTCCCAACGGTTTGGATAACCATTGGGAAAAACCCAATATATTCTCTTTCCCAACGGTTTAGAACCATTGGGAGAAGTGTTTAACAACGATTCATAGAACCGTTGGTAAAACAAGGCCTATACATTCTATGACAATAGGTCAAAACTGTTGGCATAGCCTCTGCTAGGCAAATTGCACAGCAGCTCTGCAATTTACCCAGCAGATATCCAATTTTCCCACAAGGTCTCATTTTTCATTTTCAATCCAGTTTTTGTACCTGCAATAAACTAACAAATACATATCCAATTATTGTACCTACAATAACCAAATAACAATTACATATAGAGAACAAATTCATACACATTTAGCATATCATGGTGGAACTATAGACATCCATAATTAAATAATAATTCATAATGTAATTATAATTTAGATGACAATTATATGTGGAATCCGGAAGTCAATTCATAATTTGATCGGTTTTTTGTATACCATATATTTTTACTTGAAATAATGTCCATTTTAAACATAATACATACACCTGGTAAGCTACCGGCCACACCGCGCCTCGGATTGAGGCGGGGTTGACCTGTACACGTCACATATGACCCATGGATCGTTGTTCTAATATATCAACACAATCTGAATGCGTTTGTTAGGTTTTCCGTATGCCAGTTGATGTTTTTCAATTATAATGACGTACTTTTGAAACAAAAGGCAGACACTTTGAGTGGTGCCAGCCACAACGCACCTCGGATTGAGGCAGCGTTGACTCATACACGTCACATATGACCCATGGATCTTTCTCCTAATGTTTCAATGGAAAACTAATGTGTTTGGTCGGTTTTCCGTATATACTTAAATTGTTGTCCATTTTAAGCAAAAGACAGACACTTTGAGTGGTTTCGGCCACACCGTGCCTCGGATTGAGGCGGGGTTGACTCGTACACATTACATATGACCCATGGATCGTTGTGCTAAAGTATCGACACAATCCGAATGTGTTTGGTCAGTTTTCCGTTTGCCAGTTGGTGTTTTTCACTTCAAATGACGTCCTTTTGAAACAGAAGACACACACTTTGAGTGGTGGCGGCCACACCGCACCTCGGATTGAGGCGGGGTTGACTCGTACACATCCCATATGACCCATGGAATGTTGTGCTAATGTATCGACACAATCCGAATGCATTTGGTTAGTTTTCTGTATGCCAGTTGATGTTTTTCAATTAAAATGACGTACTTTTGAAACAAAAGGCTGACACTTTGAGTGGTTCCGACCACACTGCGCCTCGGATTGAGTCAGGGTTTACTCGTACACGTCACATATGACCCATGGATCGTTGTTCTAAAGTATCGACACAATCCGAATGTGTTTGGTCGGTTTTCCATATGTACTTAAATTGTTGTCCATTTTAAGCAAAAGACAGACACTTTGAGTGGTGGAGGCAACACCGCGTCTTGGATTGAGGCAGGGTTGACTCGTACACATCACATATGATCCATGGAACGTTTTTCTAAAGTATCGACACAATCCGAATGCGTTTGGTCGGTTTTCTGTATGCCAGTTGATGTATTTCACTTCAAATGACGTCCTTTTGAAACAGAAGACAGACACTTTGAGTGGTGGCGGCCACACCGTGCCTTGGATTGAGGCTGGGTTGACTCGTACACATCACATATGACCCATGGATCGTTCTCCTAAAGTTTCAATGGAAACCGAATGCGTTTGGTCAGTTTTCCATATGTACTTAAATTTTTGTCCATTTTAAGAAAAAGACAGACACTTTGAGTGGTGGCAGCCACACTGCGCCTCGGATTGAGGCGGGGTTGACTCGTACACGTCACATATGACACATGGATCGTTGTGCTAAAGTATCGACATAATCCGAATGTGTTTGGTCGGCTTTCTATATGACAGTTGATGTATTTCACTTCAAATGACGTCCTTTTGAAACAGAAGACATACACTTTGAGAGGTGGCGGCCACACCATGCCTCGGATTGAGACGGGGTTGACTTGTACACTTCACATATGACCCATGGATCATTGTGATAATGTGTCGACACAATCTGAATGCGTTTGGTAGGTTTTTCGTATGTCAATTGATGTTTTTCAATTAAAATGACGTACTTTTGTAACAAAAGGCAGACACATTGAGTGGTTTCGGCCACACCACGCCTTGGATTGAGGCAGCGTTGACTCGTACACGTCACATCTGACCCATGCATCGTTCTCCTAAAGTTTCAATGGAAACCGAATGCGTTTGGTCAGTTTTCCGTATGTACATAAATTGTTGTCCATTTAAAAAAAAAGACAGGCACTTTGAGTGGTGGCGGCCAAACCACGTCTCGGATTGAGGCGGGGTTAACTCTTACACATCAAATATGACCCATGGATCGTTGTGCTAAAGTATCGACACAATCCGAATGCCTTTGTTCAGTTTTCTGTATGCCAGTTGATGTTTTTCACTTCAAATGACGTCTTTTAGAAACAGAAGACATAAACTTTGAGTGGTGGCGGCCACACCGTGCCTCGGATTGAGGCGGGGTTGACTCGTACACATCACATATAACCCATGGATCGTTGTGCTAATGTATCGACACAATTTGAATGCGTTTGGTCAGTTTTCCGTATGCCAGTTGATGTTTTTCAATTAAAATGACGTACTTTTGAATCAAAGGGCAGACACTTTGAGTGGTTCCGGCCACACCACGCCTCGGATTGAGGCGGGTTTGACTCGTACACGTCACATATGACACATGGATCATAGTTCTAAAGTATCGACACAATACGAATGCGTTTGGTCGGTTTTGCGTATGTACTTAAATTGTTGTCCATTTTAAGAAAAAGACAGACACTTTGAGTGGTGGCAGCCACACCGCGCCTCGGATTGAGTAGGGGTTGACTTGTACACGTCACATATGACCCATGGATCGTTTTTCTAATGTATCGACAAAATCCGAATGCGTTTGGTGGGTTTTCCGTATTCCAGTTGATGTATTTCACTTCAAATGACGTCCTTCTAAAACAGAAGACAGACACTTTGAGTGGTGGCAGCCACACCGCACCTCGGATTGAGGCGGGGTTGACTCGTACACGTCACATATGACCCATGGATCGTTCTCCTAAAGTTTCAATGGAAACTGAATTCGTTTGGTCAGTTTTCCATATGTACTTAAATTATTGTCCATTTTAAGCAAAAGACAGACACTTTGAGTGGTGGCGGCCACACCGCGCCTCGGATTGAGGTGGGGTTGACTCGTACACATCACATATGACCCATGGATCATTGTGCTAAATTATCGACACAATCCGAATGCGTTTGGTCGGTTTTCCAATGCCAGTTGATGTATTTCACTTCAAATGACGTCATTTTAAAATAGAAGATAGACACTTTGAGTGGTGACGGCCACACCGCGCCTCGGATTGAGGCGGGGTTGACTCGTACACGTCACATATGACCCATGGATCGTTCTCCTAATGTTTCAATGGAAACCGAATGCGTTTGGTTGGTCTTCCGTATGTACTTAAATTGTTGTCCATTTTAAGCCAAAGACAGACACTTTGAGTGGTGGCGGCCACACCGCGCCTCGGATTGAGGTGGGGTTGACTCGTACACGTCACATAAGACCCATGGATCGTTGTGCTAAAGTGTCGACACAATCCGAATGTTTTTGGTCGGTTTTCCGTATGTCAGTTGATGTATTTCACTTCAAATGACGTCCTTTTGAAACAGAAGACAGACACTTTGAGTGGTGGCGGCCACACCGCGCCTCGGATTAAGGCGGGGTTGACTCGTACACGTCACATATGACCCATGTATCGTTGTTCTAATGTATCGACACAATCCGAATGCGTTTGGTCGGTTTTCCATATGTACTTAAAATGTTGTCCATTTTATGAGAATCCTTTGTGCGGGAGGTTGTTCGGTGTCCAAGGTAGAGGGTGGGGGGCTGTCTGGGGGGATGTCTGGGGGGCTATCCGGGGGGCTGTCTGGGGTCCAGGGAGGAGGGTGGCGGGGCCTGTGAGGGGGGCTATCCAGGGGGTGTTCGGGGGGTTGTCCGGGGTACAAGGAGGAGGGTGGGGGGGGCTGTCTGGGTGGCTGTCTGGGGGCTGTCTAGGGGGCTGTTCAGGGGGCTGTCTGGGGTCCAGGGAGGAGGGTGGGAGGGGCTGTCTGGGGGGCTGTATGGGGGGTTGTCCGGGGTCCAAGGAAGAGGGTGGGGGGCTGTCCAGGGGGCTGTCTGGGGGGTTGTCCGGGGGGTCGTCCGGGGTCCAGGGAGGAGGGTGGGGGGCTGTCTGGGGGGCTGTCTTGGGGGTTGTCCGGGGTCCAGGGAGGAGGGTGGGGGGTTGTCCAGGGTCTAGGAAGGAGGGGGGTTCCCAAACACACAACCACTAAAAGACAAAAACTTCCATAAAAACAGATAATATATAAAAATAACTCAACTACAATACTATACTACAAGTCTAGATAAAACCAACAACTAGAATAGATTAAATATCAAATCTCAGTAATATCAGTCAAAAATGTAATGTACCATCTTTTCCCACATCACCGTCACCATCATCACCATCATCATCATCACCCTCGTCCTCGTCTCCATCATCGTCCTCGCCCTCGCCCTCCTCCTCGTCCTCGCCCTCCTCCTCTCCCTCGCCACCCGCCTCGCCCTCCTCCTCTCCCTCCTCTTCCGCGTCAGACTCCTTGCCATCATCATCGTCAAGCTGTATATTGTCCTGACCACCACTAGAACTGCCACTTGGTGCACCATATATAGAACTTATCGACGACATATACTCATCAAAAGATGGGCTTGCCTCTCCTGGAAGTGTAGGACGTAGAACTTCAATAAATTTCATAAACGCATTGTTTGCCCTAGCTGACTGTTCTTCCGTCTCTATGGCCCTTTTCTCAGCCTGTTCTGCCTGTTCCCTAACTTGCTACACCTCGGTGGAACTACAACTCATACCTGAGGAGGGCCAATACCTCGTCGGGGCTATCCTAAGTCGGCAGCGTACTCTGCCAGATTGCTCCTCTCCCAACACCTGATGTAAGTGATCTGTTGGCCCAAAATTGTCTGGTTCTTGAGCATCGAGGGCCTATAAAGCCGCATGTTACAAATATAATTATATCATTAAGATACAAAATATATATTAACAAATAAATTCAATAGATTAAAACTTACAATCTGTTGCTGAGTCGCTTCGTTGACGGCACTTCCATCCTTTTTTCGTCTACTCAAGCAAAACAGTTGTGCTCGAGGCACGCATCCTTCGATATTTTTTATTTGCCTCTACAATGACATTGAAAACTAAAGTTATATGAAAACATTAGCAAACTATTCAATAATTGAAGAAATAAAAGAAAGTGTAAGCCGTAAAGAAAACTTATAAACAATTGTTATACCTGCTTCCTCTCATGATCAGGCATCGTAGTGCGTCCCAGTGCGTGGAGGTATTTTTTGAATCAATGTTCTTTTTATTTTTTCCAGATGATTCCCAAATAAAATTCAAAAATTCAAAAAATATTATTAATGAAAAACATGAATGTTATTATTTAAATACCTCAAATTTTATTAATACCTTAAACTGGGTACTCGTCCAATGAGTAATCATCTAATAATACTGATCTATATGACAATCATCCACAACTGGTGCCGCCTCTAACTCAGTGCCAACTCTAGAACGCTAGCCCATATACAACTCATGATTTTAGGATCTCCAAAGCTCGCCTAAATCCTTTAGACGTTCCGATCATGCACCCTCACCATTGGGAAAATTAAATCGAAGCTGAAATCAAAATATTAATTCATATAAATACAAAAATAATTCATGGAATTAAATAGAAAAGATTTTTTTACCCATATCTCTGCCCAAGCTCTATCCTTGACCTAATGCGGAAAATGTCTCCATAATAGCAGGCTGACGGGAATGATGTCGGAGTATTTGGAAAGCGTCTCCAAAAAACACTGACATTGCTGCCCTATTTTCTCAACCATTTGGTTGTCTTCATTATAATCCACCATAACCTGTGTGTGGCGGTTCCACACCGAACGCATGCGTGTACGCCCCCGCCCATGCCTCCTGTCAGTATATGTATCTGTCATGAAATAAAAAAAAATATTTTATCAAAACATGTTATAATGAAAATAAATATTTCTATAAAAAAAATTAGGGTTCTATAAATATACTTGTGCTGGTCTGATCGTTGAGTGTCGCTGGATCCACAGAAACTGATGGAACACCCTGTGGTGGAACAGGAGTCGAAGACGATGGAATATAGAAGCTCAGAGAGACAGAAGTAGAAAGAAAAGAAGATGGGATAGCTGTCTAACCGGATGCTAACTGAGGAGTGGAAATCATAATGGGATGTGAAAATGATGGGCCAGAAGATGCAGATGGTAGCGAAAACAAGGGAGGCCTAAATATCCCATGTGTCTCTAACGACACACCGGGATCAGAATGTGGGAAGGATGACATGTCATTGGGAGGGGCAGGGTGTAGTCAGGTACGCGCAGCTGCTCGTCCACCTCTGGTACGAACCCTCCTTGTACCACCAGCCTGAGTACTAGGACCAGTACTAGGCTCCTTGTCGAATAACTATCAACGTATAGGTGGATCCTACAAAAATGTTTACAAAAAAATTAATCACATGACATTATATATTCTTTAAATATATCAATTTGAAATAAAGTACTCACTGTAGGAACTAATGGTGGAATTCCCATCTCCGTCATTCGACGATTGTTCTCCATCATTTTTTTCCTTCGTCTCTCTTCAATTAGATCCATTTCCGGCTTTTGAAAACAAATATGTAATTAATTAGAAAAAGAAAACTAATGTGTAACCCAAAAAATGCAATTCAAATAAAATTTCAACCAATAAACATTGAAAATTCACATAATGGTCAATTAAGCTATCAATTGTTTTAGAAGAGCTTGAATGGATTTAATAAATCATACAAGTTGTAATGTTCACCAAGTAAGAAATATTGTTTGACTATGTTTGAATATAGTTCAATTACAAATTATAGAATGTAATTCAAATAAAACTGCAACCAATAAACATTGAAAATTCACATAATGGTCAAGTAAGATATCAATTGTTTTAGAGGAGCTTGAATGGATTTAATAAATCATACAAGTTGTAATGTTCACCAAGTTAGAAATATGTTTGACTATGTTTGAATACAGTTCAATTCCAAATTAGAAAATCCAATTCAAATTAAACTGCAACCAATAAACATTGAAAATTCACATAACGGTCAAGTCATCTAAAACATATTTTTGATCAATACTAGATCAATTTGAATATTACCAACCTTAACAACCCAACTCGAGGTAAACCAAAAGAATTGAGAACATGGATGAATGATTATATATATTTTTAACCACAACTTCAGGTTCACAACCAACTCTGAAAATTGAGCTATTTGAGTCATCAAAAGAAATAAATGGATTGGTTCCAATGTCACTAGGGACAGTGTCAATTCCATCATCACCATCATCAAAAATATGTCTTGGAATTACTTCAACTATGACACCAAATTCAGGTCGAAGTTGGTCTTTGACATAAAAAACTTGTTTATCCATTGATGCCAACACATATGGTTCTTCGGTAGCAAGAGTTCGAGTCATATTAATTACTCGAAATCCAAAATCATCAATAAATGTTCCATGTCTATTTATCGAATCAAACCAATGGCATTTCATCATTCTGACTCGTCCATGAGAGTAATAATCCAATATTATTATTTTCTCAATAAATCCATAATAACCCACATTTTCAAATCGTGTTCTACTATCTGATGCACTGGAATAACAATCTGTTGTGGCAGTAAACATAACACCATCATGTTGTGTTCTCATGTTTTTTACTCGTTCAGTGACAATAAATTTGTACCCATTGATAACAATTGATTTACAGTCACGAACCACGGTATTAGGACCAAAAGCCAAAGCTCTTATTTCCTCAGAGAAAGAGCCAGCAGACAAACTCAATACCTACAATATAAATGACTATTAAAGTTAATTAAATATTGATATAATTATTTTAAACATTAATTTTTTTATACCTTCAATTTTAACCAAGCAGAAAACTCTTTGCTATGAAAAGTCTCTCTCCTTTTCAACGATAAAGAACGATGATTCCTATTTATCATTGTTTTATGTTCCCTGTAGATAAAAAATATTAATTGTTTAACAGATATATATGTAAGATATACATAATCAATTTAGTTACCTGATATAGTCATCGAACAAATCATAGTTGAACAAAACTGTGCGATGTGCCATCTCCCGCTCTTCATGGCTTAATGTCTTCAATGTATATGATTCAGGAATTCCTCCTGTTTGAGGAAGTGATGGAAAACTTGGTTCAATTGTCTCATATTGTTCTTCTTCATTTCTCATTGGTCTGTTCAATATTGTAGTAAGATCGGACAAATACATCGAGCAGAAATCCATAAATTCTTGAGCCAAGTAACTGTTCACGATAGAACCTTCGGGATGATTTCTGTTTCGGACATAATACTTTAATGTGAACATATTTCTTTTAGTTGGATACATCCAATGAAATGAAACAGGTCCTCCGAGAAGTATTTCAGTGGGAATATGGATAGTCAGATGCAGCATGCATGTGAAAAAAGATGGAGGAAATATTTTCTCCAAATCACACAAAATTAATGGGGCATCTGTCAACATTTTTTACAATAAAGACTTGGACAACTTTTTAGCACAAAGATCTCTAAAAAAATGGCACAACTGATTAACAACCACCCTTACATTATTGGACAAAAGATGACGGATTGCTATTGGAAGCAACTCATGCAGTAGAACGTGATAATCATGAGTCTTCAAAGATTTTAGCTTCAACTCTCTTCTGTTGACCCGTTTAGATATGTTGCTTGAATAGCCATCAGGAACTCTAATAGTCTCTAATACTTCTATAAATTGTTTTTTTTGCAGGTTTCATCACATAAGAAGCACATTGAAGTTGCCATTTATTTTCACTAATACGTACAGGATGCAATTCAGGTCTGATTCCCCAATCCACCAAGTCACACCGAGATCGTAAATCATCTTATATCTTCCCCTTGACAATTAGAAGAACCGAAAGCAACATTTCGCATATATTTTTTTCAATATGAATTACGTCTAAGCAATGACATAACAAATTGGTTGACCAATAAGGCAAATCAAAAAAGATACTCTTCTTCCTCCAATTTTAACAGGTTTCAGTGGAAACATTCTTTCTCTTTACAAATTTCATTTGACCCTTCCCGAATGAAAAACTGAAATCTTTCAATTCATTAAGCATGTTAGTTCCAGACATACACTGAGGTGGATCATCGGTCTCTATGGTATTATCAAATCTTCGACGATTCATTCTATATGGATGATCCTTTGGAAAGAATCTTCGATGTCCCATAAAACTGAAACTACAGCGATGTTTTAGTCTTCTAGATCGTGTATTCTTCATAAAAACTGGACATGACAGTTTTCCCTTCGTGCTCCATCCAGACATCATTGCATAAGCCGAAAAATCATTGATCGTCCACATAAGCGCAGCACGCATCTGAAATATGTCTTTCGAACAAGCATCGTATGTGCGCACACCCACATCCCAAAAAAGTTTCAACTCTTTTATTAAAGGTTTCATGTACACATCAATATCAATGTCGGGATCAGAAGGACCAGATATGAGTATACTCATGAAAGTGAAAGGTTTTTTCATACACAACCATGGGGGAAGATTATAAATGTGTATAAAAACTGGCCATGAGCTGTGTGAAGTAAGCATCTACCCAAACAGATTAAAACCATCGCATGAAAGACCCAGCCTCACATTACGCACGTCAGCTGCAAAATCAGGATGTCGAGCATCAAATCTTTACCATGCAAATCCATCTTCAGGATGAACCAACTCATCATTAGTCTTCTTTCTCTCGGTATCATGCCATTTAATTTTTATTGATATGTCATCAGACATAAATAGATTCTGAAGTCTGGGGATCAATGGAAAGTGCCACATTACTTTTTGTGGAACGCGGGATGGTGTTCCATTAGATTTTGTCTTCCAGCGGGATGTGCCACATTTTATACAATCGTTTTGTTCAGCGGTTTCCTCCCAGAATAAACTGCAATCTTTCGGGCAAGCATGAATTTTGTTTCTTGAAAATCCAAGTACCTCAACTAACTTCCATGCCATATAGTGGTTTGAGGGAATATCTGCATCATCTGGAAGTAAATCCTTCAAGAGGGTAAGAATGTAATCGATTGCTGTATTATAAATTCCATACTTAGTTTTCCCATGAAACAATCGGATTAAAAATTCCAGCTTTTTCATTTTATCGCATTGTCGATATACTGAAGTCGTGGTAGCATCATTCAATTTTTTCACCCTATCAATATCATCATTTTCACTAGATTCATCAGATGTCCTCATATCAATGTCTTCTTGAGTCAAAATCCTTTCTTTTTCATGATGATGAATAAACGAAAACTGATCATCTAACAAATTCTCCATTCCAGTCCTTTCATTTCGATCATCACCAATTTGAGATTTCATTTTCTCCCCATTGTAATACCACACAAATTAGTTTGCTTGAAAACCATATTTGGTTATGTGGTAGCTGACTTATTCACGGCTCAACCAAGGTCTACCAACAAAATTGGAACATGGGCAGTGTATGCGACCACTATCTGAAGCATTGTGAAATGAAAAATCTATAAAGCTCTCCAAATTGTTTTGAAAATCTCTTGAGATCCGATCGGTTTCATACATCCAACTTCTGTCCATTCTGTAAAAAGAATTTATATAAGTCATTTTGTCATAAACAATTCAATATGATTGAACATTAATAGAAACTACATTTAAGTAAATGATAACGGAAGAAAATAGTCAAGGTATCAACTACACATGTGAAAAAAACATAAAAATGTGTTATTGAAAAAATGTAAAACCAACAAGAAATTAATGTGTTATATCACATCACAGCATGCCTCATCCCATAACCATATTAGTAGGGTATCATGAACATGAATAACATCAACCTTGTGCCATCCTCCTACCCTACATGACCCCAACCACATGCCACATCTTATTATAGCCTTATCACATCACACCTCATCGGAAAACACTAAGGAAATCATAGTACATCTCACCTGAAGACACATGGACAATCACATCACATCTTGCCTAAAAACACATGGTCACTCACTTTTGAAGGAAGAGTAGGGAAGACATGGTAGCTATCCAACCATATAACCACCATCCTAGATATTAAAAAAAATACCCATAACTCAAAACCTCTGATCGATGGTAAGTTTATCCAACTCTGGTTGAGAATGTGTAGAAATAACATAAAAATACATGATATATAGATAGCATAAAATACTCAACCTATGGGTTCACATTAACTACATAATCACACACTTCACTACTACCATAAAACACATAAACCACACCACCACCACACAAGACGCATAGCATTTCTCACTTTCATTTATAAGCCACTTCATTCACACTTACATTGTCCATTAATTTAATGTTAAATTAATTAAATCCATTTACCACACATCCATTTCTATTCCATATCATTTATTTAATATCTTGTTTTTTGGTTTTAACAGCATAATTTATTCCATAGATAACCAGGAAAATAATAAAACCACCACACAATAACTCACCATCTCACAATAACCATAGACACCATGTTACATCGACCAACCATATCACCAAAACAACCACATATCACAACAAAAATATTGCACATCACAAACCACCACACAACCAAAACCACCGCACAACCAAAACTATGAATCATTAAAATTAGAACACAATAAAGAGACACCGTGCCCTTATAAATGTAAATGTGTAATGAAAACATTAATTGGACATACACCGATATAGGGATTTGACTACACAATTCGTGAAACAATCATAAATTTTTAGAGAAACCCTAAAATTTGGGAATTAGGAAATCATTCGTAGAAGTAGATTCTTTATAACAGGTGGAACTAAAATATAGGAATCTAACCTGGTGGCTGGTGATCCGATGGAAGATGTGGGGATTGGGAAGTGATTCTGCCGAGGAATCGCTTCTGGAGAGCTTCTGGAGACAAGCGGAAGGCTCTGGATCCGCTTCTGAATCGCGGGGAGGCTGCTGCTAGCATTGGGGTATTTGGGGGTTTTTTCCCAACGATTCATAAAAACCATTGGGAAAAACCAGTCTTTCCCAACGGTTTCCTAAAACCATTGGGAAAAATAAGTTTTTCCCACCTTTTCCCAATGGTTTTATGAAACCCTTGGGAAAGTATGAATTTTCTCCACTTTTCCCAACAGTTTCATAAAACGGTTGGGAAAAGTCTCTTCTAAAATGTATTTCCCAACGGTTTATATAAACCGTTGGAAAAGACAGAATATACCAATGGTTTATTTGAACCGTTGGTAAACAACCGTTGGGAAAACTCCCATTTCCAATAGTGCATGCCAAGACGAGGTACGTAGGAAGCCTCCCTGAGGTTCAAGCCCAACACCCCATTGGTTTTGACCACCTTCATGTCGGTTCCCACCACCTGATCTACGTGGTCTTTGATCCTTTCCATGGTGAGGTACGTAGAAATCCTCCCTGAGGTTCAATTCCACCATCCATTGGTCTTGACCATCCTCACGCCAGTTCACCAACCACTTCTGAACTACGTGGTCTTTGATCCTTTCCAAGGTGAGGTATGTAGGAATCATCCCTGAGGTTCAAGACCAATACCCCATCGGTTCCGACCACCTTCACATCAAATCCCACCGCCTGAACTACATGGTCTTTGACCCTTTACAAGACGATGTACGTTGGAAGCCTCCCTGAGGTTCAAGCGCAACACCCCATTGGTTATGACCACCTTAACATCGGTTCCCACCACCTAAAATACATTTTATTTGATCCTTGACAAGACGAGGTACGTATGAAGCCTCCCTGAGGTTCAAGCCCACCATCCATTAGTCCCGAAAATTCTCACGTCGGTTCTCAAACCCTTCTGAACTACGTGGTCTTTGATCCTTTCCAAGGCGAGGTATGTATGATGCCTCCCTAAGGTTCAATCCCAACACCCCATTGGTTCTGACCAACTTCACGTCGGTTTTCCCAAACCCTTTCTGAACTACATCGACTTTGATCATTGCCAAGGTAAGGAAGCCTCCCTAAGGTTCAATCCCACCAACTATCTGGGCCCCTAGTCCTCTTTCAAGTTGGTTCACCCTCGTCCTACATGATGTTAAATTGTGGTCCTCAATCTGTGGTAAGTCTTTGTTCCCCCATTCAGCGGTAATCCATTTTCAACCTCATTCAGTGGAAATATATTGCAATACCCTTCACTAGGACCCACATCTTTGGTCCTTGATAGTGGCATCAGACCAACCCGGGCTACTAACCATGCATAATCCACATACGCATCATCGGGTTGTTGTCCTATGGGTACACCCCAATTCAAGCTCATCACCGGACCTTTCCCTCAAGCCTTTGTGTCTCGGGAAGGTCACACCCTAACCTAGATATTCCACTTCCTCCAAGTTCCACCCATTCATCCATTCTCATGGGCCACCTTCTTAAGTGTCCCACCGCCCTCCTAAACTATGCTGACTTTGATTCCCTGCCACGGGGATACGTAGGAAGTCTCTTTGAGACTCAATCCCAACATTACCATCATTATCACGATGGTTCCATCCCATTCACCACCCATTTCACTCAAAACCTCATAATCTATCTTGATTCTTACCCAGGCCGCCACATCTCGGTGAGGTCATGTCAACCCACCTACATCAGTGTGTCCTCCATGGGTTACACTCAATTGATCCAATGTAGTCAGCGTTCTGATTAGTCTCATCCATCTCCACTGGATGTTAAACTTATGGCATACCCTGTGTTAAACATGGGAAGCTGAGGAAAACCTCAGAGACATGCTTATGGAATATAATTTCTCACATTTGATGTGGGTTGCCTCGGGCTTCCGTGCCCTCATGAATCCCTATAATTAGGGATAGAAGACAGACGCCCCAGTATCCCAGTGCCCAGACATGCTAGTGATGCCCAACGTGACTACTCCCCCGACTGAAGGTTTCTACCCTGGCTTGACCCCTTGGAATGTCCTGATAGAAGAAACGTAAATAACTGGCATTAATGAAGATATGACACAAGGAAGAGTTTCACAAACAACATCTTATTTCTATAAGAGAGACCTAGATAAGGTAACGAGCTCTGAGGAGGAATCCATGGATAGAATAGTCAACATCCCATAATCCTGTTTTGACCAATGAGAAAACATCCCAGAATAAGCGACAGATGCCACCCACCTTTGGAAAGTGGGAATGTGGGGCAACAAAATTGCACCTTTGGTCCCCAAGAAGACGGACGAACGTGCCCCGATGAAAGCATCGAAAAAATAAATGGTGAACCTGACATGAAGATCTTCTCCTCAACATGGATATTAGTAGCTTTCGAGGCATTAGTTGATTAATGTGTCACTAGATCCAGCCATCCAGGGTTGGGTCCCACGAAGAAAATAGTGGTCCTAGCGTGAAACTCACCAGAAGTTGGGGCAGTTAAAACATTGGGCATCCCGATCTGCGATGTTGCCATCATGGACTTCTCTTACCGATCATGGGTGATGGGAGGACTCTGGGGCACTGGTCTTCGATTCCTTTTCCATTCAGCACTCATGAGTTAATCTCCCTGCTTTCAATAATCAGGTTGTAGCGTCCGTAACTCGATAACCACCCACCCACCGACGTAGGGGCAGGGGCGGTACCAATGTGGTAGTCCCACGTGGCGCCACCTCTTCCACAATGGCCTCTACACCCATGGTCTTGGGGTGCCCACACCCCATCTCCCCATCCAAGTTTATTCAACGGAGGGTAATCAACGACCTCGTGCACCATTACGAGGAGTATGGGATCATTCCTATGAGGGGATATGGCTCACCTAGATTTAGAGGTGTTTGCGCCTCTTCGTCAATGCCTCCCCCAAGGGCCACGCAGGGAGACAATGATCCCCACACCAACATATAATCATTTCGGGAGCCTGCCCCCGGAATGCCTCGATGACTCCCTTCCCTTCGCGGATGAGGTAGGTGATGTTCGGGCCAGCCCGGCCAGTGTCCCATTCCAGGGGCTCCCAGAGAGGACTCCCACTAGGTCTTGTCAGCGCCACCACCCAGTGTTAATTGTCGAGGAGCAGGTAAGCCATGCAACTGCACCATCGGCTCTAGTCCATCTAACCCTACACCAGGGTCGGGCGCAAGCCGAAGAGGATGCTCGCTGTGGCCCGAGCCACCGTGGACACATACCACTAAATCCCTGTTTATGATGAACATGGAAATTCATACGCCCGGCCTAGATCGAGGCCCCAACCACCCCATGGGAAGGCTGGGTCGACTCTCTTGATTGTTGGCATAGGTAGTGTCCACCGTGGACAAACCTGTGGCAATGACACACAGTACAGAGGTCCTCCTCGTACCACTACCATGGAGAACATGGAACTTCCCCGATACCAAGCTTGGCATGGAGGTTTTCCTCATGCCACCTTTAGTCCAAATGAGGTTCCTCCCCTTGGAAGTGACACTCAACACTGAAGTCTCTCCCGTTCCCACTACACCGGATATGGAGTCATTCCTCTCACAACATACTGTTGGTATTACGACGTTGCGCATCTGGTCACTCTTCAACGTGGGGACCCTCCCCATGTCTTCATAACTTCTGGCGAAGGTCCTCCCCACCTCAGCAACCAGAGAAGAAAATGACATCCTCACTTTATCAACCCATAGCATGGAGGTCCTACCAGTGTTCAGTTTGACTGGTACGAGGACCTTCCTTATACTGATGTCACTAGGGGTAGTAAATTTGGAGGTCCTTCCCATTCTCCTACCACCTCATGCAGAGGTCACACCTTCTCTTTCACTTCCCACAGAGGTCCTCCCCATATCCCTTTTGATATCTTTTCTGGTGCTCCCCACATCCCAGATTTTTCAGGTGGAATTCCTCCCCGTCCAAGCACAAGTATGGCCGAAGGGCCTCCTCATGTCAGAAATCTACCCTATCCAGAAGAGCCGTCTAGGGGTATGATGGCAGGTTGTGACCACCATAAGAAGGATTTGGGGATGGTCCGGGAAGAGATCAAATCAGTCTGCTTCTCAGACTCTGAAGCGGAATACGACTCAGTGTGAGAACCCTCCCCTCACTCATCCAAGTCTAGGGTTGGGGTAGGAACGAGGTGCATCAGCCTAGTACTCCTTGAAAGAGAGGTCCATCAGATTCCTACCTCCCTCCATAGGTATATCAGTATGATAAAATTTTGGCAACCCCACAGGTTACGGTTGTGCAATCACCGCCATCGTCTGTTAGGTCCACTAGGCTAGATACCTTGAGAGGGGGGGTGAATCAGGGTATGACATATTAAAAACAAATGCCCCATTTGATCTTGTTTTTCTTTTAGAAAAATCCCTCTTCTCTCTCCTTCCCATTGTAGAGTATGAATCAAACTTAAAGCCTTCACAAGACAAAACAATTATTACTTGGTTCACCCTCACTGGGCTACGTCCAAGGAGCATACACCAATAATGTGCTGATGTACCAATTATACTATAAGTGAACTTCTATTTACATGTTTGAAGCAGACTCACTATCCCTCCTGGTTTACAACCAATCACAATTTGGGATCTCACTGATCTCTCAACTGAAGTGTGCTCACTACTTCTTTAGAAGATCCACTCATAGTTTATATACCTGTAGGTCTCTTCATTATCTCTAATGAAATCTGCATCCTTAACTATTGATAGATGCTCTGTTGACATCCAAATTTCACCCGCAGATGAATATCACTTTGCACCAGGTGTACCGGGCAACTGCAATTTTTACGCGCAGCCCTTACTGCACCTTGCGCGAAATTCCCTTGCCTTCTGCGAAATCCATGTTTCGTGCAACCACTACATTTTACGCACAACCTCTACCCTGCCTTGCGCATAATGTTCTATTCTGGCGTGAAATTCACTTTTTGTGCAACACTTCCTTTTACATGAAACAACCTGCTTTTACATGCAGCCTTGGCTTTATGCACAACAGTATTCTTTTCGCGCAACCTCTACATTGCGTGCAAATAGTTGTTTTACGCGCAAACTTGTTGGTTTCGCGCAACTCCCTTGTGCACTCCAATTTCACATGCCAAAGCTTGGATACTATCTAAGACTTTATCTTTTCGAATTAGGGGGGTCACTTCCTATTTACAGGGAAAATTGACCCCTGTGCGGAAACCCTCCTCGAGCGCATAATTCTCTTCGAGCGCGAAAAACACATCTTCTGCTCAACACCATTTTTCGCAAATTGCTCCAATATTTCACGCACCTCAAGCCTTTTCCAATTTTAGAGCTTCTGATCTTGAAACACCACTATCGTGAAAAACTTCATCCCTCTGTTTCACGCATCCAACAAATATTTCACCCAACACTTTATTTTTCTGTGCATCGTGTTGATATTTCATGCAAAACGCTGACTTTTCACGCACCACTATATTTTTCGCGTACCACCCTGATTTTTTGCAAAAAACATTATTTTTCCGTGCACCACTCTAATTTTTCACACTCCTCCCTTTTCCAAAAAAAATCTCTCCATTTTCCGATTTTCTTGCCCAAAAATTTGGAAAACATTAGAATACTGTGCCACCTTATATCTGATCTTTTTGTACCACCTCCAGATCGTCCATTCCTTTGTCGAGGTTCTTAAATCAATCATGGATTGTTTAAATCATCCCTTGAACCTTAAAAATCACCATGTAAAACCCCTTTATCAAAAAACTCATACATCATGGTCCACTTTGTCAATAAACACAACACGGAGGCCCACTTTGTCAACAAACACAATCACTTCAAAAATATTCCAATGATACCTTGAGGTATTTTTGCTCATCATCATCACAAAAAGAACTATTTACCTCGACTAGAGATCATGGAGAGTTGTTCTGGGGACCAATGGCAGGCGAGCAACAGCGTGACCTATCGCTAGTAGACCTAGCCCCTGCAGCAGGAACTGTGGCCATCAGCCCGTCTTATCGCGACGTAGCGGTGAGGTCTCTACACTCTTCAGAGGATAACCTGAGATTTGGCAGCCAGTCATACCGTTCTCCATATTCCCCACCGGCCAGGATGTCGTCTTAGTGGTCCACCACAGTGCCGTTTCCAGTTCCTTGGCCACCCCCAGTCGAGGAAATGGGCAACCAAGGGCTAGATCCTGAATCCAATCTGAGGAGCTTATGGAATATCCTCTCAGCAGACCAATTCCTCGAGAGGTTTTGGCTAGTTTCATAACCAAATTTCAGAGTTCCAGAATCCCTAAATCAAGAGGAGTTTGAATATTTCTGTCAGACCCTCTCAGAGGCACATTTCCGCCTTCTTCACCAGTGGGTGGCTTATCTTAGGAGCCAGACGCATTTTGACGACATAGGTGAGAGATGTCGTCTAGCTGATCTGACCACACTCCATGTGGACCATCACCCCGGGTCACCAGGGTGTCGTAAGGACCTCTGTTAGAAATGAATTCAGAGTTTCAAAATACTCCACAAGATTATCTACGAGGCTTCCCCCCACATGAAAATCCATGGCTACAGGAAGTATGATACCCTCCTCTTCAGTCCCTTCCGACGATAGCCCGAGTCACTAGGCAATATTGAGGAAATTCACCCATGAAGGGTCACGGTCAACATGGCTGACATAGTGGACAAGGAGAATGAGTTGGCTCTTCTTGACGGGTACTTACCCCCTGAAACACATGGCCGATTATCGCCTATCGATCGGTCAAAGTTCTGATTCTCTTCTAATGTGTATAGCAGCACTCGGGTCGAATCCTTGGTGATGGCGCCATTTGAAACGCATGGTTGATTTTCGCCTATCGACCGGTCAAAGTTTTCATGCTCTGCTAATGTGTATAGCAGCACTCGAATCGAATCCCCTGTGATGATACTTTGAAATAGTCATTTGTTTTTAGTTGATTGTATTTTTATTGGGAGGTTTGTCTGCAGAGCTTAATTGAAATGAATAATTGATTATGATTGATTTAATAGATTGATAATGATTGGGGTGAGTTCATCATTAGGTTAGTTAAGCTTGTGATATCCTTGAGCTTTGCTTTATATTGCATTTAAATTAACTCTCATGTCAAAAGTTGACTTTGATTTGAATTCTCAAGTGTTAAGGATTTAATCCAAGCCTTAACATAACATAGGGTTCTAATCTTGATCATATCTTGTTTATGGTAGTGTATTTATGGTTCCATTACTCCATGGAAACCATGCGTTAAACAAAACAATTCATTAATCCATGACATGATAATCCCAACATACACTATGTTAATTCAACGAATACTCATCGAGAAAAAGCTCTCAATCGCTAAACATACCTAAATTAAAACTCACCCCAATGAGAGATTTACTCAGCCATTAAGATGGTTATTAATCTGGTAATATATGATTAAGTTGATGAATTATAAAGAGAATAAAAAGAAAGGGACAAGATAAGAGTAGTGCGCCGAACACACACACAAATGATGAAGAAAATTAAAATGCACGGCCGATTGTCGCCTATCGACCAGTCAAAGTTCTGGTGCTCTTCTAATGTGTATATCCGCACTCGGGTCGAATCCTTGGTGATGATACTTTGAAATAGTCATCTGTTTTTAGTTGATTGTATTCTGATTGGGGGGGTTTGTTTGTAGAGATTAATTGAAATGACTAATTGATTATGATTGATTTAAAAAATTGATAATGATTGGGGTGAGTTCATCATTATGTTATTTAAGCTTGTGATATCCTTGAGCTTTGCTTTATATTTCATTTAAATTAACACCCATGTCACAAGTTGACGTTGATTTGAATTCCCAAGTGTTAAGGATTTAATCCAAGCATTAACATAACTTAGGGTTCTAATATTGATCATATCTTGTTTATGGTAGTGTATTTATGGTTCCATTAATCTATGTAAACCACATGTTAAACAAAACAAGTCATTAATCCATGACATGCTAAGCCCAACATACACAATGTTAATTCAACGAATACTCGTCGAGCGAAGGCTCTCAATCGCTTAAGAAACCTAAATTAAAACTCACTCCAATGATAGATTTACTCAGACATTAATATGGTTATTAATCTGGTAATATATGTTTAAGGTGATGAATTATAAAGAGATGAAAAAGAAAGGGACAAGATAAGAGTAGTGCGCCCAACACACACACAAACGATGAAGAAAATTAAAAATGGATTTTTGATTGAATGAGGAAGAAAAATAAGGGAAGGGGATTCAAATAAATTTAAACTATTTTAAGAAAATTAATATTAAACTACAGAAGGTGGATGAGAATAATAAATTAAGAAGAATAAAATTGCATTAAAACAGAATTACAAAGACAAACACTTGCAAAATTACAACGAAGAAAAATGCAAAAGTAATTGAAAACAAAGAGAAGAGAAAGGGATTATCAAGTGAAAACATGAGTATGTAACGTCCTCCCAAGCCTTGGTAAAGGCTTTGTTCATGCCAATATGTTATCCTCTCTTCTGAAATGCCAACCCCTCTCAAGAAGAAAAGGGGAGAGTATTTATAGCCCAAGGAGTGGACTGTTTGCATTCCCAATCTGTCCCTCCACTTGCATCACCATGTTGGCTATTCAGACAGCCGAATCTCTAGAAATCTCCTGCTTAGAAGTTGTAGATAATAAATTTTTCTGACTACTCGAAAACTGTGGAGTTATTTGGACTTAAGGATCAAATGTTATGGCCGGTTGATTAAACAAAATTAGACTATCGATTTCAATACAGTCTTTTTAAAGTCTACAATTTTAAAGGGTTTTTGTATAGGAATATGCCATAAAATCTGACTTATTTTTTCAACAAAGTCGGCGGCCTATATCTCCTATTTCACACTGCAAAATCTCAGCTCGATTGGATTCTTACATCATGAGATATGTCATGCATACTATACTGATTTTAATTCTCGTCCAGAATGGTGGGCTGGATTTTAGAGCTTCATATGGGCCCCTTGTTCTTAGATTTGGGTCCTGAAATTTTTATACAAAACTCATTGAATTGTTCCCAGAACTATGGCAGAGAATAATAGAATATGGACTTCTTCATGTAGCCCAGTAAATCAATCTTCATGAATAGTCCAGTTTCTTCACAGATTCTTTGGTCTTTTTTGTGAGGACCATATGACCCTTCAAATGGAAGAAGTGGCCCATGGTACCTTCTAATGAAATGTTATATATTTAAAAGATAATCCTAAAAAACAATAACCACACAATTTAGATAAGTATAGTGATATTTATTATTAAAACAGTAAACTGACTCAATTGGACTACTTCTAAAAATGCTCAAAAATTATACTTAATATTAAAACATTAATATTTCACACAAATTATGCACATTTCATATAAAATCAGTAAAGGGAGTATATAATATATCATGAAAATATTAATAACATCAAATCCCCCACACTTAGTTTTTTTCATGTCCTCATGTGAAACAAATATAAAAACATGACAAAATCATTTTCACTCACCAACAAATATTAAAATTTTGTTTTCTTCAATCAGGGGATGTTTAGACTATTTCACTCATCCATTTTGAATTCCACCACAAGTTGTTACAGAAACAATGTTCCAAAACTAATTCATTTTTTAATGCCCAAATTTATAAATGGAAAATGTGGACACTCAAAACTCACACCTCTCAAGATGATAAAATTCATTTGTGGAGGTTCACTCTTTCACCAACCAAAAGTGAAAATCTTAGAGTTTGAAAAGATCTCTCAGCTTCCCTATCCAAAGTGCAAAAGAATCAAGAGGCCTTTTTAAGGGGTTTTTTTTTTGCTATGGGATGGTAGGAATATAATTTCAATGAGAGAAGAAGAGGGGTAAAACACCAACATAGAAAAAGCAATGCACATTTTTTTGAAATAAAACATGGAAGGAAATGAAAACACATATTTACAAGTGAATGATTATGTGAAGAAAGACACAACAGAGGAAGAAAATATGAAGGGGATGAGTTGATGAAATATTTACAAACCACAAATCTTCTCCCAATGATAGAATAATATAATGCAAGTGTTCTTTTTTTTCTTTTTTTTCTTTTTTTTTGAAAGTTGACCTTGAAACAGATCTCACACTCATATCCCAACCCATGTTTGATCTCCTCACGACACCAATTGTAATAGTTATAATAAGATCAAAGGTTGGTAAAGAGTGATTTTTGACCTACCCAAGACACAACCCATTTTTTAAAAAAAATTGATGTTTTTTCATCATTTTTTATTTTTTTTGAACACTTGTCAAAAACATTTACAAAACTACATAAATGGAAGTAAATTACATTCCCCAAAACACACTAAATGACAACCTCTCCCCCACACTGAAATGGATGCTTTCCCTCAAGCAGATGATAAATCATTGAAAATCAATAATAGGGTACCCAAACAATGAAATCCATTCCCCCACACTTAAATTTCAAAAGAAATATGCAATGAAAATACATGTTGATATTGGGTGGGAAAAGGTATTAGGCTTGTAATGTGGCTATTAAAGAAAAGGTTTTCATAGGCTCGAAGGGGATTTCAAAAGGAGGATTACTGTAAGGGAAATGGGAGGCTATTTGGATATTGTGATTCTCATGTGGTTCAGAAAATGCCTCTATCATATTAATGCACACTGAGGTAGGAAATTCAGCTCGAAGGACCACAGACTCAAGACTCACAAATGGGGGTGAAAACACACATTTTGAAAAGATTTCCATAGGTGGCCTTGGCATGAAAGCAAATGTTGTTCCTCACGGTTCGGGAAAAGTATTTTCCAAATCAAAAATTGAGCATTCAAAATTTATTAATTTTGACACAAAATTCATTATCCAAAGTCATGATGAAAATATAAAATTTTTGAGATGAAAACATGTATGTTAACTCCCCAAAATGGTTGGAAAAAATTTCAAAACTCAATGGTGAGTATGCATGAGTCTTTAATTTTTTGTATTTTTTTAGGGAATTGTTTTCTTGGTTTTTTTAGTTTTTTAGGTTTTTATATTTTTTGTTTTTTTTTTATAAAGATACACCCACACAAAAGAGAAAGTGAAAAATAAAGGTTTTGATAAATAAAGCAGTAAAAAAATTAAAGAGAGAGGAAAAAGAAGAAAGTGTTCGAGAGAGGAATAGATAGATAGAGAGTTAAAGGGAAAGAGGTGCCCCCTGGGTTGGATTTGGTGGGTCGTCGTCTCCATCCGGTGGTGGGTCTACTCTGGATCCGATGGAAGCTGATGTTGATCCAAGACTGTGTGTCCTCTCATAGTGATGCTTTAACCGATGTCCATTAACCGTGAATGTCCTTTTGGAAGTGGGGTCTTGGACTTGCACTACACCAAATGGGTAAACATTAGTAATAACAAAAGGACCTTCCCAATTAGAATTAAGCTTACCTGGGTGAATCCGAAATCTAGAATTGAATATCATTACCTTTTCACTTTCATGAAATACCATTCTCAGGATTTTTTTGTCATGGAGTACCTTAGCATTCTCTTTGTACAGATTGGAATTCTCATAGGATTCAAGTCGAAGCTCCTCCAGTTCAGAAAATTTCAACAATCTTTCTTCACTAGATTTTTCACAATCAAAATTACAGGTTTTCACAGCCCAAAAAGACTTCTGTTGGATTTCAACTGGTAAGTGACATGCTTTACCAAAAACTAGCCTAAAAGGAGACATCCCAATGGGTGTTTTATAGGCAGTTTGATAAGCCCAAAGGGCTTCACCAAGTCTCTCCGGCCAGTCTTTTATGGTGGGCTTAACAATTCTCTCATTTACCCTTTTAACTTCTCTATTAGAGAGTTCATCCATGCCATTTGTTTGTGGGTGATAAGAAGTTGAAGTTTTATGTACAACCCTATTATTTTTTAAAATAGATTCCATGGTTTTATTACAAAAATGGGTTCCTAAGTCACTGATCAAGGCACGAGGAGTGCCAAATCTATGGAAGATGTGTGTCTTTAGGAACTCACAAACAGTATGTGAATCATCCTTTTCTAGTGGATTTGGCCTCGACCCACCTAGAAACATAATCAACTGCAAGAAGGATGTAAGAGAATCCATTGGAAGGTGGAAAAGGTCCCATGAAATCGATGCCCCAAACATCGAAGATTTCCAAAAAGATTAAGGGATTTTGGGGAATTTCATTTCTTTTGGAGATTGTGCCGAACTTTCGGCAAGTGGGGCATGATTGACAGAACTAATGTGAGTCCTTGAAGAGTGAAGTCCAGAAGAATCTAGAGTCTAGGACCTTTCGGGAGGTCCTTTGTGGTCCAAAGTGGCCACCTCCGGGAAGTGAGTGACAAAATTCTAATGTAGAAGAATGTTCATTTTCATCGACACATCTCCTTATTACCATGTCAGCCCCTGTTTTCCAAAGCTTATTTTCTTCCCAAAAATAGTATTTAGAATAACTTTTCAACTTCCTTTTTTTCTTTTGCAAACATTTCAGAAATAACACCAGAAACCAAGTAATTTACAATTAGTGCATACCATGGTATTTTTGGAGTGAGAGATAAAAGTTGCTCAGTGGGTAATTCCAGATCGATGATTTCAGATTGAGAAGAATTAGAAATTCTACTCAAGTGATCAAAAACATGGTTTTCTTTTCCTATTCTATCTTTGATTTCAAGGTCAACTGTTGGAGCATTATAATCCATCTTATCATCCTCGGTTTGCAATCACTTTTCTTGAGTAAGAACTTTATGGAAGAATAGTCTATGAAGATTATGATTTTGGAACCTAAGAGATTGGGATGGAATTTATCTAATGAAAAAACCACTGCTAAAAGTTCCTTTTCAGTGACAGTGTAATGAGATTGAGTTCCATCCAATGTTTTTGAGGCATAATAGATGACTTGAGGAATTATTTCTCTTATTTGACCAAGAATAGCCCCAACAGCTCTATCAGAAGCATCACACATCAACTCAAAGGGTAATGACCAATCTGGGGGTTGGATTATCGGGGCAGATGTAAGAGAATTTTTGAGTTCAATGAAGGAACTCTTACAAACCTCATCAAAATGTAAAGTGACATCATTTTGGATCAAACGAGTGAGTGGGAGGGAAATTTAACTGAAGTTATGGATGAATCACCGATAGAAACCAGCATGACTGGGGAATGAACAGATGTCTCGAACAGAGTTGGGTTCCGGAAGTGATTGGATCACTTCAATTTTGGCATTATCGACTTCAATACCATCTTTTGAAACTATGTTCCCTAGAACAATCCCATTTGCTACCATGAAGTGACATTTTTCAGAATTTAACACAAGGTTACACTTGACACACTTTTTAAGTACTAGAGAGAGTGAATTCAAACAAGATTCAAATGACTCACCATAAATGGTGAATTCATCTATGAAGACTTCCATGCAGTGTTCAATGAATTATGAAAAGATACTCATCATACACCTATGGAATGTTGCAGGAGAATTACAAAGGCCAAAAGGCATTCTTCTATATGCATATGTTCCAAAGGGTCATGTGAAAGTAGTCTTTTCATGGTGTTGAGGTAAGATTGGGATTTGAAAATAGTCGGTTTATCCATCAAGAAAGCAATAGTGTGACTTTCCGGCTAATCTTTCTAGAATTTGATCAAGGAATAGAAGAGGGTAGTGAACTTTTCGTGTTTCAGCATTCAATTTTCTATAATCGATGCATACACGCCATTTTTTCACTCGAGTTGTGACTACCTCTCCATGTTCATTTGTGACAACAGTTATCCCACCCTTCTTAGGTACAACTTTAATTGGACTAACCCATTCCCTATCATAAATTGGGTAGATAATACCAGCTTGAAGAAGCTTGGTGATCTCTTCCCTAACTACCTCAATGATTTGTAGATTGAGTCTTATTTGTGGTTGTCTAATTGGTTTGGTTGACTCCTAAAGATGGATGTGATGCATGAAAAGGGTAGGGTTGATTCCTGGTATGTCATATAGCATCCAAACTAAGGACTTTTTGTTTTCCTCTAACACTTGAACATGTTTCGACTCCTCGGTTTCAGTAAGTGTGGCAGAGATAATGAAAGGATATGAATGATCATGGAAGAGGAATGCATATTTCAAGTGTGCAGGAAGAGTTTTCAGATCAGTCTCATCTTTCACTTTTGGGCTCGACAACTCAGGAATGGATGAACGGACTTCAGTTTCTTCAGGTTCATTTTCCTTAATACTGTCCAAGGTGGAGCAGTAGAGATCAGAGTTGATGTGGAATTCAAGAGAGTTTTCAAATTCCTCTAGATTGATGGATTCTATGAATGAGAGGTCCACATAAACATCACCATTTATGACTTGGCTAATCATAGTGCAGATTTCACAAGATCCTTTGTCATTATAACATGAATAACACGGTGTATTGGGGTTCGATTGACTCTTAGAAGTGTCCTCAGAAGTATGAATTGAGAATGCAGAGTGGTCCTCAGATGGGTATCGCATAGCTTGTAAAATGTCAAACTTGATCAGTTGGTCACCGAATTCCAGGGATAAGATTCCTGAATGGACAACAATTTTGGTTCTCACAGTCATGAGGAATGGTCTTCCTAGAATTAGGGGAGATCTAGAAGAGTTCATCTCACATTCCATGTCAAGGACTTAGAAATCAGCTGGGAAGATAAGATCATTTACTCGAACATGGACATCCTCAATTATTCCCTCTGGACTAGTTGTGCTTCGATTGGATAATTTAATGAAAACACCCATTGGATGTAAGGGACCTAGACCAAGTTTGGAGAATATGGATTTGGTCATGATATTAATTGAGTCTCCTAGGTCAATGAGTGCATCATCAAAGTTGGAACATCCAATTTGGCATGGAACCGTAAAGGTCCCTGGATCTTTGAACTTTATGGGAATAGACTGCTGGGTGGAAACATTTTCGAAGGTCCTATATTGCCTCTTGTGGGTACACAACTCCTTGAGAAACTTGGAATACTTATGAATTTTTTTTATGGAATCTAAGAGGGTAATGTTGACTTCAACACGTCTAAAATTGTCGAGCATTTCAGGATCAGGTTCAAAGGACTTCCTTGGTTTACAAACAACCTGAGGAAAAAGAATTGGATTCCTAAGTGGAATGGAAGGAGGTGAGGGAATGGATTTAGGTTCCTTTTCAAGTTTCTTTTTATTTTCGTTTTCTAGGTCAACATTCAAAGGAGGGTTTGAGGATTTATCTTGAGGAATAGCAAGTTGCTTTCCTGATCTAAGTGAAATTGCACTTACATTACCCTTGGGGTTGGGTAATGGTTCAGCTGGGAGTTGGGGAGAATTTGATTGTTGTTGCTGGCTTAGGTGGGATGCAAGTTAACCTATTTGAGTTTAAATGTTTTTAAGGCTAGAAAGGGTGAAGGAGGCAAGATCTTCCAGTGCACTTTCCCATGGTTGCTTAGAAGAATAGGATTATCCCGGATTGGGATTACCTTGATTTTGGTTCTTGGGAAATCGATTGAATTGGTTTTGGAATTGGGAAGGCTCACTAGGATAATGGAATCCAGGAGGAGGATTGCTACTTTGAGGTTGAGGAACAAAAGGATAAGGTTGATGAAATTTACCACCACCTTGACCATATTGTAATTGGTTTGGGTTTTAAGGAGGGAATTGAGGGGGTGAGACATGGGGTTACCATACCTCAATCCTTGGTTAAATTTTGAGGAGAAGGGATCAGAGTGAGGTTGGTTGAAGTTTCTAACAAACTAACCTGATAGTTGAGGATTGGTGTTCCGGTGAGCATATACTACATTGAGCTCCCTTGGTCCAGATGAATCAGATTGATCCTCTTGAAGTTGTGGACATGTGTCAATTGGATGAGATGGAGAGTTGCAGATTCCATAATTTTTGATAGGTCCAGGAAACATTGATTGTAGAGAAGACGAGGTTGGAGATTTGGTGGCCATAGCTAGCTGTCGCACAAGACCTGTAAGTTCACTCATCCACTTAGTCATCTTGTTCGGCTCAATTGATTGATTATCTTGGGCTTGTTTGACTTGAGCATGTGCTTGAGTATGGAATTGTTGTGTGCTTGCAGCCATGTTACTTATGAGATCTCTTGCAGCTGTAGGAGTTTTAACAATAAGAGCACCACCACTTGCGGCATCTATGAGAGTTCTCTCCATAGCCAATAACCCCTCATAGAAGTATTGGATCAAGAGTTGGTCAGGAATTTGGTGGTGTGGGCAGGTTGCCACAAGCTTATTGAACCTCTCCCAGTACTCATGGAGTGATTCACTTGGGAATTGACGTATACCACTTATTTTCTTTCTTATAGAAGCAGTATGAGAAGCAGGAAATAATTTTTCTTAGAAGAGTCGCTTCATGTCATTCCATGTAGTTATGAACCAGGAGGAAGGTAGCAGATCCATGACTTAGCAGTGTCAGTTAGGGAGAAAGGGAAGGCTTAGAGTTCGATTTTTTCTTCAGAAACCCCTTGAGGCTTCACGGTAGAGCACACTACTTGGAAATCTTTAATGTGGAGATGTGGATCCTCACCGGCTAGCCCATGAAAATGAGGGAGAAGATGAATCAAACCCGATTTGAGTTCTAATTCAGCTTATATGTTTGGATATTGAATACCAAGAGGTTGGTAATTCATATCAGGGGAAGCGAGTTCTTTAGGGGTTTATTCCCTAGGATTGGCCATTTCAAATTCAACTGGTTGGATGAGGATTGGTTCTTGAATTATTTGAGTATCTATGATGTTCCTCCTAAGTTGGCGAAGTGTTCGCTCAATTTCAGGGTCAAACAAGTCTGAGGGACTGTTTGGAAGACTACAGGTCATTTAGAGTGATTTTGGAAGAAAGAGGAAGACGGGTTTTCTTTGTATTTTTTTCAGTTTATGATTTTTAAGAGGAAGATGGGTTTTTCTTTGTGTTTGTTTTCAATTTTTTTTATTTATTTTTTTATTTTTTTTACAATAACCAGAAACTAATGACTACATAAAGCACCATCCCCGGCAACAGCGCCATTTGAAACGCACAGCCGATTATCGCCTATCGACCGGTCAAAGTTCCGGTGCTCTGCTAATGTGTATAGCAGCACTCGGGTCGAATCCCCAGCAACGGTTCCATTTGAAACGCACGGCCGATTGTCGCCTATCAACCGGTCAAAGTTCTGGTGCTCTGCTAATGTGTATTGCAGCACTCAGGTCGAATCCTCGGCGATGATACTTTAAAATAGTTGTTTGTTTTTAGTTAATTGTATTCTGATTGGGGGGGTTTGTTTGAAGAGCATAATTGAAATGACTAATTTATTATGATTGATTTAACAAATTGATAATGATTGGGGTGAGTTCATCATTAGGTTAGTTAATCTTGTTATATCCTTGATCTTTACATTATATTGCATTTAAATTAACGCCCATGTCACAAGTTGATGTTGATTTTAATTCCCAAGTGTTAAGGCTTTAATCCAAGCCTTAAATTAACTTAGGGTTCTAATCCTGATCATATCTTGTTTATGTTAGTGTATTTATGGTTCCATTAATCCATGTAAACCATACGTTAAACAAAACAAGTCATTAATCCATGACATGCTAAGCCAAACATACACAATGTTAATTCAACGAATACTCATCGAGCGAAAGCTATCAATCGCTTAACATACCTAAATTAAAACTCACCCCAATGAGAGATTTACTCAACCATTAAGATGGTTCTTAATCTGGTAATATATTTTTAAGGTGATGAATTATAAGGAGAAGTAAAAGAAAGGAATAAGATAAGAGTAGTGCGTCGAACACACACCCAAACGATGAAGAAAATTAAAAATGAATTTTTGATTGAATGAGAAAGAAAAATAAGGGAATGGGATTAAATTGAATTTAAACTATTTTATGAAAATTAATATTAAACTACATAATGTGGATGAGAATAAGAAATTAAGAAGAATAAAATTTCATTGAAACAGAATTACAAAGACAAACACTTGCAAAATTACAACGAAGAAAAATGAAAAAGTAAATGAAAACAAAGAGATGAGAAAGGGATTCTCAAGTTCAAACATGAGTATGTCAGGTCCTCCCAAGACTTTGGAAAGGCTTTGGTCATGCCAATATGTTATCCTCTCTTCTGAAATGCCAAATCCTCTCAAGAAGATAAGGGGAGAGTATTTATAGCCCAAGGAGTGGACTGTTTGCATTCCCAATCTGTCCCTCCACTTGCATCGCCAAGTTGGCTATTTAGACAACCGAATCTCGAGAACTCTCCTTCTAGGAAGTTGTATATAATAAAGTAATCCAACTACTCTCGAAATGTGGAGTTATTTAGACTTAAGGATCAAAAGTTATTTCCGGTTGATTAAACAAAGTTAAACTGTCCATTTCAATCCAGTCTTTTTAAAGTCCAAATTGTGAAAGGGTTTTTGAATATGAATATTCCTTCAAATCCTAAGTCTTTATTCAAAAAAGTCTTCCACCTATATCTCCTCTTTCACACTAAAAAATCTCAGCTAGATTGGATTCTTACATCATGAGATATGTCATGCATACTATACTGATTGTAATTCTTAGCCAGAAGGATGGGCAGGATTTTAAAGCTTCATCTGGGCCCCTTGATCTTAGATTTGGGCCTTGAAATTTTTATACAAGACTCCTTGCATTTTCCCCAGAATTATGGAGGAGAATAATAGAATTTGGATATCTTAATGTATCCCAGTAAATCAATATTCATGAATAGTACAGTTTCTTCATAGATTCTTTGGTCTTATTTGTGAGGACCATATGACCCTTCAAATAACTGAATTGGTTCATGGTACCTTCTAATTAAATGTTTTATATTTAAAGAAGAATCCTACAATAGAAGAACCACACAATTTAGATTAGTATAGTTATCGTTATTATTAAAACAGTAAAATGACTCAATTTGACTACTTCTAAAAATGTTCAAAAATTATACTTAATATTAAAACATTAATATTTCACACAAATTTTTTCACATCTCATATAAAATCAGTAAAGGGAGTATATAATAATTCATGAAAATATTAATAACATCACCCCATGAGGTCATGAAATAACTAATGGATCCATCGGGAAGAATTACTCATAAACAGAGAAGTCTATTGGGTCTCTCTGCGCCCACTGAGTCATTGGTCCTTGGCCGAAATCACGATAAGGGTAAAGAGAATCTCGAAGCTTCCAAACACTCTGACCAATCCGCCTTAGTGTAGAAGAAATAGAAGGACCCTGAGAATGTCGTGTTGTGCCATCAACCTTCCAATCATAAGAAGTTGGGTGATGACCTCCTCGCTGAATGCACTACAGAGAAACGACCAGACTACGAAAATCCTAGGCCAAGGCAGCAGGGGCAGGAATAACATCCCCTCTGCGAGTTGCCTCCAGGTGAACCTAACCATCTTACCCCCGAAGACAGGGTTGGGGTTGGAACATATGGCAAGAGGGAGTTGTATGTCTCGTCAAACCCTCCGGAACGATGCGAAAATCCAAGGAACCCAGCTCGAGTTCCCCCAACTGCACCACAAGTCACCCCACGAGCCATGCCACAATCCACTGAGCCAACTTACCATGTTGAATAATCCGCCAATGTTCTCGTGGTTAGGGATCCCCATCAGGACAGGGACCCCCCCTAGATGATCCAATGGCGACACTCATTGCCTGCCTTGAGGCACTGAAAACGTGACAAGTGGAACTCATACCTATTGGAAAGCCATATCTAGAATGGGTGGATAAAATTCGAATACCTCTGAGTTTTAGGAATCCCACCTTTTCCCCCTTCAATGGGATAGGGGATCCGCCACAACATCTATCCCACTTCACCTCAAGGTGTGGACCCATGTTAGGGACTTCATCGCTGAAGGAGGCTGCCAAACTATGATCTTTTGTGCAAACATTGGTGTGACATGCGTTTGTCTGGTACAACCGACTCCCCATCGGATCAATGACTAGCTAGGAGGACCTCTATAGGAAATTATTCTTCCAGCTCAGCTCCAACACATGGAAAACGAGCATCACATACCTCTTCAAGTGAAAATAGACGCCTGATGAGCGTGTCGCGGACTTTATCGCCTGGTGGAAAGGGGTTACATACTCCCTTGACATGCCACTAACTCTAGATCAATTACTAATGATGTGTGTGGGAAATGTTAAGACGAAACTAGTTCCCTCTCTCATCACCCAGAACTACCCTGGAGGATTCTGATACTTTTCTGATAAGGCCCAGCACCTATAAGAAGCCCTGCAACTGGTCAGCCAGGCACTTCTATTTCCCCCTATAATTCCCACAAAGAGGGATGCCAGAGCCAAGACCACCACAGTGGCCCAAATTGAGGCCCCCAGATAGCTATAAATATTACTATTGGAGCCTCCTCCACAACCTTACAGAGGCCTTCCACCACAGGTGCAACCTCCAGTCCAGCAGCGTCCACCTCAGAATCGGTAGGTTCCCCCGCGCAATGCGTAGCCACCACCCAGGCGGGATAACCATGCTCCACCTCCTCTAAAGGATCCTCCATCTCCTCGTTAGGTCCAAGATCCAAGGCCCCCCATTCTGGATAGAAGAAACTAATCCTACTCATTTAATGAGAATATGGTTCTCTATTATTTCCGAAATGCCTTGGAACATGGGATTGTGTGTTTTCCTGAGTGCAGAAGGCCCGAAGAGGCAAACCTCATTGATCTCCCAAACTACTGCCCTTATCATTGGATATTAGGAAAAACTTCAAACAACGATATGTGTTCAAATACTGGCTTCAAGAATAGGTTGATAACAATATAGTTAGGTTGGGTCAGGCCCCGGAAAAAGTGGCATGCGTCGTCGTATGGCCAGACAGAAGAAGCGATAGTGAGGGCGAGTGGAAGCATGTTTCTAACTGTGGGTCTCAGAAGTATGATGATTGGATGGCTCACAAAATGGTCTCTCGTTCCCATGGTATCATCTGTGCATTCCTAAATCGGCTAGAACCTTCAGATTCTTCAGCCACCACATCTGCATCGTCATCTCATTCGGCCTTTCCCATAAGGTCAAACACCGACAATGCAAGGGAAAGCAATGCGCCCTGCCAATGCCATTGTCATCCCATACTATTGAAGACTTCATTCCCCTAGAGATGGGGATTCCTCCCAGGATCTTCCCAGTAGTGGATGACTCTTCATGTGAGAGTCAAGGGTACGCTTCGGTTAACACCGTAGAGTTTGTAGACCCCTACACGACTCCCAACAATGGGGAGTGCCTGGTGGATCTCCCCAACATCCCCAGCTGACGCCAACTCTGGTAGAGCCATTCCCATATGGGTCGTCAAGGCACATCTATCGGCACTTCCAGCAAGGCCATGCATGCCACTGAGACTAGACAGTAGGCCCAACGCCGAGCTTAGCATACAGATCCTCCTCATCATGTGTCATCAGGACCGCCTTCACTACTGTCTGTGCTACTAGATCAGGCTGAGAAAACTTGACCATGTTGCGACTAGCCATGCCCTGCTATAGTCCGGACTCAGTCAGCCGGTTGTCATCCGGTAGCCACTCTGCAAGCTTCGACTAGTGAGCAGCAGGATATGCCCAACACCAGTCTGCCGCCGGCCCAGCCAGTAGCGGCCATCGTACCACCTGTCATAGAGTGACCTCCAGCAAGAAGAATTTCACGCCTGGCGTGGAAGAATGATGTTCTCCAGCACCTTTCTGTCATTCCAGAAAGGATTTCCATCCTTGAGGCCCACATTCTTTCAGCAAACATGCGTGAGGCCCTCACTGTGACTTTAAGAAGCCCCCTCTAGTTTGAGATGGAGGTAGCAGCTGTAGAGGCCTTTCATGCGAAAGTGGTAGAGAATGCTGACTGCCATGAAATTATCTCATTCTATAAAGAAGATGAAGGTTCTCCCATACAAGGTAATATTCTCCCACTGAACATCATTGGCCAATTCAATGGTGTGGAGGTTCACCGCTGTATTCTTAACAATGGCTCTGGGATTAACCTTATCCTGACACGGACACTACTGAATTTGGGGTCACCCGAAGGTGACTTGACACCCTCCAACCTAAAAATCTATGGATATGACAGGACAGATCAGACCCCGGTTGGCAAGATCTATTTGAAGACTCAGTTTGGTGGCCTATTTGCCAGTATCGAGTTTATGGTTGTCTCCCAAGACACCGTGTACAGTGCATTGATCGGCAGACCATGGATCCACCTACACATGGTGATTCCCTCATCGTATCACCAATGCCTCTAGTATACTATCAATGGTCGAGTAGGAGTGCTCCAAGGTGACGCGTCTTCTTTTTCCTCTAGTGAAACCCGGTACCCAGATGTCGACTATTACGAGAATAAGGACAAGTTGATTTAGGCTAATGGGGTCGAGCATTCCATGATTGCAACCAACCACTGGGTAGGTATGGATGATGCCTACGTCTTCTCGATCCATCGATTGGAGGCCACGACCCCCAATATGGGGCAATTTGTTATTGTATATGGCATAGGGGGGAAGCCTATTCTCAGTTCCAAGAGACGATGGGAGATCAATTCGTATTCTTATTCAAATCAGTCCTCGGTGATCCTTGAGCCCCCTACTCCCGTAAGGTATGGAGATGTTCATCCCAGGGAAATGGTGATACATTACACTTTTCTGTTTCACCGAGATGGAATCAATCAGCTCAAGATGGCATGCCACTATTTATTTTAAATCATCAAGCGTGGCCCCTTGCGCTGAAGACCATATTGAATCGAGTTGATAGCCTTCATGGTTGTGGTTTCGACAGTACAGGGATCTCCTGATGTAATGAAAACCACCGCTTAGGCTGGTACCAGCCTCTCTTTAGGATCTGTTGACCTAGAGGAAGATCCTCCCACTGGGGATCCCTCCTCCGCAATTGAAGAAGATGATCTGGATGACGCTCCCCCAACCTTTGAAGAGGTCATCTCCACCATGGTTGATGAATTGTCATAGGTGAACCTTGGTAGCAAGGCATATCTGAGACCCACATTGATCAGTGCTGCCATGTCTCTCTATAAGCAGAAACGATACGTAGACTTCATGAAACAACATCCTGATGTTTTTTCCTGGAGAAATGGCGAGATTCCAGGACTAGATCCTCAGGTATTTTTCCATTGTCTCGGTCTCCCGGAAAATCATCATGGGTTCAAGCAGCCTCCCAGATAGATGCACCCTTATCACAGTGACACGGTCGAGGCTGACATTGACAAGCTCATTAGATCTATCTTTTTCAAGGAGTTACAGTACCCCAAGTGTCTAGCCAACATAGTTCCAGTCAGGAATAATAACGGGAAAATCAGAGTATGCATCGTCTTTCGATATCTCAACGGTCAGTTCCCGAAGGATTATTTTCCCCTCCCAGTGACGGGGTTGCGGATCTATGCTACGGCGGGGTTCCAAGACTTTTCCTTTATGGATGGGTACTCCGGATATAATCATATCCAGATGGCCTCTAAGGATGAGGAGTCTACAGCCTTCAAGGGAACACAAGGACGTTGTTTACCAAGTCATACTCTTCGGCTAAAAGAATGCAGGTGCCACCTATCAGCGGGCCATGCATCGCATATTCAAGAAAATCCTTGGGACATTTGTGGAATGTTATGTGGGTGATCTGGTCATCAAATATTTCCAGTGTTGGGAACATATCAAAGACCTTGATAAAGTGTTCTACTACCTCCATTCTTTCCACTTGAAGATGAACCCATTGAAATGTGCCTTCAAGGTCACCTCTGGGAAGTTCCTCGGCTTTATTTTCAGGTACCGAGGTATCGAGATTGACCCTGAGAAGATCAGGGCCATCAACCAGATGTCTCCTCCGAGCAACATTCAGGAACATTAAGGGTTCCAAGGACACTTGGCCTACATATTCTGATTCATTATGAATATGGCTGGAAAGTGTAATCCCTTTTCTCGGCTCATGAAGAAACGTATTTTTTATCAGTGGGATGAAGAGTTTTAGACCATGTTTGAGGAAATCAAGCAGTACCGGCTCCAGCCTCCGGTCTTAATGCCACCTGTCTACGGAAATCCATTGGTCCATTATGTGATCTCCTTGGAACAATCTATCAGAACCCTTCACACCCAGATGAAAAATGAGGGGATGAAAAACAGCCTCTACTACCTTAGTTGTATACTCGTCGATACGGAGACCAGATACTCCCCCATCGAAAAGAGTTGCCTTGCAATGGTATTTGAAGTACACAATTTGCAGCATTACTTATTGCACCACGAGGTATATCAAGTGTCTTAGGTAGACCCACTAAAGTATATTCTGAACCACCCCATGTTGACTGGCCATCTAGCTCGGTGGGCAGTGATTCTTCGGCAATTTGATATCAGGTTTGTCCCTCGGAAATCTATTAATGGGAAAGAATTGGCAGACACCCATGCTGCCCATCCGGATCCTGCTAACCAGGCCTTGGATCTTGATTTTCCTGATGAGGCAATCCTCTCAGTAGATCGTTCCATCCCGTTTTGGTACATGCATTTTGATGGTGCTTCCCAGAGTCCCACCGACAGGAGGCTCAATGATCCTAGACTAAACAAAGTAGGTCTGGGTATTGTGTTTATTACCCGAGCTCATTCCATTCTGATGTGCTCATTCTTGTGGTTATAAGGCTGCAACAACAATGAGGCAGAGTATCAGGCTCTTATCACTGGTCTTGAGCTAGCCCTCGAGATTGTTGTGCCCCATTTTCATGTGAAAGGGGATTTCAAACTAGTCATCATGCATATCAACGGTGACTACGTCATTAGAAATATGGTTCTCGTACCATCGTTGCGGAGAAATCTCCATATAATGGCCCAGTTACCATCTCGTCCTGAAGTTACTCAAGTCCCTTGCTCTTAGAATGGTCGAGCTGACTCTCTGGCCGACCTGGCTGCATCACTTGCAGAACCCGAGCAGGATGATTTGATTATCCACATGTCACATCGGAGAGTCATTTCTCCCGTCACCCCAGGTGATGAAGACAGCTTGCAGGTGAGCCATCTTACCACTGAAGCCTCCATGTCAGGACCCGTAGTTCCCTCAGATGTAGTGGTTGAACTGACTTCCAACTGGAGAGCTCCCTTTGTCGAGTATCTCCAAAATGGTTACCTACAAATTGATCGGGCCAAGCACGAGTAAATCTGACACTGTGTGCTGCAGTTTACCCTCCATAGTAGTCCCAGTCTTGAGCAGATCCTCTATAAGCACGGGTTTGGGGGTTTTATCCTCCATTCCATCCAAGGATTTGAGATTTCTCAGGTCATGCAGGAGGTTCATGTCAGGTCCTGCAGGGCTCATCAGAATGGGCCGAAGCTATCTCACCTGATCCAGAAACTAGGGTACTTTTGTCCCTCTATGATCCATTATTGCATCTAGTTCTCCAAGATATGTCATACGTTCCAAGTTCATTCCATCTTCATGCATCATCCACTAGATCCTCTCCACACTACCAAGTACTCTCAGCCCTTCGCAGTCTAGGGACTGGATGTCATGGGACCATATCAATCAGCGATAGCCCACTAGTTTCAGTTTATCCTAACTGCTACGGATTTATTTTCCAATTGGTTAGAGGCAGTCCCACTCAAGGAGGTCGAGCTCCGTTCTATCACCAACTTGGTGAGCTCCAATATCATCTAACAGTTTGGAGTCCCTCACGTCGTCCTCACTGATAACTGCACCAACTTCCTGGCGGCCAAGTTGAAGAAGTTGTACGCCATGTACAACATCCATTCTAACCATACCTTCTGCTACCACGCACAAGAAAATGGGAAAATTGAGGCGTTCAACAAAACCCTCTTTAACATTTTTCATAAAATGGTTGGTTAGAAGAAAAAGAGTTGACCGAACAATTTCTACAATGCCCTCTGGGCTTATCGAACGACGACTTGTAATTCCACCCAGGTGACCCCATACTCACTGGTGTATGGGGTAGAGGCCGTCCTGCCTATCACGATTCAATATCCTTCATTATGCACAGCAGTCTATGATCAGTAGGTGCTAGATAAAGAATTTGAAATTCATATGGACGAATTGGAAGCACTTGATGAGAACATGCTTCATGCCCTGCACAATCTAGAAAGGCATCAGAATCAGATGGCTAGAGATTTCAACAAGAAAGTTCACCTCCGTTCCTTCTTGCAAGGAGACTTTGTATTGGCCCTCCAGACACAAATGATACCTAGCAAGAAACCACGCAAGTTGGATCCGAAATGGGAAAGACCTTACGTAGTCCACAAGGTCTATCCCAACGGGGAATACTCCTTGGTAACCATGGATGGTGAGCATATAACTCCTCCCACTAATGCCAAGTTCCTCAAGAAGTAATTTTCTTGAGCATACCGGTCATACATGTCCCTAAACTGCTGGGTCTTGCATGACCTTAAACTGCTTAGGTCCTAGACGACCTTAAACTGTATTGGGTCCTGTAAGACCTTAAACTACTACATCCCACACAACGTTAAATTGTATATCATCCCGTAAGACTCTAAACTACACCCATAAAACTAAGTAAGGCTTGATCCCCATTATTATGGGATATGTAGGAACACTCAGACCCCTTGTCATGAGTCCATCCCCAAACTCTTCTCTTTGACTATTACTCTTTCGGTGTATTTCTCTTGGAGGGTCCTTACATGGTGTATTGAAGGCTTCTTTGGCCCCACTCATGTCAGAAATGCGACGACTGCACTATGTGATTCCTCCTCGTTCTTCTATTCTGCCACATCCTCACTGCCCGATGCTAAACTACATTGCCTTCAAGAACTACGTATGGATTGATTCCCATCCTCATGGGATATATAGGAACACCCTTAAATTTTGTCTTTTGGCCCAGCCCAAACTCCGGTGTCTGCCCTCGGGTCAAATCATATGGTGTGGCGTGGACTTTTTCCTTAATCCTCATTGAGTTCAACATGGTCCTGCCATGTGTCCCATTCCCCAAGGATTTCCACCCCTTTCACCATCCTGCTTGATGTTGAAATGTACATGCACTCTTATTCTTCACTCACACTCTTTACTTGGGACTCCATCATCTTTCATGTCCAAAAGGACCGCCGAATGGCATAGCTTCTCGGCCCAAGGTCCCTCCTACCATGTCGGGCCAACGTCCTCAAGGATTTCAAACAACAAATTGATACATGTACCACATTGAGAATATGTTCATCGATCGATCCTCATTTTTTGTTCCCATTCCAGGTCACATGATATGGATGTTGTGTTTCGAACATGGTCAACAACTATCCTTTGTCGTTATCGCCACCCCCATAAGTCCCAAATAGTGATTGTAGTGGTTCATCCTACCTCGTCGCACCATCAAGATTTTGTCTCCCTCGGGTGATTCCAGCTATTTGACCTTTATATAATGGGGAGAACCAAGTCTTACTCCATATTTCCCACACCGATCATTGCTCATGTGGGATTAGGATCTATGAGGAGGCAGCACCCACAAAAGAGTTCATATGACAATAGTTGGCTAGAACACCCAATCACAAGTCCCTCAGCCTTCTCAAGCCACTGGCCCAAGTTCTCACTTGGGGTTGTATGGTGTGGTATGAGATTACATCCTCATTCACGTTGGGTTACTAGTCGTGTGATAAATCCCCCTCTTTGGGGCATCTTTCCCACTCTCGTCATTACTGCATGATGTTAAACTGCAATCTGGACGCGACATCCTGTCTGTGGCCTAGAATTAGGTCCCCCGGCCTTCTTGGGTCGCTGTCCCAAGTTCTCACTTGGGGTTGTATGGTGTGGTTTGGGATTACGTCCTCATTCACATCGGGTTACTTTTTGTGCCGTACACCCCCCTCATTGAGGTATCGTACCCATATCTTTGTCACTTCTAGAACTATGTATGGATTGATTTCCCATCCTTGTGGGATACGTAGAACTGTCCGGACATTTATTCTTCGCTTTCAGCCTCATCTTGGCCCCTTGTCCTGCATTCCCCCTAGGAGAGGAGTATATGGTGTGGTATGGGATTATGTCCTCATTCACATCGGGTTTTATAAAAACCATGACACTTACCTCCTTCTCTTGAGAGTTCTCCATCCCCTTTTTCTATACTCATCTTTTTAAGTCAGCCACTCTCAAGATGAGCCCCTAGATACTCTTCGATGTTTCACCAATGTTCCCAAGGGTACTCTGGTTTAGCACCTGGAATGTCAGATTCTACCCAAACATTCTTTCACAAAAATCTCAAGCTTCGTGTTCCCCTTCATTAGGGATTCCATCATCTTTCACATCCAAAGGGACCCTCGAATGGAATGAATGATTGGCCCTAGGGACCTCCTACTAGTACGGGAAAACTTCCTCAAGGGTTTTGAGAAATAAATTGAAACAAGTCCCGAATTGAGAATTTGGTCAGTATTCGACACTCGTTTGTTGTTCCTATCTCAGGTCACACGATATGGATGTTGTGTTTCAAACACGGTCAACAGTTATCCTCTATCATCATGACAACCCCATTAATCCAAAAATGTCTATTACATGAACCACATCCTTCTCCACCTCATCATTTCCAAGTAGAAATTTAAAACTCTTGGTACTATTCCTCGGTCTGCATCTGCACGTTAGGAGGAAAAACCTGAGATAAGGCAATCATTCGGGGCTCCGCACTGATTTCCCATTTATATGTATTTCACGTATTGTAAATACCTTATCCATACTTGCTTCCTACACTGAGTTTGAATCGCGTAGGATTAGGGATCGGATTAAGGTCTGCACTTACTTGGAATAGTCCCGTTTTTCCATGGTCCAAGTTCTAATACCTTAAAATAAGATCATTTCGTATTTCCCCTTTGTAAGAACTATATACATCTTGATTCCCATCATCATTGTATACATAGGAACACCCGGACATCTCATCTCTTGGTACAGCTCTGGTTCTACTATTTTATCTCCTATATTCTTCCTTCTAGGCCCCAACTTTTATAGGGCTGTGTGGTATGGTGTGTATGGGCTCCTGCCCTCATTCACTTCAGGTTTGCAACAACCGCACTGTGTACTCCCACTTCTAGGAGATAGTCCCTCCTAATTATTGTCTTTAGTCCTACATGAAGTTAAAAGGAACCTTCAAGAACAATGTATGAATATATTCCCATCCTCATGGGATACGTAGGAACACCCGGACATCTCATTTTTTGGTCCATCTCAACTGAGAGTAAGCCTCTCCTGCCCCATACCTATTAAAATTTTCCAGACCCTTCGGCCTGAGGTTTCTTTCTTGTAATCGTGCGTAGTGTGATGTGGACCCTTTCCTCATTCATAACAGGTATGCTTTATCAAACTCTACACATTCCCTTTTTATCCTCATATCTACTACGTCTATACCACACGATATTAGAATGTGTGGTTGGTCCCATCACATGACCCTAAATTATGACAATATCATCTTGGCCGCACGATGAAAAATGACACTGTATTATGATGTCCTCGCTCAAGGGACATCATGTTTGGTATCGGTCAAACACTATATCATTGGCCAATACCTTAATTTGGCTTGATTCTTATTTTGATGTCGGGATTCTCTATTCTAGGACCATCGCTTCAAAAAAAACACACACCTCCATTCACCCTAAAGAAAAAAATGACACCTATCAAATGATGCTTCTTTTGGTGCGAGGGCCAGACCCGCATGGCCCTTTTATCCCTAGCATTGGTACCTTATCGTGACACCTCTCAGAACTACGTTCGTCTTGATTATCGTTCTCATGAGATACATAGGAACGCCCGAACACTTTTCTATAGGCCTAACCAAACTCTTGTGTTTGGTCCCTTGACCTAAACACTTCCCAAAAAAACACACGGTAATCTGGACCCTGGGTCCTCATTCACATCGGGCTTAATAATTACCTCACCATGTGTCCCCCGAGATGTTCCTCATCTGGAGGAATTCATCATACTAGTTCCCATCAAAAGGGATACCCTCGATGCAATGAATGTCTCGGAGGCTGATTCCAACTTCTCCATGGTGAAGATGGAAGTTATTGGTATCGGGGTCCATAAAGTAAGCAACTCTGGCATGAGCTCATGCTGACAGTATAAATGAAACTGAAACATCCACACCACCTTGAACAAACCGATGTGCCGCAGTTCAGCCCCAAACTAGTCACACGTCTGGCGTACCCAATTTGACAAGGCCCATTCACTCGTGAAATTGACTCTAGACCACAGGTCCTAATCCTACATCCACCCTTTAGCCTCGTTAGTAACACTCTGACATAAGGTACTTGTGTAAAGGGCCGAAGAATCCTCCATAACCGGGTCACTCCCCGAAATGCTCCTGGTCCAGGGATTCAAGACGTCAACATCAATATGTTTGGTTTCTCTATCATGATAGCCATTTTTGGTGATATTAATCATGGTAGGTCATCCACGCGGGTCACCCATGACCATAGTGTGTTGACTTTAAATCCAGGCATAGGTACCTCCTCCAAGATACTGAAGTCCCATATCAACAAGTTGTCGGATAGTGCATTCTTTTTCTAGGGAGGGGTCAACATGTTGAAGAGATTATGGTTGCTGGATACAATTCTTAGGACACCATGTACCTCAAGGTTGGAAGCCATCTCATCCCTTCGAGTGGCGAACGTTCCCTCTCTCTTGGATTCAGCCCGATTAACATCCATCTTCTTCCATCGAGGTTTCAAGGATTCTGCGCGAAAAAGTAGAAGTCGGTGCTAAAAATCTGGAGTTTGCATGAAAAAGAAGGAGGCGGCATAAATAAATGGGAGTCGGTGGGAAAACCCCCGGGTCTGTGGGTAAAACGATAGCTAAAATTGGTGAATGGCGTGTAACCAAGATGATTTTTCGCGTAAGCCAGGCGAAATTTTTCACTAGTGATAGATCAGGATGTATCGCGGGAGAAAATCCATACAGAATGAGGGACCTGTGGGGGATTTTATAGGTCCATATCTAGGATTTCTCACCCGTGCGAAAAGGGGAATTTCGTGTAACTAATCGGTTTTATGCGCAACTCCAGTTTTTAGGGCACGTGAGCCCTAGGGAGTTCTTCATCTCAGTGTTTCCCTCAACATATGACCTTTGCATCCCCTCACTGATCTGATTATATGGGGGTTCATTTTTAGATGCCAAAAAATGATCAAGGGTTGAATGAAGTTTTGGCATGACAAAGAGAAGGCATACTTGGACCCAGGGATCCATTCTGGGGGAGCCCGGAGGGGCCACATGAAAAAAATTCAGTGTTGCGTGAAAAAAATCTTTCACGTGGAAAACTATGGGATCCATGAACATTTTCCCTATAGGAATGGAAATTTCTTTTCCACCGACCACAGGCATGGAAAGTTGCGCGCTTCCACCCCAGGCAGTTGATTTTTCGCGTTGCCGACACTGGCGAGAAAAATTTTGCACGGTCCAGTTTCTACGCAGATCCAACGACCTCGACCGCCTATAAATAGAAGGGTTCCCCTTCGACTTCTATGGGATAAATAATCTGAACCATCTCCCATGCATGAAATCTATCTCTTTTGAGTGTGAAAGATGGCTTTCAGGTATGGGTTTTTTCGTGCATGGTCACCCAGGGCTCCTCGTTCGCACGAGACCCCTCTAGCTTAAACCGCGTCCAAATCCCTTCGAGTATCATCCCCAGCATGCAATCCCTTCCATTTTTGCACTTTCCTTCCAATTCCGTGTAACACCGGCAAATTACGCACGTCCTGGATTCCTTGACTACAATCCCTACCAATTGTGCACCTCCCGTAGTCCTTGCGCGCACTCCCTGCCAATTGCGTGCAACCCCCAGTCCTTGTGCGCAATCCCTTGTAATTGTGTGCAACCCCATTCCTTCTACGCAATCCATTCCAAAAGCACACAACCCATACTCTTTACACGCAAATCCTTCCAGTTGCACGCAAAACTTCTGCTCCACTTTACGTGCCAATCTTTCTTGATTTCGCTCCAACTCGGTCTTTTCTGCGCAATCGTGCCTATTGCGCTCCAATTGCACACAAACCTCCACGATTGCGCGCAATCCTCCAGGACCCATCACCCTAGCCTTTTCCCCACTATTGCTCTATTTTCATGCAACCCATCCTCCTGGGGCATGCTCTTTCACATGTGTTTGATGTCCCTCTTCCAAACGTCATTTTAAGGTGCCTCTTACTCCCTAAACAACTCTTTCACACACCTTTTTCTTGTACGACCCTCTAGGCTCGTACAAAGTAACTTCAAAGTCCCTTTGGTGGTATTTCACATTGCGTTGCTTCACCTCATGCTTCTTTACATAGGCATGCTAACAGTTATCACTTCTTCGCATAGCCACACTAACGTGGACCCCCAATGGGATCTACCCACGACACCCCTCAGTCACTACATTGCATGTTCCTTCTCTTCAGAAAGATGTAGAGGGTACCAGATAAGTAAGTCCGAGGGGTGCAGAGTGAACCCTCCCTCGTCTGAGTTGTAGGACATTAAACTGCCAAGCACCACCATCCTCAGCACATGACGTTAAACTATGACCTCACCCCATGCATCCTATGCAGGGTCCCCCACCTTAGACATTCTGCACGTCTTCTCATCTCAATGGGAGTGAAATATTCCTCACATAGAATGAGATTTTCTTCACTGAGGCAGCACCTCTCTGTGGGGAAGGGCAACCACCAAGGTGTTTTCCCCTAGACATTCTTACAGGAGGTAGCACCGCTTCTCCTCCTTTATTTTCTGGTGCCCAAGGCCAACAAAGGGTGTGATGGGGAATGGTGCTCCTCCTCTCTTCTGTGCCGAATCCCTCGCCCATTGGGCTTTGTCATCATTGGGCCTCCATCCTTGAGTAAGTCCCAATCTCCATCTCCCTGGGATGCTAACCATGAATAAGGCCCTGTATTCTATTTGGGCCACTAATCACGTGTAAGATCCACTCCACTTCCCACGAACGCACCTTTAACGACGTGATCTTCAGGTCTCTGATGCCTCTTGTTTCTCACACCAAGCATGACTCATGTGGGCTTATAGTAAAAATCAGCCATTACATCCTCTCTAGGACGCCTAGAGTGTAAGCCCCACACCACCTGAACTACTTGGTCTTTGACCCTTTCCAAGGCAAGGTACGTAAAAAGCCTCACTGAGGTTCAATCCCACCACCCATTGGTTTCAACCCCCTTCATGTCGGTTCACCAAACTACTACCTGAACTACATGGACTTTGATCCTTGCCAAGGTGAGGTATGTAGGAAGCCTCCTGAAGTTCAAGCCCAACACCCCATTGGTTTCGACCACCTCCACATCGGTTCCCACCACCTGAACTATGTTGTCTATGATCTTTTCCAAAGTGAGGTACGTAGGAAGCCTTCCTGAGGTTAAACCCACCATCCATTGGTCCCGAACATCCTCATGTCGGTTCACCAGCCCCTTTTGAACTATGTGGTCTTTGATCCATAACAAGAAGATGTACATAGGAAGCCTCCGTGAGGTCCAATCCCAACACCTCATTGGTTCCGACAACCTTCACATCAGTTCCCACCACCTGTACTACGTGGTCTTTGATCCTTTCCAAGGCGAGGTACATAGGAAGCCTCCCTGAGGTTCTATCCCAACACCCCATTGGTTCCAACCACCTTCATGTTGGTTCCCACCACCTGAACCATGTGGTCTTTGATCCTTGCCAAGGAGAGGTACGTTGGAAGCCTCCCTGATGTCCAATCCCAGCATCCATTGGTCCTGACCATCCTCACATCGGTTCACCAGCCCCTTCTGAACTGCGTGGTCTTTGATCCTTGCCATGGCGAGGTACATAGGAAGCCTCCCTGAGGTTCAATCCCAACACCCCATTGGTTCCAACCACCTTCATGTTAGTTCACCCAAACTCTATCTGAACTACGTGGACTTTGATCCTTGCCAAGGCTAGGTATGTAAGAAGCCTCTCTGAGGTTCAAGACCACCATCTATCTGGGCCATAAGTCCTCTTTCACGTCGGTTCACCCCCGTCCTGCATAATGTTAAACTATGGACCTCAATCAGTGGTAAGTCATTATTCCCCTATTCAGCGGTAGGCTGTTTTCAACCTCATTCAATGGAAAACCACTATAATCACCTTCACTGGGACACACAACTTTGGTCCGTCCTAGTAGCGTCAGACCAACTCGGGTTGCTAACCACCCATAAGACCCATAAACATCATCAGGTTGTTGTCCTATTTTTACACCCCAATTCCAGCTCATCGCATGACCTTTCCCTAGAGCCTATGTGTCTCAGGAAGGTCATGCCTCAACCCAGAGATTCCACTTTCTCCGTGTCCCATCCATGCGTCCATTCGCATGGGCCACCTCCTTAGGCATCCCATCGCCCTCCTGAACTATGCTGACTTTGATTCCATACCACAGGGATAAGTAGGAAGTCTCCCTGAGACTCAAGTACAACATTACCATCGTCGTCACAGTGGTTCCATCTCATTCACCACCCATTTCACTTGGCACCCCATCATCCATCTTGATTCTTACCCGGGCCGCCACATCCCAGTGAGGTCATGTCAACCCACCTACATCAGTTTTTCCTCTAGGGGTTACACTCATCTGATCTACTCTAGTCAATGTTCTGATCATTCTGATCCACCAATGATGGACGTTAAACTTTCAGCATACCATGTGTTAAACATTAGAAGATTAGGAAAACCTCAGAGACATGCCTATGGAATATAATTCCTCACATTTGACATGGGACGCCTTGGGCTTCCGCGCCCTCAAGAAGCAATATAATAAGGGACAACAGATAGATGTGCCAGTGTCCCATTTCTCAGACACATGATTAATCATATTTATACATCAATTATACATTTAAAACCAATAATTAAATATGGTTATGAAAAATTAACCAACATTTCAATCATGGAGACGGTGGGTTGTATAAACACATGATTAACATTCCCATTTTTTCAATAACCATAATGGAAAGAAGGTAAGTAAAAATTATGTTTCGATAATGATCATTATATCATTAAAAACATATTATTTAATCATATATACTTATATATATATAATTATTTTGATGAAAAATGAATCACATCGTGTTGAGGATGTTGTAGTTCCCAAGTCCATGAACGACGTTATAACTTTTGAAGTGTTTGAAAGGGTAATAAAGAAAATGATATACATTATATTTAAAAAAAGATAATTATGTCATGAATATAATAAGTATGTTCTATATGAAACATTTTTTTAAGTATAACCATGATTTATACATTCCATTTATCATGTGACCGCATTACAATGCTTTTGAGAGGTGGTACTACACACTTTTGTATACAATGTTATCGTATTTACACAAAATTAAAATCATAAAGGTATGTACTATATATAATTAAATAATAATAAATAAAATATATATATAATATATATCATATATAAATAGTGTTTCCATCATAATTACAAACCATGAGGGGTGGTAAAGGAAAATGAACAATTATCGTTTCGTGTGGTGCTAGTTCACCGTACACATAGATAGTAAGTTCGTTACCAATTAGTGGGATGTGAGTGTTAGTGTAGGTATGAAACATAACATAAAAACTATCAGTATATTTAGGATATTTATTTTATATAATCATGTAATAATGTTATTGTAGGGGGTGTATAATGAAAATAACTAAATACCTAGAGGAAAGACGTTACCTCTTTTTGTGTAAGTCCTTTTGGTTTCCACCAAAGGGATTCCCTGGATGGATTTATGCCCGTAGGGAGTCTTCTAGGATGAGATGATGGATGTTTAGGAGATTTTGGGGTAGATAATGGAGGATAAATATGTCTTTATAATTGTGAGGAAGTGGGAGGGTTGAGTACCTTTTTATTATGGAGGAGGAGTGACACTCATGTAAATTTTGGAAAAGGGAATTCCACTAATGTTATCCCATTAAAAGTGGATACCATAATAGACCAAATTCAAAACAAAATCCTATAGGGTCTAAATACTACAATACAATGACTTTTTTATATGTTTCTATGTTATTTTTTCCATTAATATTAAGGCTTAGTCTTTTATTAAGCTAATTTTTTCCTTAATCATTATAATTAATTTAAACTGCTTTCTCTAATATTTTAGGTAAAAAATATGTTCAAATTATGAGGAATTATAACTTAGGATGTAACGCCCCGACCCCAGTTACCCAGAGTCGGTGAATTACTTCGTAACATTTACATGATCACAAAAGATCAAGTCTCGAAAGACCGATTAGTTTAGTAGCCTTGGAAACACTAGATACATTCATAAATGTTACATTACATCATAAAGTGAAAAACTACAATAACAAATTCTCCATAGTCCACACTCATATCCTCTTATGACTATCCCTGCAGGTCATTCATAAAATACTTCTTCACATCTTGGAAAATATTAAAACATTGAAAGGGGTGAGCTTAGATGCTCAGTAAAGATAACAATATTGCTGTAGAATTCATAAATTTAAAAGTTAAGGCAATGTATAACTAAAACAAAAGCCTTTTTAAACTTTAACTTCTACATAATATGGAAAAAATAAAATTAATTAATTACATTTACTTACTCACATGGATATTCTACTAGTCGAATAATCACATGCAATATAAATAACCACTTTCATAATGATGGACTGCATAATGCCAGAATATCAAAACCACATAGCCAAGGCCTCGTGCCAAGACCACAAATAAGATTTTGTCAATGCCTCGTGCCAAGACACTAGTTTGTCTCATGAGACCTGCTGATGCATCGAGGAGCTATAGCGGGCTCCACCTGTCACTTATTAAGTCCAATGCATTCCTCATATGAACAGGTTTAAACATATCATAAACCATAACTTAATCGTATCAAATAAAACATGCATAAAGGAAACATAAAATTTCCATATTTCAATCAAAATATATCAATACAACACATTTATATAATAAAAACATTTTCAAAACCATTTTCAATAACAGAATAAAATAAAATTAAAACTTTGTATTTATTTTTCATTTTAAAAAAAGTTATGGCTTGTAGAGGAAGCCGAACCTCAAATAATGGTCACGGCGACGGAGAAGTCGTTGTCGCCGCATACGTAAGAAAAAAACATTCCTTTTGTTTTTTAGTAAAAACTCTTCGTACAAAAAGATTCTTTTTTAATAAAAGTAAAAGTCAACAGGGTTTATACACCGTATAACAAAAAGTTGTGTATAAAACCTAATATGGCTCAATGAAAGGAGATTGAGACGAAGTCCTTACAAATATCATTTTTAAATAAAATATATCTATTATTTGTATTCACTATATGTACACATAAAGAAAGTATAAATACAAGTTAATATCAAGACATAATTTGAAAGTTGGAGATTAACCCAAAGAATGGAAATTTGGTTAAGAAGTTCCCTTACCTTATGTTTGTCTTGACTTGACCGTTCTTTAACCTCCTGAATAATAAACTAGAGTTAATTTATAATTTCTTAAGAACCTTTTTCAAGTTTATTATTCCTTTCATATCACTTATTACCATGTTATGAACATTATGTAATTATTTAAGTTAATAACGGTTATTTTGTCGATCTTTGGTACTTGAGTAAAAAATAAACTTCTTATAATTACAAGTTGTTCATGTGGTGAAATATCCATTATATCCAGAATTATATTAATGATGTAGATATCATATATATAATATATATCCAGTATATAAATGCATTTATAATATTACATAACATTTAGAGGTAAGAAATGAAATTCACCATTCATGGAGACAGTAAGCCGTACGTACGCATGAACACTACTTTCATTTCCATTTCATATTTAATGGAATGAAATTATAATTATATAAAGGTATAATATAATGTATAAAACCATTTACTCTACCCTTTATACATCCCACATATGGCATTAACGATTCAAATCACTTTGAGGGGGCGGTAGTCCGCACTTCCTAAAATAAAATTATCGCGTTTACACATAATGGAAATTGTAAAGGTATGCCATAAATGAAAAATACGGAATCATAAGGAAAACAAAAAAATAATATATATCATATATAAAAAAATTTCCATCATAATGGCCACCATGAGAGGTGTTATATGAGTGTTGAACAATCATCGTTTCGTGAGGATGAAATTCTCCAACCATAGAAACAGTATGTTCTTTAACCATTAAATGTAGGTGTGTGTAAGTGTAGCTCAAATACATCTTATAACAACATCCTAGTATATTGAGGATACTGGTTTTGTTACAAAAGAAATGAATAAAAAGAGTTTAGGGGGTTGTAGAAGCAAAATAAAACATAAGAACACAAGAGAAAACACTACCTTTAAAACGGGTAACTCTTTTTGATTTGAGCCAAATGATTCCTTGGAAAGAATTATGCACAAAGTGAGGCTTATAGGAGTAAGAGAGGGAATTTTAGAGAGTATTTGGGCAGAGGTAGGCCGAGCAAAATGGCTTGGAAGGTGTGAATAAGGTGGTAGTGGTGGGGGCCTTTTATAAGAGGAGAGGAGGGGCACTCTTGGAAAGTAATGAAATGTTAGTTTATTATATGATGAGTTTTGGATTTTAAAGGTTCAAAACTTATATATTTCTAGGATAAGATGATAAGGGTTAGAAATATACTCATCCAATGGGCTTTGGACAGGTTTAATTCTTACATTTTACATTATCCTTCCATTTTATTAAAATCGTTAATTAATGAGGTAATCTCTGCATCATCATAGTGTCATTAAAATTTTTAATTTATTTAATGTATAAAAATTATAAAAAAACTACCATGATGTAGGAAATCTCTTTAGATTTCCAATTAATATTTATGGTCAAAACTTTAACTTATATAACCCCATGTAATAATTGATTTAGTAAAACAACACATGTTTGTGACAATTTTATTTTTACTTTAAATAAAAAGTTATTAATGTCATTTTCTTACCCAAGTGGCTCCATGGGGTCCCCAAGTTGACCCATGGATTTTCTTGGTTGGCCATGACTCATACAATAAGGGTAGGACAAGTGTAATGGTATTTTCATATTTTTATAATATCATTTTTACCTTAAATTTCACTAATTATCTTTAATCGCGATTAATTAAACTTGAAAGTTACTATTCAAAAAAAATTATTTTAATCCCATTGAACCACATTTTACTTACTAATGACAACCATGTATGTCCGATTTTTGAAAATCAAATCACAGAAGTGGTAATGTTTCATTTAAACAAAAAATCAGTTTTTTAACTACCACATAGTGGTTTCACTATTCATAAAAAATTGATGTTTTTCAGAACAATGTCAAAATTTCACCCTAAGATATAACGGATATTCCAAATTAAAAAATGATGACTATTTTACAAAATTCCAAACATATAAGTTGCAATAATTAATTTTATAATTAATTCCCATTGTCACAACAAATAGCGTGTTTTTAAGAAACAATATGTATCAAAATATTGACAATTGTTTATGTCCAATTTCAAAGTGAAATTAATTATAATGACCACCATTGGATAAAATGGTAAAAATATATTTTTATTACACTTTAAAACCACTCAATAGTATAATTTATCACTATAAATTATTTTGATTAAAAAAGTTTTTTTTAAGTATTTTTCAATATTCATAAAAAAATTGGAAGTTCTCAGAAAAGTATAAAAAATTCAAATTAGGATAATTTCAATATTCCGAATGCAAAAATGAAGTCCATTTTGCTATATAAAATTTATATAATTTCAAAAAGTGGGTATTACAATTCATAATGGATACTTTGATTGGTCGTGGTGTGTTAGAATCTTGAACTTGCGTACAATGCATGCTATTACATTATTGAAAGAGACGCATATTGTGGAAGCTCGGGGTGTTACATTCTCCCCTCCTTCAATACATTTCGTCCTCGCAATTTGAAATTTTTCTTTGAAAATAAAAGGTTGAAAATAGAAAATACCTTTGTGGAAATATCACATCGGAAATAGGGTTAATAAAAATATAACATTAAAAGAAAGAAAGAGAGGTACAAAGGTCACCCAAGATAGCCCATACTAGGATTATATAAAAATATGGATATGGAGGAAAAACAAACCATCAAGGTCTGATGGAGAGTTGTAGAAAACAGGATTAGGAGAAAGTTAACCACAAGAAAATATAAACCTTGTGATTGGTTAAACGGTCATTGAATCCCCAGTTGGAAAAGTTAACCAACAATGTTTTTGTTTTAAGTTACCTTTCATAAAGATGAGGAATTAATTTAAGAGATTTACTAAGAACGTATGGAAATATACTTACTTGTCATGTAGACTTTCATTCTTTAATAAATTTTTACCACAACCCCATATTTTACTCAAAAAGATAATAGAACTCAATAATATTATATTTATCCTAATCGTACAAGGTTCCAAATATTAACACATACCATTCAGATTAGGAAAACTGTTTTGTAATAACCAGAGACTTCTTGTACGCTAGTGGTGGGTAATAAAGGCTTGTCTCACTATGGTTGTGGGTTCGATTCCTACAGCTTTGTCCGACGTGACGGGTTATCCCCCAACCTACAGGTTGTCCTTTTCCTGAAAATATAGTATTATAATATTCCAAAAGTAATCTTCAGAAATGTTTTAACCTTAAACAATACTATTCAAAGTTCAACTTAATCCATTCCAACCTTTATAGTTATCCAAAATACCTCCATCTTGACTTTCTCTAAAAGGTCTCAAAATTCCAAAATCAATTGTATCATCAGATTCCTAAAACAACGTAAAGTTTCTCTTATTTTCACATACAAAAATATGATTACCTTCATCATATTAAAACCTTAATGAAAATAGCATGTATTACAGTACAATCCTTATATATATCACATTATTCTTATAACCAGAATATAATCCTTGAGTCCAAAAGCACCAATACAATAATTATTCAACTTCATCTGTAGTAACAACATAAACTTGGCCTTGATCCCTTGGCCTTTTCTGAGGTAAGTTTCCCTGATTCTTAGGACATTCATTTTCATAATGCCACATTTCTCTATAATTTTAGCATTCAATATTTATAGCCTCTTTCTTTCGCTTGCAATCACGAGCCCGGTGACCTTTTTCTCCACATTTATAACAAACTCCTATTCCTTTTAGGCAAGTACCAGGGTGATTTTCCCCACAGTTATCGTATAATGGAAAATCCTTCTTTCCCTTTTTCCCATTCTCTATCTCTTGTTCCACCGTTCTCTTCTACTCTTTCTTTACTTTATTGTCATAAAATTTAGTGAATTCCTTTTCTGTCTTAACAGAACACAAGACTATATCTTCGTACATTGAGAAAGACTATGATACTAAAGCTTGACGGAGAAATGGTTTTAACCCATCAAAGAAATGATCAATCTTACTTCTTGGGTTACATATATAATCTGCAGCATGTCTTTCTAACCTTGTAAAGTTAACCTCATACTTTGCGACATTCTAATCCTCCTTCTACCTCATACTCATAAATTTCCTTTCCATATCTACTCGATGGTCTTGTGGAAATTATTTTTCTAAGAAAATTTCCTTAAACTCCCTCCATTCCATACTTGATACTTCTTCATCTTCCTTTGTGTTTTGAATCAGAAACCACCATTGATCGGCATCTCCAGTGAGTCGGTAAACTTCCATGACAACTTTCTCATTTTCGCTACTCCCCAAGGCGTGAAATATTTTCTCAAAAGATTTTATCCATTGCTCAGATACTAATGGATTTGTACCCCCATTAAATGTTGGCGGTTGTTACCTCATGAAGCGGTCTAACATTGATCCTCCACGTTGAGGATTAGGGTGCTTTATACGAGTAAGGTTATTATTCATAACCTGAGTGAGTTGTCCCAGTATGGTAATAAGTTGATCATCACCAGTTGTATCTCCAGCTCCAAAATAATTATCTTGAGCAGGAGGGAAATCCCTACACGGAGTGTATGCATTGATACGGTTTACATTCCTCCCACTAGGTGCCATTTCTAAATAATGGAATAAACTAGATTAGTTTATGAATCAAAATACATAATTCCATACTTGTAAAACACTTAGCATAAATTTAAATATTTATGGATATAATCCATAATCATAAAAAGAAATGTTCTCTTTGAGGAAGTATATACTCATAAACCCTTCATAATGGTTTGTAATGAAAATGAGAATTATCCGAAGCATATCCCATGAGAGTGTCGTAACCAAGAGTGCAGCAAGGCCCGTTGTCGTGCACCAGTTCCCGTTCGAGTCTAGCTCAAAGAGGTATTTTTGGGTTTTACCCCTAGGTACATCTGTGCCAGAGCCGCCTCTACCTGCTCGTATCCAGACAGGGATGTATTGCTCGGAAAACTCACAAAATCACTATAATACCAAAATTCTAGAAAGTTATTCTATATTAATCCTCAAAGTCTATCTTTGGGCAATGTTCTCTAATCAGAGTTTATCTAAATCTAGATTCCAAGGTTAGTACTAAACTGCCTCTGATAACAACGGTAACGCCCCAACCCCAGTTACCCAGAGTCGATGCATTACTTCGTAACATTGGCATGATCACAAAAGATCAAGTCTCGAAAGACCGATTAGTTTAGTATCCTTGGAAACACTAAATACATTCATAAATGTTACATTACATCATAAAGTGAAAAAAAATAAAATAACAAAGTCTCCATAGTCCACACTCATATCCTCTTCTGACTATCCCTTCAGATCATTCATAAAATAATTCTTCACATCCTGGAAAATATTAAAACATTGAAAGGGGTGAGCTCAGATGCTCAGTAAGGATAACAATATTGAGGAAGCTTTCATAAATTTAACATTTAAGGAAATGTATAACTAAAACAAAATCCTTTTTAAACTTGAAATTCTGCATAATATGGAAAAAATAGAATTAAGTAATGCCATTTACTTACTCACATGAATATTCTACTATCCGAATAATCACATGCAATATCAATAATCGCTTTCATAATGATGGAATGCATAATGCTAACCATATAGCCAAGGCCTCATGACAAGACCACAAATAAGATTTTGTCAAAGCCTCATGACAAGACACTAGTTTGTCTCATGAGACCTGCCGATGCATCGGGGAGCTATAGCGGGCTCCACCCGTCACTTATTAAGTCCAATGCATTCCTCATATGAATAGGTTTAAACATATCATAAACCATAACATAATCGTATCAAATAAAACATGCATAAAAGAAACATAAAATTTCCATATTTAAATCACAAGATATCAATACAACACATTGATATAATAAAATCATTTTCAAAATCATTTTCAATACCAGAATAAAATAAAATTAAAACTTTGTATTTATTTTTCATTTTAAAAAAAGTTATGGCTTGTAGAGGAAGTAAAAACTAAAATAATGGTCATGATGGAGAAGAAGTCATTGTCACCGCATACATAAGAAAAAAACAAACCTTTTGTCTTTTAGTAAAAAGGCTTCATATAAAAAGATTTCATTTGATGAAAAGTAAAAGTCAAAGGGGTTTATACACCGTATAACAGAAAGTTGTGTATAAAACCAAATATGCCTCAATGAAAGGAGATTGAGACGAATTCCTTACAAAGATCATTTTTAAATAAAATATATCTATTATGTGTTTTCACAATATGTACACATAATGAAGGTATAAATACAAGTTAATATCAAGACATAATTTGAAAGTAGGAGATTAACCCAAAGAATGGAGATTGGGTTAAGAAGTTCCCTTACCTTGTGTCCGTCTTGACTTGACCATTCTTTAACCTCTTGAATAATAAACTAGAGTTAATTTATAATTGCTTAAGAACCTTTTTCAAGTTTATTATTCCTTTTATATCACTTATTACCATGTTATGAACAATATTTAATTATTTAAGTTAATAACGGTCATTTTGTCGATCTTTGGTACTTGAGTCAAAAATAAACTTCTTATAATTACAATTTGTTGATGTGGTGAAATATCCATTCTATCCAGAATTATATTCATGATATAGATATCATATATATCATATATATATCCCGTATATACATGCATTTATAATATTACATAACATTTAGAGGTAAGAAATGAAATGCACCATTCATGGAGACGGTAAGATGTACGTACGCATGAACGCTACTTTAATTTCTATTTCATATTTAATGGAATGAAATTATAAATATATAAAGGTATAATATAATTCCAGTATAATATAATGTATAATACCATTTACTCCATCCTTTATACATCCCACATATGGCATTAACGATTCAAATCACTTTGAGGGGGCAGTAGTCCGCACTTCCTAAAATGAAATTATCGCGTTTACCCATAATGGAAATCGTAAAGGTATGCCATAAATGAGAAATACAGAATCATAAAGAAAACAAAAACATAATATATATAATATATAAAAAAATTGTCATCATAATGGCCACTATGAGAGGTGTTATATGAGTGTTGAACAATCATCGTTTCGTGAGGCAGAAATTCACCATCCACAGAAACAGTATGATCATTAACCATTAGATGTAGGTGTGTGTAAGTGTAGCTATAATACTTATTATAACAAAATCCTAGTATATTTAGGATACTGGTGTTGTTAGAAAAGAAATTAATAAAAATATTTTAGGGGGTTGGAGAAGAAAAATAAAACATAAGAACGCAAGAGAAAACGCTACCTTTAAAACGGGTAACTCTTTTTGATTTGAGCCAAAGGCTTCCTTGGGAAGAATTATGCCCAAATTGAGGCTTCTAGGAGTAAGAGAGGGAGGTTGAGAGAGTATTTGGGCAGAGGTTGTCCGGGCCAAATGGCTTGGAAGGTGTGAATAAGGTGGTAGTGGTGGGGGCCTTTTATAAGAGGAGAGGAGGGGCACTCTTGGAAAGTAATGAAATGTTACATTATTATATAATGAGTTTCGGATTTTAAAGGTCCCACACTTATATATTTCAAGGCTAAGGTAATAAGGGTTATAAATATACTCATCCAATATGCTTTGGAAAAGTGTAATTCTTACATTTTACATTATCCTTCCATTTTATTAAAATCGTTAATTAATGAGGTAATTGTTGCATCATCATGGTGTCATTAAAAATTTAATTTATTTAATGTCTAAAAATTATAAAAAAAATACCTAGTTTTAAGAAATCACTTTAGATTTACAATTAATATTTATGGTCAAAAATTTAACTTATAAAACCCCATGTAATAATTGTTTTAGTAAAACAACACATGTTTGTGACAATTTTATTTTTTACTTTAAATAAAAAGTTATTAATGTCATTTTCTTACCCATGTGGTTCCATGGGGTCCCCAAGTTGACCCATGGATTGTCTTGGTCGTCCATGACTCATCCAATAATGGTAGTACAAGTGTAATGGTATTTTCATATTTTTATAATATCATTTTTACCTTAAATTTCACTAATTATCTTTAATCACGATTAATTAAACTTAAAAGTTACTATTCACCAAGAAATTATTTTAATCCCATTGAACCACATTTTACTTCCTAATGAAAAACATGTATGTCAGATTTTTGAAAATAAAATCACAGAAGTGGTAATGTTTCATTTAAAAGAAAAATCAGTTTTTTAACTACCACTTAGTGGTTTCACTATTCATCAAAAATTGAAGTTTTTCAGAACAATGCCAAAATTTCAGCCTAATCTATAATTGATATTCCAAATTCAAAAATTATTTCTATTTTACAAAATTCCAAACATATAAGTTGAATTAATTAATTTTATAATTAATTCCCGTTGTCACAACAAATAGCATGTTTTTAAGAAACAATATATATCAAAAGATTAACAATTGTTTATGTCCAATTTCAAAGTGAAATTAATTCTAATAACCACCATTGGATAAAATGGTAAAAATGTATTATAATTACACTTTAAAACTACTCAATAGTATAATTTATCACTATAAATTATTTTGATTAAAAAAGATGTTTTTAAGTATTTTTCACTATTCATAAAATTTTTTGAAGTTCTCAGAAAATTACAAAAAATTCAACTTAGGATAATTTAGATATTCCGAATGAAAAAATGAAGTCCATTTTGCAATATAAAATTTATATAATTTAAAAAATTGGGTATTACTATTCATAACAGATACTTTGACTGGTCGTGGTGTGTTAGAATCTCAAACTTGCGTACAATGCAAGCTATTACATTATTGAAAGAGAAGCGTATTGTGGAAGATCGGGGTGTTACATAGGATGATTACCAATATGAAGTATATTTTTATAAATTATAATTAGACAATTGGAAGAAATTAATTTAAATTTAATCCCACAGGCATGACAACAAAGCGGGTTTTTAAAGTAAAAATTTTCAAAAGTTTTAAGAGTTTTTATATTCAATTTCCAAGTAAAATTCATTATAATTCCACACATTTAATAAAATTATATAAAATTATTCTAATTAAAATTTAAAAATAATAAAATAATATAATTTACCCTTATAAAAAAATAAAAAAAATGTAGTTTTGAATTAAAATTCATCATTTTTCACTATTCATCAAAAATTAAACTTTATAGAAAAATACCACAAACTAACCATAATTGTTTTTATTTATTTCATTAAAAATTAAAGTTTATTTTAAAATGTATAATTTATAAATTTTCGAAAACATTTATTTAAAATATGTAAAATATTAAAAGGTGGTACATTTTCTTTTATAAAAATATAGGTTTTCATGTGAAATATTGGGTTTGTTCTTATCATATTTTTATAAAATATATTGGAAGATTGTAAAAATATTTTATCGAATATATAATAAATATAATAAATTAATATCAATCACTAATTGTGATTAATTTAATTTATTAGTATAAAAAAACTTTGTGAGGATAAAAATAGTTCTCAATAAAAGAATTCCCTTTATAATCAATTGGTTATTATATTATTTTCAAATTAATTAGTTACAAAATAATTCAATTAATGGTTTTGTAAACCATATATTCTCATAAGTTATTTCATCCTATTCATAACCTCGGATTTAAATGTTATGTTATACCTTATTATATTAAATAATAATTTTATAATAATATAATATTGTTTGGTAAAACTCAATATGACATGGAACGCAAGACATTGAAGATACTTGTTGTTGTGTGAAATTTATGCTAAATTAGTGTCTTTTGTATTGAAAGATATAAAATTAATTTAATTTTATTAAAATGGTAAAAATATTATAAATTTTCAGGATATTATATTCCATTACATTCTTTGTGTTGTGTGTCATATATGTTATTGAATACAACATTCATACTTTAGATTTTCGAGGTGTTACAATCTCCCCGCATTAATTAAATTTTGTCCTCATAATTTAAAATCTATCTTGTTGGTATATTTTTTGATACTTCCTATTTTGGAAATACCACATAATGATAGTGGTTCATAATAAATCCACTACAAAAGAGATAATGGGAGGTATAAAGGTCAAATGTAATAACATATAACTAAGACTCTATGTATGAGAACATTAGTGGAAAGTATATATATGTACTTAGTGTAAAAGTGATAAACTTTCTATGGATTCATTGAGGTCAAAAGTAAAAAAGAAGTTAATTATCAATGAAATGTTTAGGTCCTCAAATCCATAAATTTGTGATGATTTAAAATACCATCACTTTAACAAAAATTAAGTTATTTTGACAAAAAAATAAAGATCTATTTCCTCATGTTGAGAAATTTGTTTACTACCAAAGAATATAATGAAATTTACTTACATGATAAATTATAATTTCATATAAATAATTACATAATTTTCTTTGCTTCTAACAAATTATAATTCACCCCTTACTTCAAAAAATAGGTATCCAAAAATTAACTTTGACCCCTGAATCGCCAAAATAAACATTTAACGGCTCATAATCCATATAAAATGATGATAATTCCTGTCATTTTCATCTAACTATTCCCCAAATCCAGTATATCTAAGAAATTAATCTATAACACAATAAGTTACAGTACTTGTTGAATACTAATATTTATTCCTCAAATTTTTTAACTAAAAACAGTGACATATTAACCCGAACAATGAAAAAGTCAGTGGTTGGCATAAAACCCTTTCCATCCTTCAATCACGAGTTCAATACCCACAGCCTTTCCAAACATGATTGGTTGTCACTTTGAATATAGTTTTTCCTTTTCTAAAATCATAATAATAATATTTCCAAAATAAATATGATGGATATCCTTGAAATAAGTTTAATCACTAAATACCCTTTTAAGCAAGGATTACAATATAACACTAATACATAAATACTTCATCCACTTATTTCCACATAGATCCTTACATGGTATATATTTTATCCTCTAGAAGATGGAATTTTCATAGGTAATTTTGAGGTTTCCCACATTTACTGTAATGAGCTATAAAGGATTCCTTATGATGATTTTACTTTCCATCCATCACACTCCTCATTTTTCCTCATCAATTATTTTCATTATGTTCTTATTTACCACACATAAAGGATTTAATAATTCCATTTAGACACATTCGCAGTTGTATCCTTCCATATTTCATGAATAAGGGAAATAAATCATTTTTTACTCTATGGTATCCACCACTTGAGCTCATAAATAACTACATCCTTTTTTTATTTTCTGAGTTCGATAGTTGGTTAAGGTATATGTTTTTAATCATTTTTAGATAAAATTTATTAGGGATAAACATGCTATATTTCACTCCTATTAAAACATTATTTGGTTTCCCATTTTCACAACCTTTTCCTACATGTTCAATGTTTGCTTAACTCCTTCAGGTACTAGCCATTTACTAAAACTAGAAAGCATAGTGGGAGAAACAATACTCAAATAAAAATATATAATAATTTTTAGGAATCCTATATCATGAAAAGTTATTATCTATCTAAAACACCATAGGTTTATCCCAGGTTATTCAATGTCAGAATACTTCATGGTGTTCTGTAAATAAAATGTGTATTATCGTAATCATATCCCCAGGGAGTGTCACACCCGGTGTGCAGAAAGTCTCGTTGTCATGTAGTAGTTAATTTTGATTCAAGACTGACACACCTTGTTAGATTTTTTACCCCTATGTACATTTTTTCTTGAACCACACCAACCTGTATTATCCAAATAAATATGTATTTCATGGAAAACCCACATAATCTCTATATTTTATAAATTCTAAGTTTTTATTCTATACATATCTTAAAATTATAAATTTGTGTTATGTTTATAATTTATGTTTTCCAAAATATAGTTCCCAAGGTTTCTGTTGAACAACCTATGATACCAACTATAGAAAACCGACCTCAGAGGGTCCTGAGAAAGTGTTATTCAACCATTACATTGGCATGATAACAAGGAATCAAATCCTAGAGGAATGAAAAGATTAGTAGTATTGGTAAACCGAATACATACACGAGTATTTTATATCAAATGAATACACATATTATAGCATGATTTTTCTTTCTTAAGAGGATAACATTTTTCCATCTACTATTTCCTTGCATATCATTTAGTGTCCACTTCTTGGATTTCTATGGAATGGAAAGAAATAAGGGTGAGAAAAAATGCTCAGTAAGGGTAATATATAGTAGAATACATAATGAATCAATTATAATATTAATTATGGAATGGTAGAAAAATGAACACACATACCATGAAATCAACAAACTAAAAAGGAATTACATAAACAATAATGAAAGATAATAACTAGAATCACATTCCCATAAATTAACTAGAAAAGGAAAAAAATAAATATTTCAAGGTAAGAAACTAAAACACATTCTATTTAATAAGTAAAATGAAAATGAAAAACATATGAATATATTGTCACAGTGAAAATATTGAGGATAATAAATTCTAAATAAAAAAGATGGAAGTACTAAATTATTGGATCTTATATCTTAGGTACACGAAAAACAATAAATTCAAGATCAATCCTCTAAACAGATTAAAATTATATGTACAAACTGTTTTAATTTGAGAAACTATTTTTTCTCATGGGAACATGTTGATGCATTGAGAGGAAATATAATGTCAGGTCCCTACCCATCACTACATGTCCAAATCATTCCTCATATCGAGTAATTGATTTAATTAATAAACAACTTGCTTTAGCAAAAATATGTATTGAATAAATGATATAAATTTATTATTATTTCCCCAAATCATCATATAACATTAAATGTAAAAACTGTTTGAAAAATGGTATATAGTTCATGGAATAATCAAATCCATGATAAATAGTATGGATATTTAGGGGAAATTCATTACCAACTGACCATAGTAATTTGAATATTTCAAGGGGACTAAAAAGAATCAATTAAGTGAATGTTAATATTTTCCGTGACCAAAGTAGTCATAAATAATCCAGAGGAATAACAAGGATGGTATTAATAAAATATATCCAAAGTGAATTAAAATAAATGGTATTTGTTTTTGAGGAATGTAAATATTATAAAAATATATTTTAAAAACATTCTAGAGGAAAATATCCTTTTATTATTGTTTTTTTAAATACATTTATTTAAAAATAATTTTTTTGAAATAATTTTTTTTAAAATTATCCTTTTGAACAAGTATAGGTAGATTCGAAAAATTATGGTGGGTAGGTTTGTACACTATGTGCAAGGTAAAAAATAACATTCCTTTTTCATGGTAAAAGGATTTGAGAAATTCCTTTTCTAGAAAGTGACAAAATTATTCATTTAAAAACATTGGTAAAAGGGAAAAAGGGTAAAATGCCTTTATTATAAAATTTTCAAATGGTTAAAAACATTTTTTAAATTTAATTTTAGAAAACATGGGTTTTTGAAGAAAATAAGTTCTCCAAATAAAGATAGGGTGAAGTTGGGTTTTCTTAAAATCAATTTAAAAATGTTTTGAGTACCAGAAAGTGGGAAAGTGGCACAAATACTTGAAAAAGGTTAGTAATAACCATATTAGAATAAAATGATATGTTTTTAGACATTTATCAAATAATGTCGTTGAATGGAAATTCAAGTGTAAAAAATACCCAAAAATGAGATTATAAAGTAATCCATTGGAAAGACAATAATGTTGATATTAGACTCAACCAATGAATTGACTCTGTGTTCAAATATAATGCCACATAAAATAAGTAATATAAAAAATGATAATAAAATTTTATTTCACAAAAAAAATATTTGAAAAATAATGATAATAAGGATGTAATATCATTGAAAGAGTTAATTTTTTTTGAAATTTTTTTCCACATGGTAATGCATAATTCAAAACCCCATTGATGATATAAGTTAAATTGAAACTAAAAATATCATGGATATTTAATGAATGATGATATTATATTTCAAAGTGGTATTATGTAAAACATTTATATGAAATAATGGTAAATATATTAAAATATGTCTCAAATAATGGAAATTCCATTGAAAGATCATTGAAATTATTCTCAAGGAAAACAATCTTTAAATATTACAAAGTGTTCCATACAAATTTGAAGCATTTAAATCATAAGCCTTATGAAGTAATAACATTAAATGAGTTTTTTAAATAACATGAAGATAAAATAATTCATGATAATATATATATATATATATATATATATATATTGGGATTAGATACACCATAAAAATAACTATGTTGTGAAAATGACATTTTTCTCATAGATGAAAAAAGTTAGATGAAAATTCTTTACATTGATTCAGAATTTTCTCAAGTTTATTTGTATTCTTAAATAATAAAATTATGTAAATTATTTACATAAATCATAACATTTATATTTTTATCATTACTTTTTTCCAAATATTACCATGTTTTATAAAAAAATATAAACAATTATTTTTATATTATCCAATTTTACCAAATTGAGTTTATGTGTCAAACAAACTTTTCATGGTCAAATATGGTCAAAGGGGTCAATATATAACATATATATATAATAATAATCATTATATAATTATCATATTTATACATAAATTATACATTTAAATTAAATCATTATATATTTTCAGAATAAATGAACCAACATTACAATCATGGAGTTTGTCGGCCATATATACTCATAACTAACATTCCCATTTTTCAATGATCATTATGGAAAGAAGGTAAGTAACATTAATCATTCGTGGATGATAATTCTATTATAAATAACACATTATTTAGTCATATATAATTTTATATTTAATTCTAGTGATTTAAAAGGAATCATATCAGGTTGAGGAGGCGGTAGTCCACACGTCTATGAATGACATTATCACTTTTTATGTGTGTGGAAGGGTAAAAATGAAAAGGATGTATGTTATATTTATATAAATATTATTTTTTAATTAATATAATATATATTTTTTTATGTCATATATTTTTATTTAAACCCATATTTTATACATTCCAGGTATCATGTGATCGAATCATATTTCTTTTAGGAGGCGGTAGTCCACACATATGTAGACGATGTTATCGTATTTACACAACATGGAAACCATTAAGGTATGTTATATATAAAAATTATGGAAGGATAAATACATTATAAATTATTTATATATATCATATATAAACATATTTTCAATCATAATTACCAACCATGAGAGGCAGTAAAAGAAACAATGGACAACCATCATTTTGTGAAGCGGTAGTTCACCATACACATAGAAGATAAGTTCACTACCCATTATATGAATGTGTGTGAAACTGTAGGTAAAAACATTAACATAAAAACATATAATTATATTTACGATAAATCTTTAGTTATATAATCATGGAATAAGTAGTGTTTAGGGGTGTATAATTGAAATAAAACTACGGATCTTAAGGAAAGATGTTACCTATTCATTGGGTAACTCCTTTAGGTTTGCATCGATGGGATTCCTTGAATGGAATTCGAACCAAATGGAGTTATATAGGATTATGGATGGGATTTTTATTATTTATTTGGTATGTTATTTGTTGAGAAAAAGTTTTTTGAGAGGTGTGAATAAGAGGGGGGTGAGTTCTTATTTGTAGTGGATGAGGAGTGGCGCTATTGTAAATTTTGGAAATGGGAATTCCACCAAAATTTTCCACATCCATAGTGGCCCCAATAGTCGATAAAATTGTATAAAATGGACGATAGGGAAAAAATATGACCATCCATTGTCTTTGGGATTTGTGTTTTGGTCATTAGGGCCCTTAAGTTTATGGTTTAGTCCTTTGTTAAGCTAGTTTTTATCATAATAATTTTAATTAATTTTTATTACATTCACTAATCCATTTGGTAAAAACCAACGTACACCATATTAAATTTTTTTTATTATTTATATTAAAAAATTAATTCAATTTTCCAAATTCTAATCACATAATTGGATGAAATAAATTTAAATGGTGTCCCGTAGATGGGACAACATAGCGGGTTTTTAAAGTAAATATGTTCAAATGTTTACTATGTTTTTATATTAAATTATAAATATAAATGGTTTCCAATGACATAAATTGTGTTAAATGATATAAAACTGATATAATATATCTTTAAAACCAATAAAATATATAATTTAATCATAAAACTAAATTAGATTAAAAAGGTGTTTTGAATTAAAATTCAATATTTTTCAAAATTCATCATAAAATAAAACATCACCAAAAAATACCAAAAATTATACCTAACGTAATTTTTATGATTATATAGCCATAATTAAGTTTTTTTTAACAAATTATTTTTTCAAATTTCCAAAAAAAATGGAATTGAAATATGTTCTCTATTAAAAGGCTTTAAAAGTGCATTTATAAAAATATAGGTTCTTATGTAAAATATTAGTTTCGTTTTTATCTTATGAATGTAAAATATATTTTATGAATGTAAAAATGTTTTATTTAATATAATATATACATATATATATTACTTTAATATCGCTCAATAATTTTAATTAATATAATTTTTTAGGATAAAAAAGCTTTGTGAGTATAAAAATAGTTTTTTATAAAAAAAATTCCCTTTATATTCAATTGAATAATTTCTAATTAATTAATAATCAATCAATTCATTCCATATTTTTTTAAACCATATTTTTTCATAAGTTAGTAAATCAAATCCATAAAAACTAGTTTAATGGCTATGTAATATCTTATTATATTAAATTATAATATTTTGGTAATATATTATTGAACAGTAAAATTTAATCATGCATGTAATGCAAGTCATTGAAGAGGTGTGTTTTTGTGTGTGAATTATTCTAACTCAGTGTCATTTACCTTATAAGATATAAAATATAATTAATTTATATAAAATAGTATATATATTATAAATTCATAGAATAATATATTCACTTATTTACTTTGTGTGGAGTGTCATGCACTCTATTCAATACAACATTCCTAGTTTTGATTATTAAGAAATAAAATTATCCCCACCGTAATTAAATTACATACCCTCAATTAAAACTCAATATTGCTAATATATTATTCGATATTTCAATTGTTTTAAATTTCACATCGTTGGAAGGGTTCATACAAAATCCTCGAGAAAATATTGTATATGAAATACCAAGGCCAAATGGAGAAACCTATAATTGGGTCACTAAGTTGGAGAACATTTGTGGAATATAGAGATATGTACTTGGAAGAAATGTGTAAATTTTTATAGGGAGTTATTAAGGTCATCAATCACAAAAATGATCAGTGGAATGTTGAGGGCCTCGAGGTAATTAATCTATAATGATTTATAACCCCATCGGTTCAACAAAAATTAAGGTATTAGGAAAACTTTTTTTAATATCCTTTTCCACTTGTGGAGATATTACTTTAATACCTAAGAATATAATGAAATTTACTTAAATGATACATTTAATTTCATATTGATAATTCCATCTATTGGTGGTTATTCGATCAAATTCTTATACATCCTTTATTTCAAACAATGGGTGTCCAAGAATTAACAGTGATACCTAAAGCACCAAAATAAACATTTAATGAATCATAAGGCCCATAAAAGAGTGAAAAGTCAATACATTTGTCTCTAAATATTCTCAAAAACTGATATTGTTAATACATTAATTTTTCTACATATAAATATATATTAATAGTATATCATTAATATTTTTTCATAATAGTTTTTATCTAACAACAATGAAATATTGACCAGGACATTGGGTAGGTCAGTGTTTTGCATTAAAACCTTAGTGTCCTTCGATCATCATTTTAAGACACTGGGCCTTACCGAAATTTATTAGTTATCGCACGACATAAAATTTTTCCTTTTTTAAAACCATATTAATATAATTTCCAAAATATATATGATTGAAATATTAGAATGAAGTTTAAAAACTAAATATACTTTTAAATATAGGTTTCAATTCAAAACCAATACATAAATATGTCATCCACTTATTCCACAAAAAAACATCCTTGGTCTAGATTTTTTTCTCTGGAATGGGAAACTGACTTGGGTAATGTCTAGGTTCCTCACATGTATGGAAATAAACTATATAGGATTCCTGAGGATGAGTTTCTTTCCCATCCAGCACACTTTTCTTTTTTCCTCATAAACACTTTATATTATGTCCACCTATCCCACACATAAATTATTTCCCCATAATTTAAGACACTTTCCTTGGTTTTTCCTTCCACATTTATTTCATCAGGTAAATTGAGCCTTCTTTCCTCTATGTTCTCCACCACTTGTGCTCTTAGAAATTTGTATCCCTCTCTTCTTTGGTTAGTTTAAGAGTTTTTTAATTTTAATGTTTTTAATCATGCTACGTAAAATCTGATTAGGCATAAAAATGATATATTTCACTCCTATAAACATCTCATTTGGTTTCTCATTGTCATACCCCTGTCCATCATGTTCAATATTAACTTAAACCCTCTGGGTACTAGCTATGGACTAAAACTAGAAAGCATAGTTTGAGTAAAAATGGTTATAGAAAAATTTATATTCTTTTATAGGATATCTAAATCCTAGAACATTATAATCAATGAAAAGCTTCTTAGGTTTAACCTAGGTTATTCATTGTCAAAATTGATTATAGTTGTTTGTAATGAAAATATGAATTATCATAAGAATATCCCTCAGGAGTGTCAAACTAGGTGCATAGTTACAAACATTGTTGTGTACCATGTTACACTATGTCCTCCATGACACACCTTGTTAGAGTTGTTAGTTCTAAGTACATCAATGACATAACCACTTCCACCAGTAGTATCCAAATAAGGATGTATTACTAGGAAACCCCACATAATATCTACTTTATAGAAAATATTAGGTGTTTTTATATACTTATCCTTAAATACTACCATAGGGTTAGGTTCTATAATCTATGGATTCTTAAATCTAATTCTCAAGGTTGCTAAAAAACCTCCTCTAATACAAACTATAGTGACTAGACCCCATAGATACCAGAGCTGGTGTCGTTATACAATTAAAGTGGCATGATTACAAGGAATAAAATCCGAAATAAATCAAGACTTTATTTGTCTTTGAAAAATATATACAAATATTATTCTTGTATTAAAAATGAATACACTAATTATGACATATTTTCTCATTTGATGATAACTTTTTCCTATCTAGTATATCCCTATATATCATTCATACTACACTTCGTGGATTTTTAGGGAAAGGAAACCAAATTAGTGTGAGATCAGATGCTCAGGAAGGGTAAAGTTGAGAATAATAAATAATTAATCAATGAGAATAGTAATTATGGAATAGTAAATAACTAAACACACATCCCATGAAAATGAAAAATTGATAAGTGCATAAAAAATATAGTAATGTAATAAATGGAATCATATTCCTTTTAACTAAATCAGTAAGTAAAAATTAATATAGAAAGGTAAGAAACTGAAACGGAAGATATTTAATCAGTAATTTGAGAATAAAATGTATCCATAGACTTTGTGATAGTTAAAATCTTATTGATAATAAATTATATATCAAAATAAAGTAAACGATTAATTATTGGATAACATTTATTAAGAACACAAAAACTTATACTGTCAAGATATATACTTCAAGCAGTTTAAAACTATAAGTAGATACCTTTTTTACTTTCACAACTAATGTTTCTCATGAGAACTTGTTGGTGAATATAGGGGCTATATAAGGTCTGGTCCCACCCTTCACTACATTTCTAAAACCTTCCTTATACCGAGAAATCAATTTAATTCATAAACAATATTCCTTATGAAATATATGTATTTAATTAAGGACACTGATTTAACAATATGCCCTCAAATAATCAAATAACCTTAAAATTAAACACCATATGAAAAATGGTATATGGTTCGGTAAATAATCATATTCATGAAAATAGATATTTATATTTAGGTTAAATTTAATGTCAAATGATCATAGGAAATTGAATATTTCAATGAGACTAAAAGGAATCAAGGGAGTAAATGTCAATACTCTCCTATCCTAAATCAATCATAAACTATCTAGCAGAATAGTATGGATGGTTTATTTACATCATACCCCAAGTGGTGTAAAAAAAAATTCTGTTTTTATTGATAAATATAAATATTATAAAAATATATTTGGAAAACAGTTTTAAGGAAAATATAATTTTTATATTGAAAATCATTTTCAAAATCATTTTCCTTTAAATAAATTTTGAAAAAAAATTATTTTAAAAATTATAATTTTAAACATGAAATGGAAGCTTCATATAAATTATTGAGGGTAAATCTATACAAGTTGTACAACGTAAAAAGATCATTATTTTCTCTTAGTAATAATGTTGAAAAAATTCGTGTTCCGGAAAGTGATAAGAACATTTCTTTGAAAACATTGGTAATAAAGGGTTAAAATTATTCTAATAAATAATTTTTAAATGGTTAAAAAATTTGAAACTTTTTTTGGAAATATGGTTTTTAAATGAGAACATTTTATTCAACTATAGATATACTTAATTTGGGATTTTCTGATAACATTTCCCAAAACGTTTTGAGAACCAAAGATTGTAAAAAATGGTATTAATACTTGAAAAAGGTCATGAACAACCATATGGGAATAAAATGAAATTATTTTTGTATATAATGATAAAATAATTACCAGTAATGTAAATTCAAATGAAAACAATCTCGATAAAAATGAGATTCTTAAGTAAACCTTTGAAAATGCAAATACATTGATGTTATACTCAACCAATAAATAGATTATGTGTGTCAACTATAAATCCACATAAAATATAAGGAAATAAAAATATCATAATAAAATGTGATTAAGAAAATAATCTTAGTATGTTATTAGAAACTAAGAATTAATATTACCTAAAGAACGAAATTGGGTTATGAATGTTTTTTCCACTTGGAAATAATTAATTTAAATCCCCTAAGATGAAATAAATTAATTTGAAAATAAATTTTTTTTGGAGAATGAATTAATCATGATATTATATTTCAAAGTAGAAGCTTGTACGCCATATATAAGAAATTATTTGGAAAAAATAAAATATGTCTCAATGAATGGAAATACCCTTGAAAGTTCGTTAAAATAATTATTGAGGAAAATAATCCTTAAAAATTCAAAAAATTCCCATACAACTTTGAAATTTTGGAATCATAATACTCATGAAGTAATAACACTAAATTAAGGTTTTAAATTGCATGGAGATAAAATAATTAATGATAAAATATATAAAATGGTGTATTAAATGCACCACACAAAGAAGTAAGTGGTGAAAATGATATTTATCTCATAGATGTAAAAACTAATATGAAAATACCTTACCATGAGTCTAACTTTTATCATGTATCTTTATATTCTTTAATAATTAATTTATTTTAATTATTTAGTTTCTTCATATCCTTTTTTATGTTTATCATTACTTTTATTTCACTTATTACTATGTAGTATACAACTACTTAAACCATTATGTTAATGTCAGATATTCTGACCAAATTGAGTTTATTTGTCAAAAAACAAAGATAGGTCAGCTATGGTCAAATAGTTAATTATATAACATATACCTAATAATAATAATGATATATTTTTTTAATATCAATTATAAATTTTTAAAAACCCATTAAATATGGTTATGAAAAATGAACCAATGTTACAATTGTGGAGATGGTAGGTCGTACATATACATGAGTAACATTCCTATTTTTTTATGATCATTATAGAAAGAAGGTAAGTAACATTAATGTTTATAGAGTGATAATTATATCATAAATAACATATTATTTACTCATATATAATTTTATATAGAATTCATGTGATATAAAAGGAATCAGATCATGTCAAGGAGGTGGAAGTCTACACGTCAACGAACTATGTTATGATTTTTTAATTGAGTGAAAGGTCTTCAAGAGTTCATCCAACTTCTTTTCATCTCAAGTGGGGAGCCCAAGGGACTTATTTATAGGCATGTTAGAGGCATGGTTTAAAGTAGGTTGTTGGTGTAGGTCGTCCATATAGATCTTCAGTGTTGCACTTCTGCATAGGGGTAAGAAAATTATATTTTCGTGCAAGTCCTTCGCCAAGGTCCTCTTCAATGCTCAACAACATAGGTTTTCATCATTGGGGTTGTGTACTACACTGTATGAGTAGAACATGTGTTGGACTTCTGGATGTAGAGGCATGTTGCGTAGGTCTCCGACGTAGGTTCCCCAAGTAGGTCCCATTCACTTTATGTCTTTTACTTCCTTTATATTCTTCTTTGATACTTTTAAATATCCAAAATACTTATTCATAATAATATTTACTTCCTAAAGAGTTTCAACCCCCCCCCCCCTCAGGATTGGATTAGATTGAAAATAGGGTCGAGTACTGAAGCATGATTATGGAGAAAGGATTATAGACAATTAATTCTATATTGCTCACATATATGGCGTAGCTATGTCACTCAAGTTGGAGCCGTAGCTATGGGATATAGGATGGTGTTGTATTCATGTCAAGCTTGTTTGTGGCATAGTGATGTCATGGAGATTAGCGGTGAAGGTCAGCGGTGCATATAATTACATCATGTTCTTCTGAAATTTTCTTCACCCAGAATCTCGGATTTTGATTCTCTCGTTGTGTTTCCCATTTGTACTTATTTACCGCATTTTTCCTTCATGTTTTTCCATTGAAAATTTCTCAAGGAAACCCCATTTGAGCGATGGATCTATTTTAAAGGAGTTCTTAGAAGGACCTATTCTAGGATCCTTCTCGAAGGACCTACATGTACGCCCTCATAGTAGGAGCCATGTGGAGATGTTCCTTTTCCAAATTCTTGAATTCCTTTAGGTTAAAATTTTAACTCACCTAAGTCAAAATTAAAACATAATAAGGAAAATTTGGAAATTATTTTGTAGAAAATGGCTCACTTGAGGACCACCACTAAGGAATCTAAAGTTCGTCAAATGTAAATGATGAAAATCATTGGACTAGACTATTATGATGTTGTTGAGAGTATCCTCCATGGATTTCGGAAATTCTTGATTCCATACCAATGTGAATATCCACCAATCCATTATATGCCTTTGTACATGCATGGTATTTTGCAAGCAGTCCACATTCTAGCTTATAAGAGATATTTTTCAAATACATATTTTTTCAACACATTAACTATCATTACATGAATATTACTATTAAGGGTATACCTATTAATGAAGGAACAATCCCTGTTAGATGCATTCTACATAATTTTTGTTTTACTCCTAATATAAAAAAGCAGGGTAGATCTATGGCCGCATTGTTATGATTCCACCTTTCGTGCTTCAAAAACAAATCAGTCTAATGGCTAGAAAGAAGACCCAGAACTTTTTTGGAGGAGTTAAAACTGAATGGATTTGGGCATTTTGGGTTCACTGGAATCTTGAATAATTCAATAAATAACTAACAGATGTTCACATTTATGAAGTTGTTTGGATAGGAAAAACTTATGTTTACAAAAAATAACTTCATTCCTAAATTAATTAGCTGTTGGAGTCCACAAAAAATATCTTTACACTTGAAACATGGTGAAGATGGCATCAGTCTATGGGATATCTTCCACATCTCTGGGGTTCCCGTTATAGGGGATATTTATGATGAATTCATTACACCAATAGAAATATGGGGTGATTCCAAGTGGAAGCCACCATTGGCTCATTAATTATTCAAAATAGCAATGAAATTTCCTAGAAAAAAGAATGATTCTCACGCTAGGGCTGATATTCACACAAGAGTGTAGATTGAATGTTTTTTAGAACCAATGAAAGAGAAAGGTCATACCTATGGATGTCCTACGAGTTTCCCCACTGAGGATAATTGAGGTATTTTAGAAACATACTGGCCTAATTGGAGATAGGTGACCACAAGCACTAGGGTTATAAATCCACATCTGATATTTATGCAATGGTACACTAAGCCGGCTTCATTTCCTTGGCACTAAGAATTTACTTTCTTCCAATCCGTTAGTTCAGTGGAGGTGTAAGGCCATCGATTTTTTTTATTGTAGAAAAATTTGTAGAGGGGAAATATATTGTGTTGGAAACCCCTGTATCAAAATGAATCTATCACTCCCTGCTGAATTTGTACAATGGAAATGCTCTATTTAGAATTTAAGGACTATTTCAATTATTTTGGGGATTGATTGCATCACATTTTTCATCATATATATTTTTGAATATGGTTAGAATCCCCAGTGGTCTATTTGTGGCATTTTTATAGAATGTCTCTAGGATTCAGGTGTTCAACCTGAAGCCTGATTAAAAGCTGAGAGTACTGAATGCATCAGAAGAATTCAGATTCTTTCCTTTTGGTAACCCACCAAATTGAAAATTTATTGATGATGGTAAGGAAAGAAATTCCAGGTTGAGGGATTATATGATGGAATTTAGGGATAGTGTATTATCAACGAGGATATATTGTGAAATCATCTAAGATGTTTATGTTCCTTATAGGTTTTCTCGTCTATTCAATTGTCTTAAATAATTAATCACTTTTCCTCCAACATATGTTAGAAATGAGAAACACCCAATGGTAGCCTAACAATTATAGATTTTTATGGCTTTAGAGATATCCAATTTGTCAATTATGCTACCGAAATTAGACACATCAATTGGATTAGAGGCTAGATATGCTAAATATTGGGCTTCTTTATATCCTCATGGGGCTTTAAAAATATATATTCGGTACTGGCCATGAAAACTGTTTTTTATATAAATCATTGTAAAATTTATAAAGCCAATGATGATGTAGCAGCTTCAGAATCTTCATAAACATTAATACAACTTTACAGAAAATATAACAAGAAGACTAAGGCCAAGGAAATAGTGCCTCTAGTACCGAGGCGATATAGTCACCTTCATCAAAAAGATACTACCATCCCATCAGCAAAATCTTATGAAGGAGAAGGGAGGCCTAAAGAGCCCTTCCAATTAGAGTGTTTTGAGTTTTCTCCTCATCCAACCATATCAAATCAGAATTATATGTTGCATTTAGCAATCCAGTACTAGGAAGTCCTAACTCAAGAACTCCAAGATTCATGGGAATTTCTAAAATATGGCCTTTGAATACTGGATGTGGGTGATATTAGAGCACCTTATGATTTTCATTCGGATAGTAATATAGATAAATTAAATTATCATATGGAGGATCTAGAGACCTTCATATATGAAACCAATGACCAAATTCCTCCCTCAAAAGGATTATCTGAAATGATGGATCAACTGATACGTGAAAGGGTAATTGTTCACCGTGAAGATGAATGGTACATTTATTTTAATGCAGGTTGTTTATTTCCCTTTTCTTTTGTATCAATTTTTCTTCATCATTCATCATAATTAATCTCGATTTGATTGTATTTTTTATCATTAAATTAAGGAAGGAATCTCAAAGAAGTTTCTCGAGTTGACAAAATATGAACCAACAAGAACCCACATTGACACATTAGAGGAAACCCTTGGGTCCCAAAGACTTGATTCATGAGGGAAGACCATGATGGGGTAATGGAAACATAAAATCCTTAGTTGTTACCTTAAGTATCTACTACAAAGAGGAGTATTTCAATCTCTCCAATATCTCATGAATAGAAACACAAGAGAGGATTGAGATACATCTAATGTGTACATCGAAAAAATGGATTGTTCTCATTGTCATGTAGTGTTATGATTTTCATGTTACACCTTGGTGACCATGTTCATATTTTCATAGGATCTACATCCATTTCATCTCTTATGGGACTAAAAACTGGTCATCCTAAGACAGATAAGGAAACTCCAGGGGAATTACAAATCCTTACTGATGAATATGTTACCTTGACCGATGAAGTGTTGGGGGATGTGGGTGTATTGGCTCCTGTTTCTCGAGAGAGAGGAAATGGTCAAGGTAATATAATATTCATTTATTCTAGGTATCAAATGTGGTTTCCAACATTATTTTTTCCATAATGTTTCAGATCCATTATATGTTCTAGAGGATTATATGACAATAAATCCTTATGTTCTTATTTCTTTAGAAGGAAGGAATGAGGATCCTAGGAAATCTGAGGCAGATACTGGTGTAGATCCTGACATAGAAAGACCTGATGATATGGTACTAGATGAAGAGTTGACAGAAGAAAATTTCATTGGATCTCATTTGGGCATTGAAAAACATTTGTTGGATACCTTAAATGGTGAGGATTCCATAACATACAATTTCGTATAAACTAAAATGATGGACGCCCTTAATCCAAACATTGATATTCCATGTTCCATCATAGAGTTTGGGGACTTCCATGAGGAATTGAAAGGGCGTAAGTTCTCATTTTTACATTTGTCATGCATAATTGTTATTTTATTTGATAAATTGTTTTAAAACTCAATGTATGTAGCTAATATTCATAGAATGTTGTGAAGGATCTTTAAGAATAAGGAATCACATTCTATCATGTTTCCATTGAAGAGACACTAACTAAAAATACAATGTTGGGATACGCTCCAGATCCTATAGTTATGATGACTGGGAAATCTCAATAAAATGATCCTCATCAATAGGTACTTTATCAAAATATAGATGTTAGGAATACTGGGGAGGAATCTACTCAATCAGCCAACTTATTTTCAGGTAAATTACATTGACTTTCATGATAATGTTTTGTTATAATTACACTTTTAGAGCTAAAAATCATTCCAATTAACCATTTAAGGCTATAGGCTCCTATGACTGGGTCTAAAGCTGAATCTCTGGAATTATATCGACCAAAAATGAAATATGGATCATCTACTTCATTGAAAGGAGAAGAGTAAAGAACCTCACTAAGTGATCTGATTCTAGAATATGTTTGGCCTGATGGTAGTGATTCTGATTTGGATTCAGAGGTGTAGTTTTCTCTTAGCATTTCGCGTAATAAACATGGAAATTCATTTGGGATCTAATCTTTAAGAAAACATTAGATGAGTTTCTCTCACATTTTGGAAGACATCCAACATTTTATACTGTAATAAAATTTTGTTGATTTTCTTACAACCCAATTTACAATGTGGTGAAAGAAATCATTTTCTAGTAAGAGTGGGAACACAAATTGTATCAGGATATTTCAAAATCCAAACTACTTTCCAAAATTGAGAGTTTTTGAGATATAGTATCTAAGGCAGAAGTCAACCATAGAAAAAAGTTGATGGAATTAAATCATCAAATTGTGGAGACAAAGAGTTAAATAATACATCTTTAACAAAAAATGGATCATGTTCAATATAGGCTTTGTAAATTGAACAAGCCATCGGGAGAAGACCAATTTAAATGGGTAACTCCCATTACAACTATCAAAGATTCACTTTGTCTGGCCGAGGAGGAGGAAACTACTCAACTAACTAATCTTCAACAAGCGGTTGATAAGTCCCAAGAGGCAATTCATCAATTAATGAGTCAAGTTGAAATCTTTTTTTAATATATGACAAAGAGACTCCATTCTGTGGATGTTCCTCAAATTTTTCCATATAAATGATAAATATTTTTTCTCCAATAATATATATGTATTTATCACTACAGTCTCTATGTAATTGAAAAATCAAAATTGATTTTAATCAAATGACATTTTTATGTAAGATAATAATAATTACATTAACATAGATGTGGATGATTTAAATTTTATCTAAACCAAGAGGCCTTACGAGAATAGCCTAATTGTTTCTAGGATCATATGAAAAACCCTACAAAAATACCACCATATAGACCTTTTTTATTGCTCTATATTTCCCAAACCATATAGAGTATAGATCTACCGAGCTAAGACTCAACATTTATCTATAATTCCCTTTATAGGTTTTCAATCTGGTGAGAAACATGTCTCTTTTGGTAAGATAGCTAAATTCATTCATGTCAGACTAATAAAGATAGTGATTTATGTCTATTAGATTTGACCATTAATTTTCAGTTAAAAATCCAAGAAAGGATTTGATTTTTAAGAAGGTCCCGATATTTTTTAGATAATTACAAGCGGAATCCTGAGTTATTTTTTTATTGTTACCAAATCTAAAATTTGAAGTGTAAAAATTGAGGAGGTCTCTCCCAAGAACATAATTATCATTTCTTTACAAATCCATTATGGGGTTTGTATTGTGAAAAACCAATAGGGACATGTGCTGCATAGTCAGTTAAAAGAGCTATTTAGAATTATGACATTCTATTACCCATAGAAATAAAATTTAGTATTTGGACGTATTAAGGAAACAGTAGATGGATTTTCCAAGAAAAAATACTTGAGAACAGAGGGGTCAACTGTGCCTACATAGACCATGAATGAGAAACCACTCCTACACAAATTTATTGTATGCAGGACCGTACATTTTTCAGAAATGTTATTTTTGATATTTTTTATATGTAGTTTAAAGTCAATAAATAAGGACATTATGTTGTTCAGTTTTATGTCATTAATCAAGGACATCATAGGGATTTACTTTCAGGTAATTATCTTTGAACTAAGGTTTATAAATATACAATTTCTTAATAATTTTCTAAAAACATAATACTATATTAATTTATGGAAAGGAAGAATTGTAAACTTTGATTTTGGAATTTCTGGATCTGTGGAATGGCATAGAAAAATGTATAAAGGAATTACAGGATGTATTTTTCATGTACTAAGTTACCACTATTTGAAAAACACATTATGGGGGTTGTATTATGCAAGGCCAACATGGGCATTTGTTGCATATCGAAACAGTGACATATTTTGACTGACATGCTTGTTGTGTAGGTGACTTATTCAAGGACACCTATGAGCACATACTGCATAGTCAGGTAAAAGAGATATCTGGTATCAGAATTTTTTTTCTAAAAGCTGAATAATGTTTATGGAGATTATTATTTTCAAATTCATAGAGTTCGGTTTATGGAGATTTGTACCAGATCACAGAAAGAATATTTTCAATCATGATTTACAAAGAAATGAAGGAATAGAATTTTTATAAAGGTATGATCTAAGAGTAGGAAATATGGTATCTGTAGTATTTTAGGTCATATGATGAGGACAATAATATCATGGAAATAATGGATTATATGTGGTCAAAAGATAATGGTTATTTGAATATTCATTGAACACATAGAGAGGAAAAATGTGTAAACCATGGTCTTGGAGGTTTCAGGTCAAGAGAAAGGATATGGGACAAATATAAAATAGATGACCACATTAAAATATGGATTCATGTTTATAATTATCACAGTTTAAAGGGGATAGGGGTAGATTTTACCAAGAACAAAGTTATCTCTAATTGAAAAAACTTGTTATGGGGGTTGAACTATACATGACCAACAAAGTCATGTTTTGTATAGCCAAATAATGGCATCCTTTGACTGACAGGACCATTATAAATGTGAATTATGTAAGAACATCTAATGGTACGTACTGCATAGTCATGAAAAAGGGTTATCAGGTATCAAGAACTATTCCACTAGAATCCAAGGAAAGATTATGAAGATCGGAATGTATTCAAGATCAATAGTGTCAAATATGAAAGGTGATGTTCAATGTAAAAGATAATGATTTTGAATCAATATTGGACATGAATTTGGAGTCCCTTAAATAGATCTAACTCATATGTATAATGGGAATATATATTTTTTTCCTTAATGGGATATCTAATAAGAGTACCCAAAATAAAGGCTCCTACATGGATTTCAAATTGTATGTGGGAGATGGGGATTTCTCATTCATCCCATAGCTAGAACTAAGATCCAAGTCTTAGTTTTCCCTATGTATATCATATAAATGAGAATCAAGCCACTTCCCATGCAGTTTAATGGCTTGTAGTGAGGATGAATGTGAACTGAGGGGAAATGACTACATATCTCATAAAAATGAGAATCAGAACACACATAGTATTTTTTTTGGAGAAGATCATGTGGTTTATTATCATGCGATGAGGACATATGTTGTTTATTTTAAGGTCTTATAGTTAGGACCATTGACAACCCTAAAAAAGAATATAGATACCTTATTTATGTAGATAATATCTTTACCCAATTCTTAATCTCATTTGTGATATTCCCAGTCTGAGAAACAAGGGTGGGTAAAAAGGTATCTTTTACAACACAAAGGTATAATAAAAGATGAATAGGGGTATAATAATTATATGGTGGCTGAGTGAGGTTATAGGATTCAGGAATCACTACATATCTTACTGAAGCAAGAATCAAGCCACATGTAGTTCTTGAGATTATTCCCCATATCCATCAAGTTTTGATGTGGATGAGAGGGATTTTTTATTTAATTTATAGGATGATATGTTGGGCCTAAAGAAGAAAGTTTAGGTATCACCAAGAATCTCATTAAAATGATAATCTTCTTATAATTATTGGATGAATTTCTTATAAAAATTTGATTTGGGCATATGTAAAGGAAATAGAGTTTTCTTTCATGAAATTATGACTGGACCCAAGATTGGAGATTTGGGTGTCACTACATATCTCATATGGATGAGAATAAAGCCACATTTAGTTCTTGAAACATTCCCAATGAAGGTCTGATTTATACATAGGGGGAATAAAGGGGATTTTTTTGTGTTTAGGCTCAATATTAGAGATCTAGGCATATCTATGTATATCATATGCAATGATAATCAAGCCAAAAGTAGTTGTTGAAAATATTGTTCCCCACAACAATTAGGATTGATGTGAGAGGTAGGGTATTTTAACGCATTCCAGAATACTTGTTAAACTTATGAAAAAAGATGGTATGAAGATCAAAACATTTATTCTAGAATACTAATCTATTTATATTTGGTTCATGTACAGGAGGAAAATGGTAAATAAATTTCTTTATAGTTGTGGTTGGGCCCATGATTGGAGATCTGGGTGTCACTACATATCCCATTGGAATGATAATAAAGCCACACATAGTTCTTGAAAATAGTATTCCCTGTGAAGATCTGACTCATAAACACGTGGATTGGAATAATTTTTTGTCCTTGTTGGGAATAATATTGGAGACCAAGGAATATCTATGTAACTTATTGGATTGTGAATAAATCCATAAGTTATTCTTAAAAAGGGATATCTATGCAGATAAAATTAAAACATAAGCAGAAATGGGACTCATGTGAAACTAAGGAGTAGCAATAATGTGAGTAATACATGCGTGTAAAAACTACTCATCATTTAAAAGAACAAAAAGGAATAAAAATTTGTGGTATCTTGGTGGATTTCTTAACATAAACTGAATAAGATGTTAACTGTATAGTTTAATTTTGTGCAATGAGGAAAAATTATGTCGTGCAGTTTAATGTCATGTGACAATGTGAAATGATGTCGTGCAGTTTAATATCATGCGAAAAGGACAAAGATATATGCATTTTAATGTCATACAACCTAGAATCATATGGTTTTTATTTAGATTAATGGCTTGCAACTAGGACATTACTCTTTGTGTTCACACAGAGTACTTCTTCAAGAATATTGAATTGGATGGAGTTGTAATAATTTCTACATCCACAAAGATTTGGGAATAAACTCTATTAGAGTAGACTTTTTTATAGAATAAGGTCCAACCCACTTTCTCATGTTTTTTAGGCTTCTTTCCTAGTATCATCGGAGTCCTAAGGACTAATACCAATTCTCCTTGAAAAATGAGTAAAGTTGAACTTTCTTATTAAATTCAGATGCTATTCTATTTTGATATATTTCATAATGATGAAAAGTATGAAATCTTTTTTCATCAAATAATTCTATCTCATTAAATTTCTTATGAGAAAATTCATACATAGATAACTGATCACATATCAAAACTCAGAGCAAAGGAAATTTAATTTCAATAGAAAAAACTTCTTTTGTTCTATATACCAGTGAGTATGCAGTATCCTATGTGGCAGTATGGGTAGTAGTCTGATAAGCCCATAAATCATACAAAATTTTACCAGAACAAGATTTATTATCTTTATCCACCATTTTTATAGAGTATATTTGATAGGGATTTATTGAAATCCTCTATTGATCTGTTGGCCACTGCTTGATAGCAATATGAATTGTTGGATTTGATATTGTACTTGTGATATAGATTTTTTCCCCAAAAAAACAGAAATTGGTGCCATTGTCTATCAATATGGTATGTTGGACACCAAATATGGTAATGATATAAGCTTTGAAAAAGATAACAATGATTTTCGCCCCAACTTCTTTGAGATGTACTGCCTCATCCCAATGGGAAAAGAAATTAGTAGCAGTTAAAATATACTTGAACTGATTAGTCGTATCTAGAGGATAAGGTCCTACTACATATATTCCCCATGTAGAAAATTTCTAGGAGTATTTAGATTTATGTAGAAACTTTGGGTGTTGATTAATGAAGTTGGCATGCACTTGGCATGGATGAATCTTCTTATTGAAATCTGTGCAATCATGAGTCATCAAAGGCCAAAAGTATCAAAGCATTTAGATTTGACTTGAATGCTTATGCCCATACTAGTTAGCAGTACATTCTTCTACATGAACTTCATTCATGACAGCCATAGTTTCATACCCATTAATGAATCTGGAAGGAATTCCATCGAATCATCTTCTATAAAGTAACACTTGATGATCTGGGCCATCAGAAAGAGTGAAATTAACTTCTTGCCATCAGATATGTTCTCTTTTAATTCAATCTAGTAAAAGTAATCCATTTTTTGAGATATTCTATTATGGGTGTCATACATCCCATAGATTAACATATGAATTAGAAATGGGACCGATTTCATTGATTTTCTCTATTCTTATTTGATCAAAAGTTGAAACCACTCGATGATGAGCAATACTAAAGATTGTTTCATCCTAATTTGTATCTGAAAAGTTTGTTCCTTCATTTTTTTAATGCATCGTCTTGGGCATTTTTTGATCAAGAAACATAAGACAACGTTGGAATCAAGGGAAATTACTCCATTAAACCTTCAACATAATCACACATGGGAATTAGTTCTTCCTTTCTAATGGTGTAATCCCTATTTATTTGTTTAATTACAAATTCTAAATCACCTTTGACATCCAAGTAATCCACTGGCACATGGAATGAAAATTTGACGCCATCAATGAGAGCATGAAATTCTACTTCAATGTTGGTACCACCTTCTGATAACAAAAAGAAATATGGAAACACCGCCTTCTCTTGGGAGATAAGAAAAATTCCTAGCCCATATTTGTTAAGTTTATGTTCTTCCATTCTATTTCCCATCGAACTTCTAGAAACACCATCAATGTTAATTTTCAACATTCAGGTACTTTTAGAAGTATAGATGATTTATTCATCAAGAAATTCAATATTCAATGAAGTCTCTTCCACATATAGGTTCTCAATAAAGAAATATTCTAAGGCATGGCCTTTTACTATTTTATGAGGTAAAAATGTATATCAAACTATTGAATAATTACCACACACCATGCTAGATGTCTTGTAAGAATATGAATGATGAGGATAAATTTTAGCGTGTTATTTCAAGATACCATCTGAACCTTGTGATGCTTTAAATAGTGTCTCAATTTCTAAACTGCAATGATTTATTCTATGAATCATTTTTTAATATTTTAATATTGAGTCTCTACATTGTGCATAGTTCAAATGAGGTAGTAAAGGTTGTTTTCATTTCCATCATTGTTCTTTTGTTCATGGAAGTCACCCAATGATCAATCTCAGGTCATCACGTAAAAAATTAGAGGCATTCCCTCAATAGGTGGCATCAATATAGGTGGGATCAGGAGGTATTTTATGAAAATTTAAAATTATTCTTGTTATTCATTGGTCTACTGATATGTGAATCCTTTATTTTTCAATTTGGTGAAGCGAAAATACTTTCCTTCCAAATTGGTTATGAATTGCTGGATATAGGCCAAGTTTCCTTGAATTACTTTCAATTAATTCTTGTTCGGATGAGGTGACATGCCAAGGATTTTCGTAGTCTTCTCAGGGTCAACTTCAATGCTATGATGTCGTACCAAAAAATTGAGAAATTTCCCCAAGGTTGCCCATAAAGAAAATTTCAAGGGGTTTGTCTTCAAATTATATTGTTGAATATTGTTTAATATGGTCTCCAAATCAACTAGATGATTATAATTTTGTCTTGACATGAACACTAGATCATCCACATAACATTAAATTAATTTCCTTTAATAGTTTAGAAATATAGTGCATTGCACATTGACATGTTTCACCAGTAATTTCTAGCCATAGGGAATTACTCATTAGTAAAATATTCATTAAGGGGAATTAAAATTGTACATTCCTCCTCTTATGGGGATATTTGAGTTTTTTTTATACCCATAATAGCCATCTATAAAGATAGAGCTTCATATACAATGGTTTCATCAATCAAAATTTCTGTGATTGGAACTTAAAAGTAATCCTTGGGAAAATGCTAGTTAACACATCTAAATCAATGCAAACTCAGATTTTCCCATTCTTATTTTTTCACAAGAACAATATTGGCCATCCATTTGGCATATTTCACCTCTATAATAAAGTTATATTTGATATGATTTTTAGCTTCAGCCTCAATTTTAGAGGCATGAGTTGGGTGTGTTCTTCTTGTTCCCTACTTAAATCCCTGATGCTCTTCTAGAAGAACCAAATGGTGAGTGGCCATGTCGGGATGAAGGCCTAGAATTTCTATATAGTTACAATAAAATACATTTCAGTGTTTATTTATAAATTAATTATACGTCTCTTTCTATTCGGAAGTCATAGTCACACTAATTAGAGTGGGGTGTGGGTCTTCGTTTGTACCCAAACTTATTTCTCTAAGTTCATCCATAGTGGTGGAGACGCTTTCCTCAAATGCCAAAGGGGTATCCTTGAGATCTTATTCTTCCTCCACTTCTTCTTTTGTCACTTATTTTATTTCTTCTTTAAGAGTAGGTGATAAAGAAAGAGACTTAGATCTATGGGAGGAGTTAGTATTTGGACATCCTGAATAAGAAGCATCCATTTCAAACCCTACCAATAATGACGGGTCATTTAGGAGTATTAAAGTGAAAAATTTGGGTTAGGAATCCACATCCTTGTCTTTATCTATTAATACAAAAACTTCTACTAGCTTGACTGATGAAGTGAAGACATGATAAATTTCGGTGGATGAAATTAAGACTTCTCCATCCAAGATTTCAACACTTCTTGGTAGATTAGCAATTTCTCCCAAGCTGTCAGGCTTGATTTCCACAACTGAAATTATAGAAGTCACTAGACGAGTGATTGTATTTGGGTCTATCATTTCAATTTGATTAATAAGAAACACTTAATCTACACTAAGATGTTGTAATGGGTTAGATGGAATTTTTTTTTTAGATCATTCAAAGCATTGATTGTTGTTATATCTTTTTCCACAGACTCTGGTCCCTTGGTGTTATAGAACCCTGCCTCAATATACTAATATTCACTCACTTTTAATGGGTTTTTGTCACCATGAAATGTCCCAATTTTACCATTGAATCAATAATTGAGACCTTGGTGGTATGAAAAAGGAAAGAATTCCAGTTGATGTAGCCAAGGCCTTCTAACCAGGATGTTGAAAGTTGTGTCCTTTAAGATAACCAGGAAATTTGAATTAGATTTAAGTTCCCCAAATAGGGTTCTAAGTGTAATCTCTCCTAGAGGTTATTTTTCATTCTTTTTATAACCCTAAAACATCATATTGGAGAGAGATAAGTTATATTTAGTGAGACCCAACCGATGAAGTGTATAGATGGGAATGAGTTTGACTCCTGATCCATTATAAATGAAGGCTTATGGGATATTTGTATCATTAAACTTTACAGATAAGTACAAGGTTATGATATTACCATGTTCAACATCACAATCATCTTGTTCAATGAAATATATAATTGTAATACATTATATTAGACTATTCTTTATATGGTAGACCTCAGTATCAGAAACCATGGTTTTAAAATCACGAGGACTTGAAAAATCCTCAATACGTGCTTCTCAAATGTCTTTTGATATATTCAAAGCATTTAGGATTGATAACATGGCTGGTACATGTGCTAGTTGTTTCAACAAATCATACTTCTGGTCTAATGGCTTGCATTTTAAATAATGGAGATGTGGTTTTGAAGGTTCCTTGGAACATGATACTTCTAATGTAGATGCACCATGTGTTAGGGTATAAGCTAGAAATACTTATTCTCTTGGTGGATTAGACTGACTAGGTATTTCTACATGCTAAGGGAGTGGTGTTATAGCCTCTAATCGGTCTTCCAAGATGATAATGTTGGGCCTGATCCTGTCATGTGTGGGAGAGTTCCCTTGTTCTTTTTTAGCCTGTTGAAGGGATCTACCATGAGTTTATGCCATATAAATAGTTCGATTAGTGGTGTAATAAAAATTTAATCTTCTCGCATATCCACGTCTTCCCGTGTATCATCAACACTAGATTCTTCCCCTAGTTCCCCAATAAAGTATAGGAAATTGAGGTTCTATAACTAGAATCACCATTTTCATAGGGGTCCATTTATTGGATAAAATTAATAGAACCGAAGATCAATTCCCTATCTAATGAAGATTTTGTTTGACTGGTCAGTTCTATTTTTGTCATTTACTGGGGTGGTGCCCGTGGTTTTTGAGATAGTTATTATGAAATCTGCCAGATTGAAGTAAAACATTGGTCTTAAATGAGATCAACTTCTTATAAAAACAATTTATCCTTATGACAATGTTTATTCATTGAGTATTTACTTTTGGAGGACTCATATTTTGATGAAGATGGATTTGCTGCAGCGGAAGAGGCGGGATGCACTGTTGGTTGTTTCAACTGTGTTCATAAAATGGAATTAGTTCAATTGATTATTTTCAAGAACATCCAATCATCATAATTCTTCACATTTTTTCTTTTTTACATCCTATTATCCCCCTACTTCCTCTTGATGGGTAGTTCTAACACATGTTACTTGGACTAATGAACTTTTTAGTTTCATATGTCAAGATTCCACCATTTTTTTCAAGATATATTTGAAAACAAAACACTACTAAATGAGGTTCCCAAACATTTTATGAAATGAAAAATAATTTGGGACATCTTAATCACCTTCTTTGTTCAGTTTCTTAGGCCTCTAAAATTATATTAAGTTGTTTTCCATGGATGAAATGAAGTAACTGGGAACATGTTCATTCCGAAAAGTAAATATCATGTTCTTTAATTCCTAAAATGTTCTTCTCCTATGATATTTTTGATAATATTGATAATGTTTTCTATTTTTTGACGCTTAGGAGGAGGATCCTTACGGTATGATGAGGAATTTTAAGTAGAAACATGTATAGGTGCTAGCTTGAGTGTAACTGTGGCAACCTCTACTTTTCCTATTCTTATTCCTGGAGCTGAGGTGATTACACGAGATATAGCTTTGGTTTATGTGATGGAATTTTCCACTTTTTTGGTCATGAAAGAAAGGTATCAAACCCCTCCTATGTATTTTAAACAGAATAGTGGTGTACACATCACATCACAATGATTTTCCACACAAATTCATAGTAACCTTTCTTGAGGGAGTGGTATGTTTAAAGAATATGTTAGTCCTTTTCATCGAGAAATGAAATCCAAGAATCTTTCATTTTCCCATTTTTGTAGTTCATTAAGATAAAAAATTGTTGTCTTCTTCAACATTGAAGTGAATTGGAAAATTAATTTTTGGAAACTTTCTCCCCATCCAGTCATTGATTGAGCCTACAAACTTGTATACTAGACAAAGGTTAGACCATATAATAATTTCACAAAATATCTCATCTTTTTTGGTTCTTGTTGTTGAGGGTTCCCCATCATGGGATCACAGCAAGAAACAAAATGTGTTATGTACTACTCTGGATCTCTCAAACCATTAAAAATTGGAAATGTTGTATTCACAAAGATTGGTGGGGGACAAAATGTTTGGTCGGGGAGTCAGATCTACCCATTCTGGGTAAGCCTTATATTCTGGTTTCACTGGTGTGTGTCACTCTTCCATAGCTTCTAATAAAGTTGTTAATGACTTAGTAGTATTCATAATAATGTGGGGAATATCTGGTTAAGCTAATACTTATACAAGTACCACAGTTGGAGCCTGAACTGGTGTGGTTCCTGGAAAGACCATTGGCAGTGGATCTACTTGTATTTGTCTTGGATAGACCATGGGGACAGTAAAATTAGGATGTGTTTGACTATGTTCTGGATGTGTACCCAATGGTTGTAATTCATTACCCACATCTATAGTTTCAATAAACCCTCTTTTTTGGGGACCTCCTACTAGATGTGAAAACTAGGGATATTCTTGTGGAGCATGTCCAGTTGGAATCTTGCTACGGAGTAACTCCACATTGAGTGTTTTCAAATCCTTCATCTCCCCATCTTCATTAGAGAATCATTATTCAATTAAATGAGATTGAACTTCTCTATTGGAAAATTGATACATGATATGGCCTTTAACTTTCCCCTTGTTATATTCCATTGATATTGGTGGAAGACAATTATTCATGGAATGCCTTGATTTTTGGTAACCCTCTGATTTCGAGTATGCACACCTCCTTCATTTGCTTCGATGTATACCATATTAGTAATAAGAACTTCATCTTTTGACTCCCTTTAACTGGACTCTTTTTCTGGAGGATCTTCCATAATGGAATTAATTAAATTCACCAACACATAATGTATAGATGGAATTCAGTTAGTATCACTGTAAGATTGTCTCCTTTTGTTCCCTCCATGAGACTCAGTTATCTCATATGCTGATTTCAAGGGAGCAGCTTGACAGATAATAATTTGAAGGGAATACTTGGATTGTTTAGTTGTGCATTATCTTTTTGGTTTCTTACCTAATTAGGGGAAAACTGACATTCACTGAGGAGGGGATTGTGGATGTTAAAAATCCCCCAGCCCTGGAAGATGGGGTTTTTCCGGTTCTTTTTCCTCAACCCTTTGGGCTCTAATTGCTGAATCTGAAGGTTGGGTTAAAACATTCCCCAGTCCAACAAGCTAGGTTGGCTCTTGAACTATTATGTCTAATCTTATCACAATTTATCTTCTGATTTTATGAATTCTGGTCTGAAAACTGGCTGAGTGACTTATCCAACAAACACGCATGTTTCAGAAGATCGTTCTGCTATTTTAGAAATTTTGTCAATCTGATGGATGACATCCTCTAAGAGGGAGGCCTACATAATATTCTAAAAGTCTTGATGAAAAATTATCTCAACATATTTCTCTATTTGGGGTAGACTTTGGTGAATACCTATTGAGGACTGTTCTTGCTGAGCATTTCTTCGGTCACGAATAGAATTTATTTGTTGTAGAAATCCTGGGGAAATAAAATTGCATGAGACCACATTCAATGGGCTTTGATATTTTTGGATTGAAGTGAAATTTAAGGCTCTGTGTACACCCCATCCTCTTATACGAACATCATACGGGGATTCCAAAATCAATTATCATAGCTTCTTTAATGCATTGAGGCATGCACATCAAAGAGCTACTCTGTTGATTCTCAATATTTGGATGTCAAGAAACCTGGAATGATTCCAACTGAATTTGGTGAAACAACTATTCTATTACCCTGAAATGACTTTAATATTCCTCATATGGTAATACATTTATTTTTAAATGACAAAGAGTCTTCCATAGGTTGAGAAAAATATCCTAAATGCAATCTTTTGTCATCATTTTTGGCATGTTGTTTTGAGAGGTTTTTAAAGGCCAGAAATTGAATGGTATTTTATAAATAGCCAGTTGTTTACTCATATTCAACATATCCTCTTCATCATTTTCTAGATGTTTTTCAACTTTTTCTCACCAAAGTTGACGCTTCTATATTGTCTTATTACAAGCAATGGGATCAGCTAATGTTTCCTCTGCTATTTTAGGACACAAATGACCCAAAGGAGGTTTGAATAATGACCATCACATTGGGAATAATTCTAGATAAGAAAGAATTTCACCTTCCAGTAAAAAGGCATAAGACATGACAGGACTTACATTTGAAATTTCCTCATGATAAGATGGATTTCTCATCACTACATTTTTAGTTAGAGAATTTTCTTGACAATGCAAAACACTAGTATAGAGAAGAATTTCATAGTGAATTCCATCATGAGGAGTACCACCACAGTGGATTATAGTAAGGGAGAAAACATCTTTCTCCATGGTCTTCAAGCCACATGGAGGGTCGTTGTGGCTCTTATATAGAGAGTATTTTTCTAAATTGATAGAATTTTCATGAAGCATGTCTTCATGATGAGGTATCTATTGAAGAACTTCATAATTACTACAACTACTCTCATAATTTGGAATTAGGGTGGTAGAATCTTGAGCTACAATGGATAAATTTTTGAGGGCTTCAAGAACTCTGGTAATAAGAGGAGCCAGATCATATATTGACACTTTATTTTCCAACTCTGTTTGGCGAGACTTCTTCTTAGATGCTATTTTATACATAGTAGGTGACACTTTTTGAGATAAATAGTTATCTTGGGCATGTGTATGTGCCTGCCTAAGAGTGGTCATCAGAATAGGATGACTATGTATAATTGGAACTTTTTTCTATACTTGATATGGTTGTCCATAAGATATGGGGGAGTGGGCTTCATAACCCTCCTGGAAAGGAACATAAGTTTGTGTCTACTCTAGGATGGAATGCTGATGAGTCATCCCAGATATAGGGACATATTTATTTACTTGTCCAACTGTTACTACTAAAGTTTCTACTATGATATTCTATCAAGATTCCATGATATGGAAAGGAATTTGTGTTTTCCCTTTCATCATTTCCAAAATGTTCTTGGTGACGTCAGCTGACAGAACAAGAATATATTTCCATTATGTATCTGGATTAGGTGTGTATACATTCTCCTTTCCTCCCTTTCCTATTAATGGATATAGACAATACTTGTGCATGGGGGAATAAAGTGGATTATTCCCCATGTTTTTCATCAGAACGTTCCGATTGAAATCTCTAAATGCTTCCAAACGAGGTTGTTGGAAGGCTTGATGGATGCAAGCAATTATATGTTCCTTATTACAAGTTTTCACCGCATTTTATTAATTTTCTTACTTGAAGGAAGTCATAGGATTTTTCTAACTGTATAATATATTGTAAGAAGGAATAGGCTCTTAAAAACAATACTCCACCAAATTTGAATGGCGGGATTGGTTGGGCACCACCAAACGTGTCTACTAGCTAGAGGAATTAAGGTGGATGATGTATCTTATCAATCATTTTTTTTCCACCATGATGTATTGATGGACTTCTCTAGATGGGGAAAAGGTAGGAACATGCTCCCTATTGGTTGGATATTTTCTCTGATGGTTTTTCTTGCATACCCAAGTCTGAGGGACACAGGATGGACCTCCAAAGATAACAACCTCATCATGTAGAGGGTTTGCTGCCGCACATCGTAGGAGGTGGTGATTATTGGCAGGATCCCTTAGTAATGACCCATGTTTCTTTGGGATGAGGACAAAAATTTACTCTTGATCGACCTACCAAAAATAAGGTAGGGATTGATGATTGAATTTTTAGGATAAACTCCCAAAACGGTTGAACATAGTGGTTGGTACTGTGTGATTCTGAACCACGGGTCACCATTGACGGGACGACTAGGGGTTATTCTTAATTTGGAGGGATTTTTCAGTAGCCACAAAGGATAGGATAGTATTGTGTTGACGGTACCTCAGAACCAATGCATTGGAGACTCATCTTTGAAGACACTGAGTTGATGATGACGTCCATTGAGCAGACAAGGATCCATCTTGGGAAGCAGTCGTGGCATTCACAAGAAGAAAACTTGAAGGAATCTATTTGAAATGAAGATATTTATTAAAATAAGTTGCATGTATATATGAAAAATTCAATCAATGGCTCCATTAAAGTATCATATTTTGAGATTAACACATGTGTTATTGACTCCTTTATTTGGCGCTCTTTTATCAATTGATAGGGTCCTAGAAAATGGGAAATAGTGTCATCTTGGTTAAGGATTCACGTCAGATTCACCATTTTTTTGTTTCCCCCAAGAATGTGTATTCTGATTTGGAATCATTAATTCTGAATGGTTTCCATCATATTTATTTATGAAATCGGAAACACAAAATGGTATTGTATCCTAAGGGACCTTTTTTCCAAAGTCACACATTTTTTAGGTTTGAATATATACTTAATAACTCTCATGGGTCAAGAGGATGTGATGTCAGGATCATCACACCCTTTTGGGGGGAATTATTTCCTACTATGGGTCTCACTTATAAACTTAAGTTATGTTCATGAATCCTTATTAATTTACCCTGTATAACATAGGTTTCCTTTTAAATTTGAAATCAATTTTTAGAATGTGTGGAATTTTGATTCATACATATGTATTTTAGGTTTCTCCTTAATGGATATATCTATACATATTCAACGTTCTCCATAAATGGTATCATATCATATAATACTTAGATATCCTTTAGTCATTATTTTGATGATGCTGGTTTTTAAGCCACTAAGTGGGGCACCCTAGAATATATGGTCATCTGAGTAGGCAAAAGTTGTTTTGATGTTTGGATTTTACCCATAAATTGGAAACCTTCATATCCTTCTGAAAGGAATTACAACCCTCATAGTTTAGTGCCACTTAATGAGACACATCATACCTTTTTAAGTCATGTGATAAGGAAATAACTGTATAGTTCAATTTCATATGGTAAGGGTATCTAAGCAGATGGTGCTTAGTAAAATCTTGGTGTGGGACACATGCCTAAGTGGCCCAAAGAACCTGGAAAGGAGATGAGTTTTCCATTTTTATTAGTCTATATTAAGAATATGGACCAAGAAGAATAGGGTTGGTTTGGAGGGTTGGGTTTGAACCTTAGGGAGGCTTCGTACATATCCCACTCAGATGGGAATAAAATCCCATATAGTTTGGTAAATCTCTTATGGGTGTGTGACCCTTTGAGAGAAATAGGTAGGTGTTTAATCATAAAGAGTATTCCATTGTAACAAGGTCCATGAGATATATCTTAACTCATCGAGATTTGGGGGGGGGGGTTAATTCAGGGATTACTCCTAAAGAAGATTCCTAGATTAAGGTAATTAGTATTGGATTCCGGAAGATTATATTAAGTAAACACGGGCCCTGGGTGAAGGCTTCCAACGTATCCCAATTATGGTGTGAATAAGAGTTTTCATAGTTCAAAAACTCATTGAGATTTAGTGGGATCAATTTGGATCTTACTAATAAGGAGGATGACCAGATTCATGTAACTAGGGTTGGATTCTGGAAGAGGATTTCTAGTGATCTCAGGCCCTTGGTGAAGGCTTCCTACATATCCCAATTATGGTGGGAATCATAGTTCTCGTATTTCATGAATTGAAGTGGATTTTGCATATGTTGTGATTATAAAAAATCTCTAAGCCCAGGTGATTCATGCTCAGTGTGAGAAAAAAGAGGATGTGAAATTTTAAAAAAACCACACATTTTATCTTCCTCTAATGGAAGATGTCGGTTCTATGGTGAAAGAATCAAAGGAGACTCACTATAGGAAATGGACAATTTCCCAGTGGTTCTGAACCATTGGGAAAGCCTCCAGAAACGTTGGTATATCTTATACTAATGGTTCTGCAAACCATTGGTAAGTAACAAGTTGGGAAAGCTTTTCCCATTGGTTTACACAGAACCGTTGGGATAGGTTAGAAAAATGAACCTATCATAATGGTTTGGCACAACCATTGGGATAGTTTTTCCCAACGGTTTGGCTTGAACTGTTGGGAAAACCAACCATATGAAGCCCTACCCTAACGGTTTGGAGAAAACCGTTGGTAAAGACCTATCCCAACGGTTTTCAAACTATTGTTATAGGTCTTTCCCAAGGGTTTGGGGAAACCGTTGGGATAGGAAAATATATAAAAAAGAGTTCCAGTGGAGGTTTGAACCCACAACCTCCACGTTATAAATCAATGAATTTACCACTATCCTAGAGTATCCTTTGTGAATATATTTGGATATATATATATATGTAATTTATATATTGATTTATTTGACGATATTCAACAAATTTACTCATAAAAAATAAGGTCACATATCCAAACGGTTCTCAAACCCGTTGGGAAAGGCCTATCCCATCAGTTTTTAGCATCGTTTGGATAGGTACACACCCTTTCCCAACAGTTTGGCCAAACTATTGGGAAAAGTGGCCTCAAAGGGGGACATTCCCAATGGTTTGGAAAACTGTTAGGAAAAGTGGCCACAAAGTGGAAGTTTCCTAATGATTTTCCAAACCGTTGGGAAATCCCTACCCTTTCCCAATGGTTTGTCCAAACCATTGGAAAAAGTGGCCTCAAAGGGGGCCCTTCCCAACTATTTGGTGTACTTTTCCCAAAGGTTTGGGAAAACTATTGGGAAATCCATACCCTTTCCCAATGGTTTGTCCAAACAATTGGGAAAAGTGACCTCAAAGTGGGCTTTCCCAACAGTTTGGCCAAACCATTGGGAAAGGGGACTTATACCAATGGTTTTTATAAACTGTTGGAATAGAAGTGTTGGGAAAGGTCAGATTTCCAGTAGTGACTGTGGACGATGGCACAGAGCAAGGAATCATTCTATGTGAAATAAAAATGAAGGTCATTGGGTCTAGCCCAAAAGACTAGGGGATTACTCTAGGAGGGATTCCCTCTACTGGGTCCTAGGAGTGTAGGAATGCTATTCCTTTATTGAATGTAAAAAATCAAGGGTGACCCTCACTCTCTTTATTGGAAACTGGAGGTTCCAGATCTTAGAGATGAAAAGGGGAGGACAGAGTCCTATCCCTAGAATCCAAAATGAGGAACTTCCCAACACTGTCTCTAGGGTAATGATCTATGTGAATATAGATATACAAAATATAAAAACATCCTTAGGATCCTGACTCCCTTGGAAGACTAATGTGGGAAAAATATGACTGTAGAAATGGAAACCCATGTAGAGGACACATCGATGTGCCTTTACCAAAGGTTTGGTGAGTCATGAGGTTTTGGTTGAGGTTTCAAATTAGTCACTTTCAGGAAAGGGATCCTAGGAAAGATATACAACTCCTCCATAGGTGGATTATAAGAGGCCTTCAAAGATGTCTCACATAGGTGTACTGCGTAGGTATTCCGCGTAGGTATGTCGCATAGGTGTATTGTGCAACTCCTAGGAGGTACTCAAAAAATTCAAAACATAGGGGAATTAGGCCTATGGAATGTTAAAAAATGACTACTGGGAAAAAAACACTTGGGTGAGATTTTAATCTAAGCACCCCATGTCTCTTTCAGTGTCTTTGGAAGAGCCCCGCGTAGGTCCTTAATCAATATGCATTTCATAGGTAGCTTCTTCTTGATAGAAGAAGGGTCCTTAATCAGGTGTTTTGTCTTTCAAACTCTAAAATGACTTAAAACATGCATATCCCATCTAATTATATCTTCTATCTTGTTTTATAGGGCTACCAGATAAAATTTGGGGGACCTGGAAAAAATAGCTATGCAATGGGAGCCTCAAGAATTCTTTTAACTTTTTTTCATCCTCAAATGGGGAGCCCAAGTGTCCTATTTATTGGTAAGTAAAGGGGATGGTTGAAAGGAATTTGTCAGTATAGGTTAACCATATATTTCTTTCACATAGATCCTCCCTATAAGGGTATATAAATTATACTATCATGCATGTCCTTAGTGTAGGTCCTTTTCCTAGTTCCACAACATAGGTCTGTAGTGTATGGGCTATGCATTCGGTTGTATGAGTAGAATATCAACTGGTCATATGGATGTGGATCTGTGTTGCATAGTTCCCCAGTTTTTCACTTTATTTCTTTTAGTTCCTTTATCTTCTTCTCTGATACGTTGAAATTTCCAAAGGACTTATTCATAATCATTTTTCCTTACTAAGGATTGTCAACAAAGGGTAATAAATAAAATGAAATATATTACATTTACAGAAATGTAATTCTGTAATGAATATCATATATATGTTTTTATGTCACATATGTTTAATTAAAACAGTTATTTATACATTCCATGTAGTTTGTGATCGAATCACATCCATTTTAAGTGGTGTTAGTCCACACATTCACAAATGATGTCATCGTATTTAAACAAAATAGAATTCATAAAGATGTGTTGTATATGAAAATTACTAAATCATTTATTGTTTGATTTGGTACCCTAGATCCAACTTATATGTACTTTATGATAACTTGTATTCATAGTTTTTAATGATAATAAACTTCTAATCACTTCATTATTGTTCGTATGCGTAACATAGTATGAATAATTCCCCTATATTAGTTGTCACACTAAATGGTCATAACAATTTTTTAATATGACGAGAACCTAGATTTTCTCTAAAATTATTCATAAATATATTTTTTATAGATAGATTATATCATTTCAGGGATACGAATGTTAAAGGATATCAGAGTTTCAGACTCATAGAACATTAAGGAACCGTCTCATGGTGTATTCCCTTGGTAATATTAAGTACGTTATTATGATAATGGGACTCACCATTAGGAAATCATCATTTATATGTGTCATTGGATGTTCCTATATTCTGACATGTGTATTGGTCCTTATACATTAGGATTATAATTAATGAGTATTATGAGTCTTGTACTTTGATGTATTGATGGAAACTATGATAACATGTGTTCGCGGTGAGGTAGGATATGTTTGGAGAATCACGATTAATAAACTTGTTAAAGAATAAATAATAATAGTATATTATTTAACTAAGATTCTCAATACACTGCATGTTTGTTGGGCCCTAGTTGGGAACACTAAACCTTATAACATGCCTTGTATCCCACATAGCAAGTGTATAGTACATTTGATTCATATATGGTATATCTATTACCATAAATGTCATACCTTATTAGTGACCGTGTACTTCAAATATCCCATAGTGTGTATCCAGTCGTACATGTTGGGTAATCTAATTTTTTCGAGAAATAGTTTACGCTCTAGGTCCCTAGGTTTGTGCCTCAGATAGATGTTGAGAGCTTTACATGTCGTGTATCTCACCATCACACTCTATATACTTCTACAAAATTATATAGACTTATATATTGAATAATTTAAACCTTACCAGTATGTGCTTTCATTTGGTCATTAGGTTGAAAGGACACACCATGTGATGGGTTTTAATATTTATAAATATATAAATTTTTTATTAACTTCTATTTAAATATTGTATTTTCATATCATGTATGATTCATATTACAGTTGTTACTCTATGTGCATTAAAATATAACAAATAACTACAAAAACAAGAAAATTGTGTAATCATTAAATTGAAACTACACGTCAAGAAAGTATTTGATAATTCATGTATTCTATATTTCACAAATAATAATCAAGTATATTAGTAAAATATATGTAGTGTAGATTCAGACAAGTATTCCCCATATTTCATCCAATGTGCATTTATGTACACAGTTAATTTTAAATAAATTTATTTTATTTCAAATTAAAATGGATGAAAACATAAAGGTAATTCATAAGAGAATTAAGATAAAAAAATTGATTAACAAAAGATGATTATTTTTTGGGCATGATGAATCTTAAATATGAATGAATAGGATTTAAATTATAGTTTTATTAAAAGTGTAATTTGTTTCATGAATATGGATGATCATGAGAAAATACCAGACCTTTGTATGATATTGGCATCCCTTTAGTTTAATATTTAGTTAAATAATTGGCATATATTCCTTATATCCTCTTATCATGTAGTTCTTTCCTACCCATGGTTTCATTAATGTAAACCCTTTTCCCATCACCTGTGGGTGAGTAAATGTATATGTATTTGATGGATATCCCAAGATAGTGGAGGTGGTTCCAGTAAGGATCTGGGGATAAATCAATCAACGATAAATACATTGTTGGATAAGTGGAAATATGTAACACAAACCTTAAATGGTTTAAGGTGTTTTCCCCTAGGTAATAGTTAGTTTATCAACCTCTACATAAACTAACCGCTACTAAATTCTCATGATCATTCCACTTTATTATCTTATTTCTATTAGTTTCCTAGTAATTTCATTATGTATGTTCCCTCATGATCACATAAATTAGTTAAGTAAATGAAAATTTAGAATAGAACTAAAATAAATTGGCTTATGTGAAAATATTATATAGTACATGGTCACTCACTTATGTAAGTCCACTTAATGTTAACAAGCACATAATAAAACTAATAATTGGAAATTTATGCATAAAGGATAAAATCACTGAATTATATATACATAGTCATTATAGCCTTCCCATACTTCACTTAAAATATAACCATAGTTCAAAGTGCTTGACCAGCCAAAGATGGGGTGCTTTCAATTATCAAGGAATTATACCTTGATGTTTTGGGTTAAATTAACTTGGTTCACATCAAGGGTTGACCCCCAAAGTAGGACATGGTGTAACTAAGAGGATAAGGTGGATTAAATATAAATTAATTATTTCTATATTGGGGATTTTACTCAATAGATCACGGAACTATGAAGTTAATAATGTTGGAATTTTTAATTCCTACCTAAAATCATTCATTTTTCTTGACCCACCAATATTGGGGTAATGATAAGTGGAGTATGTATTTTATCTCTGTAATGTCCAAGAAAAAGGATATTCTGAAGCTAATGGTGTGGGGTATTTGGTTTTGATAATATATTAGGAGGCTAATAAATTTATTATACATTTATTTGTCTACATTTTATCAAATAAAGTACTAAAACTATTCTCATCTAATTTTTGAAACAAAATTAAAATGAATATAAGAATATCATTGTGATCCTTACTTTATAAGGGTAACCTTCTCACTGAAATAATTTTCCAGGAGTGGAAAAGGATCTTATCTATTATACTTCCCTATGAATGTAAATTGTGGGTTCTGGAAAAACCTTTTTTAGTTGTACCTAGTAATGAAGCATGTGATGAAGAGAAATATCACTATGAGAAACATCTAAATGATTCTACAAATATTCAATGCTTCAGACTATCATTAATGTACAATGGTATTTGGAAGAAACATGAGGACATATATTCATATTTCTTGATGTATCACATTAGGGATCTCTATCAAGAGAAGGAGAGACAAGACAGGTATGAGATCTTCATATCTTTTTTACAACTAATCATATAGATTCTATACCTATTGGGACTCATGTATTAAATTAAATTGTCTAAATTGAACTCTTATACATCATAGGTATTAAATTTCCATATGAATTGCATATAGATTTCATACTTTAATCATATCCCAAGACCTTTTCTAGTTTTATTTCCAATTAAAATATGATAACTAATGAGAAGAGTCTATATAAACTTATTAATTTTATTGTCTAAGTGGATAAGGACATGAGGCATGATAAATCAATGGCCCTTATGGTGAATAAGAAATATAAGAACAAGGAGAAGAGTCCCAAGACCTATAAACTCTCTAAAGATCATTAGCATCGTCCTTCCATGAAGTGGAAGATCCATAGGTAGTGTAAAGAAAATGAGGTAGTATGTTATGAACGTGGAAAGTAAGTCCACTGGAAGAGTAATTGCACCTGGAGGAAAGGGTATTCTAATGGTGTGTTCGTTATTGATTGTAATCTTTCAATATATACACATTAGGTAATAGATAAAGCTTGTGGTGCTCACATTTTATCCAAATGCTGAAACTAAGTAGATTTTGAATGATTGATAGAGGAGGGGTGGATCTAAGAGATTAAAATGGATCAAAGATATCTACCATAACCATTGGTGACTACCACCTTTCTTTTCCAATAGGAATGATTTTGGTTTTAAAAGATTGTTTTTGTGTACCTACGGTTACCAAGGACATAATTTATATATCATTCCTAGATACAGATTTATTTATTTTCAAATTTGGAAACAAAAGTTGTTTCTCACATAAGGATAACATATTTTATGGTATGGAACATTTAAATAATGGTCATTATGAATTAAATTATGAAAACCAAGTGTTATATATTGATATCGTATCATGTTTACATGACTCATATAACACCCATCTATGGAATAACCGTCTTGGTCATGTAAATGAGAATTGTCTGATAAGGATTTGTCAAGATGGTTATTTATACTCTTCTATGATAAAACCATTTGAAAGATTCAATTCTTGTTTACAAGGAAAAATTAAAAAACCAATATTAGGTAGATAAGGTGAAAAGTCCATAGAGCTTCTTGGATTGGTACAAACTATTGTGTGTTTACCATTTCCAATGGAATCTTGAGGTGGATATTATTTCTTCATAACTTTTACCGATGACTTGAATAGATATGGAAATATCTACATGATGAGGTATAAGTTCGAGTCCATTTATCAATTTAAGAAATTCATAAATTAAGTAGACAATCAACTTGGATAATGATAAATAATCTTCAATTGGATTGAGGTGGTGAATATCTTAACCAATAGTTCATCAACATTTATAAGAATTTTTGGATTTTATCTCAAATTACTCCACCATACACACCATGGTATAATGATGTTAGTGGAGGGAGGAATCTTCCCATGGTATACATGGTGTGGTCAATGATGAGTCATACAGAACATCTATTATCCACTTAGGGATATTCATTACAAACTAAAACATATACATTAAATTGAGTACCAACTAAAGTGGAAAATGGAATTCTCTTTGATTTATGGAGTGTAAATAAAGTCATTTTTTTGCATACAAATGTATGGGGTTATAAGGAATTTGTTAAGAACTTATTAGGAAAAAACATGAACTTTGGGGTACAATGTGTATCTTTATAGGTTATCCCAAGAAAACAAAGGGATACTACCTATATAACCCATCTGACAAGAAAGAGATTATTTCCAGATAAGTGATATTTCTTGAGAGGGAGAACATCCTCAAATGGGATAATTGGAGGAATATTGACTTCGATGAAATTTTTGCTCAAGATACACTATAATTGGTATAGGAATGGATTCCTTACATCCCTAAAGAATAATTAGTTCCTCAAAAACAAGTGCTACATAGGAGAATAAGAGTTTTAATAAATCTAGAGAGATATTTTTTTCTATTAAACAAAGATTATGACTTATTATTAGTTGAATATGATGAACCGCTCTCCTACCAGGAGGCAGTAGAGAGCTCTAAAGCTACATGATTGAATGAACCCTTGAATTATGAAATGGATTCTATGTCTTAGAAGCATGTTTGGGTTCCGGTCAATGCGCCAATTGATGTAAATTCCAGTGAATGAAAATGGTTATTCAAGATTAAACTGGACATGGAAGGTGAAGTAATTACCTATAAAACAAAGATAGTGGCTAAAGGATTCAAGGAACATCAAGTAATTGACTATGATAAAACCTTTTCACTAGTTTATTTGTTAAAATCCATTATAATTATATATTATATAGCTACATACCATTAATATGAGATTATGTATATGGATGTCAAATTTCATTCCTTAATGGGAAGATTTAGGAAGATGTCTATATGACACAAAAAGAGGGGTTTGTGACTCCAATTGATTCTAAAAGGATTTACAACTTGTAGATATCCATTTATGGATTGATGAAAGCCTCTTGTTAATGGAACATTTGATTCGATGAATCCATAAATGAATTATGTTTCATTAAGATTGAATGTGATTAGTGTGTTTACCAGATGTTTAGTGGGAATTCAATTGCTATACTTGTTGTATATGTTGATGACATTAGAAACAACATAAAAATATTTGTGTCTATTAATGACTGGTTAAACATGTTTTCCTCTATAAAGGACTTTATTAAAGCAGCCTACATTCTAGGGATCAAGATCATTCATGATAGATCCAAGAGGATTCTTTGGAAATGTCAAAGAACTTATGTTGAATATATACGAAAGATATTTAGTATGGAACAATCCGAGAGTGGATTTGTTCCAGTGTCATATGTTTTACATCTTTCTATGAAAATTTTTCCTCTAACACAACATTATAAAGAGTGAATTAGTGACATCCCATACACTTCAGTGATTGGATAAGTCATTTATTCCATGCTATGTATGAGACTTGATGTTTTTAATGCATTGAGCATGATAGGAATATATCAAGAAGTTCTAAGAGAAAAACATCATACTACTATTAAGGTGATCCTTATATATCTAATAATAATAAATTATATGTTCTTGGTGTATGGAGTATATGAGGAACTAGTCATCAAGGGTTATACTAATGCTAGTATTCATAAATTTTAGAATTATCTAAAGTCACAATCAGGATATGTTTTATGTCTCAATAGAGGAGCTGTGAGCTGGATGAATTCAAAGCATCTAGTAGTTGCTGATTCTAGAGTAGTGTATGAGTATATAGCGGCTTTTGATGCATCAAAAGAATATGTTTGGATCCAAAACATCATCCATGAGCTTAATGTTTTACCTAGTAGTATGATCCTATCAAATTATATTATGATAATATTGTAGTGGTGGATCTTGCAAAACATCCAATGTCACACCAATGGGGAAATAAAATACTCTGATAGTATCACCACGTGAAGGACTTATATCAAAGGGGGGGATTTTTAGTGAGAATAATGCCCATATAATAGAACATGGTAGATCCCATTACTAAATTTCTATCTTTGGATATGAATGAGTATCATGTGATATCTATGGGACTGAAAGTTTTTAGTAGTCGGCTCTTGTGAAAGTGGGAGTCTGTTGGAGTTGGTGCACTAGAACCAACTCTTGTGTACTTTTTGATAAGTTGTATTCATAGTTTTTAATATTAATAAACTTATTATAAATTCATGATTGTTTTTCTATGTAACGTTGAATGTGATAATGTCACTAGAGTAGCTATTATACAAAAAGGTCATAAAAGTTCCCCACTATGATGAGAACCCATAAGTGATATGACACTATTCTTAAAGATATGTTCTATAGCCAAATTATATCATTTAGGGGACACAAACGATAAATGAAATCTATGGTGGAGCCTCATAGGAATTTGAGGCCCCTTCTAAAGATGTATGCCTTTAGTAATATGTAGTATGATGTATGTGAAATGGATCCACCAGTAGAAAATCTATATTTATATGTTTCATTATAATTTTCCAATCTACAGATGTGTGTATTTGTCTTTATACATTAATATTATTGTTGATGAATATTATGAGTCGCGAACATTTATTTATTGATGAAAATTTGGATGTTAGATATTTTTGGTGAGGTAGGATATGTTGGGTGTGTCACAAGTAATATTTCATTAATGGATAATCCAAGAAATGATTTATCACCTATATTGTTTAAATGATGTTAATATCTTAGGCCTTGTCATGGAAATGATATAGCCAACATAAATCCATGGCCATGGTGTTCTATAGGAAATCCCTATGTTTATATATTCAAAGAAAAGAGACATCGACCACATAGGTTGATGGCAACGACATGTAACCTTCATGATTTTATGTATTGTGATAGAGATATTACATTACACAACAAGAATTTGTATAATCTATTATGTCATCACCACATTAGGTTATTTCTCTATGGGTGCTTTGTCTTGTTCCAAGACACTAACCTTTTACTTTAGTATTCTTCGCCTAATTCCACTGATTAAGAGGCCTAGAGGGTCACAACTAAGTGTATCCATAATCTCAGTTAAATAATATATTATTATTTATTATATAACAAGTTGAATAAATATTCTTTCTAAATGTGGTTTATTAATTATTCATTTTGTCTTGATCGTATTTATTCTATCAGAAATTATTTGAGATTATATAATGTGATCAGAATATTTAATAAATATTTGTTTTCTATTTAGTGAATATAATATTTATTTACTTATTGGTGAATAATATAGTGATATCTATTTAATAACCAAATAGACTTTATTAACGGTCTGATAAATATTATTGAGGCATGACAGATTGGAATTTTTGGTCTTGTAATAAAATAATAAATATTTACTTTTATTTCATTAAATAATATTTAATTTTAATTCACATGTTAAGAAAATTTCGATAAATAATAATATTATTATTCTTATATGACAAGGGGTATTCTCTATAATTAAATAAACAACTAAAGGGACGATCTACAGGGTTGGAGGCAGGGAATGAGCCCGTAAGGGGCACTGTTGAGTTAGGGTTTCCCTGTCGCCACCGTTTCTCATCCACCTCAGGTCGGTTGCAGCTACTCGTCGGTGCTTTTCCTCAGCGTGGTAGTGGAGGGAGCTTCCTCCTTTAGCGGTGACTCGTGGGCTCAGCTTCAACCTCTTCATTACTGGCCTTTTCTCGCCCCATCCCCCTCGATCTGGCTAGGGCTTCCTTGGCGGCACGAAGCAGGTCCATCGGTAGAGCTCCATCTACGGCATGGGGGTTAGCGCCTCTCTAGTGTCGTCTGTGAGTGCGTTGGGTGGGTAGTCGTGGTCCCTGAGGTGGTATTGACGACGAAAACGGGAAATAGATTTCATTTTCTGTTGTGGATCCTTCTTGCGAGTTTCCATTTCAGGATGTATGAATCTATGATTTGGTTTGCGGCGGGTCTTCATCCTCGACGACAATAGACGTTCTTGGTGATCATGTTCCTGCTCGATGGCGCCCTCTCCTCCTCCCAGTCGGTTGCGTGGTGGTTTTCAAGGTCTCTTGGGAAGTGATTCTGAGCGGCCGACGGCATTTCCGAAGGTTGCAGTGATCGGTGTTGTTGTTTTTTCTTATTGCTGGATATGTTCGTGGTGTCTGATTTTGTTTCAATCCTATGTTTTTTGGTGATGAAAGAGATGGCGCTTTTTTGGATTTTTTTTTGAAATTCTCTCGCGATGGTTGTGAATAATCTTCGTCTGTGGCTTTGATGTTCTGTGGTGTTATGTTTGGAGTCTCTTGGATGGTGATGTTGGATTTCGACAGGCGGATCATGGCAGTGGTTTAGTGTGGCTGAGATATACGGTTCAGGTCAGGGTGCGAGATGCGAGACAACACATCCACTGAGGCGGTGATGATGGTTTGTGTTTGAAATTTGAAACTTGAAATTTGAAACTTTCCATGGTACTCAATGGACGGCGCAGCGATGTGGATGTGATGATGTTTGGAGTGGAAGATTGGGATGTGGCATTGATAGGGATGGTAGTATCTGGGCTCGGTGATTTACAGCTCATCCTTCCATCCTTTTAATGTATGAAGTTTTAATTTGTCACTGTTTATGTTTTGAATTTTAAAATCTCTGGTCATTTGTGAGATTACCACTTATCCTAAAAGTGGATTTTAAAAATACTAAAAAAGTAGATTTGGAAATAAAAAACTAGGGGAACTTTTTCAAAAAAACAATTTACCCTACTAGTATATAGTTCCAGTTATGTTATTTTCTCAAGAAGAAAATTCATTTGATTGAGTTACAAACAATAGAATTATAAAATTATCTCTATCCCATGAGATCATCCTTCTCCCATATCAGTCCCAAGAACGGATAATAATATTCCTCCAAAAAATCAAGGAGACTATTTTAGAATAAATACTCATAGATATTAGAGGAAAATGACACAAACTTAAGGATATTTTGTTTTATAACCTATATATTCCTTCAATGGTGTGTGGATATTCGTGGAACATGTGTGGATCACCTCAAAATTTAATCTTCACTTGATTCTAACAACACAACGATAGTGAATTTCATATCTATTACCTAATCCATCAATGAATAAATAATTACCTCAAGGTAATTATTAATAAATTAAACTATTTATAAATAATATGTTATGATCCTATCTCTCTGGTTCTAGTTTGATTCAGGTTGTCTTTCTTATTATATTCAATTATGTTTAACATGATGTTTATCATCGTGAAGATCTCAGATTTATCATTGAACATGACCAAAATAAATGTTCGAAAACTTCCATCACATGATTTTATTGAACCCATAACCTACATAAATAAATTTTAAATATCATATATATCATATATAAATATTTTTCTGATCATAATTCACTACCAAGGTAGGTTATAAAGGAAAAACAAACAATCATAATTTTGAGAGGACATAGTTTGTTGTAGACATAATCCGTAAGTTTATTGCACATTAGATGGATGTGTGACTGTGTGTAGGTTTATTCCATAACATAATAACATCTACATATATTGATAATACTAGTTTTGTTATATACTAATGGAATAAAGTGATTTTATGGGGTGTACAATAGAAATCAAACTAAAGAGCTTGAGGAAAGATGTTGTCTCTTCATTGGATAACTCCATTCGGTTTTCACAAAAGGGATTCCATGAATGGATTTATACCCAAATATAGGATTATATGATGATGGTATGGATTTTGAGGTGATAATTGGTATGATTGTTTTTTATACAAACTAGCTTGTGAGGTAAGAGGAATTGGTATTGGTGAGTTTCATTTTATACCGGAGGCGGAGTGGTACTCTTATAAATTTTGGAAAAGAGAATCCTGCTCAAATTTTTCCCATTGGAAGTGGCACCAATAATGGATGAAATTATTTAAATTGTAGTATATGGTTGAAATATTTATATAAAATTATTTTTGAAATATTTTATAGGATATTTTGGAACTTAATTTTATGGTTTAGTCCTTTGTTATGAAAATATTTATCCTAGTCATTGCAATTAATTTTAATTATATTACCAAATATTTTTTGAAAAAAACGTATTGTACATTATTAGAAATTATAAATCCTTATAATTAAAAATATGAAATCCATTTTCCTAAATTCCAATCACCTAGGAGGTGAAAATTAATTTAAATTTATTCACGTAGATGAGACAACAAAGCGGGTTTTTAAAGTAAACATGTATGAATGTTTGGAAATTTATTATGTCAAATTTAAAAGTGAAACTAATTCCAATAACATAAATTAGATTAAATTATATAAAATTTATATAATTAATCTTTTAAACCATTAATAATATAAATTACCCTTGTAAATAAATTAGAAAAAAAAGTAGTTTTGAATTGAAATTCGGTAGTTTTCACAATTTATTAAAAAATAAAACTTCACAGAAAGATAAAAAATTCACCCCAAACTATTTTATATTTATTTTTTTCAAAGTTAAATTTTATATTGATATAGAATTTTTATCAATGTTAAAAAATTGGATATAAAATTGGTCTTCCATTAAAAGGCGGTCAAAGTGCCATTATAAAAATATAGGTTTTGTGAAATATTTTGTGTTTGTTATTATCTTATTCTTATACATTATATTGGATGAATTGAAAAATATTTCATTGAATATGTAATATTAATATTAAATTATTATCATCCCCTAATTTTAATTTATTTAAATTATTATGATAAAAAATCATTTAGAGAATAAAACAAGTTTTCTATATAAACATTTTCTTTGTATTCAATTGGTTCTTATTTTCTTATCAAATTAATTAGAAACCAATGAATTCATACCATATTTTTTGTAAAGCATATAATTTCATAAGATAGTCAATCCTATTCATAACCACTACTTTAAGGGCTATGTTATATCTTATTATATTAAATAATAATATTTTAATAAAATATTATTGTTCGGTATAACTCCATCTTGCATGTAACACAATCTATTAAAGAAACTCATTATTTCATGTAATATATTCTAAATCATTGTCTCATTCATTGAAAGCTATAAAATATATGGAATTTATTATAGAATATTTGGATATTATATTCCCTTACATGCTTAGTATTTTATTTCATTCATGACATCGAATACAATGTTCCTACTTTAGATTTTCTGGGCATTACACTCTCCGACAAAAAATGGAAATGGATTTCCATAACCTCAAGAAAAAAATAAAATGAATCTATCAGGTCATATGATGAAAACATCACAATACCTGTATGATACACTGATGGATTTGCTGTTACCCAAGGTTGACCACATCTTTGGTGGTCTAAAACATAGTCTATGAAAAGCCCTTGCGATCTGATACATTGATATATATGAGGAAATTTTCCAACGTAACCTCAAAGTAGAGATCGATATCAGTGGATCTCAAGGGGTTAAATGGGGTAATAGGTGGAAAGTATAATTTAATTTTGGTTGTTTTATGGAGAAATCTAACAATTTCAACTAATTTTGACATCTGTCTTGTTAATGGTGTGAATAGAAGCATCCTAGAAAATATGTAAGCAGGTGAGAAAATGATTTAGGTAAAATAATGAATGGAACATATATAGTGGTTGATGAAAGGAGAAAACACCAATGAATTATAGGAAGTGAATTATCTAGTCAACCCTCAATAAATTGTTCGTTATAGGATTATTGGGTCCATTATTTTCCTCCAATTCTTGGCATAATTCTATAAATATCATGATATAATTATGGGAATTGAGTTTACATGCTCGATCCTTGATCTGAAATTTCTATATATGAGAGATCCACTATTCAAAATTGTTTTGGATTCCTGATGCATTGTAATATGTGACACATATGGTGATGTCGGATTCATTATGATGTGTGAAATATGTGTTGATAACATATACAAAAGGATATTTTAGTCTTAGTAGTTAACCTTGATAAATGAATTGGTTTGAATAAATATGATTGTGGAACACTCTAACAACATTTTTTAATGGTTATGATTTGCAATCATGCTTCATAATTGTTTTATGATTATGCATCACTATTAAAATTCATGTATTTTGATCTGATAATTCTCTAGGCAGTGAACCTTGTCTATGATCTATGATACACTCTCTCTAACTTCCTTTTTTATTGATAGGAAACATAAAACTCACAAGAATAGTTATAGGTGATGAAAGTGGTGAATCCCCAAGGCATCACCACAAATGAATTCCATTCAAGAGAATAAAGGCGAGTGAAAATTTTAAAAAAGAGAAAAGGTGGCATCTACTTTCCCACAACTGGCCCAAGCATCCACTGCCATGTTTCCTTCCCTAAGTGTATACCTTATCTACACACCATCATTGATACACTCTCTGCAATCCCTATGTAAGTAAGAAATGTCCCCTGGGGGTCACCTTATTGTTGATGAGGACACTCTTAAGGATCATGGAATCCATCTCCACAGAGATGAGATTTAGGCCATAGATGTCACACAAAGAGATGCCACAATGCAGAGACCTCACTTCTATTCCATGTAAACATAAAATTTACCTTTCTAAATAGTATATTTAAATAAGATATATTTTATATTTATCTAAATATTTGTTAAATTCATATATTAAATTGATGATTGACCTAAAATAATCTTTCTTTGATGAATATTGAATCCTTTATATAAATCCTAATTTCTATGGTTTTTTAGAATCGGGATTTAATTAAATTTGAAAAAATTTCCATCACATTAATTCTACTTTTACAATAATTAGAGTACACCTTTTTATTATGTAATCCATACATTATAATTTTAGAGATCCCTCATCCATAATGTAATAATATATATATATATATATATTAATCATTTGTGTCTAATCAAACGTAATCAAATATTTTTCCCAGATCTCACCAATTGGTAAGTTGATTTTCTTATTAGATTACAAGCAATCTGATTGATAGTTAATATCATATACATTTGGTGAACTAGATCAAACAACTTGAAAAACTGATTTAGACTTGGGACCTAACATGTATGACCTCGAGATTCATTAATAATAGTAAAGGCTCATCTAACCTACACTCCATGACATGACATGAAAATTTGATTGAGAGAAAAGTGACACATTATATAGTCATGTTCACAGGCAATGATTGTGAAATTAATCACCCTCCCATCAATATAATTACTTCACATTATCCCAATTAAATTATTGATAATCTATTATCCATTATAAATTCAACCACACTCTAACCCACCTTCCAATGTGAGTCTTCAAAAATTTTCCCTTCATAAAAACAGTGATGAAAATAATTTTAAAATATCTTTAAAAACCATTAAAATCAAACACAACCAAAATATTATGAAATAATTGAACAAACTATTTAAAATTAATCACCATGTAATATTTGAATAAACATGTATAAATAATGTTATATCTTATTTTGAATAATTATATAGTACAAAAAAATAATATGAATAGATTAATATGTGGGAAATTCCATGATAAGATAAGATTTTCATTATATAATTTTATAAAAAAATAGTCGACTTAATGTCCACCAATATTTATAAAATCAAATAAACCAATATGGTAATGTATCAATTATACTTTCAGTATCGTTTGAGATCAAAATTCATTATCTCATTATAGCAGAAACACTTCTATATTCACATTGTTGAACTAAAAAAATTTCCCCAACTAAAAAAGTTATTTGATTTCATTTTTTATTATTATTATTAGACTCACCATACTTTTATAACTATCATGAAACAAAATTTTCTTATATAATAAAGTTCAATTAATTATTCCATCAAATATATGATATAATTTCTAATATAAAACTAATATAATAAATTCTATGACCTCTTATGTAGATTTTCCGGCATTAGTGAATCATTAGTGAGGGGATTAAAACAATACCTAAGGATATATTATATCCAAACTAAATTGAGTGATATTTTCTTAGCAGATCGACTAAAATATATCTAGATCTATCAATGTAAATATTTATTATACCATATTTTATCAACTACTACAACAAAGGTATGTATGATTCCATTATATCTCAATTTTTCATTGGAATTTTCCACATTGTTGTACCTAATAAATTATAAATTATACATTCCTATCCATTAACTATAGTTATAAAATAAAATAAAAATTACAATTCTATAGTACATTAAACATGTTTATTTTATTAATCCACAAGAGATTCCTCCACCTCCAAGTGTAAAAACCCAACAACCAATAGAATTGTGATCCATTAAATTTTAAATCAAGCATCAATAATAGAGCATTCAAATTCTATTTTCTTCTAATATAACATATATAGTAAAAAATAGTACCCATAAGATATTGTTTTACTCTTTTAATAACATAAAATTTTAGTTAAACTATATTAATTCTATACCAACACATCACTGAAATAAATTCAATATTATGTCTTTTCCCTGTCATGGTATACATAAGACACATATAAGCACATTAATATTTCAATTGAAAAATTTACCTATAATATTTTGGCAGTATCCTACTCTCAAAAATCATAATGGATAGAAATTAGTGAACATTCAAATTCATTGATCATGTTTAATATATTTTCAATAAAATGTTATATAGAAACTTTAATAAAATTATTATTCGTACTTTTTTTTCAAAAAAATACAGTTTCATCAATTATAACGTTATTATATGTGCTTCTAGATAAAATAAAATAAATTTACATGATTCATATAAATTTGAAAAATTTACATTTTCATCAATATATAAACTAACAAAAACATTATGAATATAATAGAATTTATAGTAATCATATTTATCATATTAGTTAACTAAAAATCTATTTAATAAAATAAGTTCAATGAATTTCATATTCTATTGTTTTGAAGACTAATCTCAATCATACAGTAAATGTTTCAATCTTCAAAGAATACTTTAATTTCCTAACAATATAAATCCACAAGTTTATTCTATATATATATCATCACCTAACACATAATTTATGAATTCTATATTGACATAATTTTTTTAAATTTAGAAATTATATATAGAAGACCAAGTGATAAGATTTATAATTGAGTTATCCATGTCTTGATCACCATAGGTTTCAAAATTATCAATTTCATCCTTTTATGTACAACAATTGGTTACGAATATGGGTTTATATTTTTCAACGATACTATTGACTTTCTTTTTCCCCAAACATAGCCACATATATCCTATCAGTTGTGATCCTTGAGGAATAAAAAACAATTAAATAATTATTAATCCCATTTCATAATTTATAGATACCTTTCAATGTAATGAATCAAGAGATGGTATACCATTCTTTTCAATGTTTTTAGATAAGACCCTATATATCAAAGAACTATAGTTTTTGAAATAGAAATTTCATTATTTCCCTACAAAATGTATATATAGGAATCGGATCCATATGTTTTTTATATGAGGTTTTTTTATTTTATAAACCTATAAGATTTTATAATATTATGATATTCTTTTCTAAGTTTAATTTCATTATTTTTGAATTCTTTGGTAAATAGCTAAAAACATATTCATTAATTATAGAAAATCCTGAGTTTATAAATATGATATAAAATACATTTTATACAATAATTATGAATCTATAAGACTTAAAATTCTCTATATATCATTGTAATGTGTTGTCTAAATGTCTTTTACCAAAGGATTCCCCTTTTGGATAAGGTTATCATTCAATTTTATAAAAACCCCATACCATTAAATAATTGTGGTTGGTTTTATATGATTTAATAATTAATGTATTGTAATGGAAATACTTTTTTACATTTTTTATGATGTTACACCGAATTAAAACTTCCACTCAAAAAATACCCTACTGAGAGGTCAAAGATAGTCATCATGGAATTAAATACTTCAAATAATGATTTATTCTTTCTCTCAAACATACTAGTTTTTTGAGATATATGTGGAGATTTCCATTTCAATATGATATATTTGTATTTTAAATATGAAGGACTATATTATTCATCTCCACCTTCAGGTATTCCCCATGTACTGGAAATCCAACATTTGGTTCAAGCCTATTTTTGTTATAAACTAAATAGAAATCTAACTTCATCTTTGTAATGTAGAAGGTATACATGAAAAAATAAATAATAATCATCAAGGGATGTAACAAATTAAACTTTATTACCTATATTGGACGTATCATGAAATTCACATTCCTCAACGTATATATATTCAAATAAAATAATTTTCCTTCCTATATTTTGAAAATATATCTAACCAATTTTACATTTCATGAAAGTCACACATTTGGGATGTTTTTTATCCATCCATAATAACAATTCATTTTTAGAAAATTGATTCATTTATTTTTAAATTAATGTGACATACAAATGATGAAAAAAATATTACATTCTTCATTAATTTGAGTATAATTTCTCATAGAAACCTAAGGTGATTCATAGCCTTCCCTTTTATGAATATGGTTATAAGTTTCACTATTATTTTAAAAAATAAATCATTTATTGATCATATTCTATTAAATAGATATTTTCTATTGTACTCATGGTGTGTATCTTCTATATTAATATTCCATGAAGTGTTACCCTAAAGCACATTAGCCTCAAATATTATATCTTTAATGTGTTCCTGTGGAGATTTATATCAATATTTCTTCCAATACTGTTGTATTTCTTGACTAAAGTGTCCAATATTTCCATATATAATGAATACCTCTTCCATATTATTTAACTGAACATTACATTTTGATGATGATAATGAAAATATTTTGATTTAAGGTATCAAATATATTAACTCTCTCCATCATGATGAGCTAGGATTTAACATCAATAAGATTAGTTTCCTCTCTAAACATTTTATTTTCCTTTATGATTTATAGGTTTTCTAGAACATGATTGATGAAAATTCATTACTTATTATGTTGTAGATAATTTATGAAAATAGTAGAAGAAGGTGGGATTTTATAAATGATGGATGTGAAAGTAATGGAATAAAACATGTTCATAATTTATTATTTATATTGTTTAATATTATTTAAATGTTAGAGAACGATATTATGGAATATATACTGTCAACCATTTCCTCTAAAATGATTTACATAATATGAATTTCATTCTCTATACATCCTTAATGGTTTATTATTTCACCAAATCTTCTTAAATATCCCTTACATCGATTGGTATTTGTACACATTAAAGATATCATTCAATATTTTAATGAGTATCTATCCTCAACACATGACATTTTAAATCCCTCATTTTTTTCTCCCATCATAAATTTTTTCATGTATCATCTTCATATATTAATGGGATTCCTCACTTTCCACTTATTATTATTATTTTTATCAATTTGATAAAACCTCATCACCACGATGAGTATTTTCATATTCATGTTGATGTTATAAAACCTTAATATTATAGCGATATATGTGGGTAATATTATTGAATTTGTAGAAAAATCATCATATAGTTACCAAAAATTCACATATCAATGCAACTTCCCTTAATAATATATTCACCCCCACACAAAACTGGTAGTATAATGGAATACATGTGAATATTCATTACGATATAATAGTGTATGGTTACTCAACAGTTCTAATTATTGAATAGAAATCCTTAAAGAGTATTTAGAATAAAGAGAGTATAAATAATGTACATATTATAGGGAACCAGTAAATAGAATTTTATGTATGGTAATGAGATTATAGTAATATCATCTTGATATGGGATTTGGAATGGAAAATGTATTAAATGGAATTAATTTTATAATGAATTTATCCCTGATTTATAGGTATTGGAGTAAACCTTTAGAAAATATACCATATGCCTTGTAATTTGGTAGAAACAAATTTTTGATAGGTTTATATCTTCTGAATGAATCCTTTCTATTTGATTTTTCTTGAGAGAATATGTGGCCTAAATCATACACACTTGTCAACTGTTCTATATTTTTTATCAAATATGATATTATTTACAGTGTAGATAATTCCATTTTGGTGAACTGATTTCATATTCTAGATTTAATCATTCAATCTTATGCCCAAAATGGTTGAATGTAACCATCCATTACAGAAAATAAAATCTCATATATTCGATTGGAAAAGATGTGGTTTCCAATACGAAACATCCAGTGAAAATTATGTGATTGACCATGAGTGTGGATGATATGGTGAAACTACCTAACTTGTTTATTCACTTATAATATCAACTTTTAGAAGTTAATTTTTTCTCAAATTTATAATTGTGGCCTTACATAAGTCTGCATTCCATTTTAGATTTATAAGAGTCATTCGCATTAAATAAATATATTATCCATTATTAAATATTTTCAAAATTCATTCAAATCCACAAAATCAAGACGAAACACCTACCATAGAAGATCACTTGATCTTTGTGACATATTTCCTTTTATATCTATTATTTTTAAATCCTTAAAGTATTTTTATAATTTGTTTTGAATTTGGAATGGAAATACCCACCTTCACCCAACCCCCATCTAGGCTAGTGGAATGTTGAGTGTACCACACCAGGCATACCTCTAATAGATTATGGTATGGTGAGTGGATCCAATGATGAATAACATTCCATGGATTAATTATCCAATAAAAACTACAATATACATATACCTATAATATTTCGTAGTAATTAATAAAAGTTGCAGTATATGTAAACATTTAAAGAGTATAAAATACATGTGTTGGAAATCAATAAGTTTGTAAATTTCCCAAAATAAAATCCCCATCAAATAAAAAATGATTGGTGTAAATGGTTACCAAATTTGTGGAATATATGGAATATTGAATAACCTCATCACTATAAGAACTCTTAGGTGATGATGGAACATTTCAACTTTCAATATCATGAACCACCAGTCCCCACCAACCATCATCCCTTAACAAGTTATGTTGGCTCCACATCCACCATGACCAACTCTAAACTATGCAATATATGTATAAAATAAATAATTGTTGTAAAAAAGACCATTTATTTCTAACTATAAAAATTATTAGCAGTACATCCTTAAAATAAAAATATATGAAAAAATTCCATCTCATTCGTTAAAGTGAGAGGGGTACTAGAATGATGGTAGGAACCTAGAAATGCTCTATAGTTATGATACTCCCACACAAAAGGGGTACCATTAATAAAAATAAAACATTATAAAGTAACATATATAATAATCATCCAAGGATTCATAGAATATTAAAATACCCATAATGTTCAAATTTGACACACCAACTGTACATTACAGCTTAAAAGAATAAAAGTGTGTGAGGTGTGAAAAGTTAAAATGTATATAAACTATAGATACTTCGTACCTTCTAAGATTCTATCATAATACATATTGGGGGACCTTGTCTCTATTAAGGTATATTTTTCATAAAATAGATTATCAAAACCTATCTTCTATAACTACCTAATTATATAAAAACCCATGTCAAATCATCAAATCTTTAGTGGGGGACTCGTTCATCTCTATGACATAATATTTTTATCCAATGGAGTATTAAATTTTGATATAGGACCTACGCCTCATTGAATAGGTCCTATTTAATGACGGAATTACTATAACAATTGAAAGATATCTTATAATTTTAAAGAGGTAGATATTTGGACTCTATTAGTTTTATAAAGAATTTTTAATCACCTTATCACTATAATCATCACAACACTAGGGGATTGCCTAAGAACATGAACCCTTTAATGATCTATCATGATCCTAGTCTATGAATATAAAAATATGAAAACATATATTTACCTAAATTCCCATCTTTATCATATTTTATATTGAAGAGGATCATAATATCTCATTCTATTAAAAACAATTCTTAGAATAAACTAATGATGTTTTAAAATATATTTTAAGGAAATAATATTTTTTTGATCCATCTATTGGTCTATATGGGTGGTGTTTACAGAAAATATGTTATTTATCTTTGTCTAGATGGTTTCACTAACTTCTTCTTCCAAAAGTACTAGGATATTCCTCTTGTGGATGTTTATAGGTTTTTCTAATACTTTTTTATTAGATTGATTATTCTTCAGGGGATTAATACACAATTTTTCTCTCTAGTCTGAAATATTAAAAAAGATTGTGAGATTCATCTTTTCATGTCAATGTATCTTATTAATTCCATTAACAAGATTGTTTGAAATGTTCTTGATAATAGACTAGATTATATCACTAATATAATCGTCTCCTAGTATCAATTTGGTCTTTTGAATGGAATACGCATTTTGGAGTGTATTTCCTCATCATCAGAGTGTGACAATATTCTCAGAAGATGAAATAGAGGTGGTAATCTAGATTGTAATATTTCTATAAAGAATGCCTTTGACATCATAGACAAGAATTTCATTTATAATTTTTTGGCAAGCATTGGGTTTAATTTCAATTTAATTAATTTTGTGAAATACCTTTCTTTTTCTTATCACATTTCAATGTTTGTCAATGTTTCACATAAAGGTAATTTCAAATGATCCATAGGGGTTAGAAAAGGGGGCCACAATCAGCTATTCTCTTCTCTATTACTAAAGATTACCTCAGAAGGTTACTATCTCATATTGTGGCTCAAGGAAAGATCACATCCATTCAGGCTTCCAGGTCTCTCACTACTCCATCTCATATTTTATATACTGGTGATTTTATTCTTTTCTTGAAAGGAAGTAAGAAAAACTTCAGAGTTATAAAGAAAATTCTTAACCATTAAGAAAGAGGATCATGAATTCTATCAGGTTAGTGAAATAAATTTTTTATTTTGACAAAGTATTTTCTCCGACCATAAAATCCAATATTTTAGGTGATTTGGATATTTATTAGGGTATATTTCTTTTTAATTATCTAGAAGTTACATTCTTGTGGGGAATAACAAATGATATTTATTTTAAGGGTATTGCTGATAAAATTAAAATACACCTCTATTTTATTTTAATGGTAAGGATCTATCAATGGATGAGGGAATTTACCTTGTTAGATTTACAATTTCCACTAAGATGTTGAACTATTTCATGATTTATAAATGGTCAGGGGTGATGATTACAAATCCCAACATATATATTTAAACAATTATAGTCGAATTATTATTAGACGAAACATGATGATTATTACTTTGAAAAATGAAACTATGTGACTATCAATGGTGGTATTGGGATTAAAAATATAATCATTATTAATGATTCCTTGTACGAAAAATTCACTTTGAGTCTTATTAACAACAATTCTTAATCCCTTGAATTTATCAATGAAAAATTCTTGGACAGGTTGAGGAAAAGAAATGATTATTATATGGGATCCTCTATATGGTCTATAATAAAAGCTACATATCAAAAAAAACATAATAAATTCACACTAGATTGTCAACTAAAATTCTTATCTCAATTTATGTTTTGGAAACATGACTATAGTCCCTCTTTTTGAGTAATTTATACACCACATGATTCTTTCATGGTTCTGTACTACTCTATTAATGACTTCATTAAGGTTCCACTGAAACATAAGGATGAGGTTAGCCAAATTATTAGAAATTATTTTTTTTTGGGAAAATTGATATAGGACTTACCAATATTGGTATCATGAATAATAATTGTTCTAAATTCATATTACTTAAATATCAAACCAATATTTTTTTGGGGAAGAACTACTCATCATATTCTAGATAATTCCCTCATGTTGGAATATAATTTATAGGGTCTACCACAAATAGATTACATATAGAAATATGATTGTAACATTTTGTTGTTTCATAGTGATCCAAGTGCACCATCTGCAACCAACACAGGGAGGACCTTAATCATTTATTCATAACATGTATACTAACATTGGTTCTATAGAAGTTGGTGTTAAATTTGATAAAGCAATATATGAAAATATCTGATTCCCTTGAATCCCTTTCTTGTCTTTTCATTGAAGTGGCCCTCTCTCCACAACTTAAAAAACACTTCTAGGTTGTGGTGGTATATGTTCTTCACTCTATCTGGTTTGGCCTAAATACCGTACTGCATAATGGTACTGCTTTTACCCTTCAATTCTCATTGGCAGGGGTTATTGTATAAGTAAATGAATCCAACATGGCTCAAATTAATTATTTTTACAATAGAGTTCATGATATTATTATTCTTATTACATTGGTTATTACTAAAAATTATAAACGACCAGTTGTTACTAATAATGTTATTTGGTGGTATCTGGTTTACAATGGAATAAAAATAAACACTGATGGGTAATTGAAAGGGAAACCATGACCTATGATATGTGAATGAGACTATCATGATCATGGTGGAAAATTTCTTTGATTTTTATATGGTTTGTGTGGTTTGGAATATTTTCTATAAGTGGAAATGAAATGTATCATTCATGCAGTGTCTTTTTCTAATGATAATGATTGGAACAACTTATGGTTTGAGTGGTATTCCACTACTATCATTCAAGATATAAAAATGGTATGATAAGTGTATCATGGAAACTTAAAACATGTTGGATGTAATGCATGTACATTCTTATGGAAACCAGTTTTATTAGCACTCACATTTACCGGGAGGTAAACTATGTCTTATATATTCTTTCCAATAAAGGGGATGAAGTAGAGCTCTTCTATTTGGATGAGATTCCTCTGGATTTAATTCCATTGTATTAAAGTTATTTTAATAAAGTTACCATCTTCATATTCTTGTAATATTTATCATTTTAAAAAAAATCCCTATCATTTTTGTTCTTGGGAACTTCAAAGAAAATTAACAATCTTTCATTACCATCATCATTTCCTTTATTAACTACTTTATTTTTCATTAATATTTCGGTTCAGTGGTTATGATTTTGATAGATTGATCATGGTTCCTTAATATAAATAATGTTAATTATTATAAAAATATCATATATATTCATTATATAAATAATTATAATCATTTATGTAATGTAGTCATAAAAAATGAATTACATCACCACGTAGAGGTGTCAGTTTGTATGTTCTAATGAGTGATGTTTCCATTTTTTAAGGATGGAATGAAATAAAGGTAAATATTATTTAAAATTTATAGTATAAGTATTATAAAATAAATATCATAATAAATTTAAATCAATATAAATAACTATCCATGAAATATGGATACAGAAAATGAATTGTATCACTACGTGTAGGCGACTGTCCACACATACGCATGAGCAATACATTAATCTATCATTTGATTAAAATACTAGGAAAATGGTAGTTACATAAGGTTTATAACATATTTTTTATCTATTATAATATTAAAATCATTTTTAAATAGATTAAAAACGTTAATAAGATGTATAAGGAGATAGAAATTTAAAATACATTGGTTAAGATAAATAGATATTTTTTGAGAGACCCCCTTTGTTTACGAATTCTGCATTGAACAATTGGTATTAGGAGAATAATAGAAGAAATAAGATTATGTAAAGGATTATGGTAATGTTTTGGAATATATTTTCTAATACAGAGGGATCAAATTGTGTGAATAATGGAAGAGAAGATACTTCCCTTTATAAGTGATGGAAGAGACAAAAATAGAATTTGTAAAAAGATTTCAATGATATGAGGTCAATGTAAAGGAAAAGTAGCTCAAAATTAATATAGATTCTATTTTTTTATATGATAAGGTTGACATGTCTTCATTAAATAATTATTTTATATGTTTGGGTTGAAATCATACCCTTATCTCTTGGATTACCACTTGGTAAAACCATTTTAACCTTTACTATGGTAACAACATTTTACATTTCTTACTATTCAATATCACCAAAAATTAAGTTTTCAATATTATATTATATTAATTATTATTATTCCAAATATATAATCCATTTTAACCAGTTAAATTTCTATAATCACGTGAATTTTAATTTTATTAATCATGCAAACAATAATGAAAACATGTTTTAGAAGACTAAATCCTGAAGTATAAAACATAATTTACAAACATTCCATTACTTTTATAACCCATAAAATTAATTTTAAAATATATTATTGAGTATATTATCTATAAATATCATTAAAAATATTAATAAATATATATTAAATCTATTTATTGAGATAAAAACACATTGATTGCATAAAATAGTTTTTAGAAAAAATTATTTTGAACATGAAACGTAAACTTGTATCAAGATCAAATATAATGACAATTATTATTAAATTTTTTATATTATTTCTGATAAATGGATATTTATATTATCTTATGAAAAAATTAAAAACATAATGGTTCTTTCAGTGAAAAAATTGACAATTTTTACAAATATCGTTATTTTAATTATTCAATAAAACATAAATCATTTTATAAAGGTCCTAAAAATTCACTCAAATCTAATATATAAAATATTATTTCAAAAATTATTTTCATTTAACCATTTTAAAACTTATAAAAATAAAATAAATCAATTATAATGTCTTTCTTGGAAAAACGTGACAGAAAACATTTTTTCACAGAAATATATTTTCGAAGATTAAAATGACATCACTAAAAAATGAGTACTTGTTTATTAGACATTAATTAATTAATTTTTTATATTAAAACATTTATACATATTTTTTATATTATTTTTATTAACATTTATACCTTCTAGTTTAGACAATTGGTTTTAATGGCTTTCTATATCAATGTTTATTCAGAATCAGGGTTGCGTGTAATGTAAGGTATTGAATACATCCAATTTATTTTAAATGAAATATCTATATAATATTGCGGGATATATTATACCCCAATAATATGAAATTCCCCCTCAAAATTCAACCAGTCTTATCCAAAAAGGGTATATATTTTCTTCACCACAACCTCAGCTCCCTATGTATCTTTGCTAATTTTTTTATTCTTATAAATACAATTAACCTATCGAGTAGTCGTGTTCCATATAACTTTACCACTATATTCCAATATTTATTTTGGTTGTTCTTAGTAGGAATTAACATCCTTCATCATTGTAACCATTTATTTCAATACATTATAAGAATTAAGTATTTATATTCTCTAGAGATATTCCAAGATCACATCCTGAATTTGAGAAAGGTTTGGTGGGAGTTCTAAGAAATAAGTTGCATTTTATAGTTGATCAATAATCTCGAAGAAACCAGTAAATATAGGGCTCATATATCATTTATTTTTGAATATAATTATATTATTCCATGTAGAAACATACAACAATCTTATTAGTAACATAAAAATCTAGATCTCAACTTTTATAGTCAGCATAACTCTTCTTTCAACACTGAGATGCCTTGATGTGATGTAGAATGACTCTAACCATATATTTTATTTCCTTAGTAAGATTGGGTTCCAATAGATTCCAATTTCTATCTCTAACCTAGAATATTGAATTTCTGCAGTTATATAAATATAGGGCTTTATGAGGATCTATTTGAATGCTGGATTTAATGATATTTCTATAAATAACATAAATAGGGGAATTTTTTATCCAAACGTCCTTTGAAATAATGAGAAAATCCCATCATATTTTATAGGGTTTTAATTGTCCTCTCAGACTGACCATCTATTTCAGAATGATAAATAGTACTGAAACATAACTTAGTAGCAAGATCTTGTTGAATAGTTCTACATAATAGTTAGGTAAACCATGGATCCTAAAGAGGTACAACAAGAAATGGAAACATATTTAACATTAAAAATCCCTCATCATATAGCCTCGAATTATTATCAATAGGTAAATATTCACTATAAAATTTATGTGTTCTGAATTCATAATGTTATGAAATACAACCCAAATATCTTTATGGCCTTTAGATATTTTGGGGAGTCTGATGATGAAACTCATTGTGATGTTCCCCAATTTTATTTTTGGATGGGAAATGGTGATAACATCACCTATGAATTCTATCTCTTAGCCTTAAATTACTGACATACCATGCACTGAGGTACATAATTTTCAATATCCCTCATCATGTTGTCCTACTAGAAATACTCTTCCTTATTACTGTACATCTTTATACTTATAAGATGATTAGAGAAATATAATTTATGGGATGACTCCACACACTCCCATCTCACCCGACACACTCGGTTTCTTCATACCTTTATTAAGGTTTTCCTCTAATATGCTCACGAAGGTGGTTTTTTTTCCTTCTCTTCCCCTCGAGGATTAAGTTTTGAGTTTTGGAATTTGGTTCTTTCCTTATTGATTTTTTGTTTCCTATATCTATTCGTCTCCTCACCCTTAATTTTCTTTCGTTGTGACCTCTCTCATGATTAGTGTTCTAATTTGGTTCTTCTTCCTTAGATTTTTTGGTGATGGTAGTTATGAAATATGTCATCAGTCACTTTTGGTTCATGTATGGATCTCTGTCTTTGATATTTGGTCATCAGTTTCTTGGTTTTCATCTACAATAAGCGATGATTTCTTCGATGTATATTGGTTATATCATTGATGTGTATCTTGAATTGGAAGTTGTTGTGTTCAGTGATGGTCTGGGGGTGTGTGACTACCAAGGTGTGAATTCATCCTACTTTTGTCATGATACGGTAACTTCCGATTGGATAATGGATAAGTTTCATGTGGTTTCTTTGATGTGGATAAGATCCTGGGATCTCGTGGTGTGGATTCTGATTAGACTGGTCCTACACTTAGATGGTTCTTGACCTACATGTTTTCTTGCAAGTGATCATTTGTTCTACAACATTTTCTGTGATACACTCTGGATGCTATTTTATGTGGGCAGTGGAATTTATTGGTTGGCATTGGTTTTTTTCCTATTCATTTTCGTGTGGTTATTCCCCTAGTAGCTTCTCCTTGATGGGTGACCCTAAATGGAGGATGGGTGTGGTGACACCCAACATTCAGCTATTAGCTGTTGATGGATGGATTTTCGACCTTCTATCAATGTCTTGCACTGAGTTTTTTGTCTGATTTAGTGTTTTATCATGTTGGAATTTTGTTGTTCTTTACTTCATTTTTTGGTTGGCAGGTTGATAGAGAGATATGTGTTATTGCACCTCTCATCCATCCATCCATCAACATTTTTCTATGGGTTCAATGGGTTCTTTTATTTGTGGGGTATCTTCTTATGGCTTCATAATTTGATTCTCAGAAACTTCGATGTAAATTTTCAGTGTGATTCATCATTCAGCTACTCTTGTGTGATTTGGCTTCGTGATGATCTTCACAGCTACTCTAGTGCAATTTGACACCATGTTTCACCTTTAAGATTTCCAGTGTGATTTTGTTTTGTGATTTTCTTCTCATATGCTCTGGTGTGAGTTGACACTATGATGCTCTTTTGACTGCTTCAGTGTGTTTTGGATTTTTGATGTTCTTCTTAGATTCTCTAGTTCGAATGATACCGTGATGCACTTTTCGACTACTCTGGTGTGATTTGGCTTCATGATGCACATTAGATACTTCTCCATGATTTTCATGATGAATCATCATGGTAGGGGTGACGCTAGATCTTAAATGACTCCTCTATTTCATCATATGTCAGTGGAGCAATGAAACTCTTACAGATTCTTTTTTTAATTTTTGCTTCCCTTTGGAATTTCGGGACCATGTTTGATTCATCAGGTCCTGTTTCTTTTTTGGAATATTTTCCATTTTCTTATCATTGTTTCAATCTTCACCCATTTATTTTTATAAGTATTTTTATTTTTCAATCAGTTAAGAGGTCCTAACCCTGAATGTTTTTATAGAAAACTATAAGTTATGATATTCTTCGAGTATTTCCTTCATCAGATCTAGTATTTTTGGGACACATACCTAGTTAATGATCTTTTCATTCAATAAAAATCATGGTTTCTATCAGGAATGTTTCAAACCATATTTTCTAGCAAAACATAATACTTCTACACCTATTTAATCTTTACATGGATAGGTTTTTGAACATAACTTTTAGAAATATAAAATTCATCTACTTTATTAATTATTTCAATGTCCATCCTTTTTATATAGATAATAATTTCATCTTTTTTATACTCATTATAAACATGGTATCATGATCATTTTGACTCAAATAATCAACCACCTTGGTTCCATTCCTATGATGGTAATGTATTGAGAATTCCGAATCATAAATCAACTCCAACCATCTCCTTTGAGACATGTTAAAGTCTTTTTAGGTGAAAATATATTTTCTACCCTTATGATTGTAATATATGTCACACCATTATCATAAAATATAATACCTATTTATAATTAAATAAAATATTACCATTCTTAACTCCAAACCATGAATCAAAAAAATTATCATGAAACATCAATTGGAATAAGGCATAAGATATCTTAAACACCACATGATTTTAAAATATTTTTCTTTTAGAATTAATTTAATTTTATTCGAATATTTATTTATTCCAAAAACCACATTCATATTATGTTAAAAAAATAATTGAGTTTTACTTACAATAAACACAACATAGTATTTAGATTTCTCTATAAAGTACATTGAGGTTAGATTTTGGTACACACCACAACGAATTTCTCTGATAGATTGTGTTACATAGAAGACTGATTTTTAAAGAACAGAAAAATATAATGAAAATATTATTATTTAATACAATAAGACATAGAAAATAGATTGAATTAGATTTTATGAATAGTATTAAATAAATTATGGAAATATATGGTTGGATTAATTGGTTACCAATTAATTAGAAATAAATATATAAACCAATTGAATATAATAGAAATGTTTTAATAAAATACTTTTTGTGCACCCAAAGGTGTTTTTTATTTTAAAATTAAATTAATTTCAATTGGTGAATTATATTATTGGAATATATATATATATATATTATATTTTAAATAATTTATTTTTTACATTCATCGAATAGGTTTTATAGGCATAAGATAAGATCAAATCCAATTTTATGAATAAAAATGTTTATTTTTTCTAAAGACAGTTTGACACCTTTTAAAAGAAAATCTATTTAAAAAATTTAGAAATTTTATAAATTTTATATGAAAAAATAAAATTAATTTTTAAATTTTTAATTTCTATATTAACTTCATGTGAAAGTTTTATTTTTTTTGATGTTTCTTCTTTTGATGAGTAGTGAAAATACTAAATTTTAATTCAAAATGATTTTCCTCATAAAAATTTATTGTGTTACATTGTAGTTTTAATTGGTTTTAAAGTATTATTATATAAATTATAAATATAGTGGTAAAATTTAGGTCATTGGAGTAATTTTTATATTGAATATAAATATAAAAACATAATGAATATTTGAATATTTTCACATTAGAACTCTTGTTCGCGCCACGTCTATGAGATTAATTTTCAATTAATTTCCACCACTTATATGATTATCATATTTAAAAATGGATTAAATTTTTTTAATCAAAATAATATATATATTATAGTATGTGAAAATTTATTTTGACAAAAAATATTAATGAAAGTAATTGAGATTAATTTGAGCGAGTAAGGTGAAAATGAGTTTAGTTTCTGGTTAATCTTTAATTTTAAGGTGACAAATGACCTAAACACATGTACAAACCCCATTTTATATACATATATATAACTTATGAAATATTTTATCTAATTGGGTTATTTATTTTAGGCATAGTATTTAATTAATATCTCCCAATAGTGTATACCTTTTAATATTTACAAGAATCCCACTCCTCCTCCACTATTTTTGGGAACTCACACGTAAGATATTTTATTCCCTCTATCAATACCTTTTTCCCTTCAAAACCCTGAAAATATCTCCCTAAAATATTTTACCTCATACTAGAAGACTCATTTTGGGAATAATGAAAACCTAATATGTCTTTTGGTATAAACTAAAATGAGTTACCTAGAAAAGATGTAATGTTATTCAATGAGCACTTTTGTTTTATTTCTTTCATTACCCAGTAAAATATTTTTTTATCACGATTATATAATGGAATAATTTAAATATTTATATTTATATATATTTTTCATAAGGTTATATCCTACACCCACACAAACTTAAATCAAATTTGATATGCATCTGTCATTCATGCGTACATCGGACTACCGCCTTGTGAACTGATGTCACTCATTCTTCCATTACCACCTTCCAATAATGAAAATAATGATGTATTTTTAGTTTATATATTATATATATGATATTTATAATCAACATATGAATTTATAATTACTATATAACATATACCTTGATTCCTTTCATTTTGTGGGACTATGATAACATCGTTTGTGGGTGTGTGGATTATTGCCTCCTCAAAGCGATGTGATTTGTTCACGCATTACGTGGAATGTATTAAACTTGGTTTTAATTACAATATGTTACATATATGACATACAAATGATAATATAATTAAAATATACATATATATCATTTTTTTTATTTTTAAATTGTTTTAATATGACATGGGAATGGAAGCTGTATTCATATATACATATGACGTACCGTCTCCATGAACGATTGATTTTATTTCCTATATCCAAATTTTATGTATTAAAATAAATACATATATATAGAGTATATAAGATATTTAAATCATTATTTATAGTTTTTACATGAACAAATAATGATCTATTTAATATGTATGATAAATTACAAGTTAAAATATACTCAAAAAACAATGCAATTAACACCCGATAGAGTAAAAAATAATAAAATATTATTAAAAAATGGGTAATGAGATGTTTAAATGGATAATATAAGATATTATAAATATTATTATGGTTCTTTTATAAGTTAAAAACATTAATATAACAATTATTTTATATATTAAATGGTTTAAAAAAAAGCGGATGCAATGTAAGGTATTTCATTTCAATTTACATTCTTTGAAACTAATTTTTTATTTTGAACAAATTATGTTTAATGTGATGTATATATTTCACCTTTATAATCCAAAATCATGATTCAATCATAATTCATGTTATTTTATGTTTCAATTTTTATTATCTCATCCAAGGGTTTTTATTTTGAAAAAAACCAAATGGTAAAATTCATTTTGAAATCTCACTTCCTTTTTTGATTATTAAATTTCCCTTGAAACAAACATTTTATTGTAATTATTTTTCATTTGAAATTTAATTTATCCTAAATATAATTGATCTTTTATAATTTATATGATTATTTATAAAATTATATTCCATTTTTACCTACTGTATTTACTTTGAATGTTATTCGATTAACTGGGGAATAAATTAATAAGTTTGCATCCTTTACTCAATAAATATATTTGAAAAGGAAAATTTTCTATGAATTTAATATATTGTTAAATATATGAGTAATGCTGTGGAAATTCACTACACTAGTTAGGAAATTTTTAATTAAAGCCCCTTGATCCATCAGATGTCTCATGATACAAATTAGTTGGACCAATCTGATAGATTTTTACACAGTATGTTAAAAAAATTTCTTGAGGGTTAATCTGACGTTAAAGGGATCACGTTCCTGGGAATTATGGCATCCAATAATTAAGCAATTTTTTTTATAACTCAATTATTATTATTATCCATGATATTTTTTATTAAAAATTTCTATGGATTTTTATCTTTATTTATTGAGTTAATGGCATGTGTGTTTAGTTACTTACCTTCTTGTATTGATTATTACTTATTCGGTTATTTTAATAGAATGTGAGTTCAGTGTTTAGATTTCAATATTGATTATTCATTATTATGTCATGATATATTAATCTATAATTATCCCTTATTGATCATTTTATATAACCCTTATTTTTTCCTTTCCCTGAGTTATGAAGAACAAATCATCTAATATACATTCAAGGAAGTTGTTCATCTCAATTTTTTATCTATCATGTTTTATTTTCTATTTATCAATATAATAATAGATTATTATATATAATATGGTTTTTCGAAACCTCTAAATGGATAGTTCCTTTGGTATTTGATTCCTTGAAATCATACTAATGAAATAATCTAAGGCATCGCCTTGAGGCTTCTCACTTCATGGCATTATAATTTGTATCAAAGGATGTTTAGTAGAAACCATGTAATCTAGAAATAGGAAAACATAGATTGAGTAACATAACCATAAAATATAATTTGATGATATATATAAAATAACAACCTAATGAAAACATATTTATGATTATAATACTATACAAACATAAATTTTTCATTTTATGCGATTTATTTTACTAGTTTTTAGATTATATATTATATTCCATAATGATATGATATAATCTAGCATATTCCATTTTTTAGAAATGGGACCTTTAATAAAGAATGGTATAAATACTCTGGTCTAATGTAGAGGTTCCCCAAGTAAGAAAGCTGATATAGTTGAAATTGGAACTGAGAATTCTGTGGATATATTAGGAAAGCATAACCACGTTATGAAAAATATGCTTGCCTAGATTAATAAAAAAAATCCACAATTAGATTCCACTATATTGGATCACTTTTTTAGATAAATTCTGCAAAACTTTAGTGAGTCTACTAAAATAATGGAAGATAATAAATGTATTATTTCATTTGAGAATATATTTAAGGCATTAGTATGTGGTGAAAATGAAAAGGTCCCACTTGTAATGTATTCTATCAATGGAGATTTGGATCAATGGTGGTCATGGATCTAGAATACCAAGGAGGAAGAGGATGTTAAACTCAAGGAATGAAATACTTTTAATGAAACAACCTATGAAAAATATTTCTCTCTTGAAAAAAAAATATAGATGAATATAATGTTACTGTTAGGACCACAAGGATGAATACCCTGAGAGGGGGGGTGAATCGGGGTATGGCTAATTTAAAATTAACGCCTGTTCTGATCTTGTTTTGTTGTTAAGCAAAACACTCTTCTATCTCTTTCCTGTTGCACAATATAAGTAGAAAGTAAAGCAAGCACAGGACACAACAATTTTACTTGGTTCACCGCTAAGGGCTACGTCTAAGAAGCATACGCCGACAAGTTTTCAGTCGCACCAAATTCCACTATACTTTACTAGCTCTGGATTACAATGTTCGGGTACAGTCACTTTGTCCCAGGCTCACTGCCTTTGCATGGTATAGGGTCATCTCACTGCTTTCCCAAGGGTCACTCCCTATTTCTCTCTCTTTGGCTCACTTCCGGTGGAGAGGATCACCTTTTTCCTCTTTATATGCTTACTACACTTGGAAGGGATCCACCCACAGTTTATATACATGTAGGTCTCTTCACTTGCATGAAAGAATGCATCCTCAACTTTTGATAGATGCTCTATTATAGTCCAACTTTCATCCACTGATGAATACCACTTTGCCTCTTAACCACTGGGAAATTCACTTTGGAAACACCTTCGCAAAGCACCCTACTTCGCTAGGCTCCAAATTTCACAAAGCTCAAACATGCCTTCGCGAAGCTCCTACCTTTTCGTGAAGCACTCCCACGAAGCACTTTCGCGAAGCACTCTCGCGATGCTCAAGCCGTCGCAGAGCGACGTCCCTCACGAAGCTCACTGAGCTAACGTGGAGCTCACACCTTTCGCAGAGCTAAAATAGCCGCCGCGAAGCTCCCCTTTCGCGAAGCACACTGCCTTCGCGAACCACCTTCGCAATCCGAGAGCAAATGATTTTCTCTGAAAATTATCTATTCTTCTCTCGAGGGGGTCGACCTGTATTTATAGGTGGTTCCACCAACCCTCAAACTTTCTGTGCGAAGTCTGCGCCACATCATCTCAAATTGTGAAGCTCTGAAGTTTCCGCCAGAATTCTGTCCAAATCGCGAAGCACCTCGGCAATTTTCGGATCGCAGAGCTCGTCGTAATCGCGGATCATTACCATTAACATTCATTCTTGCCTTCTCCATGAAGATCCCTCTCAAATCCCTTTATCGCCACAAAGCTCCCTTGCAAAGCCCTTCACCACCACGATGCACATCAGCCTCTGTCATTCACGAAGCTTGTCGTAATTGTGAAGAATCACTGCCTCCATTCTTCTGGTCTTCGCGATTTCCAAACCATGCATCCTCTCTTCGTGAAATTCATGTCTTTGCCATATTTAATTATTATCTTCGTGGAAATCCACTTTTCGCGATGCTCAGCAACTTCCAGATTTCGGATCCCAGAAATTTGGAAAACACTGGAAAACGGCGCCACCTTATATTTGTTCTTTTGTACCGCCTCTAGATCCTCCATTGCTCTTGTCAACATTCTTGAGTCAAACATGGATCGTTGACCATAGCTCTTGAACTCGACAAATCTCCATGAAATCCTCTTTGTCAACAAATTAGTATGTCATTGTTTTTCTTTCTCACCAATCACCACCTAGATGTCCACTTTGTCAACAAACACAATAACCTCAAAAATGATTCAATGATACCTTGAGGGATTTTTTCCCAACAATATCCCCCTTTGGGTTTGTTGACAATTCTTCATAACTCTTCTCAGAAAGATTTTCTGCACGTTGATACCTCACTGAGTCTTCTTCCAGCTGCTACCACCATTTGCCTCTTGCGATTCTGATAGCGTTCAACGATTCACTTAACACGTAATCTAAGCCCACATAAGCAATGCCCATCGTGAGAAACAAGAGTAGTATAAAAAGATCATCAATGAATTACTTCATGTCCGACCCCAATTGTCAATTCCATCCTGATACCAATTGTTAAATTGATACCAATTGTTGAACCAAACTGATACCAATTAGTGATAGCTGGACACCTTCTCACACCATTTCAACACCACTATTCTGCTTTTATCACGATCCTCAGTTGTCGTGATTCTAGGCTTTGATCGATCACTTCTAGCATCATCAGATTTAATACTCTCCCCTTTCTCATTGATCCCCATTTCTGGCTGCTCCACCTATCAGATTCTCCCCGTATCAATCATGATTTCTCAAATAGCCACATTGCCTCCCCCTTGAACAATAACTATTTTCTCCCCCTTTGTCAACGACCCCAAAGGTCACTCCTTTGTAGTCTGTAACATAGTAGAGAACACATATCAGCACATTATGGAAAAACACATCATACCTCGGAGAGAGGGGGGTCCCACAACCACACTATTTCAAGTGCGGGGAATCGACTGAACTCCCAGGGCCAGTCGATGCCTTTCAAATGATTCCTTGGGTAAGGCCTTTCTCATAATGTCTGCAACCTGTAGCTTTGTAGGCACATACTCCAACTTCATGATTCCCTTATCAACCTTCTCCTTGATAAAATGATACATTATATCAATGTTCTTTGTCCTTGAGTGATGAACTGGATTTTTGCTAAGATTGATAGCACTTGAGTTATTGCACTGGATTCTGATCGGAGACTTCACATCAACTCCCATATCTTCAAGCTGCTGCTTCATCCACAATAACTGTGTGCATTCTTGAGTGGCCGCAATATACTCAGATTTCGCAGTGCTCAACGAAATGCAATCTTGCTTCTTTCTTAGCCAAGAAATACACAATCCACCAAGATAGAATGCACCACAAGACGTTGATTTCCTATCATCCGCTGAACCGGCCCAGTCTGCATCAGTATATCCCAATAACTCTATCTGAGATTTATCAGTATATGTCATGCCGAAATCCATTGTGCCCGGGATATACCGAAGTATTCTTTTCACTGCAAGCGTGTGGATTTCCTTGGGATTACTCTAATATCTCACTGCTTGTCATGTGGTGAAAACAATATCAGGCCTTGTTGTAGTTAAGTACAACATACTTCCAATAATTTTCCTATATTATATGATATTAACTGTCATTCCATCCTCATCTTTTGATAATTTCATCCGGGTAGCAACCAGAGTCTTCATCTCCTTGGACTTCTCCATTCCAAACCTTCTCAGAACCTCCTTGGCGTATTTAGATTGAGAAATGAATGTTCCATTCCTTCCTTGTGTCACCTGTAGACCAAGGAAAAATGTTAGATCTCCAAACATTGACATTTCAAATCCATTTTTCATGAATTCGGAAAACTTTCTGCACTGGGCATCATCTGATCCACCAAAAATTATTTCATCGACATACACTAGCACCATCATCCTTTGATTACTGTCATTGCTGAAATAGAGGTTATAATCAAATCCTCCACGCTGGAAACCAAGCTTCTTCAAGTACTGATCAAGCCTTGAGTACCGTTCCCTTGGTGCCGGTTTCAGCCCATACAATTCCTTTTCAGCCTACAAACTTTGTTCTCATCCTCATGAATGAGAAAACCATCTGGCTGCTCAATATACACCTCCTCTTCCAGAACTCCATTTAAGAATGCAGATTTGACATCCATCTGGAACACTTTGAACTTTCTTTGCGCTGCAATTTCCAAAAACAGTCTGCTCATTTCCAGCCTTGCAACCGGTGCAAATGTCTCATCAACATCTATTCCCGCTATCTGGGAGTATCACTTTCACACAAGTCGTGATTTGTTTCGAATCATTGTGCCATATTAATTCATCTTGTTGCGATAAACTCATTTAGTCCCAATGACAGTCTTGTCTACTGGCCTCGAAACAATCTCCCATGTCTAGTTCTTCTCAATATGGTCAAGATCTTCATTCATTGCCTGAACCCATTTTTCATCTTCAGCTGCATCAGAAAAACATTTTTTCTTCACCTGAGATAAAAATGATGTTTGTTGTAATGACTTCATTCTTCGAGTCTGAACTGGAGCTGTCTGATCACCATTGATATTCTGCCTATCAATTTCAGCTCGACGCTTTGGCTTCCTTGCAGACACAGACTTGACACTTTCTTGTTCATCATCAGTATCTTCTTCTGAGTCAGCCTCTGCCACTTCTGCTCCCCCTGTGCTGCATACCTCATCATCACTTTCATCCAGGAACTGTTTACTGGGTCGTTGAGTATTCTGTTCATTTTCAACTATAGTGACATCATTTCTCCCAACAATTTGTCCCATCCTTTTGTTGAAACATTTATATGCTTTGCTTTTCCCTGAGTAGCCACCGAATATCCCCTCATCTCCTCATGCCTCAATCTTCTTGTGATTTTCTTTGTTGAGAATAAAACACTTACTTCCAAAGATTCGAAAGTATTTCAACCTTGGATTCTTTCCATACCATAGTTCATACGGAGTCTTTCCTTGCTTCGGACACAACAGAGACCTGTTCGAAATATTGACCGATGTCAAAACTGCTTCCTTCCAAAATTTCTCTGGTAGGTCTTTATCAATAAGCATTGTTATGACCATTTTGTTGATGATCTGATTTCTTCTTTCAACCACTCCATTCTGTTGGGGAGTTCTTACCGATGAAACTTGATTCCTTATCCCATGTTTCTCAAGATAGTTTCCAACTTGACTGTTTGTGAATTCCGTACCTTTATCAGTACGAAACTTCAGAATTTTCTGCCCAAGAATCTTTTTTGATTCCCTCCTATACTACTTTATGCTACTGAACACCTCTGTTTTATGGGTAATGACAAATACCCAGTCCATTCTACTATAATCATCAATGAAAAGAACATAGTACCTTTTCCCATTTATAGCTCGTGGTGAGATAGGTCCACATACATCAGCATGAACCAATTCGAGAACTCTAGTTGATTTCTGTTCCTTTGGACTGTATGTCTTTCTAATAATCTTTCTTTTTTGGCAAGCATCACATGTATGAGTGTGATCACGTGATAGTTTGGGAAGGTCTCTAGCAGCATCATACTTTACCAGATCCTCCATAGATGGTTGGCATAGATGACCAAGTCTCTTATTCCATGGGTGGTTTTCTTCCTCTCTAGATAAAAGGTATGTATCTTATTCCCCACCTACAAGATAGAGATTTCCCTTTTTCCTTTTTCCCTGCAGAACAACTGTAGAGACCCAAAGCTTATCGTACATAGATATTGCATTACTTTTGCAGAATACTTAGTACATAACAAAAAAAACACACACACAAGGACCGTAATAGTTTAGTGTCTTTGGAAACTCGGAACGTAATCTTCTATTCGTGGTGAAAGATCTTCAATATCTCCCATAAAGATCTTCACTTTTTTTTACCTAAAACCTTTCTTTATAACCTGGGGAAAAGAAAACATAAAAGGGTGAGCTCGAATGCTCAGTAAGGGTATACAAAAGAAAATCTATCACATCATATTCATAAGAACATAACTTTTGGAAATCTTAACCTGCAAAAGAGAGCATAATTTCATAACATGGGATAAATCATAGTAGTGAAATGAAATCCCAATAATCATAAATTAAAACATGAAACTTTGTGGCATACACACATAATCATAGAGAATCATTTCTTGTTAGTCAAGACTCATTGCCAAGACTATCTTAGTGGACAAAGTCCCTTTCTGAATCGAGTAACCCTCGTTTCAGTCCTGTTTCACTGAACCGGTACAACCTACCATTTCAGCCATGTCTATCTCATGAGATATAAAATCTTTACCCAATGCATTGGAGGGAGATATAGGTCCCACCCATCTTATAATGAATCCTTTCTTATGTGTGCCACATAATCATAAACCATACATCATAGCGTAACCCATGTAATAAAAATGGGATTCTTAAACAACATGACATCATAAAACAATTCATATAAGATAAAGGAATTCATAAAAATATTTCCATCACAACATAATCATATCCATGTAATAATAGGGATAAAAACAGAACCCTTTTATTATCTTAGATGGAAAATAATTTTGATAAAATACTTGAACTCCATTCTTGAGGAAAATATCCTTTCTACTTCAAAAACATTTTTCCATTCATAACATGTCATACGACTTTAAAATAAAAGAAGTTGATTAAAAATAAACTTGAAAACTTGTAAAGGAAGTTTCTTCTAAATAATGTTTTAAAAATCCATTCATTCCGTATAAGTTAAAAAAACATTCTTCATACTTTTGTCGGAAAATTCAAAAAGTACCTCGTACGAAAAACGACAAAAGATTCCTTTCATACATATTACTAAAAACTCACCGAAGGGTAAAAAATGGATTTAAACAATTATAGGTGGATGGAAATAATATTACATATTGATGAAACATGGATTTGGATGATAAAATACACCCCAGTAAATACTTACAAAAAAAAATCTCGGATAAAAATGAGATTGTGATATTTCCCTTACCTTAGGTCCGACTTGCTTTGTACGTGTCCGAACCTCCTCTTCTTGACGCGCCTTTTCTTATCCTCCACTTAAAGAACTAAAGATGGTCTTTGAAGAAGACCAGGACCTCTAGGATGATACTAGGGAAGTGGAGAAGGGATTTTGGCAAGGGTTGGCCGAGCTTGAAGGATCAAAGTTGTGTGAGGAAGAGAGGGAGGGGGTGCCCTTTTATAAGGGAGGAGAGGGGCACCTTAGGAATATCTCAAAATATTATTTTATATCAAAGTCAAAATCGGTTTATAATGGTTACAGAGGGTCTTATTTCGAAGCTAAAGTGGGGATGGGTCGAAATCCTATCAACCAATAGTATTTAGAAATGTTTAGGTTATTATTTTAACCTTATCAATTAGATTTAACTTTGAGTTAAATAATTTAACTTTTACCGTGTCTTTTTGTTTTCTTACACTATATGGTTAATACACTTACTATAACATTCCAAACGAACCCCAAATTGTTTATTATTAATATATATATCCTTATCTAAATCATTTGGCTGAACCTTAGATTTTTAGGAATAAAATAACAATTAATAATATTTTATTTTATTTAAAACGTATTTTGTGTCAATTTTGACACTATTTGATATATGATTTTTGTGAAAGTCATAACAGAATTATATGTTCTAACCAAGTTGATTAAATCAACACTAATATATCATAGTAACCTATAAAATTAGTGGAATTCATAAAAAGTCATAAATTACATTTATTTTGGTATTTATAATATCAATTATGTCAATATTTCATTAATAAGATAATTACTGCATCATCTTTGTGTCATAAATAAATTAAATTATTTGATGTCTAAAAATTACAAATAAAATACCATTATGTAGGAAATCTTTTTAGCTTTCTAATTAATATTTACAATCGAATTTAACTTATGTACAACCCTATATTAAAAAACATTTAGTAAATAAACTTTGATTTTAACTCTTTTAACTCTTCTTTGAATTAAATAATAATAAATGTCCTAATCTAATCCAAATGGGCCTAAATGATAATATTTTACACTTAAGGTTGTTTTTGGTCGAGATACACTTGTCCAATAGAATTAGGACATGTGTTAGGGTAATAGTAATATCATTCTTACCCTTAATTACCCTATTTACTTTTAACCGTGGTAAATAAAAATAAAAAGTTACTATTCACCAAAAATTATTTTCATCTCATTGAACCACATTTTACTTACTGACATCAACCGTGTCTCTCGGATTTTTGAAATTCCATTCACAGAAGCGGTAAAATTAAGTTTTATGAAAAATTCAGTTTTTTTAACTACCACTTAGTGGTTTCACTATTCATCAAAAATTGATGTTTTTCAGAACAATGCCAAAATTTCATCCTAAACTATATTTCATATTCCGAATTCAAAAATGAAGTCTATTTTACCAAATTCATAACATAGAAGTTGCATTAATTAATTTTATAATTAAATCCCGCTGTTAAAACAAATAGCGTGTTTTTAAGAAATAATATCTATCAAAAGATTGACACTTGTTTATGTCTGGTTTAAATGTGAGATTACATCCAATGACCAACATTGTATTAAATTGTAAAAATATATTCTAAATATACTTTAAAACCACTCAAATTAATGAGTTTTCACTATTAATTATTTCGATTAAAAAATTTGTTTTTAATTATAATTTAGTAATTTTCACTATTCATCAAAATATGAAAGTTATCCGAAAATCACCAAAATTTCACCTTAGGCTAAATTCAATACTCCGAATCCAAAAATGAAGTCCATTTTGAGAGCTAAAATTTCTAAAATTTAAAAAGTGGTTATTACTATTCATAACGGCTAGTTTTAATAATATTTTAATAGCATATCGTTGTTTAGTGAAACTCAGTATTGCATATTACACACGCTATCGAGGAAGGTCGCGATTGCATGTAATGCAAGGCAAGTCAAGGATGCGTGTTGTGCAAGATCCTTTTGGTGTAGCATATAACACAAGACATTAGTGAAATTAAAAAGAATATTTTTCATAAAATCTTGGGCTGTTACAACAACTGCTCCATCTTTTCCTTTCATGATACACATCTTCTTGGTAAATCGGATAGAGTGCCCAGAGTCACATAGTTGACTGACACTGAGTAAGTTATGACTAAGACCCTCTACTACCAAGACATCATCACGTCTCATTTCATTTCCCCCAAACATGGATTTCCCTAAGCCAACAATATTTAGGCCTTCATCATTTCCAAATTTGACAACTCCCTCTTTGTCATATTTTATGCCTGTAACAAGATCCTTATTACCCGTCATGTGGGATGTGCAACCATTGTCAAGGATCCACACACCAGAATGATCTGATTCTTTAAGGGCAATCTCCTCCACCACGGCCTTCTCATTTTTCTTCTTCTTGGTCCATACTTTTTCTTTCACACTCGGCATGGATTGAGACTTCTATTCTTTCTCAGAGTATGATGGACCAGCCTCATCTTGAAAAGCAGCAAATCTATTCTGCCTTTTTAACTCACCTATCGGTTTATTGATCTGCTGCTTGTGAACATTTTGATTCTTCTTTGGCACATTTCTCTGAATAGTCGAAGTACAGTTCCTAGCCATGTGCCCAAATCCTCCACACCAAAAGCAGTTTTCATCAAAATATGTTCTGGAAAACCATTCTCTGTTTGGCTTTCACCACTGTTCTTGTTCCCTTTGATATCTATTGGCTATGGAACACACATACAGAGCATGTCCCATCTTCCCACAACAATAACATCTAATATATGGTGAATTCCTTCGTGACAATTCAGCACTCCGAGTTTCCCATTGGGATTTCTGAATATTCTGATTTTTCTTTGTACCCAAATCAATCTTCAATCTCGGGACGGGTGCTTTTGGTCTGACTTCAATTGCCACATATTTTTCTTTATGATCAAGCCCAGAATTAGCCTTAACAATTGAGCTCAATTGATGCTTCTTTCTGCTGAACTACTGGGATCCTCTTTCAGCTTTTCAGTCTTCGGAATGATCTTCTTTCCCAAGAATTTATTGGGAATCAAAGGCCTTTCCTAGTCTTTAACTTTTCTCCATAGACTGATAACTTATTCTTCAAGTTCTTCGATATGCTTGACGTGATATTTCACTTTTTTGTTCATCCCATCGATCTCCCTTTTCGTTCTTCAATATTGAGCTTATACTCACTAACTGATTTTGAGTTCTCTGGTGTTGATAACTTGAGGTTTTCAATTTCTTCCATCAACTCAGACTTCTCATCTTCCTACTGCTGCATATAGAGTTTGGCATCACGAACAACTTTATTGGATTTCTTTGTTTTTTCTCTCCAAACATCTATTTCCTTAAGAGCTACTTCCAGTTCGGCTTCCATATCAACTCTTCCTTAAACTTCTTCTTCCTCTTCTCCAATGTCAGTTTCTTCTTTTTCCTGAGAACTACTGATGACCGCTACCATAGCATTTTGTCTATGTAATTTACAATTTTCGAACTCCTCAACCTCTTCATCCTCAAACTCATCTAAACTATCTATTTCTTGTGAAAGAAGATTCTTCTTCTTGAAGAAATTTCTCTTGAACTGCTTCTTCCCTTTCACATAGACTGAAGATTTCTTCATGGTTTTTTTAACTTCATCTTCATCATTTTCTTCTTTAAACTTTTTGGGGCATCTTGCAGCAAGATGACCGACCCTTCCACATCAAAAGCATGCTAGTGGAAGTTTCCCTTTAAACTTTCCTTTTCCTCTTTGCAGATTGGAAGAAAGGAATGACATCACCTCATCTGTCTCTTCTTCCTCCTGAGAATCTTCAATAGTGAGCTTCTTCATGGCCTTAAATGACAACTCTTTGGATTTCCCCTTTTCCACAACCTCGTTATCATTATTCCTCATTTAATATGCAACCAAGGTACTGTTCAAATTGTCCAATGTCAGCTCTTTGGGATCTTTATCTTCTAGTACTGACACTTTCGTATTGAACCAAGGTGGAAGCTTCCTCAAGATGCGCTTTACGATCTTTATGTCTTCAATGACTTCACCAAGTCCTCACATATCTTCGACAACAATATTTACCCTGTCAAAGAATGCATCAACAGACTCATTCGGGTTCATCTTAAGATCTTCATACTCATTCCACAGCACTTGCAGCTTTGCCTCTCTGACCTTTGTATCTCCTTCATATATATTCAATAGCTTTTCCCACATGGCACATGACGTTTTCCATGACATCACCATTGTATAGATATGATTAGATAGATCTCCCCCTAAGGCATTAATTGCTTTGTCATCTGCATCCAACTCTCTACGTTCAACTTCTGATAATGCGCCACTATTAATATCAGCTGTTATGTCATGCATTGCTACTGTGAATGCATTCATTCCAAAGATCGGAAGTAGTGTTGCATCTGATTATTCCATAGATGAAAGTTGTTCCCGTCGAAGATCAGAATCCCTTTATGATTGGTGACCTTAATTGGGAGAAGAAATAATATCAACCTCCCTTTGATATGAATTGTTAGGTCCACAAGGCTGAATACCCTGAGAGGGGGGTGAATCAGGGTATGACTAATTTAAAATTAACGCTCGTTCTGATCTTGTTTCTCTGTTAAGAAAAACACTCTTTTCTCTCTTTACTCTTTCACAATATAAGAAGAAAGTAACGCAAGCAAAGGACACAACAATTTTACTTGGTTCACCGCTAAGGGCTATGTCCAAGGAGCATACGCCGACAAGTTGTCGGTCGCACCAAATTCCACTATACTTCACTAGTTGTCGATTACAATGTTCGGGTACAGTCACTCTGTCCCAATATCGCTGCCTTTGCAAGGTTTAGGGTAATCTCACTGCTTTCCCAAGTGTCACTCCCTATTTCTCTCTCTCTGGATCACTTCCGGTGGAGAGGATCACCTTTTTCATCTTCCTATGCTCACTGCATTTGGAAGGGATCCACTCACAGTTTATAGACCTGTAGGTCTCTTCACTTGCATGAAAGAATGCATCTTCAACTGTTGATAGATGCTCTATTATAGTCCAATTTTCATCCACTGATTAATACCACTTTTCCTCTTAACCACTGGGAAATTCACTTTGGAAAAACCTTCACAAAGCACCCTACTTCGCTAGGCTCCCAATTTCGCAAAGCTCAAACAAGCCTTCGCGAAGCTCCTGACTTTTCGCGAAGCACTCTCGCGAAGCACTTTCGCAAAGCACTCTTGCGATGCTCAAGCTGTCTTAGAGCGACGTCCCTCATGAAACTCACTGAGCCAATGCGGAGCTCACACCTTTCGCGGAGCTAAAATAGACGTCGCGAAGCTCCTCTTTCGCGAAGCACACTGCCTTCGCGAACCACCTTCGCAATCCGAGAACAAATGATTTTCTCTGAAAATTCTCTGTTCTTCTCTCGAGGGGGTCGAACTATATTTATAGGCGATTCCACCAACCCTCTAACTTTCTGCGCGAAGTCCGCGCCACGTCATCTCAAATCACGAAGCTCGGAAGTTTCCGCCAGAATTCTGTCCAAATCGCGAAGCACCTCGGCAATTTTCGGATCGCGGAGCTCATCGTAATCCTGGAGCATTACTGTCAATATTCCTTCGCGCCTTCACTGCGAAGATCCCTCGTAAATCCCTTCATCACCGTGAAGCTCCCTTGCAAATCCCTTCACTGTCGTGATGCACATCAGCCTCTATCATTCGCGAAGCTTGTCGTAATCACGAAGAATCACCGCCTCCATTATTCTAGTATTTGCGATATCCAAACCATGCATCCTCTCTTCGCAAAATTCATGCCTTTTCCATATTTAATTATTATCTTCATGGAAATCCACTTTTCTCGATGCTCAGAAACTTTCAGATTTTGGACCCCAGAAATTTGGCAAACACTACAAAACGACGCCACCTTGTATTTTTTTCTTTTGTACCGCCTCCAGATCCTCCATTGATCTTGTCAACATTCTTGAGTCAAACATTGATTGTTGACCTCAGCTGGTGGACTTGAAAAATCTCCATTAAATCCTCTTTGCTGACAAATTTTTATGTCATTGTTTTGCTTTGTCAACAATCACCACTCAGATGTCCACTTTGTCAACAAACACAATCACCTCAAAAATGCTTCAATGATACCTTGAGGGATTTTTTCCCAACAGTTACTAATATTAAATAAAAAGAAGAAAGAAATAGTTTTGAAGTATGAATCTACATTTACATGGTTATAATGGTATGATATGGATTCCATACCCTATATAGAATGCAAGATTGGCCATTCCCATGATGGGATTAGTCAAAGTCTTAAAGGGAGATAGTGTATCAAACACTTTTTTTCATATGTTGGAATAGTTTTATGTGCCATAAATACAAGGAATGAATTATCAAAGTCATATGTATTCAAATGGAAAAATAATAAGATGATGGAATAGAAAATAAAGAATAAAGGGAAGAAGGGAAAGAAGTATTTTATCACATGTGATAACTATGAGAAGAATCACTATAAGAAATGCTTCAATGGTTTTAGATGTTTTTTATAAGTATGGGGAAAAGGTTCACTGAACTCATGAGTACAATAGGAAGAAACAAATGAATGTTTTCTAGTGATACAACTACAAGAATATGGGGCACTATGAAAAAAAATATAATAGTTAGTAGAATATTCCACCATAGAGGCCAAGGGGAGATAGCAAAGAATATGTAATTGATATAACTAAAGGGTAATGATCTACTTTCTCTTATATTTGGATCATTACATAATTTTATAAGAGTATGTTTTTTTGATGTCCAGTTTATAAGAATTAGGGAATATATAAGGATTTTACTTTTGTATGTTTCCATCAAGGATTTAAAATTTTGTGTTCATTAGTGGGGATAACCAATAAAAAAAGATTCAGTAACATATTCAACTTGTTTGGAAACATATTGCTGATGAAAATAAAATCCTTAATATGTTCCTAGTATTGAGATAATTAATATTTAATAAAGATATGATTGATATGGATAAATTAAATTTGATATTACTAACTATCATGGAATTGAGTAATGATTTAATGAAAAAAAATATGTGATGGAGTTTACTAAAACAATTATTTAAGGAATATATCCAATAATCTATGTTCAATTTAAGTAATAAAAATTCATGAATGTTTTCAATATTTTTTATGGTAATTAATGTTATAACCATGTTTACTGAGAATACATGATAAAGGTGTTCACATGATTTGTATGTGATGATTAATGTGCTGTTTAATGTTGATTTAAGGTTAATGATATGTTTATTTTAGAAATTCATTGTCCTTACTTCTAATGTGTTGAATATTACTATATTCAAAAAGTTATCCGTTTATGAAATGGTTTATGTTGATCTTTGGATGTAGTTTTAAAGGTTAATGTATTACTTCACAATATGAGGGAACATGTGCTAAGAGATAATGTAAAAATTGTTCAAGGAATAACCAAATTATAATGTAGTGTTTATGAAATATAAATTAATCAAATAATTATATTTTCGTACATTCTTATGGAGTGAATAAATTTATCAAATCTAGTAAAATGGCCTTGAAACAAATAAAATATGGTCATATAATCATCGTTTTTAATGATATGAATAACCTTTTTCACACCTCTTTTTTATGTATTTTTTGTCAAAAATATTTTAAAAGAAAATTTATCTATCACCCTCCACCAGAAATTGATAGATTACTTTCTCAACCATGTCTATTTTTTCACTAATATTCTCATATTCGAAATCATTATTTTCTAGTGACTTCCGCATTACCTTTTCCATTTTATAAATAAGATGTATTATTAACCATATTTATGAAGTTGTTTTTTCAATAATAGTGTTTTAAAATATAAATCCATCAATTACTAAGACCATGTTATAATTGTGAGGATTCAGTTTATTTAAGGTGGGGAGAATTTTACACCCCAAGACTTTACAATATATTCCTTTAAGAACCAATTTTTTTATCCAAAATTACATTCTTTGAAACACCATGTTAATATTACAATAAAAAAAATTGAGTTTATATTGAATTAGATTCAACATAAATTTTAGATTTCTCTATATGGAACACCAAAGTTATCTTGTGTTACCCACAACAATGACTTTCTTTGATGGCTTGCGTTACATGAAAGATAGAGTTTTACCGAAAAAAATATATTATAAAAATATTATTATTCAATATAATAAGATATAACATAGCCTTTAAATATGAAGTTATGAATATGATTAATTAAATTATAAAAATATATAGTTGAATTCATTTTTAACTGATTAATTATAAGTGAATATAAAAACCAATTGAATATAATGGAAATGTGTTTATAAAGAACTATTTTGGTGCACTAAAGGTGATTTTCATAATAAATTAAATTATATTATATTATTTAATAATATTAATTATATATATATATATATTATACTAAAAAAATTATTTTTTCCACTCTCCCAATTGTATTGATAGGTATAATATGTGAATCAATCCAATTTTAGGATTAAAAAGCTATATTTTTTTAAATGTAGTTTTGTTGCCTTTTAAAGGAGAACCAATTTTATAACTTTGTTTTGGAACTTTTAAAAATTTTGTATTAAAAATATACAATTTATTTTTTAAATATTATCATTAAAATTAACATAGGATGAACTTTTGGTATTTTTCCATGAAGTTTCGTTTTTTTGATGAATAGTGGAAAATACCAAATTTTAACTAGAAACTGTCTATTCATCTAAATAATTTATACTGTTAAATTATATTTTAAATTGTACTTAAATTATAATTAGATAATGTTTCCATATATTACTACTATTTAGGTCATTTAAATCATTTTTATACTTAATTTAGATATAAAAACATATTGGAATTTAGAATATTTTCACTTTAAAAAACCTGTTTTTCTGTCCCTTCTATGGGATTAAATTTCAATTAATATCTTTAACATATGTGATTGGAATATAAGAAATGAATAATATATTTTTAATAATTTTTTTAATGTATCATATTTTTAATTTTTTTACAAATAATATTATTGAGATCATGTAAGTTTAATTACAACAATTAAGGTGTAAATGAGTTTACTTAGTGGTTAAACATTAATCTTAAAGGCCCAAATAACGTATAATATTATCTAAACCCCACTTTACAAACATATTTGGACCATATATTCTCTTTTAACAAATTTGGATCATTATGGTAGTCGCATTTTGTAATTGAGAACACCCAATAGTGTTTACCTTTCTATATTAACAAGAATTTCATTCCTCCTCCTCTATAAAAGGGCACTCACATCCCCCCCCCAACTCGCTTATTCACACCTCTCAAGCCCCATTGTCACAATAGAACCCTAAAAAAATATATCACATAATTTCCTAAACTCAACTTAGAATCTTCACTTTTTAAGGAAATAAATCCAGGGAAATATTTTGGTATAAACCAAAAGGAGTTATCTAAAAAGGAGGTAATGTTCTTTAATGAGCACTTTTGTATTATTTTTTTCACCACCCATAAAATTATTTTTATATAAATTTTAGATAATAACAACAGTGACCAAAATATATTGATATATGTTTTACTAATTTTATGAAAAACACCCACCTATAAATCTATCTAATGGGATATGCAATCATCATTCATGTGTACGGTGGACTACCGCCTCACGCACCCATGTCACTTATTCTTCCATTAACAAATTTCATGGTTGTAAATTATGGTATATTTATATTTAATATATGATTCATATGATATTTATAATTAATTTAGGCATCTAGAGTTAATATATAACACACACTAGTAGAAAAATGGGTTCTAGCATCAGAAGTTTAACATCAGTTCTTAGAAACTGATGTTAAAATATGGTTTTTGGCGTTGGTTATTCAAATAACCAATGAAAATGTTGAAATATAAGTTGTAGATAATTTCTAAATTTTCGGTTTGATATGTCATGGAGAAAAAATGTACATACGGATCAAAAGTTATGGACATCCGAGTTTGAACATTAGAAGACGTTATTTTTAACGTCGGTTTTTTAAATAACCTACGTTAAAAGTCCCTTTTGGGCATCAGTTTTCCTAAAACCTGACGTTAAAAATGAAATAAAAGTTGTAGATAATTTTTCAAGATTTTATTTTAATGGTATTGGAGAAAAAACAGACTTATGGATCAAAATTTACGGATGTCCGAATTTGAACATTATAAAACTTCATTTTTAAAGTCGGTTATTTTCAATAACCGACATTAAAATCACTTTTTGGGATCAGTTTTTCAAATAACTGACATTAAAAATGAAAATAAAGTTGTAGATAATTTCTCAATATTTTATTTTATAGGTCATAGAGTAGAAATAGACATACGAATCAAAAGTTATGGACATCTGAAGTTGTACATTAGAAGACTTGATTTTTAACGTCGGTTTTTTTAAATAACCGACGTTAAAAGTACCTTTTCGGCATCGGTTTTCCTAATAAATGAAGTTAAAAATAAAATAAATGTTTTAGATAATTTCTCGAGATTTTATTTTACTTGTCTTGTAGAAAAAAGGAAATTACAGATCAAAAGTTACGGATGTCCGAAGTTAAACATTATAAAACCTAAATTTAAATGTTGGTGTTTTCAAAAACCGACGTTAAATGTAACTTTTTGAAATCATATATTCAAATAAAAGAAGTTAAAAATCTAAATAAAGTTGTGGATAATTTCATAAGCTTCGATTTGATAGGTCGTGGAGCAAAAATGGATTTACGGATCAAAAGTTATGGACATCTGAAGTTGAACATTAGAAGACTTGATTTTTAACGTTGGTTTTTTTCAATAATCGACGTTAAAAGTCCCTTTTTGGAGTCAGGATTCCTAATAACCAACATTTAAAGTAACTTTTTGGATTTGGTTTTTTAGTTACCAATTTTATAACTCCAACATGATAATATTTTTAACATCGGTTAAAAATTTAACCGACATTAAAAGTAATGTTCTGAATACGCGTGTTTGTTATTTCAATTTTTTCACAACACGCGTTTCTATTTTCAAAATCCCAGCAAAATTTTAATGCATCACCACCAATTATATTTTCATTTACAATATATATTACTTAATTCTCTTTCTTTCAACATTTTCAACATCTTCGATTCAATCAATATTTCAACAATTCTTCGATCGATGATTTGTACATGGTATTTATTTTCATCATTTAATTTCATTAGTTTAGTTTTCCTTATCGCTAAATATGTTGATATTGTTATTATAAAGATGAAATATTATTTTTACCAATACAAAAAAATTAAACTTCCACATGAGATTCGTTAGTTGAGGTGAAAAATTCTTTATCACTCTCCATTTTCATTACCTCATTAGTTCTTCCATAAAATGAAATGAACTAACAACAAACATTATATCTATTCAAATGAAAACAATAAAAGAATTAAAATTAGTTTTAATATTTATGTTTTTTAATTTTTGTTTTCATTTTTCATATAGTTTTAGGATCTTGTTTATCATGTTTTCTTTGAATCAATTTTTATCTATCGAAACATAAATATCTACAACTTACGACGACCATAACTTTTGACCCGTAAGTCCGTTTTAGCTCGATAAGTAGTCAAATCGAGGCCTGAGAAATAATCTATATTCCAATATTAATATTTTCAAAGTTTTAATGTCAGTTTTTTTCAAAAACCGTTTTAAAAAATATTTTATTTAATACACTTTTCACGTTGGGTTTTATCCAAGACCGACGATAAAACCCATGTAGAAGACAAATTTTGACATTTGTTTTCTAAAAAAACTGACACGGAGTCTTTTGTGGCCAGACATTTGGTGTCAGTTTATATAAAAACCGATTCCAATGATTTTCCAGGACTGACTTTTGGCATCAATTTATATGAAAAAGACATTGAAGACCCACAGGGGTTGATTTTTGACGTCGGTTTATAAAAACTGACATGGAAGCTCGTATTTTTTACGTCGCCTATATTGACATCGGTTAAAAACCGACGTCAAATTTAAAAAAATGATGTGGAAATACATCTTTCCACTAGTTACATACCTTTATGATTTCCATTTTGTGGGAATATGATAACATCATTTGTGGATGAGTGGACTACCTCTTCCTCAAATTGGTATGATTCATTCTGACATTACATGGAATGTATTAAGGTTGATTTTAATTAAAATGTGTGAGATATATGACATAAATATAATGATATAATTATATTATAAATATATATCATTTAGTTTTTATTCTTTTAATATGAGGAGAATATGGAAACAATTTTCAAGTGTACATATGGCCACCATCTCCATGGATGATGCATTTCATTTCCCATATCAACCCTTTGGGGATTATACTAAATAAATATATATAGAAAATATATGATATTTAAATTGTGATTTAAATTTTGGATATATTTACATCATTATCTATATAATAGGAATCTAAAATAACAAGTAAAAATATACTCGAATAATAAGGCTATTAACACACAAAATAATGAAAATAATGAATGATTATTAAAAAACAGGTAATGATATTGTTATAAAAGGATCATATATGATATTATAAATATTAATATGGTGGTTTTGTAAGTTTAAAACCTTAAAATAACCATTATATATGATATTAATGAATTTTCAACTAAAAGGGGATGTAAGGTAAGGATTTCATCTCAATTTACCTTCCAATGAGACTTATTTGTTATTATGCTTCAATTCACAGTAATGAGGTGTATATAATTCCACATTTATAATTTAATCTCAATATTCATTTAAAAATAATGGTATTTTATGTTTGAAATTGGATTATCTCATCCAATGGGAGTTATTTGAAAACTACCAAATGGAAAATGTTATTTTGAAATCTAACATTCTTTTTTGATTCTTAAATTTTTCTTGAAACAATCACTTTAGTGTAATCATTTTTCATTGAACATTTCATTTATATTAAATTTCCATTTTATTTTCTAATATTTATTATTAGTTCCTAAATCTTATACAACTTTTAAATATGGATTTTACTTTGAGTTTTATTTGATTAACTTGGTAAAAATTGAAAAATATGTATACTTTACTCAAAATAGGTAATTGATATGGAACATTTTTTATGAATTAAATTTATTGTTTTACATATGTGGAATTTTTTGTACATGCACAACACAATTTGGGGACCATTTAATTCAATCCCTTCAATGTATCATAAGTTTTATGAGATGAATCAGTTGTCCAAATCATATAGATTTTTACCCAATATATTTTAAACTATCCTGGGGATAGAACCTAATAGTAAAGGTATCATATGCCTTAGGAAAATGATGTATAATAATTAAAATATTCTTTTATTGATAATTAAATATTTATTATTATCCATGAGATTTTTTTCTTTGAAATCATCTATGGATACATTTTCATTCTTGGTTTACTGAGTTTATTTCATGTGTGTTCAATTATTTACCTTATCGTATTTGTTATGCCTTATCTAGTTATTTAAATTGCATGTGTGTTTAGTTTTTACCATTACATGTTTATAATTAATTATTAAATAAATTAAATATTTACCATTTATTACAACCACTAGATATTGAGTTATATATTCTATAGAAAAACATTTTAATCTCTGCCAGAGGTATTGGGTGGAATACCTAAAAATTTTCAACATTGACATCAACTATACTCCATGGAATAGATATTTCATCGTAGATGATCTAATTAGGAAAATTATAACCTATGCCATAAAAGAATCTTTAAGAGTGTAGAACTTGGTTTCTCTTTCTTCACAGTTTCATATTAGAGTTTGGGATTTAGGGTTTGTGGTTTCCCTCACTAGTGTTTAGTCGACATCCTCTTTTATCGATTTGATTCATTAATAATGATAGATTTGTGATGATTTTTTTGGAATTAGAGACTCTATTTATAATGGGGAGACCATTTCTGAGTGGTGGTTCTCCCCGAATGGTATTATATGTTTTAGGAATCACATTGTTATGACATTAGTGGTGAGGAAAGCTGTAATGGGGAGAATTCCATAATTCTTGGCGGGTTGTGCACCCAGTAACCATGAATATGTTCTATGACATGAAGTGATGATTATGGTGGATATGTATGAGATAGAGAATTTATGAATTTGTATCTTGTTGTTATACATGCCAACAGGTCAAGTCTGAGCACATGATACCTTTAGATTTTCTTCAGCCACATCTAGTGCTGACATGGATTTGGAATGAGATCCTTATGGAATATTTGGATGGGTTTCTACATACCCCAAGAAAGAATAATTTGATATTGGTTGTGATTGATATTATGAATAGATAAGCTCACTTTAAACCCCTTTGTTATACAACCATTGTTAAAGAGTTTAGAAATCTATATATGAAATATATATATATATTATTTAAACTGAGTTCCTTATTCTCTAGACTCTAATATAGATCCTTGTTTTGATTCTCTATTTTAGAGAGTCCATCAAGAGGAACTAGGATCTCAGGTCCATTTGAGTATCACATACCATCAGAATTTGGATATATATACAAAAAGTGGATTACAGATTCTTGAGAATATGATCCACGCCTATGTTCGTGACTTGGGTGGGGCTTGGGAAAACAATTTGGGAATGGTTGGTTTTTCTTATAACAATAATTACTAGTCTATGATCAGAATTTATCCTTTTGAGGCCTTGTATATCTGACCTTGAAAACATCCACTGTGTTGGCCAAATATCGGTGAAATTTCCTTGGTTTTTTTAATCTAGGTTCAGGGTATATCAGGATAGAATCAGTTTATTCATTAAATAATGATGATAAAATAGAGCCACTATAAGTCTTATTTATATTATCATCACAAATATTTGGAGTTTTTAGTTGTAGAAGAGGCATTCTTGAATGTGTCACCCTGTTTGGTTCGTTAACAACTTGGGAATAAATGGAAACACACTCCATGTTTTATTAGACCTTTTGAGGTTATTCAGGAGGTGGGGAAAGTGTATTACCATTTATCATTGCCTCTGCTATTGTCATTGATATAAAACATGTTCCATTTATTTCAACTACTGATGTATCTTTCTGATCCATCTGATTTTCTGAGATGGAGTGATCTTGATATCGATCTTGATTTATTTGTGACTGAGAATCTAGTTAGGATAGTTAATTCTGAAATTAAGGTACTTCATGGGAGGATGATACCTTTGGTTAAAGTGCTATGGAATCATGGTTATGATACTCATAAGAATTGAGAGAGGGAGGCATTTATGAGAGAGAATAGGCCTCATCTTTAAAAAATTAAATATTCTTAATGGGTTTTTTAAGAAATAATGTTTCTATGGTGGGTCGTTTGTTACAACCTATTACTATTCTCAAGTACTTATAAACCCTATTTTTATCATTCGTTGGTTTGGTTTCACTTATTGGTATTTTTGGTGAAATTTTTTAAAAGTTTTAGTACTTTTTGGATGTGTAAGGTTGATGAATAGTTTTCTCAAATGGTACTCCCTCATAGTGAAAACCACGGTATTGAGGGATTTCATGGTTGTAATATAGTTGAAAAAATCATGCACCCACTAAGGAGAAACCATGAAATCCCATCAATGGGGGTTCACTATTAAGGTGGATGTCTTATCTAATTGTGCATCCCTTCTCAAGAAACCATGAACACATATTTTAATTAATCGAAACATTAATAAAAAATACATGAACTGGCCTTTTAGACCCCCTCTTGGGCCTAACTGAACCGAGTTCAATTACTAGGGCTGTGATAACTCTCTAGGACTAATTTTTGATCCTCTAAATCCTCTCCAATGAGGATCAAATATAGGTTATCTTTGTTCGGTCCTTTCCTTGTAATTGTTTATCCCTTTTCTCTATATATCACTCTCTTATCCTCTCTTCCATATGGTTTATTAGATATATTTATTGTTGGATGACCTAATCCTTATTTTTTCTGTTCGTGAATCTATTTTTGATTCTTGAATCTCCATTACCTACACTCTTCATTAGCATTTACGATTTAGGGATTTTTATTTTTTTGATCCTGTGATGCCAAGGTAGGTGGATCCGTTTAAGGATTCATATATTATTTACCCTAAATTTCATGATTTCAATTTAATTTCTTTCAATTGGTGGGTTAAAAACCCAATTTCATTGAACTGGGCATTTGAATACGATTAGGAATGAAATTGGGGAAAACCTTCCCATTCCATTGAATTTGGGTGTGATTTGTATATGGTGTATGATTTTGGATATTTAAATGGTGGAATTTAATTTTTGAAATTAAATTGTGAAATTGATTTTTTAAATTGACTTGAAATTTGTATTTCAAAATAGTGGATTAAATTGTTTTGATAGTATCTGAATGGTTTTATCATGGAAAAGGCATGTTTTGATTAAATATCCATTTTAGTTTGTAAACGGTTATTGGATTATTTAAATGGGAAATGGTTTTAAATGTAATTTGAATAGTTTTTGAAATAAGTTTCTCATTAATATTATTGTTTGAGAACATTTAATCCTTGGTATTTAGTGAGTTATTAAAGGCACACACGCTAGTATGGGAATTCCCTAGCAACATATTGACACTTTAAAACTCTAACATAGACATATTCTATTATCTTGTCCTCATTAGGATGTTGGTTAGTCCTATTATACAAATATCAATGGGATGTGTGGGAATGTTTCCATTTTCATTATATAAGTAGTGAGGATCCCATAACATAAAAGTATTTTACCTCGGGGAATTTGACTATGTTACTCCCTTGTGATAATTTTGAAATACATTCCATTATTTTTAATTTTATTACACATGCATTATGAATTTATATAAACTTTTTTATATTATATGTTTATTAAGACATTTTAAAAAATCCGTTGATGGAAATGTAAATAAAGATAAGTTTTAATAATTATTTTGAACTTCCATGCTTGTTTAATTAAAAATGAATGATTCATATAGTTAATTACTTGTGGTATCGTATTTTGGAATCTAGGGTGAGTCCCTATTGGGGTTTTATCTTACACCCAACATGTGGCTTTGGGGTTTGTATATTTCCTCCTTCTAGATTTGAGCAAGGTAAGTCTCCACTTGGAGGTAGTAGTTGATGTTGATATTTGGGTATGAGTTTTTGTGTCCATTGGGACTTGTGTGGTTATCATATTTTATGGTAAATTATTGTTTTAATTTGTGTTTTCATACCTGTTTGAATTCTGGTACATTTCTCCCTATGGAGTTTTTCTTGTATGCATACTGACTTGCTTCTCCTGCATCCATTATGTTTGAAAAAAATTCATTCTCACTTTCATATTATATGATTATAGGTGCTAGTATCCAACCCTCTTGGACCGGGAACACACTAAGGTTTATGTCATTACTGGCATGGTTATCTGGGTTCCAAGGTATCTAGGCTAGTTTGTGACATGGGATTTGGGGGTATCTAGTCATTCATCGTCACCATCTGGATGTTTAGAAAACCACCATGTAAAACATTTGGGTGTCAGCACATAGTTATCAGAGTGGGTGGGGTGAATATATAAGTCACAAAAAAATATATAATAATCACACATAGAATATCCTTCTACATGTTAACAACAAATGTGTAATTCTCGGACCCGAGTTCCACTTAAGAGTGCCCTAATCCCAATTGGCAACATGACCACAATCCCATATCCCAAAATTCTAGAAGATACTAACTAGAAGTGAGGTCATATGTGAGCCACTTGGGAGACTATTCCTTCATTACTAGAGTATATCATAGCGGAAGTCAATAATATGCAAATAGTGGAAGAAGATAAACAAGTGTGAAACTAAAAAGTATACAAGGATGGTATATAAAATCAAACTAGAAGTGGCTCATATATATAATGATGTAAGGGATACATGTATCTATAAAAAAACCAAAATAATTATATGGAAGTAAAATATTGAATGAGTTTCCAAAAATCCAAAAAACAATGTAGCCCAGTAGCATCGTAAGCCTTAACATGGTCCCATTCTCCCCTATTCCATAGAAACAATTAACAATCTGTGTTGGGGAGCTTTCCACTACCATCACCTACAACCATATAATTTGTTTGGGTCCCCGAGGGAGGCATAAAAATTGTCTAAGATAACATCATACTAGTCAACCACCCACGATCTTAAATTTCTATGTTGTACAATATAAAAATATAAACATGTATACAGTAAATCATGTAAGTAGTGAAAAAATGGTAAAGTTCCCATGGAACGTCCTCCAATAAGAATGTGGGAGTAACCAACATATCAATGATTCTTTCAAAATATGGTCATGTTTAGTCACAAGGCAGCTATACAACAAGAATATGTAAACAAAATAACCTTTCTATCATCCCATCATTTCATACCACCACGGACTTTCCGTATATTCAAAGAGCCAAAACATCCACGACCGAGATGTATAATCAATTGAAACACATTTCCAGGTTCGTCCTGTATGTCAATGTGTCAGACCACAAATGGTTGGATCCAAGGTGTCAAGAATTAAATCAAACTCATTGATTCCCATGGGCATCTTGGTGAAAACCCAGTTACACACTTATTAGAGTTCAAGGAGTGTGTTATACTAGACATGCCCTATGTGATTCCAAGCAAGCTAGACCCAATGGAAAACAAAGCCTATGTAATCCCTCAAAATAAATACCCAAGTGTGCATACTAAACCCAAGGGGTCCACTACCACATTCACGATCAACGGATATCTGCCCATGTACTCTATGCAATCATTCAACCATTTCATATCTCTTAACATTAAACAACATATGATTCTACCCACGCATATAGAAACATTTACATTCATTTATTAATGGCTTCCAATAACAAATAAAGCTCATGACACAGCCCTTAGCTGGTTTAACATGGAATAATAATGGTGAAATTCATAGTTTCATCTCATGTGTGTCCTTGTGTTTGTAAACAACCACTAAACCATCAAAAAAACCTAAGGACAACACTAACAGATCCTATTTCAATTAATTTGATTATCCTGTTCAATTTTAGGGCTACGCTAGAAAGTATGGTGGGATTCATGACAGCTGATAGCTCTATAAAGCACCAAATCTCAAAAAAGTATAGAACACCTAAATTATATTGGTTGTTCAGTTCTCATCTAGTATAAGATCCTAATTCAACTTAGATTGTAATAAATCTAAAGAATAGATTATAAAATAGAAACTAAGTCATATGATCATTAAACCAAATAGAGCATATGATATCTAGAATAATTTCTAAAGGTTAAAAAATAATTTAGATCTTACTGATGAAGATATGATGAGACAATCCACGCTCGAATCGGAGGTCAGACAGAGAATATTCCCCAAATATGAGAATAGTTTCCTTTGTAAAGTTCTCAAATTCATTTTTTGTGTGTATGGGTTTAGAGTAAAAAATAGGTCTATAAAATGAATTAATTTTAACTTAAAATTGTTATATTCCTCAAAATAAAGTGGTTGTATGGTTTAGCACACGATTTGATAAACCATGTACCAACCATGAATGGCTTCATGTAGGCCAAGGGGCACCCTCGTAGTTTACCTACATGGTCTAAAAACTATGTGAGAACTACGTGAAGAGAATATATAATGTTCTAAAAATACTCTATGCCTTCAGGCTTGACCGTGTGGCCCATTCCTCGTGGTATGGCCTAACTGTGTAGGTTGTGTGACCCCTTTGTCTGTCCTCACATGGTTTGGTCAAACTATGTAGCTTTCCCCACACGGTTTTCACTAACTACCCTCCAGGCTTAAAACACCCAAAAACTTCAATTCTGGGATCAAAACAAGCCTCAGACACCTCCAACACCTGAATGACCTCAAAGAACATTCACTTAAGTCCATATTCAATAATTTAAACAAAAAAATAAGGAATTCTAGCTTATATGAAAACCCAGGTTCTTACACTCTTCCCCCTTAAAGAAATTCATCCCTGAATTGAACTCTGAAGGGTGGTCAAGATTTTTTTAGGAACAAATCTAGAAAGTGAGCATGTAGTTCAGTCTCACTCTCCCATTTCTCATCCTGTAAATGATCATGTGGCCAAATCACTCGTACTAGAGGAACTGACCATCCTCAAAGAATAATTATGCTACGAACAACTATACAAATCAGATTCTCTTTAAAGGATGCATCATCCTACAACACAACCTCCTCGAAAAGAAAATAATGAGATGGGATTGAATGATAGTGGTGCATACAAGATGCATGGAATATTTCATGCATGGTTTGGTACCTCAAAGGTAACTTCAACTGACAGGCCACCGACCCGACTCTCTACAGAATCTCAAATGGCCCAATATATCATGGTTAAAGCTTACCCTATCACCTAATTATCCTCCCCCCAGCCTCTGTGAAACATACAAGAAATCATAATCCCTAACCTCTAACTATAGAGTTCATCTACGATTATTGGTCTATAATTTCTACCGAGACTATGCAGTAGGCAACCTCTTCTGAATCAACTGTTCATACTCATTATTCTTATGCATGAGAGATAGTCCCAGTAAAGCTGCCTCACTTGTCTCTAACCAGAAAAGGGGAAATTGACATGGAGTAACATAAAAAGACTTATAAGTTCCCATCTATATAGTTTCTTGATAACTATTTTTGTAGGTGAATTAAACTAAGGGAATATGCTTCTCCCAATTTCCCCCAAAATCCAAGATGCAAGCTCCTATCATGTCCTCTAGCACCTGTATCATATGTTCTATTTGGCCATCAGTATAAGGCTGGAATTCTATTCTCATAAACACCTATGTACCCAACACCCTATAAAAACATTGATAGGAATGAGATGTAAAGTGGGAATCTCTATTCACAATTATAGTGTATGGGACCCCCACGAAGTCATACAATCTAATAGATGTACAACCTTCCAAGAACATCAACACTAAATGTCTCCTTGATCGAAAAACAATGAGAAACCTTCGTCAGTTTGTCGACCACAACCTACATAGCATTGTCACCTTATGGTGATCTCGGTAAACCAATCATGAAATCCATCACAACATCATCCCAATTGCACTCTATAATATGTAACTACTATAAAATCCTGGATGGTCACTGATGTTCCACCTTAACCTTCTAACAAGTGAAACACCTCATAATAAAACTTGTTACATCAAACATCATACTCATCCACCAGTATTGATGGCTCAAGTCACAATACATCGTGGTGACTTCAGGGTGCACTCCCCATGTCTAGGAGTGAAATTACCACATTAGTGCCTCTAATATGTCCACTAAAACCCAAATGTGACCATAGATATGTAGGATTTCATCCTCTCATATAGTCTAAGAGGGATGTGGATCCTTACCTACCAACTCTTCCAAAGAACTATTCCCTTATAATATGATAGATGCCTTTTCCGAACTCTATCCAATAGGGTAGTTTTTATAGGTAAGGATGATATATAATTCTTCCCCGGATGTTCATACACCTCTAAGTACATCTCAAAGGGAAACTCCATAAGTTTCCACTCGATAATCGCTTGATGCACTGCATGTATCTGATTCCTCATACTCAGTGCATTGGCCACTGAATTTCCTTTTCCAAACATGAAAGAAAGATCGAATTGAAAATACTATAGGTACTCTACCCACCTTACCTACCTTAGATTTAGATCATTATATGTAAAAATATACTTGAGGGTTTTCTAGTCTGTGTACACCAAAAAATTCTCTACCAATATATAGTGTCTCCAACAATGTAATGCATGAACAATTGCTGCTAGCTCATTATCTTGTGTCGGGTAGTTCATCTTATGTGGCCTCAAATATTGAGAAATGTATTCCGTGATTCTACCTCCATACATCACCACAACTCCCAACCTAATACATGTTGCATCAAAATACCAATTATAGTTCATTAATTATTCATACAGTATCAGGACTGGTGCTAATGTCAACCTCCATTTCATCTCCAGAAATGGTGTCTCACTAGATGTTGACCATACAAATATCACACCCTTATTAGTCAATCCCATAAATGGATCAACAAGGAATGATAATTCATATATGAAATGGATATAGTAACTGTCTTTCCCCAAAAACACCATATGTAAAAAATGTTCGTAGGTTTTTCCTAAGAAACTACAGCTCTCACCTTTTCTAGGTCTACTAATACTCATGTCTCTAAGAGGTTTTTACCCTGGATGTGAATCTAATCCATCCAAAAGTTGTATATTATAAGAATCACCTATAATTTATCCTCTATTAGACAATTAAAATTGATATCAAGATGGTTGTCATGGTCATGGTTATTGTGATAATAAACTAGATATCATCCATGAAAACCACTATAAATGAATCCAGATATGGATGGAACACTCATTTCATCAACACCATGAAAACATATTGTGTGTTCACTGAACGACACAACTAGAAACTCATAGATACCATAACTACTATGAAAATTTGTATGAGGAATTTTTTTGGGTTGATCACATACCCAGTGATATCCTAGCCTCAAATCAATTTTCAAGAACACTTGGACTCCTCGATGTAGAAAAAACAAGTCATCTATCGATGGAAAGGGATGTCAGTTTTTTACCATTATCTGGTATAGTTTCTAATAATCCCCACATAGCCTAATATTTTCATCTTCTTTTTTCACTAAAAAGACCAGTGAACCCCACAATAAAGTACTCGGTCTAATAAACCCCATTTCTACAAAATCTTCCAAATTTCTATGGCTCTCTTACAACTCTATCATAGCCATCCTGTAAGGAGGAATGGATACCAGTGCAGCTCCTGGAACTATCTTGATGAAGAATTCTACCTCTCTCTGAATAGTTAAACTATAGAATTAATCTGTAAAGACATCCCTAAAGCACTCAACTGCTAGATGAATGTCCTCTTAACTCACTCTCTAGTCATCCAGATATAATCTAGTGATCTAGGATGTCATTCATCCCAGTCCATGATGTTGGGGTATAGCTCAGCTCACCTGGAAATCGAATTCCCCCATGTGAGTATAAACTATACCCTTTGGTGAAGAATAATTCACCCTCCATCAATAAAATTTAGCATAAGTTAAATAAACTACAATAAAGTCTATTCCGAGTATGAAATCAAACCCAATCATCTCAAAGAAATATAAATTCCAAATGAAGTGACACCCACCAACCTCAAGGGGTCACTCCTGGCACTGGCTCACATCTTCCATTATGATCCCTAAAAGAGTTTCTATCATCATAAATTCCTCAGAAGATACCACAAAAACACATGGATTTCGACCATTGGTTCAAATATAAAACTATTCCATGCAACTATATCAAAAATTGAAGATGAAATAGTAGAGGCTACTAAGATCGTACATCTAACTCTAGATGGTATAGAACCCTACTCTTCAAGGGTAGGCTATACCGAATAAATATGGCTTGGGTCACGGCCCTATCATAAAACCTTGTTGCTTGCAGTATTCCCACTCTGATGTCTCAATGTAACTATTGTTTGGTATCCCTGACCACTACCACTACTACCTTAGCATGACCGACCAATACTACCCTATCTCCCTACCAGATATAGTGATGAGGAACTTCTCCTTAGCCTTGTGTCAGAGCTAACCCCCTACCATTAATAGTTGGACGGAAGGTCTTGTCGAAACATTGTATGGTGCCTATCCTTCGGCAATCTAGCTTCTCAACTGGTTCATGGACACATTGATTATTCATGTGGACTCACCTTCTACACTGATGATAGAACATAGATCTACCATTACTCACATCCTGACTCATACTCATCTCATGGGAAGCCTCAAAATGGAATTTCCTTCCTGTAGACGTACAATCACTAGGTCGAGAAACAATACTACCCTACTTTGATCTCCCGGCCTCTCTCAGGTTCTTCTCTAGTGAATGATTAAAATTCTCATTGATAGAGGTCAACATGACCACATTAACATAATATCTAATAGAATATTAGAGACCTTCCTCAAAAAATCTCACTCTATATATCTCATCCGTAAGGTACAACAGTGAAAAGTGTTTCACCATTGTAAAGCATGTCGATTACTCCATAATAATCAATGTTCCCTACTCCACATGCATGAATTCACTAGCTCATTCTACCCATAGAGACATGGGGTAAAATAGTCATAGAAGTGGGTTTGGAATTGATCTTAACACATATCTCACATCCTATCAGCCTCATTCATAACATCCCACTAGTTTTTTTTCTTCTCCACATAGCATATATGTGGAGATCTTTTCCCTCCTCTCAGGAGGTGTCTCAAGATGATAGAAAATTTCAAATGTGATCTCTAGCCATAGCTAAGTAGCTTATAGACCATCATCCCCCAAAAATATGTGAGGATGTTATTGTTAGAACACTCGTGTTAGCTCATTCATGGACAAGGTAGGCTACAATGCTCCCAAATAAGTTTTAAATAAGAAAACTAATCCCTCACGGAATTGTTCCTTATCACATGTGTTCAGAATAGTTATCGGTGCCATAGATAGTGCTAAAGGAGGATCAGTCAGTAGCCCATGGTCCACCACCCCTGGAGTGTGGTCATCACCTCCCTCCTAGCATACGACTGTTGGACTTCTTGGTGGAATTCCTCTACAATTCTAAACACCCACTTCAAAAAAATAATTATTTTTAAGATTCACATCTCAATAGAATAGGAAAGGTCAAAACTATAATAACTCTTATATTTATTATAAATTTATACATGATTTAATTATGTAAAATTACAATGACTAACATAAAGAAAATTTTATTGTGAATAACCCCTTTTTAAGGGCTGAGGGGGAACCCATCATGACATCATCGACTTGGACAAGAAGAACATCCCCAATAGACCAAAAACAACCCATACTACAAGAAAGAAGCTCCACCCAGCAACAAAAACATTAAGTCTATCTTCCATTTTCTCGAGGCTACATGGCTATATGTCCTGTACAAAATTGCACGGGCCTAGTACCGATAGTAGAAGCCATACCCTCTCAAACATGTGATTCCTAAGGTCCATGATACAACGAGAAACCATTTCCCTTCAACTCATCCATAAAATCTTCTTAAAGACAATTGGTTGCAAAATACCTTGATTTGTGGACAACCGAGGCCAAAATCAAATTTACCGCCCCAAAAAACAGACCACCAAACAAAACAAACCACCAAAAAATAGCCAAAACATCCCATGCACATCATCACCTCAAGAGCTTGAACTTGCCGAGCTTCAAGAAACCAACACCAAGAAAACACATGGTCACTAGAAAGATACCATATTCCACATAACGACCTCTCTCTTCATTTCCAAATCAATCAATAAGGAGAAATCTGCGAAGGCACATCCACACCACCATAATTAAACAGAGATCCCTCCACATCTTGAGCCAAATCAATATCCAATCACATAAAAACAACATGATTCATCATAAACACAGGTCAAGGCTAAACAGCCAAAACTTTAGGGTGGAAAACTCCCATAAAGTAATCAGGTGTACCACTATCTCAACATGACATAATATAACAACCCTTATCTTCATTAAAAATTAAACAATGATTTGATTACATAATTTTACAATTAATACAACAAGAAATATTGATAATTATAGTGACTTTAAAAATTAGGTACATTTCATTACATCATTAAACATGAATTACAACATCTTTATTGAAAACTTATTTAACATTATTAAGCTAAAAACTGCATTGGATAACCTGGGGAAATACATAAGAAAGAGGTGAACCATAAATCTTAGTAATGGAATAAGCATGGAATAACTTGAAGATAATAATCCTTGTTAGACAAGGAAAATCAATGATTCGGAGAGGAACATTAATAATAAGGCATGATATAACATGTTAATCATAACATGGAAAATGAAGAAACAACATAAAACACTACATCATAAATATAGGTCAAAGATAATCTTCCAAGAATTCATGGTGGAAAATGTCCCATAAAATAACTAGTCATAACCCTATCCCAAAATGATGTCTAATGATACTAAACATTACCCAATTCATTATATTGCTATATGATTACAGTATCACCCGTCACATTCATATCATTTTAATGCTTAAGTGTGCCACATAGATCATAAAACATGGATTCATTCATCACCATAATTTATTACATGATAAAGTAGTATGGAATAAATACATTTTAGTACCCAATTAAAATCTATATGTGTATAAAATTGAACATAATTGATAGTAAATGGGTTTGGTATTCACAAAAAAATTGGTTTGGAAGGAAAAATCATGATGAAAATTCAGTAGCATAATGACATCACTTAAAACTTCATAAAATGGGTTGTTGAGAGATAAATTGGACTCTCGTCATTATTTCAGGAAGTGTATAGTAATAGGGAAATGTATATACATTTCCACACTTATATAATTAGAAAACATGGTATATGATAATAAATAACTATGAAAAAAAAGGAAAATGAAAGGATTCTTGTGAAATTTTGGCATGGTAACGGGTGTACATGGGAGGGCTTAATGAGAGACAAAGGGGTCTCTCGTCATTTAGAAATAATAATTCTAGTATGTTGGAGCTTTTAAATTATACCCCATTGATGTTATTAATATTTTCATGACTTATTATATACCCCCTTTACTGATTTTATATGAAATGTGCATAATTTTTGTAAAATATTAATGTTTTAATACTAAGTATAATTTTTTACCATTTTTTAGAAGTAGTCAAATTGAGTTAGTTTAATATTTTATTAATACCTCTAACTATATGGATTAAAATTGTGTGGTTCTTGTCTTTTAGGATTCCTTATTAAATTTCTCACATATAATTAGAAATAATCATGGTCCAATTCTGCTATTTTATGGCTCATTTGGACCACACAAGATAACCCAAAGAATTTGTGAAGAAACTAGACCAGACATGACGATTGAGTTAATGGTCTCACTCCCAAAGCACGTATTTTTTTAAAATCCTCCATGTGTTAGGGATTATCCAAAATAATCATGGATAAAAATTTTAAGGCCCAAATCCAAGAACAAGGGGCCCAGCTAATGCCTTGAAGTCCATCTCACCATTCGGGCAGGGAATTAAAATCAGGACACTATGCATGACATATCTCATGATGTAATCATAAATGAGATCTGAGATTTTCAAGTGTGAAATAGGAGATATATTCGGCCGACTTTTTTGAAGAAATCATTCATCTTTGAAGGCATATTTCTATTCAAAGACACTTTCACATTTTGGACATCAAAAAGATTGTATTGAAATAGATAGATTAAAATTGTTTAATCAACCAGCCATAAATTTGGCTCCATAAGTCCAAATGACTCCACATGTTTAGAGAGGTCGGAAAAAATTATTATCTACAACTTTGAATAATGAGATATCTCGAGATTTGGCTGTCTGGATGTCCAAATCGTAGAGCAAAGTGGAGAGACAGATTGGGAATAAAAACAGTCCACTTCCTTGGGCTATAAATCCATCTCCCTCCTCTTGTTCAAATAGGTTGGAATTTCAGAAGATAAGAGCACATATTGTCACGACCAAAACCATTCTGAGGGCTTTAGAGGACCTTCCATACTCACGTTTTCACTTGAGATACCCTTCCTCCTCTCTTTGTTTTCTTTCAATTTTGTGTTGTTCTTCGTTTGTAATCTTGTAAGTTTGTGTTTTGTAATTCTGTTTTAATGCAAGATTATTCTTCAATATCTCTAATTATCATACACATTATGTAGATTAATATTAATTTTATTAAAATAGTTTAAATACAGTTGAATCCCCTTCCCTTATTTTTCTTCCTCATTCAATCGAAAGTCCGTTTTTTAATTCTCATCATTGTTCGTGTGTGTGTGTTCGACGTACCACTCTTTTCTTATCCCTTTATTTTTCTTCTCTTGTTAATTCATCATCATAAATATATAAACCAGATTAATATTAATATCAATGGCTGAGTAAATATATTATTTTTGTGAGTAAAAATTTAGGGATGTTAAGTGATTGAGAGTATTTGCTCGATGAATATTCTTTAATTTAACATTTTGTGTGTTGGACTTAACATGTCATGGATTAATGACTAGTTTTGTTTAACGTGTGGTTTCCATGGATTATTGGAACTATAAATACACTACCATCAACAATATTTGATTGATATTAGAACCCTAAGTTAAGTTAAGGCTTGGATTAAATCCTTAACACTTAGTAATTCCAATCAACATTATCTTGGGAAGTGGGTATTAAATTAACTGCAATATAAAGCAAAGATCCATGATATCACAAGATTAACTCCCTAAAAATGAACTCACCCCAATATTTATCAAATTTTTAAATCAAACACTAATCATTAATCACTTCATTTATGCTCTCCAAACGAACCCCGCTAATCAAAATACAATCAACTAAAAACAATCGACTATTTAAAAAGTATTATCGCCAAGGATTCGACCCGAGTGCTGCTATACACATTAGCAGAGCATAGGAACTTTGATCGGTCAATATGAGACAATCGGATAATATTTTTATGACTTATTATATACTCCCTTATAATGATTTTATATGAAATGTGCATAATTTGTGTGAAATATTAATTTTTTTAATACTAAGTATAATTTTTGAGAATTTTTTAGAAGTAGTCCAATGGAGTCATTTTACTATTTTATTTATAACTCTCACCCTAATGATTCAAATTTTTTGGTTCGTGTTATTTAGGATTCCTTATTCAATTTCTCACATATAATTAGAAGAAATCATGGGCCAATTCTGCCATTTTAAGGCTCATATGGACCACACAGGTTGACCCAAAGAATTTGTGAAGAAACTGGACCAGTCATGATGATTGAGTTACTAGTCTCACTCCTAAAGCCCATATTTTGTTATAATACCCCATGTGTTCTTTATTATCCAAAATAAACATGGATAAAAATTTAAGGGCCCAACTCTATGAACAAAGGATCCAACTAATGCCTTGAAGTCCAGCCCACCATTTTGGACGGAAATTAAAATCAGGACATTATGCATGACATATCTCATGATGTAATCATCAATGTGAGCTGATATTTTTCAGTGTAAAAGAGAGATATAGGAGGAATAATTAGTTGAATAAATAATTCAACTTTTAAGGCATATTCCTATTCAAAAACCCTTTCACATTTTGGACTTTAAAAATATTTGATTGAAATAGACAGATTAAAATTGTTTAATAAACCAGCCATAAATTTTGATCCATAAGTCCAAATGACTCCACATCTTGAGAGATGTAAGAAAACATTATTATCTATAGTTATGAAGAAGGATATATCTCTAGATTCGACTGTCTGAATGTCCAAATTGTCGATCCAAGTGGTGGGGTAGATTGGGAATGAAAACAGTCCACTTACTTGGGATATAAATGCATCCCCCTCCTCTCGTTCAAAGAGGTTGGCATTTCAGAAGATAGGATAACATATTTTCAAGACCAAAGATTTGGAAAGGTCTTGGGAGGACCATCCATACTCATGTTTTCACTTGAGATACCTTTCCTCCTCTCTTTGTTTCCTTTCACTTTTGTGTTGTTCTTCGTTTGTAATCTTGTAAGTTTGTGTCTTGTAATTCTGTTTTAATGAAATTTTCTTCTTCAATATCTCTTATTCTCATCCAAATTATGTAGATTAATAATAATGTTATTAAAATAGTTTAAATATAGTTGAATACCCTTCCCTTATTTGGCTTTCTCATTCAATCTAAAGTTTGTTTTTTAATTCTCATCATTGTTTGTGTGTGTGTGTGTTCGACGTACCACTCTTTTCTTATCCCTTTATTTTTCTTCTCTTGTTAATTCATAATCATAAATATATAAACTAGATTAATATTAATATAAATGTCTGAGTAAATATATTATTGGGGTGAGTCAAAATTTAGGTATGTTAAGTGATTGAGAGTATTTGATCGATGATTATTCATTGATTTAACATTGTGTGTATTGGACTTAACATGTCGTGGATTAATGACTTGTTTTGTTTAATTTGTGGTTTCCATGGATTATTGGAACCATAAATACACTACCATAAACAAGATTTGATTGATATTAGAACCCTAAGTTTAGTTAAGGCTTGGATTAAATCCTTAACACTTAGTAATTCCAATCAACATTATCTTGCGAAGTGGGTGTTAAATTAACTAAAATATAAAGCAAATCTCCAGGATATCACAAGATTAACTCCCTAAAAATGAACTCAACCCAATATTTATCAAATTATTGAATCAAACACCAATAATTAATCACTTAATTTATGCTCTGCAAACAAACCCCCCAATCAGAATACAATCAACTAAAAACAAACAACTATTATAAAGTAATATCACCGAGTATTCAACCCGAGTGCTGTTATACACATTAGCAGAGAACCGGAACCTTGACCAGTCGATAGGAAAAAATTGGTCGTGCGTGTCACCCATGATTAGAAATTTAAAATAATAGGGAATAACAAGATAATGAATCTTTAATAATGATAGTAAAGGAAAGAACCTTTACATGAATGTGTGGCTCCAAAAGCTTTAAAAGGGGATTCTTGAGAGGTTGGGGCACCTTGGGAGAATTCTATAGTGGGGAGGGTATAGTAAAGATTTTCTCCAAGGATATTTATTAAAGATAAGTTGGTTCATTGGTGTCTTTTTATGGGAAATGAGAGGAGAATTATTTAATATTTCACAAACTTAGGTTTTGAACTCTATAAAATAAAATCTTCAAAACCACAAACCTTCCTATGGTTTTGGCCCATGGTTTTGAAAAACGTTAGGTGTATTTCATTATAGAATTATTAAAAGGACTGAACATATTAAAATATTACCTTTGATTGTGTGGAGGTGTGCCACACTTTTAAAGAAATGAATTTAAAATCATAAAAGATATGATATATTTTGGAGGATTCATAAAGGCGTTATAATATTGATCAAATAAACATAAAATTACATTATTTTAATTTTGAAACATAAATTTGGCTGAGGATACCCATTATAGTATTTATTAAATCATTTCTAGGTCATTATGATATCATAAAACACATCATATATTTATACGGTATTTAATTTTTACCCAAAAAATCGACCGTATCAAAAAATTATGAAAAACTCAAAATTGGATAATTTTTATGTTCTGATTCCAAAAATAAAATTTATTTTATCTAAATAATTTTTTAAATATTATCATTTTCACTTTCAAAATAATATTTTACATTTATTGAAAAATGTTGGGTTTTTTTACAAAAAATGTTTTTGAACCCTTATAAAAGTACATTCCACTTCATAGAAATTATAGAAAATTTATAATTAGTAAACATTATGTAATAATAAAACTTTATTAGATATTATTTATTTTAAAAAATCCATTAATTCATCAAAATAATTCCCCTAATTTAATTATAACATTACAATAAAATAAAAATTGTGTTTAGTTGAATTAAAATCAATATCATTTGTAATGTAACAATAAAAAATGAAAATAAACTCATTAATATATATTGTATACATATTCATATTATTATGGTCTTGATACATATACCTTTATTAATTCAACATAATCCTTAATAGCAATTTGTGCGACGGTGACACTTTCATCTGTTCATTCAACGAACATTGTTTCTATCGTGATCTCGGTGAACTTGATCTTCTATAGTAAATGGTTTTGATCATGATTATTTTGTTGGATCTCATCTTGGGATTGGTCAAGGGAAGACCCCAGCGATGATATCACCCTTGGAAAATCTGATAAATGGGTTTTATAGGGTACAATACTACTGGATGAGGTGATCACTTTTTTTTCCATGTCAATTGGATTCATTAAAGCTCTATATTTATAATAATAATGTGAAAAATGTATAACTGTTATATTATCAATGATAAATATTTTTAATGGTCTTTTGAATCTAATTGGGTATAATAAAACAAAATAAGTGCATGTGTTTTCTATAACAAAATTAAATAATAAAACATTATATCATAATGAAATTTTATTTAAAATAGTTTGGGTAAATTCAAGTTTCAGGATACTAAACATTACCCAATGCATTGGAATGCTATATAATTATGGGTGCACCTATCACTGTCATTTTATTCTCATGCTCAAGTGTTCCAAATAGATCATATAACATGGATTTATTCACCATCATAATTTTTTCCAAGATCTAAGAGTATAGAATAAAAAAATATAAGTCCCAAATAAAAAGGTATATTTGAATAAATGTTAACACGATTGATAGGAAATGAGTATGATATTCACAACACAATTGGTTTGGCACGAAAAAGAACGGTAAACATTCGGCAGCATGATGACATCACATAAAAATTCATAAAATGGGTTGATGAGACTTAAATGGTTATATCATAATTTTTTCATGAATTTTAAATTAATAGGTACATGTAAGTACATGTCCACATTTATAAAATTATAAAAATAAGTCATACGATAATAAATAATCTTCGAAAAAGAGAAAGGAAAGGATACTTATGAAATTTCGGCATTTTAAAAGGTGTACATGGGAGGGATAAATGGGAATGAAAGGGTTATATCATCATTTATACATAATAAGGGTAGTATGGGGTTGTTTTGAAATCACACCGCATCATTATTAATAGAAAATAAATAGGCTTAACAAGATAATGAAACATTGATAAAGATGAGAAAGAAAAGAACCCTTACTTGAATGTTAGGATCTAAAGGCAAGAAAGGGGGATTATTGAGAGATTAGGTCACCTTGGAAGGATTCTAGAGAGGGGGGATAGAGTAATAACATGATACAAGAATTTCTTGTCAAGATAAGTGAGAGCATGGGTGGGTTTATATTGGAAATGAGAGGGTAATTCTTTAATATTTCACAAACATATGTTTTGGACTCTATATAATTAAATATTCAAAAACTCAAACTTACCCATGTTTTTTTACCATTGTTTTCTCCAAATTGGGGAGTTTTTTATTATATTATTAGTCAAAGGGCCTAACATATTAAAATATTAACCTTCATTATGTGGAGATGACTCTCTTTATTAAAGAAATTAATTTAAAATCCAAAAAGATATTATATATTTTGGAGGATTCATGAAGGCATTATCAAATTAATAAAATCAACATAATGATGCATTATCTTAAGGGGAAAACATATATTTGTATTAGGATACCCATTATAGTATTTATTTAATCATTTTTTGGTCATTATGATGTCATAAAACACTCTGTATTTTTATACGGTATTTAATTTTTACTCGAAAAATTGACTATCTTAAAAAATTAAGAAAAATTAAACATTGGATAATTTAAAATTTATGATTCCAAAAATAATATTTATTTTATATAAATAATTTTATAAATATGATAATTTTCACTTTTATACTAATATTCAACATTTATTGAAAAATACTGGGTTTATTTAAAAAAACAGTTTTTGGGAACTTATAAAAAGTAAATTTCACTTCATAAAAATTATATGACCATTTATAATTAATAAACCTTACATTTTATTAAAATACTATTTATTTAAAAAATCAAATAATTCATCAAAATAAATCCATTAATTGAATTTGAATATTACCTGAAAATAATTTTTTTTCATTGAATCAAAATAAAAATCATTTATAAAGTAATAATGAAAATTATTCTATACAATATACATATTCATTTTATTATATTCCTGATACATATACCTTTATTAGGTCAGTGTATGTTCTAAGATTAACATATATAATGGTGATATGTTCATGGGGTTGTTGACGAACATGGTGTGTGATGTGATCTTGATGAGCTTGAACATCTCCCATAAATGGTCTCACTGATGCTAAGTTGTTGGATCTCATCTAGTGCTTGATCAAAGGAAAATCCCAGTGATTCTATCTCCCTCAAAAGATTCAATAAATGGGATTTATAGTGTACAGTCCTACTGGATGAGGCCATCACTTACTTTGTCTTTGTTAATTGGATTCATTAAATAACTATATTTATATTAATTATGTGATCACTACTTATCGGCTATATGGTTAATGGTAAAGATTCTTAATGGTCTTTTTAATCCAATTGGATATGATAAAACAAAACAAGTGCATGTGATTTCTATTACCATATTACATAATAAAACATTAAATCATAAAGAAATTTTTTTTTATAATAGTTTGTGTCGACAAAAAAAACCTCCGAAAAAATCCTACCTCATATCCTACTCTAAAATATTAGATTGTAAAAAGGAACAGTTACAACACAACTTGAAACATTACCTCTTTCCCACTCAAAATCTAGGTATATGTCAAGTGATACATCTATTTTATGAATATAGTTTAAATTTTTTTAATTTATTGAATTGTGTATTTAAATGATTAATCTTGCTAATTTTGGAATGATTTGACTTGTTTTATGTTTTATGATAGGAAATAATGACTTTTTTAGAAAGGAAAAAAGGGGGATGAAATGTTAGTTGAGTGACCCTTCTCACCAATTCAAGTCCCTCACAGAGTGACACAATATTTTTGAGAGAGAAGTGGAGCTTGAAACTGAAGAAAAAAACTACAGATCGTGTACCAAAAGTACACATCGTACCAATATCAAGTGAAACAGATCTATAATAGACAAGTCGTGATGATCATTCACAGTGTGAAATGAAAATACACATCACATACTAGCAGTACACATCCTGAAATAATCCAACCAATCAAATCAGTATCCACATATTCAACCTGGTATAGGGAAAATCAGATCCGAGGTACACATCGTGTTTCCGTAGACACGAAAAAAACAATTAGGGATGCGGGGCTCTAGGTTTTTGAAAATTTTATCTATAAAAGTTAACCATTAGGATCCATCCCAAGACACTGTGGGACCAACAAATGCAAGTGCGACACCAGCGGATGAAGGAGTAATGATACAGAGCCCCTCTTTGTCACCATTCTTCTTTGGGTACTCATAATGCTCGCTCTCATCATGAGCAAGTAGTCCATTAGTGTCAGGTGATGTGATTTTGGGAGGATGTGTGATTATGGATTATTTATCTTCATTATTCATGATTTGGATTGATTAAAAAACTATTTATCAATTATAGAATCCATGTTTTTGAAACTTCATAACCATTGCTTGTGATTTTAGGCTATTTATTATTATTACATCAATTAATCAAATTAGTTTTTGTGTGACCATTTTGCAATCTGGGTCATTTATGTTTAAATATGGTTTTGGGTCACTTATTGTTTTGATCAAACCAAGTAGATAACCATTCCTAAGGTACCATTGTAGGATTATAAAGGGATTCCAAGACCAAGGATCCCCACTAACCTAACTCCCTCACTAAAACTGAATTAATCAATTATAATCGAATTCATTACACATGAACTTGAAAGTCACTGAACCTAGTATTCCCCATATATTGATTCAAACCCCCAATCTTTTATGTTGCTTCCTTTATTCTTCAAACAAATTATAAAATTAATTTTTCATGTTCCTTAATTAAATTAGAATATTTTCTCTGTCCATGTGGGTTCAACACTCAGACTTTCAAGATACTACACTTTGAGTTAGGATTGTATTAGTTTTATAAATTTTGTTTTTTCATATCACCATAGGGCACTAATGATACCTCGGTGGGCTATCATCATGGCTATGTTCATCACTTTGAACATTCCATTTCATTTTTATTTTAATTCACATATTCTTCACATTCTATTTCCATAAATCAATAATTCGGTATATTTTTTCAATGTTTCACCAATTCTAAATCCATGAGGGCCCATAACTCCTCATGAACCCAAAAATTAGTTCCCATTAAATCCATACATATCAAATTCACTTAAAAACAATAATTTAAAAGGTGTTTCATTTCCCATTCGATAAGGGACCATAAAACTTATGAATTGAAATATTTTTTCACTCATCTACCAACTACACAAAATTTATCACAACAATAGATATCACTATCACAACACATATCACAAAAGAATGCAACAAGTAATGCATTCTAATTGGATTTTTATAATTCATGGAATGTGATTTCTAAAAAGTGCCTATATGATGCATGAGATTTAATACCATCATATGACTAGGTTGAAATAGAAAAATAGACCCCAATTATATCAATAGTAACATCCTAATCCAAGTACAACACCCAATGGTGAAATCAAAATAACTATAATATCCAAAATCAGTAAAGTAAAAAATGTCATTCGAGGAAATTTGGATTTTCCATATATGTGGGGTAGCTAATCATAAGGAAAACATATTATAAAACTCCATTTCCCTCATATTCTTATATATTGTGACCAAATAGTAAGACAAAGAAGAAAATAGCTCTAAAACCACTTTGTAATGTCCCAGACTGACATGCCACTCATGGGTGCCCCGAGCCCAGTTGTACACGTAACCTCAAGTGCATATCCCCAAATTCTAGAGGCTTATGACTAAATGTAAGGTATTATGTGATTCATTGGTGAGACCATTCCCTCATTACCAACGTATATCAGAGAAAAACTCAATAACATTCAAATAGTGGAAGTAGATAAACAATCATTCAACTGAAAAGTAAACAAGTCTTGGATGAGAAGTAAAACCATAATTTTCTCAAATATATATTGATACAGAAGATACATGTATATTGAAAATAGCCAAAACAATTAGATGGAAGTTCAATACATTATGATTGTCCAAAAAGATAAAAATACCTAAAAGTATCCCATTAGAATCGCAACCCTTATCTTGGTCCCATGCTCCCCAGTTCCAAAGAAACAATCAATAACTTGTCCTAGGGAGATTTCCCCAACCATCACCTTCAACAATATAATTTTTATTGGTTCCCAAGGGAGACCCAAAAAGGGTGTGATATAGCGTCCCATAGGCAACCACTGCAGATCTATACAATTCTAAGGTGTGCGATATAATAAGCTAAATAGGTTTGAAGAAAAGCAGGTAAGTGGTAAAGAAAAGTAAAGTTCCCATGGAATAATCTCTACTATGCTAGTGGGATTAACCATCCTCTCATGGATTCCTAAAAAATATGGTAATGTTTTGATACAATACATCTATATAACAAGATTAAGTAAACAACATGGCCTTCACATTCATCCCATCATGTAATACCCCTATGACCTTGATGTAAATTCCAAGAGTCAAAACATCCATTGCTAACATATATAATCCAATAGATCATATTCCCATGTTCATGTCATATATCAAAGTGTCAAACCTTAAAGGGATAGATCCAAGGTTTCAATAACCAAGGCATCCTCATCGAGTGCATGGAGCATCTTGGTGGAAACACGATTTGGCATAGGTAGGAGCCCTAGGAGCATGTCACATAGATCACGTCATAAGTGAGTCCAATCACGCCAGATCCGAATAATAGAAAATCCAATGGAATACTATGGAATCAAGTCCCAATGGTGAATACTATACCCAAGGCATCCACTACCACAATCAAGATCCATGTGGAGTCGTCTATGGTATCTATATAATCATTCATCCATTTCATATCACTTAATGTTCAACATCATATGAGTCTTACCACTCATATATAAACATTTAATTTCAATTAACCAAATGAGTATACTCACTAACTAACACATTTCATAACCAATTACATATCACGAGTATACCCACTAATGTGTCCCAGTTCATGATCATATCATCTATTGAGTGTACCCACACACCATTCATAATTCACAACCATAGAACAAATGAGTTTACCCACTCATTCAACTCATATTAACATTTAAAAATAAACCATTATTTTAATTAAATAATTAGACAATTTAATATCAACATGTCCTAACAAGTTAATGGGTAAATCCATATTGCAACCATTTCATTAAACTCGTTTCATTTATTAAATGATTCCAATAATAAACAATGTTCAAGACACACCCATCAGGTGTTTTAACATTGAATAACCAAGGTTAAATTCATCATCATAGACCATGGGTGTCCTTGAATTTGGAAACAACCACTAAACCATCATAAAATAACATAATGGAAACCCTAAAAAGTCTAATTTCAATCAATTTGATTAGCCAGTTCAATTTTAGGGTCACGCCGAAATGTCATGCGGGAAACATAAAGGGTGGTAGCTCTAAAAAGCACTAAAACTCAAAATAAATGTATAGACCGCCAACCATAGCTCGGTAATGGAGTTATCTTCTAGTATCATCTCGTGATTCGACTCATATTGGATGAAAAATTAAGAATTGATGAAGAATGAGTAATTATAACAAATGAGACTAAATCCAAATAGTGAGGCTAATAGCTAGAAGAGTGGAGAAAGGTTAAAGAAGAATTACGATCATATTAATGTGGATCAGTTGAGATAAATTGTTCTTGAATATGAGGTCATATGGAGAAGAACCCCCAAATCCTAGAATATTAACTTTTGGAAAGCTCTCAAACCCAATTTTTGTGCCTATGATTTTAGAGTGAGAAATAGGGTTATAAAATGACTTAACTTTAACTGAAAACTATTAAATTTAACAAAATATAGGGGATGTATATTTTAGTTTTACAGTTTTATAATGCGTGCACCAATCATGCACATCATTCTATAGGAAATTGGGATCCCACACAGTTTACCCGCACGGTTTACAAACCATGTACAAACCATGTGAAGAGCCTCTTTCATGTTTTAAAAAAACAACAGACCTGTATGTACAGTCATGCATCCCATTCCACATGGTTTGTCTTAATTGTGCAGACTATACCACCCCTCTATCTATCATTGAATGGTTTGGTAAAATCATGTTGCCTTCCCCACACGGTTTGAACTAACCGCCCACTAGGCTTAAAATACCCAAAAGCATTTATTCCGAGCTCCGAACAAGCCTCGAACACCACTGGCTCATCAATGACCTAAAATAATATTCAGTTACGAACATATTCAAGTATCAAAACTAAAAATTAAGGTATTTTTACCTCATAAAAATAGTGTATTTACAAAAAGTACCATCCCAACACACAACATCCCCATAAAGCCTCACAACCTCTACCACTTTTACAGCCACCTCTAATGAAAAATTACACATGTACAAAATTCAAGCCACAAACCAAAATACACAACCAATTATTTCTTGTCACATTAATCCATTAGTATATTTTCCAAATAAAAACCCTTTATAATTATTAATACCATTCATTTTGACATTTAAAAAACAATTTTTAATGTTGCATCCCATTTTGTTTTGGGGTTTTTGTCCATTCCAACCCATTCCATTTCTATTTATCTATAATCATTTATGATAACACTACCTGGAATCTAAATCAACATCTCAAAAACACTAAAACCAATCCATATGGTAGAAATAAGTCCCCAAATAACTTCCACTTCTCATTAAAATAACTACACCACATAACAACCACTACATCTAATCACAACCCCCACATCGCAATCACTTGACATCATCCAAGGTTATATCCCATGAAAACGAACCCTCACATCACTTCCCATCATGAACCATATCCAAGATGGTAACCAACATCTTCATACAACATCCATAACCACACAAGGAAAAATAGTATGCACAAATACACCAACAAACACATCATATGTTCCACATATTTCACTATTCATGTTCGAGGGCTTGTATTAATTTACATTCAAGGGAATTACCACATAAAAAAATATTTTAAATATGAACCCTTTTCATTAACCATATATATGTGATCATCCATTTCATTCAAGGTGAACTAAAATAATAACAAGAGTTCAATAATCATATCAAATACAATAGAAGAAACCCTTCTGACATGCACAATTTTCTAGAAGGGAATCATACAAGTTTAAACTCATTGGAAATAACATCAATGTAGTGAGACATTAAATTTCTTCCCCTCCCACTTCAATTTATATTAAATCAATTTCTATTATCTTCATTAGGATTATTTATACCATCTCCCCAATGGATGAAATTCTTATTCCCCTAAATAAAAAACTAATGGAGGAAAGATGGAGGATCCCCTACCTCAATGAAACATTTTGAAACACTATGAACAATAGGGGGAGGAGAAATTACTAGAGTATCCCATGTAGACAATTAAACTCCAAATAAATCTAAACCACACCAATGGGGTAAAAAAATCCTAAAAACACCCCAAACTAATTAATGATCACTAATATTATTCCCTAAATGAATAACAAGGGGAAAATCGTTGAAGGAGGAGAACTCACATTGAATTTCTAACATCATCCCTCTATAATCTAAGGATCAATGTCATATAAAAGGTGCAAAATTAGGTACTAAAAATGAGGGTAATCTAATTTTTTGAGAGAAAGTAGATAGAATTAACAGGATTTGGATGAGACCTGATATTTATATACAACCAGGACCTTAACCCATTCATTTTATGAAACACATTTTCACATCGTGATTCTTCATGATGTCCTTCAATTTTTCTAATGAATTAAATTCTAGTAGTTAATTTCTCAAACCACATTCCCAACAAACATCCACCAAATTTCATAGTGATCGTTCACACTATGAAGAAATCCTTTATCTCATGACTTATTTGAGTTTTCAACATTAAACTAGAATTTCATATTTTGAATCTATAGAATCCAAGCTATAAAAAAAACTTCTCAGATAGTAAACACATGTTCATATCATAAACCAGTTGCAACAACATAATTTTAGAACCAAACACAACTGAACCCACCTTTTAAATACTCAAGATGTCTCTAACTACCAAAAATTAAATTTAATGGGCCAAGGAGGCAGGAATAATTACATTAGATACCACTTAAATGATTCTCTTCCTTGATAATGAAAAATAAACCAAGAAAGAAAAGGTAAGGGTCTAAACAACCTTCTTTTTTAGATATCACTCATAGATATCATTACAACCCAAACACTAGCTATAAAAAATATAAATAATGAGGAAAAAAACATATAAAAAATATCCCCCAAAACCACATAACCATATCACATTATCATAGTTTCAAATGAATTGTTTTTACATAAATATTACAACCTCCACATAGCCCAATATGAAAACTACAACAACCACCACACAACATGACCTCAGGACCCCAAATCAAGGAATTTCACCTTTTTAATCAATATATTATCCACTTAAATCACCACTTACTCACCCCCCAAGGATTAAAATAATGTTGTAGCATAGCATTACTAGATTAGGATTTGTTCTTCCCCACTTAATATAATGACTTCTTTAACACACATCACATTATTAAGGGTAAAGAATCATATCAAAAAACAACCTTATTAAAACATGACATCATAAAGAAAATTTTAACAAGGAAAACATCAAAATAAATCAAGGTGATGAGAAAGAATATGTGTCTTGTAGTCATAGGTTCTCTCCTCTATGAAACAATTCCCCCATAGAAAATGAACAAATGGAATGGTTCATCCATGAATCATCTTTTTCTTGTTGATCTTGGATATCTATTATATGCCCCTTGAATTTCACATCATCCTCGATATCCAAATCCACCCATTCAATAATTTAGTATAAATTGTGATTATACAGATGGAGATGAGATATAATGAAAATACTATGGTTTATTTCCAACTATAGTAGAATATTCAACTAATAGGCCACCACATAGACACCTTTTAATGAAAACAAATGTTCAATGAACTCACGACAAATCTTACTCTAGTTTCCAAAAATACACCACCCAAATTGATGGGATACCCTAAAGAAAACATGGTCTACACTCTAATACTATAGAGGGATACACCTATGATATAATATGACTTCTAATGGTTCTTCACTACCCTGATCTGCTCTTGGACAATATTGATCTTCTTGATCATTCTCTACCCCACATCCGGACCGAGAACTATTGGCTCCCCAAAATCAGTAGAGCTTGACATGGAATAAATCAACCACTCATATGACTCCTAAAATGGAGTAATGATAGTTAATGAGTGGTAGATATTTTTTTAGGAGAACTAAACCATGTTCAGTGTATTTTCCTAGGATCATAGAATGTATATGATGTAAGCCTATGACATATCCTTCATCATCTTGATCTCCCTCTTTGTATGCCCATCTTTGTACTGGTGGAATGAATTGATGAAGCACAAATAAGTGCCAAATGTGTGTTGAAATACTCTCTAGAATCGTGAGGTAAATGGGGATCCTTTTTAGAGATGACGGTACTTGGTACCCTATGAATCATGATGCCATCATCCACATACCACCTCACCAAGACATCTATGAAACTTGATTCATTTATATCCAACAAGTGAGTTGACTTCATAAACTGGTCCACATCTCCCAAAATGTATCACATATTCCATGAGCATGGGGTTACCTAGAGATGAAATCCATCAACTTTTCCACCCATCTTAGCCCATTTATTTCCCACTACTACAAAAAAACCTCTTGTGAGATGGTTTTCGGATTACACATACTGAAAATCGAAACACTTTGCTACAACTCTACAACCAAGACATTCATTCAAAGGTAACAAATATGCCTCATAAATATGTGGTACAAATTTTAAATATTGAAATGTATTACAAAATTTGAAATGTGAAAAACATAGAGAACTACTTTGGAAATTTCCAAATGGAAAAACAACATCCCCTCAAACAACACCCAGTTCTAACCATCCTATGATTATACCACATGAGTATCAAAATGGCCCAAACTGTCTTGCATCACCTCTACCTATAAGTCTACCCACTAAGACTCCACTACCTATTACATTATGGATTAATTCAAAATCATTTGATAAAGGAAATATATACTATTTCTTTACTCATCCTTAGGATACATCTCTACAAGCTCCTCCATCCTTATCCAAACATCCATAAACTACCAAATCACATCCCCTTAATACATATTAATTAGAACATAAAAAAACATTCCCCTTTCTTAGTGTGTAAGATATGTAGAAGTAATATTCTTATAGAAACATCCTTCACCTATGTAATCACATATTTATACCACGATAAAAAATGACATACCACAATTTCTTGAGATATGTGAAGAGTGTAACTCATTCTCTGATGATGTAATACCACTATAAATTAAAATACAACACAAGAAAAACCATATATGGATTATGGGTGGAATAGTTATCCTTTTGGGAATATATCTTTCTATACCTGTAATAGATCACTACCTCCCAATCCATCAAGACACACCCTATGATTAGATAGGAAGGTTTACATAACACCTCAAACATGACATCATCCTCTTGCAACTGAAGAAACAAAGTGATGTTCAATTTACCATTCAAATAGAAGAATGAAGACTAAAATTAATCAGTACAAATAAAATCATATTCCATCCTATTAAGAGTACTCAATGTTTCCATAATATGTTATAAATCATTCATGAAACTCTGGTAATATCATATGATGCTATGAAAACTAAAAACCTCTTCCATGTTCTTGGATTCATTCGAAGAAATAAATGCCTCAACATTCTATAGGTTCTATGTAAAAACCCTACCATGACAATAAAATATATGAGAAATAAATCTCTTACATCTTGAACATTTACTTGGATAAAATTTCATAACGCATGTGGTGTCCAAGGGCATGTAGGTTTTCTCTAAGATGATTTTCATTCTCCACATCTAACTTTGAGTTGATCAAGATATTGTTGATGAAAAGGGAAATAAAATTTCATAAGAACTCAAGAAATATAGATTTTATTATCCCCATGAACACAACTATAACAGGTTTTAAAATAAATTACTTGATCATGAACTTGATGTACCCATACCTATACTAGATGTTAGTCATATGGATATTATCTTCAATCACAATAAACTAATGATATCTTGTCCATATATTGATATTAAAGATCGAAAAAGAACCTATAAAATTTTAAATATGATGAAAGATCCTATAAATAGGTTAAATATTCTTGATCACTACATTGATCAACATTTGGTAATCTATAAACTACCTCAAACTACTATCTTCCTTATTGGAGAACAACATCGGAGCACCCCATGATGAGGAAATGGGATGAATGAAACCCTTCTAAATCAGATAATATATCTAAAACCACAAATACCATAACTCAAAGTATATCATATAACAAGGAAATATTGAAATTGGAGAAGCACTAGACAATAAAACTATCCCAAACATGATATCATGTCGAGGGGTTAGTGTCACAACCACAACTGGGAAATCATCCAAAAATCCCTGATGACCCTTGGAGCCTACACTATACCATCATCTACTAATTTCATAAAAAAACCCTAACATCAAAGAAAAAAGGGTCCCTAAATTCCTACTTCCCAACCAAAAACCCATTTTCCATTAAAAATTGGCAGTTATCAACCAGTAATCGAGATCAAGAATTTCGTCATGATGAAACCGAAAACGATAAACATTGAATATAAACAATAGGTGTTGAGGATCACTTCATATAAAAATATATATAGAAAGAAAAGGTCCCCAAATGAATTTTTTCCCTATAATCATTCAACACCCATAGAACACATCAAACAAGCTATTTGTTACATCGACTAGCATAGTAAACACCAAGGGTTTAAAAATCCTCTCTACATCTAGTCCCAAAGAACATACTAAAATGGGTGAAACAAAGTATTTTCATGATCCTGAGTACAAAAATGGGTTGACAGTAATATTATCGTGCTTCTAATGATATCTTCCCAATCTATTTTCTCAACCTCAACGTCATGTAACTATCCAGGATCGTCTTGTAGCACCCTCAGTTTCAAGTAAGTAACCCATTATTTATGTTTTTTAGTACATAATATGTTTGGGTTATGTTTTGGATGGTTTGGAAAACTTTTGTAATATATTTGGGACTTTTTTATAGGTTCACAATTGTTCCATGGTTCGTGGAAACCCTGAAACTCCTATATGAAAATGCGCACAATGATACAAGCGAAAAGGGGATGGTGAACGGGTAGGTGCACATTTTATATAAACCAAGAAGGTACCTCTGAGAAGATATGAAAAGTGGGATTGTGGGATTTTTCATGGTTGGTGCATGTTTTTCTAACTGTGTGAGCTAACTATGTGAGGTTCCTCCTTGAGGAAGTGGTTGGACAATAGTTACCGAACTGTTTTCCTAGTTGTTCGACTGATAGCGCATGGTTAAAAAATTAGATTCTGGAAATGTGGATCTAGGTTAGAATTATTTTAAAACCTATCTTTCTTGATCTATTTTGGATCCAACTCAGAATTTCTCACTCCCAAAGTATTTAAAATCTTCCCCCATTTAATTAGACGCTATCTGGAGGTGTTTCTTTGTTCGTTAAAGCCTGATCCCCATGGTGACTCTTTTAATAGTGATTTTTGTGGATTTTTTAGATCTACTTCTCTCTCTCTATCTCTAAATTTTTTAGATCTAGTTCTTTTTTGGGTATATAAAGGGTTTTTTATAACAAAAATTATTATATTTGGCCTTGTTTATGTTAGGTAAAGTGATCTAAGTCAGGTTTTTAGAGTTTCAACCCTGTTTCATTGGTGTTTTATTATCGTTCTTCATTTTCTCCATAAATCCCAAGGTAAATGGTTTCACTCTTGGTTACTATTTCTAGAAAATAATGGATTTATTTTAAATTTAGTTTTTTGAATTCAAATTATTATGAAGTTTGTGTTAAAATCATGGTTGAAACCCTCTTTAGGGATGTTTTGAGTTTTTTATGGACTTTTGGTTAAATTGTGCAATTGTGTAAAGTGGTTGTGAAATGTGCTTTATTTTTTTAAATTTAAAATGTTAAATTTAAAATTTTCCATTTTTTTATTTTTGGTAAATATTTTAAAAGATATTTTTTCTATAAAAATATAGTTTTATTGAAATCTATCAAATTAGTTTGTTGATATGGTCTTCAATAAAAGGTCGGTTCAATAGAATTTGTTTGTTGGAAAAGTTTTTTCAATAAATGGTTATTTTTATTGAAATGGTTTGTTTTTATGGTTGTCATTAAAATTGTGGTTTATCAAAATGACTGAATTGGTTTAGAAATATGTATTTACATGTGTTGGCTTAAATGGTTAAGCGTGTGTGGAAGGAGATGGATAATGGTCATGAAAGTACCACCATCAATGATATGGATATTGATGTGAAAGTTCCGCCATAAATGGTAAAACCAAGCTTGTGTGTGGGTATTTTTGGTTGTGTGTGGCTATGTGATATGTAATGGGTAATTCCAATTCTAATCATGAAATGGTTAGAATGACATGTTTGGTTTCTTTTCTTAGAAATTGGTTTACCTGAGAAAATTTATTTGGTATGGAATTTTCTGGATTTGTGGTAAATTGTTGAACTATTTCAAATGGTTTTTATATAAATTATTTTATATAAATATGATGAATATTTTAATCCTAGTGGTGTTAGTATAGAATTAATTTGGGTAAAGCGTACTGAGTTTCATTACTCACCCCTTCATTAGAACTTTGGTGGTTTTCCAGATATAGTTTAGCATGAAACTCGAAAATGTAGAGTGTCACAATTCATTAGTCGTTCATTATGATACTTGGTATGATTTGGGGAGTCATATCATGGACCATATTGGTATCTTTGGAGTTATGTTTAGAGACATTGGGTTTTTTTGGATTTGTCTTCTACTATGTATTTTGAGGTTTTTTAGTCTTCTATTGTGGTACCTTATTGTATTGTGGTTTTGATATCAAGGGAATTTCATTGAGTTTTTTTTAAATTATTGTCACGAATCATGTAGTGGTTATTTGGTTATCATATGTTTGGTTTGGTAATTCTATTTCTAAAAGGGAAAATTTTCCCCCACATGTTAATGAATCCCATGGAATTTATTTTCAGCATTTTTCATCTTGTGGATGTGGCTTTATGGTAAATTAATTTCCTTCCATATTCTCAAACACGTTATAAGGGGAAGGATGTTAAAATTGGTATCAACTTATTCGTTCCTTTCCTAATAAGTGGTCTTTAGTTCTCTCCATATTAGAGTTGATATTCATTCTGGTGGATTCCTTTTGTCAGATTGATTGAAAGGAGTAGGGTTGTAGGGAATTGAAATGTAGAGCTTAAAAAAGACAAAGCTAACCTTTTATGTTGAATTGAAAGTTACCAGGGAGTTGAATACATAGTTATTTTAGAGAAACATATAGGAATTGGAATCTTATTTTCATGGGTTTAGCCTATGAGACGAGCATTACATGCATAAGAGAAATGACTTCTCACTAGGATTACATGTTTCATTTTGAGTAATAATATATGATTTGGAAGAAATTTTTTTCTTTTTTAATGTTATTTTCAAATGTGATATTTTCAAAAGGCATGGAATGATTATTTTTAAAATGGGGTGATATTCAAAATTATGGTGAAATTTTCCAAAATGGATAAATATGATAATGTTGAATTTTGGGAAATCAATGTTGTGATATTATGATTTGATAGAATTTGAAAATTTTAAGGTGAAATTTTCCAAAATGGATAAATATGATAATGTTGAATTTTGGGAAATCAATGTTGTGATATTATGATTTGATAGAATTTGAAAATTTTAAGCCTTCAGTTGATAGAGAGTGAAAATTAGGGATTTTTTACTTTTTTTAGAAAATGGAACCTAGTATGCATCATTGGATCTAACCAGAAGAATATGCCGATAATGTGGTTGAACTTGAGGCACAGGTGAACCTGAAGCTACTTTAGAGTATAGTCCAATATATTAAAGTTATAGATACATGGAACATGAGGGATAAACTAAGCCAAGTGGATAATTATTTGAACTTCCAAAAGTAATGTCCACCCATTATTCAGGGTGATTTGGAACTATAGAATATAGTGATTTGGATAAATAGTAAGAATCATATCTTTTATTTTATTATCACACCATCAGAGAAGAATATAAATCCAGCGATGTATATGTTAGAGGATCTTGCATGAAAATGGTGGTATTTAGAAGTTCATGTTAAATTAGACTAAGACCTAGTGTGGGAGGATTTTAAATAATTATTCAACAAGTAATTTTATCCTCACGCATTTAGAATTCAAATAATGATGGAATTCTAAAACATGAAACAAGAGAGCCTTACAGTGATAGAATACACATATAAATTCATGAATGTATTTATATTTTCACCATATGTTTATTCTAGTGAATCCTTGAAGGAACACATATTTAAATTGGGGATGAGGTGGGATATTCTATTGAAGATTGTTGTGATATGTATCACTTATTAAACAGAGATGGTCAATAGAGTGATGATTGTCAAAACGGACATCTTAGGATCTATGGGTGGACACTTTATGCTGATACCTATAGGAAATGATTAGAACTCCAATGGTAGGAAGAATAGGAAGAGGTAAACCTATTTCCAAAGTGGGAGGATTACTAAGAATCAAATAACTATATTAGTGAATCTTCCTAAAAAAACCACGAGTAAGAAATGATGTTTCTAGTATGGTTCTATTAGTCACATAAAGAGAGAATATATGATACCACCTACAGTATTCCAAAATTTCAATCAAATAGGTAATCTTTCACATTATTGTCACAGTTCTCTGAGATCTAGTTTTCGGGAAACATCTTATGAATCACAGGGGTTATATGCTTTGAAAGGATAAGGGAATAAAAACAACTCTCATTATTAGAACAGAGCTAGCTATAGTGATTGCAGGAATACCATGACTCCTCATACAGTGTAATCTCAATAGGTAAATAAGGAACAAAGTGTTGTGAGAAACAAATTATATGGATTGGAGAAGGAGATTATGGATGATTAGTCTGGATCATCAACCATGGGTGCTATAACTCTTTTGAATTATACCCTTATGAAAGATTGTTTTTTATATGGGTTAATCCCACTCCTTTATTTCTTCTTGTGTTTTTTGTTTTCAACATTTAAATATTGATATGATTCTCTCTGTGTTAAAACTTCAAACTCCACTTGGTCAATGAGAATTTCGACACATTGTTTGTAGTGAATGTTCTATAAAAGTTGATGGAGACAATATAATATGGTATTTCCTTGTTCTAGAAATGGATGTCTATCATATAATCCTGGGTATGGATTGGATGAAAATTTTCAAGGATTACATTGACTATTATACACAAGGGGTCTATTTTACAACTGGGTATGGTGTGGAGTATATCTTTAGAGGAGACAGAAAAGTAATGTCATGTGAAACAGGCCTGTTAGAACCAGTATTTGGATTTATATTATACTAGTTGGTGGATTCGAAATAATAATATATGGAAGATATCGAGGATATTAGTTTTCTAGTAGTTTTGGATCAGTTTAGGGATGTATTTCTTCAGAATTTATTAGGGTTTCCACCTATAAGGAAAGAGAATTTTACTATTGATATACTTCCAAGGTCCAGTCCTATTTCCTTTCTATATCATCAGATGGAACCTATTTAATTAAATAAATTTAAATTGAAATTGTTTGAGTTGTAAAATAAAGGGTTCATTTAGCTCAGCATGTCTCCATGGGAAACACTCATCTTCTTTGTAAAAAAAGGTGAATGGAAATCATTAGTTGCTCATGGATTATCATAATATTAACCATGTTGAAATAAAGAATATATATTCAATTTCATGAAGTGATACTATTTTTGATCAACTGAGAGGAACTCGATGGTTCTCCAAAATTGACTTGTGATTAGGATATCACCAATTGTGGGTTACAAAGGAGGATATTAAAAAGACAACATTACAGAGTAGATATGGAAATTATGAATATGTGGTAATACCTTTTAGTCCTAAGAATGTACGAAATATCATTATGGAATTTATGAATTAGATATTTAATTTGTATCTGGATTATTGTATGGTGGTCTTTTTGGATGACATATTGGTGTATTCAAGGAAAAGGGATGAGCATTAGAGACACTTTGCGACAATGATGGCATTCTTAAGGGATCATTGGTTGTATTCAAAACTATCAAAGTGTGAATTTTGGATATAATAGTTATGTTTACTTTTCCATGTAATCTCTAAAAAATATGTTTCTAAGGATCTAGAAAAGATATAAGCCATTATCTCTTGGCAACTGCCAATGTTTATCTTCAAGATATGCAATTTCCTTGGGCTAGTTGGTGATTACTAATGATTTTTCATGATTTTCATGGTTGTACTCATTTTTCAAAGCTTTAACAGGGATGAATTTTCCATTCCAATGGGATGAGGAATGTCTAAACTCTTTTAAAGAGCTTAATGTTGTCCTTACATCAGTATCAATATTGATTTTTTGGAATCAGTGCATGGTTACGGGATCTATTGTGATGCATCAGTATTAGGAAATAATTATTCATTCTTGTAACCATTAAAGATGGGTTGTTCATACTAGAATACAAAAATATGTATAAGGCACTAAAACAACAGTTTTTGTGGTCCAGTATGAATCGGAAGGTAGCTGAATTTGTTTTAAGAATCCTGAATTGTGAGCATGTTAATCCATAACATCAATGACCATTATTGCAGTATTTACCTATTCTAGTTTAGAAATGGGAGGATATAGTTATTTATTTTGTAATATGTATCTCATGAATGGTTTGTAAAAATGATTCTATATGGATTATAGTGGATCAACTCACAAAGTCGGCTCATTTCAACCCTATTCATGAATCTCGTATGGTGGAGGAATGGTCAAAAATATATATCCAGAATGTGATAAAGAGTCATGGTGTACCAGTATCAATTTTTTTTATAGGTATCAGTGGTTTACATCTTATTTCTGGAAATCCTTACAGAAATCCCTTGGGACTCAGTTGAATTTGAGTATGGAATATCATTCTCAAATGAATGGGAAATCTGAAAGGATGATACAAATGTCAGAAGAAATTTCATGTGTTTGTGTAATGGATTTTGGTGGCTCATGGGAAGAGAATGTTTCATTATTGTAGTTCTCATATAACAATAGTTATCTAGAAAATAACACATATGGATCATTTTGAAGCATTGTATGGGTGTCCTTATCATTCATCACTTTTTTGGTTGGAAAGTGGTAAAACTATACAGGTTTATCTAAGCCTTGTCCAAGAAATAATAGAGAATATTCAATTGATCATAAAATGGATGGAGATGGCTCACAGTCATCATAAATTGTATGAGCATCATCTTCGATGACCATTGTTGTTTTAGTTGAGTTATCATGTTTTTTGAGGATCTCTATAAGTCTTGTACGTCATCATTTACGAATTAGGGAAAGTTATCACCTTAATACTTTGGCTCTTTTGAGATAGTTAAATGGGTTTGTTAGGTGCAATATCACTTCTCATTTCCAAGATGGTTCGTTCCTATGCATAATTTCTTTCATGTCTCTTAGTATAAAAAGTATTAGACTGAACCTGACCATGTGATTCGATAGTTTCATGTTGACCTAGATCCAGATGTGTTGATGGTGAATGTGCCATTTCTGATTGTGGAGAGGAAAGAAAATGTAATTCATTGGAAAACATCATTTTAGCACGGATTATGTGGAAATAGGGTCAAATTCAAAAAGAGACATTGGAACAGAAGAAGGAAATGAAAGAACAATGGCCAAAACTCTTTCTGATCAAAAATGGTCTCCTACTTTTTGGGGATGGAAAATAAAATTGTGGTGAAAAAATAGAACCCTAGGTTTCATTTAATTAACCCTTAATTAATGTTTTTTAAGTATATAAATATTTTGGTTATGTTTGGGAGGGTTTTGGAAAAATTTTGAAATTTTTTTGGGTCTTTTCTATAGGTTCATGGTTGGTTCAATGTTTTTGGAAACCATGACACTCTTATAGGAAACCATGCATAATGATATAGGGGCTAAGGGGAAGGTGAATGGGCAGGTTCATGGTTTCTCCGAACCGTGAAGCTGCCAAGAAGAAACCGTCCAATGTGGGATAGTGGGATTTTTCACAGTTGGTGAATGGGTTTCTAACCATGTATGCCAACCATGAATGGATCCTCCTTGAGGTAGTGGTTGGTGCACAGTTAGCACAAAAGTTTCCTAATCTCATGACTTATCATGCAGGGTTAAGAAATAGGTTCTTAAAAAAGTGTATCTAGGTCAGGATTATGTTTTAACCCCTCTTTATTCTTTCATTTTGGCCCTAACTTAATATTTATTCCTCTCAAACGTTGTAGATGCATCCCTCGTCAAATCAGAGGCAATCTAGAGTCTTTTCTTGGTGTGTTTTAGCCCAATCCCTACAGAGAGACTTCATTTATAGTGTCTTTTCTTAGATATACTCCTATTCCTCTCTCAATTTTATAGATCTAGTTTTGTTGTGGATGTATCTAGGGTTTTTTATTCAAAAAATGATTAGATTTATCCTTATTAATGTTAGGGAAATATATCTATGAATGGTTTTAGTAGTTTCAACCCGGTTTCATTGGTATTTTAGTGTCTTTCGTTATTTTCACCATAAATCTCATGGTAAGTGGCTTCACTCTCCACTCCTCTTACTTGAACCTAAATTTTTTATTTCAAATTTTTTGTTTTGATTGAAAATTATCTTGAAATTGGTGTAAAAATCATGGTAGAAACCCTCTTTTTTGATGGTTTGAGTATTTTATAAATTTTTGGAGAAATTTTGGAATTATGGAAAGTGTTTTTACAATGTTATTTGTTTTCATGATTTTAAAATGTTAATTTTAAAATGTGGCTTTGCTGGATTTTTGGTTAATGATTTAATGGGGATGTTTTCAATAAAGGATAGTTTTGTTGAATTGTATTGAATTATTTTTTCAAATGGTTTTCAATTAAAGGATGGTTTTATTGAAATAGTTTTTTGGAAAAGTGTTTTCAATAAAATTATAGTTTTATTAAAATGGTTTGTTGTTATGGTACTCAAAAAATGTACAGTTTCCAGAAATTATTGAATTAGTTTAGCAAGATGGATTATAATGTGTTGGCTTAAATGGTTAAGCATGTGGGTAATGGTATGGATAATGGTCATGAAGGTAACACAATAAAAGGTATCGGTATAGAGATGAAAGTCCCTCTATCAATAATAACACCAAGATTGTTTGTGGGTGTGTGTGGATGTGTGTGTCTATGTGATATGGAATGGTTGAGGCTAATTAAATTAATAAAATTTATAGAATGACATGTTTGGTTACATTCCTTGGAAATTATTTTATTTTGGAAAACTTATTTGGTATGGATTTATTTGTCTTTGTGTTAAATTTTTGAACTATTTCAATTGGTATTTGTATAAATTGTTTTATTTAAGTGTGATGAATTGTTCAATCCTAATGGAATGAGTATGGAAGTCATTTGGGGAAATCCTATTGAGTTTCATTACTCACCTCTACTTTTTCACTTTGATGCTTTTGTAGATATCATTCATCATGAAATAAGAAAAGGTAATATATCACACCTCTTTTATGGTGCATCATGATACTTGGGATATTTTGTAGAGTAAAATATTGGATCATATTGGGATCTTTGGATTTTTTTTGGAGTCTGGGTATTGTTCGATTTTTATTCTTCTATGTATTTAGGTGTTTTGAAATCTTCCAATGTGGTACCTTATTTTAGTTTTTTTTTTGAAATAAATTGTATTTAATTGAGTTGTTTTAAATTGTTAGCATTACTCATGTAGTGGTTATTTGGTTATGGTATATTTGGTTTTTTTTCTATTTATTAAAGGGAAAATCATCCCCCACTTGTTAATGATTCCCTTGGAAATTATTGCCAGCCTTTAACATCTTTTGGATGTCTCCTAAGGCCAATTATTTTCCTCCCATACTCTCAAGCCAATGAAAATGGGTGGGATGTTACATGACTCTTTAACCCCACTACGATTGGACACCTCCACAGTCACGCTTGGGATGAGGTCCATGAAGATGATGGGAATCCTAAGGTCTTCATATACCTACAAAGTCTCCTCTTGAGAGATCATAAGCTAACAATCCCTAATGATGATACTTCCATGTTGGTGGTTGTGGTTGAGGATGATGTTAAAACTGATCACTTACATTCTTATGAGCTCTAGGGACTATTATACACTGATTCTATTTATGAAAATATCACCCCATATACAAAGCACGATATCTTAATTTCCTCCACACCGCTAATAAAATCATGGAAATCACTAGACCAAAAATAAAGAAAAGTTACTTAATGAGGTTGAATCCTAGATAGGAAAATTCTCAAAGGCCCTAGTGTCTAAGACCTTCAATTAAATACACTACTTTGTGATGAACCATTCTAATCCCCTCTCATTGTAACTCTCCTCATGAGTGAATACAATTTGTCAAATATACATTATTTTAAACCTCTAAATACATCATAATGGTAAAAGAGTAACTATATATCGGATAGAAGTGTGGAATACCTCCTCATGATACCACACAACAAAATTCTTATCATGATAAATATCGGGAAGAAACACAAAATCTTCTTAAACAGGATCTGACGATCTTTCACAGAAATATTCCTCTACTAAAGTGATAACATATCATACCACTTTAATATCATCATGGTAAATGATATGAAATCTACCTAGAATTAATTCAGGAATTCATTCCAAGAAACATCTTCCTCCTTTTAATCACTATTTTAAAATTTGCAACATTAACATGTTTCACCCCTTATCTGACTAACTATTAGTGGGACCAAGTACTTTAGTAGGAATCATATTAGAATAAAGGTGATATTGATCTCCACAAAAAAATATTATCCAAATCACATATTCTACCCTCGTTATTTTTTTAATACCTCCTATAAAGACAAAATTACTTCCACTATACCTGATCATCATCCTCAACAATATTATCTCTCTGGTGGTCAACCATGTCAACCTGCAGAACCACACTAACCTGAACCACATGCGGATGATTTCTAGGATACATAACTAAAAATAAAAATAAGTATTTTTATAATTTGGGTAGTACTGTATTATATTATGATTCATTAACTCATTTTAACATCATAGAACCACCCAATTAAAACAAGCACACAAATAGCCATGATGCACGACCCACTCATATATCTCTACCCTTTAAGTGGTTCCACATAACAAAATTATTCATTAAGATTAGTGTTTTTAATCTGATTGTAGGGGCCCAAAAATCCCATTTCCTAAAAGTTATTACCTAGCCTATATCACACACCAAGATCACCTAACATAGTTTCCCTATATACCCAGGAATTACTAATTATTCCTAACACAAATTTCATTCAAATTCTTAAAAAAACGGTTATATCACTATGTCATGACCCCCTCATTTCTACGGTACCCCTCCTAGCTCGACAGTGGTGTAAGAATGTTAATGAACCTTGGTACCTTTATCCTGTATTCCCTGGGTTGGTGACTCACATTGAGGGTATAAAATCTCACATATGGGAGGAATTACAATCTATCTAGTATATGATCAGGAGATATGATAAATCAACTATAAAGAAACTCCATGACATAATATAAATAATGGGACCAAAAATACATAGAAAATCAAGAAAAATGTAAGAAAATACATAGAGTCTCTAAATAAATACTAATTGAAACCATCCTATGCCAGTGACCCAATAAAAGCTCCAAACCCAAAGCAAGTAATTTCCATCTCAGTCCCCAAAGTCCTCGTGTGTACCTAAAAATTGTTTTTATATATGTGGAGTGAGAATAAAATTAATACTCAATTATATCATTCATATTGTATAACATTCACTTGTGATGAGAGAATGCTAATTAACCTATGAGAAAACTTAAGAAGAAACGTCATCTAATTAGGTAAACTAACTAATATCGTCCTCATAAAGGAAATCATACTGAATAAAAATTCCATTTTTTGTAACATAATATGATAAATATTGATTATAAAAGTACCCCACACTACATTACATATAATTTTATGCCCTCACTCCTCAATTATGTCTTGGGGATCCCATATCTTCCATAGAATCATATCCAGAGATACTGGGTAATCAAATTATTCTAAGAATCATGCATGAAACTGGCTGCTAGATCCTACCCAAAGACACATGGTCCACCACATCGCATCTCACTCGAAGAAACTTGGGCCATCACATCACATATAAACCACATCATTATATAAAAATCAATAGTATATCATGACATGAAAGATATCAACCTAATTCATCCCTCCTACCATGAATGTCACACACTATGAACCACTTAATAACTTAATACAACATCACTAGTAGTGCAGTTTTTGAATTATATCCATAAAATCCCATGCATATCATACATTACTAGAAGATAAAGAAAAGAATAGGTGGAATCCATACATCCATAATCACAATTTGGATGTTTGGAAAACCACTCCCCCCCAACATTTGAGTGTCATCACATGGGGATTATCATGGGTGGAGTACATATAAAAATCACAATGAAAATACAATAAATAATAGTCTTATATACAAAATCCAAACCTATATTTAACTAAAATACTATCACCACAACTCATGAAATCGCCACAAATCAACACAACCACAAAAGTTTCACTTCCACTACTTTTCTATATTACCACCTGAGAAAACCACATGTCACATTTTTCCTTTTCTATTGATGTTATTCCATTACTGGACTTTCTAAATTAACAACCATTTTCATTATTAAGCCCATTAATTTTTAAATTTAAAAAACTATTATAATATAACTTATAATTTAATTTAAATAGTTCACTACCCTTTCCAGACATTTCTATTTCAGTTTCATTGTTTTGTTTTTTTCATCACTATCAGGAAACTAACTCAACATTTCACAGACATAAAAAAACCATCCATTTCACATCAACAAGTCCCTAATTGATCACCACATATCTCCCCAGAATCCACATCTCATTAAAAATACCATATATCATCACCACTTCCACATGAAAACCACTACACATCATCCCACATCACATCACATTCCAACAAACCATTTCATAACTACCCATCATGTGCCATATCTTAGTCGGTCACCGCCATTTCTGCACAACATCCAACACCACACAAGGTAACACATCAAGAATAACATGCCATGAAACACATATTTCAAAATCCAAGTTTATAGGATTTTATTAATTTATGTTTAATGGAATTCACAAAATAATCCATTATTTTGCATTGGAATCATTTTCTTTATACAGATATTACTTATTTGACCTATCATTCAAAGTGATATGAAAAAATAACACACATGTTTCCATAATAATATAAAATATAATACAATTAATTATCTCAATAACCATTATTTTTACCCTAGGAATCAAGCATTTTAAACTCATTTTCATTAACATCAAATCAGTAAAACATGTGATATCACACCTTCCCCTTCAAAATAAATTAAATTGATTTTTATTATCTTCATTAATCTGTTGAATACCATCTTCCCAATAGATAATAACATTATAATACCCCCACATGAACAACTGAAGGAAGAAAGATGAAGGATCCCCTACCTCAAAGAATCTTTCTGAAACACTATGCATAATGGGGAAAAGGATAAACAACTTGATGAACATGACCACAAAAGGAAAATCATAATCATCCTAAAACATTACTAGAGGTTATCAAAACACACCCCAAACCTAAAAAATATGACTATTTTGATTGTATGAGTTATGAAAAAGAATGAAGAAAAGCGTTCAAAGTGGATAATCCACCGTCGATTTCCAAAAATTATTCCTTTAGAAGCTAAGGTTCAAAGAGAGATAAATTTGGATGAAGGATATAACAAGATCAAATTGGGTTTTCCTATGTTTTAAGGGGACCAAGAGTGGAATGAATGAATTTTGGTGTGGAAAAATATTTATAAACATGCATACCCTCTAAATTTTTAAACCATGAAACACATATTTATGTCATGAATATACTTGAGGTCCACCAATTCAGGTCATGAACATAATATATGCCTAAATTTATCAAACCCCAAACCTCATGACCTTCTTTGTAATTTCAAAGTTCATTTTCATTTCATGATTTCATTGAGAACAAAACATTCACACAAAAAATAAATAATTGAATATCCATCTAATTATCCATAAAAAATACATATCACATCGTGAATACATGTTCATATCATAAACCGCCTATAAAAATGTTATTTCAACTCCAAACTATACTGAACACTCCATGAGACTTATCTAAATGCCTTCATGTCCCAAACAAATAATGAAATGAACCAAATAAGAACATAACATTACAACCAGTGCTATAAAATAGACACAAAAGAATATAACATATATCACGAGCTCTTATTATAGAAGGATGAGATGTTTTCAAAATGATTGTCTTATAAACAAATTATACTAAATAATAGAAGATACAAAAGATGTAGTTGAGTGAATCCAATATTACTAGAATTATTTTGATGGTCACTATTTAGATTGTGGAGGATTTGGAAACATGTATAGGTATTGATTATAAAAATGTAGATTAATATTCCTTTGGAGTCCCAATATAGTTAGATGAAATAGATAAAATAATCATACTGTGGATTGAAAATACATAATCTATTCATAGATTTATCGGATCGAGTAATTATATCATAATCTAAGGAACATCAATAAACCAAACTTACATCAGGTATTAATACAAGTACATTGATAAAAGATAAAATATATGAGAAGAAATAAGTAACATAGATATACCTAGAAGATTTATATTTCGGTGACTTAATGACTTTAAAAGAATATTTAACTCTTATATGATGGGAAATAATGGTCTTATCAAAAATATTTTGTAAAATAATGAAGGTAACATCATATTTGGAAATTATGAAGTCCTAATAATTATTGTATCTAGGAAAGATAAATCTAGGGACAGAGATATGAGGTGTGTATGATACAAATCAAAACCCAGTAGCCAGGAAATGGTGAAATCTTTATTAAATTTTGATAGGATGAAAGTAATCATATCCAAAAGGATCAAATAATTTATTATAATTGGTAAAATATAGGCATACTATAGTCTTTAATTACATTTGAACACACAAATTACAACATAATTTTTCAATGGATATAATCATTATTCTCTCTATCATATACATAAATATCATTCTTACTACACTTCATGGATTTTGGGGAAAAGAATTAAAATAAGGGTGTGATAAAATTCTCAGTACGGGTAGTGTACAACAAATGCTATCAAGAATTAATAAGCATAACCATCATGGAAATGTAAATAATTGATCACACATTCCATTTAATTAATACATGTACTATTATAAATAGATCATTCAAAACAAATATGGAAAGGTAAATAATGATTATGCATGTTATTTAATAAATCACTTGACTATCAAGAATTGATAATAAAAAAATCGATATTGAATGGTAACTAACTAAACACACATTCCATTTAAATAACTTGACTATTAAGAAAATATAAGGTAGAATAAATATGGAATATTATATAACTGAATACAGATTCCATTTAAATAAAATTAATATCCTGAATAGATAATTCATAATCAATATGGAATGGTGAATAATAAAAAATGCATTCCATTTATTAAATAATAAAGAATAAAATGAATCCATACATAATATAATTGAGAAAATTTCATGGATAATAACAATTTAATTCATAGTGAAGGGAATTCTAAATTACTGGGGGTCATGATCTCAGGTATTGTGATACCTAGACTATTAATTCCATTCAAAATACACTTTAAAACTATGGGTGAATACCCAATTATTGATATCTTACTGACTCTTCTCATGAGAGTATCGATGCATGGAAGGAAAATATAATTACAGGCCTCACTTATCACTTCATATCCTAATAATTCCTCATATATTGAATAATCAAATTAACTCATGAACAGTGCTTATTGTCATCAAAGATCTATTTTGAGTTAAGAATATGGATTTATTAACATTTCCTCATACATAAATAAAGAGATTTCAATTTAGAACACCGTATGTAAAAATGATATACAGTTTAATAAATAATCATGTATACGATAAATAATATGGATATTAAGGTGAAATTTTAGTCCAAATGATCACAATAATGTAAATATTTAAAGAGAATATATATGAATTAAATAACGAATCATGAAATTTAATGTCCATACACTCCTTGGTCAAACGATTCATAAGAATACATATAATTAATAATAATTGTAACAATAATACATATTATAAATGGATTATAAGTAAAATAAAGGGTTTTTGTCATTGGAAAATATAAATACCATAAACATATAATTAAAATATTATTGAGGAAAATACCCTATTAATCCGGAAAAAAACCTTTTTAAACTAATGTTCTAAAAAACATGTCATAAATAATTTTCATTAAAAATAACTTTTGAATCTAAAAAAAGAATCATTAAAACATTTATTGCTCATGTTAACTAAGAATTTTTTTCCTAATTTAGAATTTAAAACAAATTTTCTTTTCAAATTTTTCGTAAAATCCAAACCTGACATATCTTTCAAATTCCATGATGATTCCTTCTAATATATTTTTTAAAAATATGAAATTGTTAAAAATTTACATAATAAATCAATAGTAAATGTTAAAATTGTTTATAATAATAATTTTAGGAAACATGTATCTTAATGAAAAAATAATTTTAACCAAAGATTAAATGAGTTCGTATTTTATAAATAATATCTCATCCATTTAAAGTACCAAGGAGTGAAAAATCGTACTATTACTTGAAAACATCAGTAATAAAAAATTAAAATAAAATCAAAGATCTTTATTAGAAAATGATAAAAATAATTTCTTCAATGGAAATTCATGAATAAACAATCCTAATTATAATTAATACCACGAGATGAACCCTTACAATTCTAGTGGGGGTTTCACCGGGGAAAAGTCACGATGTTATCTCCCTCTTCATGGTGGAAAAATCCACTGCACTAGTCCCTTCCCCACTGGTGGGGGAGGGACCTCGACATCTAGAAAGGGAGAGGGATCTTATTTCTTCCCCTTTTTTAACCTTTATCTACATCCACCTTTTCCTCAAGCTTCATTATACCCAAAAGTACTGTATTTGTTCAATGGATTCCATAACCTCCCGATATTGATTGGGGAGTTTATTAAAACCATGGTGCTCCTGAAGCTTAATCTAATTGTGTGGTATAAGAATCATCACCCATTGGATAAATTGTTTGAAGGGTATGTCTTTAGATCTTGGTATTGGTAGGAGAGGGCTACAACCGGTTTGATCGACAGCAAACACATTATGATATGTTTTTCATTGAAATATGATTTAATCAGATCCTAATCAAGCATCCCCCGTAGTATTAACAGATCTCAGTTCTATTTGTTTTGAAGGTCATAAATTTCCCCAGAAACAACATCCTCTTAAAATGGTGATTTGGGTGAGTTACCCTAATTTACCTTTACAATTTCAAAATACCTCAGTTATTAATATTCTAGGATACCTAGTTGGAAGATATACATGCTCACATAGTTTCACTGATTCTATCTATCATCCTGTTAATCCACATTTTTTTAGAAATGGATGTTTCCAAAGTGTTGTTTGATCATGTTTGGATTATAGTATGTGATGAGTATTAGTGTAAACAATGTGTGGTTTATGAATCACGGTTTCCTTCTATTCCTTCTGTAAGCGTTTGGGAAACTCAAAGGCTAACTATCGATGGGGGTCTTTATATCCCGCAATGTAAATGGGTGAGGGGAGTGGAAAGGGACTACTTGCAACGGATGTGAATTATGGATCACATGATGTGAATCAACCATTTTATGATATATCTAGTAGATTTAGTTAAGATAGAGTTCCTGCTACTCTGGGGAAAGAGAGCTATATTATGGAAGATGAGTTTCCTACCAATTATGCTGAGGTGGTATGTTCAGGGACTGGTAATAGTGCTTGACTTTAACTGGAGAAACCAAGATTGGGTGTCTATATCACTTCGGGTGTTTCAGGCCCTCTTCTTTAGGGTCCCAAAGGTGAGAGTGGGCATATTTCTGATGTACAGGGAAAAATGGTGGAAGAGGGAGGTCCCAAGACTCTCATGTATGGTTAAAATGCTATGATGATGAGTTTACATAATGGTGTCAATGTTAGTGAACTGAATGAGGCTAAAAAGAACCTAAATAAAGTACTCCTATAGACTGAAATAGTCAGAAACATGCAATAGGGAGCGAGACTGTGGCCAGGAAGAGTCCTAGGGAGGTGAAAGACTTTGTACTGGTCAACCACTTTGGGATTCTATCCCATGATGATCCGTTATAGATTATTGGGAAGGACGCAGTCAGAACATATAGGAGTGAGCAGAAGGTCCCTGAGAATGGGTATAGTGATGAATATTCTGGCCACTTTTCAAGAGATACATAGGATGAGGGTCAAAGGTATCCAAGTTTGAGGGTAACTAATACTAGGAGGGAACCCACAAAGAAAGGAAGTATTAATCATATTTACCTCCTGACAAAGAGGATGAAATAATTATGGAAAGTGCTCTAAGGGTGAATACTAATGAGGACAAGGGCACATGGATAGATAAGAAGGAAATGATTCTATTAAGGGGATTCAACAAGGGGAAGATTTTTATGGATGATTACATCCATTCCTATGACAAGCTAGCTTTAAGATTTGAAGATCTTCTTATGGAGGAACTTGATAATTAGGTAAACACTATCTCTTGGAAACTATTTAGGGAGGTTAAAACCAGTAAGTTGAAATTTTACATTAATGGTTTAGTTATTTAATTTTTTTCTTGAACTATGGTTTCTCACTTTTTTCCATAAAAGTGTTTGATAATAAACAATTATGTGTTAGTGAGTGGATAAAAACCCTTAAAAATATCATAATGATGATGTGAAAATTAACTAATAAATTAATTATGTGTATAAAATTTATATCCATATAAAATAATTTTAAATAAAACATAATATAAAATAAGTTCATTACACATATTATGTAATGACCTTAAAGTTCTAAATATTTTGTTTTTGAATGTATGGAATTATTACGAGACTGGAAAAATTGACGGCACATGATTCCAAGTCCCGGAGTGTCCGAAACAAAGTTTTGACCTTTTTTATGGTACATTCATTAAACGTGTGAGCGAGATTTTATATATTTTTAATTGGTTCTCAGATTAAAAATATGAGGGAACCGTTGAATTCACAGTACCAAGATTCACTTAGGTGAAGCTTAACTTCAACTAACAAGGGTCAGACAGAAAAGATAATTTTTGTACTTCTCTGAAAAAAAAACAAACAAAAAACTCTTTGAGTTATTTTATTTTTTACAAACATTGAGTGATAGTTGGTAGGACCACCGTGGAATGAAGATACTTAAATGAGAATAATATAATGACCAATTACCTATTTTGTGTAACTGCATTATTCTAGGGATTAATTGGCATATTAATTAAGGTTCATTAATGAACCACATTAATGAACACAATGTAGATCTTTCTTTTTATTTAATAAAACAGTTGGAGAATGCATTGAAAAAAACACATGAGTTATCTCTGACAAAATTTTGATGACATCATCCTCCAATGAAGAACGGAGATCAATCGACGACCATTGGAGAACTCAAACCGGACATCGGTGACGAACGTCGAACAACTTCGAATATGGATTCCTTCCTTCGTCTGCAATAGTTTCCACTAAATCCAGGTAGGGTAGAAAAGGTGTGGGATCAGACACAGCTGACCCCATGATTTATTAAAGAACATGAAAAGTAAAGTACAATGCATTACAAATGAGGCTTGTATATCCTAGTGTGGGTCTTCCCCTTCATGTCTGAGTCAACTGAAGACAAACAGAAGTCTTGAGTCTTGAAAGACCATACTGAAGTCCCTTTGTCAATCGATCTCTTGGAAAGAGAATCTGCAACCCAGTTTGCCTCCCTATAGGCATGTGAGATGCCTATGGTTAGAGCCTTGGCAGCATCGAGGCACTCGATCCAGTGTTGGAGAAGTTTCCATAGTACAAGTCGTGACTGATTCCTTAAGGCCGCCACCACCAATGATGAATCAGATTCAATCTAGAGCTTATTCCATCTAAAATGGGTTGCATATTGAATCACCTTTATGATGGCCCAATGTTCTGCCTCATACGCGGTACCGCTCCCAAGTAAGTGGTAAATTCATCCTTTGACAAAGCCCTGAGATGTACGAAAAACCCCACCACATCCTGAGGGACCTGGTGTAACACCCCAAGTTTCCTCAGTATGTTTCCTTTCGAATAATGCAATGGCGTGCATTGTACACAACTTTGAGATTTTAACACACCATAACCAATCAAACTAGTCGTTATGAATAGTAATACCTACTTTTTGAAATTTTATAAATTATATCTCTCAAAATGGACTTCATTTTTTGATTCGTAATATCGAAATTAGCCTAGGGTGAAATTTTGGTACTTTTTGGATAACTTTCATATTTTGATGAATAGTGAAAATTACTAAATTTTAATTAAAAACAACTTTTTTAATCAAAATAATTATTAGTGATAAATTGTGAATTTGAGTTGTTTTAAAGTATATTTAGAATATATTTTTACCATTTAATATAATTTTGGTCATTGGACATAATTTTACAATTAAACCGAACATAAACAAGTGTCAATCTTTTGATAGTTATTATCTCTTAAAAACACGCTTTTTGTTTTGACAGCGGGAATTAATTTTAAATTAATTTCTGCCACTTCTGTGTCTTGAATTTAGAAAAATGGATTCCATATTTGGAATCAGGATGTTCAAATTGTGTAAATAGGTAACTTTTATTTTTGGACATTTTGAATAATTACTGCGGTAAATATTTTATTTACCATGGTTAAGGGTAAATCCGGTAAATAAGGGTTAAAAAATAATATTATAATAATACTAAATTACCCTAAAACGTGTCTTAACCCTATTTGTTGATACATGGTCGACCATGGGCATCTTTGGGTCTATTTTGGGACCCCATGGATCCACTTGTAAGTGATAATGACACTTTATTTTAATTAAGTTAAAATAAGTACAAAAATGACACAAGCATATATCTTTTAACAAAACAATTGTTACAGAGGGTTATATATGTTGGATTTTAGATTATAAATATTCCTTAGAAAGATAAAACTATTTACTACATAATTATATTTTATTTATAATTTTTAGACAGTAAATAATTTAATTTATTTATGACACAATGATGATGCAGTAATTACTATAATAGTGAAAAATAAAAATAATTGATATTAAAAATACCCAAATAAATATAATATTAAACTTTTAATGAATTAAAATAATTTTATAGGATAATATTATATATTATTATTTATTTAATTGACTTTTTCCGAAGTAATCAATCTGTTATGAGTTTCACAAAAATCAACTATTGAATAGTGTCAAAATTGACATAAAAGAGTTTTTAAAACAAATATTATATTATTAATTGATATTAAATTCCTAAAAATCTAAGGTTCGGCCAAGAGACTTATGTCATGATAGGTGTATCATTAATGGACAACTTGGGGGTCGATTGTATGTATATGGTAAGTTTATTAACCATATAATATAAAAATACAAAGAGACATTGTAAAAGTGAAACTAATTAACTTAGAGTTAATACTTAAAGATAAGATTAATATAAGTACTCAAACCTGTCTAAATTCTATTGGTTGAGTTGTTTTCGACCCATCCCCACCTTAACCTTTGAATAGTCAACTTTTGAGCCATTGGAAACCGAATATGAATTTATTATAAACTAATATCTCTAGCTTTTCCAAAGGTGCCCCTCACCCCTCTTATAAAAGGGCACTCCTCCTTCTCATTTCTTCACACCTTCAAAGCCCTTTGGTTCGGCCAAACCCTGACCAAATACTATATCAACTTCCCTCACTACAACCTAGAGGCATTAGTTTGATCAGAAAGCCAACCTAAGTAGCCCTTTTGATCAAATCAAAAGGAAGAACCCGAAGAAGAGGTAACGTTTTCACCACCCCTTTTGAAGTTCCTTTCTTCTTCCACTTCCTCTTTCTTTGTTATTTCCATTATAAAATAATAACTCCAGTATCATATATATACTGTGATGTTATTATAAATATGGTACAACCATATTCAGTATTCTATCCATCCTTTGAATAACATGTCACCATACGTGCGTACGTACGGCTTACCGTCTCCACGTCGTGGTGTAATTGTTATTCAATATATTATTATTTGGATGGGTATAATAATGATGTGTAACTCATGTAAATAATAAATATAACCTGATAATGATTCTGTATATATGATATAAAATCCAATTATATATTATTTTAATATCAAAAGAATGATATTGTCGCTCGTGCGTATGTACGGACTACCGTCTCCACGAACGCGATGAGATTCATTGTCCATCATATCCATTCAAGTATAATTATCATTTGATGATTTAAAAATAGTATATAAGGACTTGATATCATTCTGGATATGAATAATATACATCCCATTAATAACGAATATGGCTCACATAACAAAGAATATAAAGTAAAATGAACCCGTTAACACCCGAAATGACGATAATTCTAAGATATTATTAACAAATCAATGTTAAAAGATCATATATGATATCATATTAAAGTAAATGATTCTTGTATAATTCAATAACAATTATTTCACCATTATACAGGAGGTAAACCTACCATCGACCAAGGAAAAAGTACAAAGTAAGGGATTTTCTTATCTCACTTTCAATTCCGTGAGATTTCCATTATTCGCCACTAAATTATTGAAAGTGGTGTATTGTGTACGGCCATTTGATATATATTATCATGATTCTCTTTATATTCATGTTATTCTGTAAATAATTTGGTGGTTATTAACTTTTGGCCATACGACTCAGTTGATTAACGTGGTAAGGGGTTTCTTAACTCACTCTTAATTTCGTGAGAATTCCATTGTTCACCACTTAATTATTGCATGTGGTGTATGTGTACTGCCCATGATTGTATTCATTGTGTAATATAATTTATTTTATGGGTATTTACATCATCATGGTATGATCTTTCTTTCATGGGTTTTTGTTTCATAAGTTACCTAATCGATAAGGGAATTTGAGATTTCAATTTCCACTCTTTTGGCTTTACGCATATTTCATTGATTATACTACCCCAAGATTATGTGTGGAATCACTATTCATTTGATTATGTCATAATTTCCACTCCCCTTCCTGTGGATATACTTTTGATACACATAATCACTCCATTGAAAATTCTCAAGTCATTGATATGAATTTGATAAGAGTAATTTTAACTCTTTCACCATTTGTTGAGTTAAACATCCAATTCGTTGGTGTTGTTTTTACAAGAATATGTGTGAATATCCTTTAATTGTTTTACACTGAATATCCAATCATATTTAGTGTATTTATATTTTTCACACATAATTATGTTGTTGATTTATCCTTAACCTAAGGATATGGCCTTTATGAGAGATTTCATCTCAACTTACATTCTATTGAGACTTCTTTGTTGATATACACCAAATCACTTTTATGTGGTGTATATAATGTACTTTGACATAGTATATCATGAATTCCCTTTATTCTCATGATATTACAAAGTTTTTATTACCTCAATTATTTGTATTCAAGTGTCTATCTTTTGGTTAGAATCTCTAACTAAAATACCATTTTTTAAATGTTTTAAAGACTTATTCATCTAAATCTTTCTCATTAATGTCCATGTTTTAAAAATGGTTTTAAGAATTTATTTATGTGGACATTAAAGTTTAGAAATTAAAACTCCTTTTAAAAAGTTTCAAAGTGGTATGGGACACTTTGATTCAAAAATCTATTTTTAAATGGCTTCTTGACAAATAGTGTGACTTTTAAATGTTTTCAAGAAAAGGGGGATATTTCTCTCAAATAGTTTTGATGATTATTTTCATCTATGTCAACATCCTTCATTATTCATGATTGAGGTTAATGTGATACAATACAATCATCCATATTGTATCAAATGAGTTATATTTGACTGTGGATGTTCTATTTTTATACCATTCATGGTTTGTGGTTAAAGTATTGACATTTTGTATGCTAGTTTTAATACGAATGTTTATTTTATGCTTAAACCTATTCATATGAGGAATGCATTGGACTTAATAAGTGACGGGTGGAGCCCGCTATAGCTGCTCGATGCATCGGTAGGTCTCATGAGACAAACTAGTGTCTTGGCACAAGGCCTTGACAAAATCTTATTTGTAGTCTTGGCACGAGGCCTTGGCTAAGTGGTTATGATAGTCTGGCATTATGCATTCCAACATTATGAAAGTGGATATTGATATTGCATGTGATCATTAGACTAGTAGAATATCCATGTGAGTAAGTAAATGGCATTATTTCATTTTACCTTTGCCATATTATGCTGAAGTTCAAGTTTAAAAGGCTTTTGTTTTAGTTATAAATAGCCTTAAGTGTTTATGCTTATTTATGAAAGCTTCTGCTATAATGTTATCCTTACTGAGCATCTGAGCTCACCTCATTCAATGTTTTATTTTTCCCCGGATTATGAAGAAGTAATTTATGAATGACCTGCAGGGATAGTATGAGGGGATATGAAGAAAAGATGTTTTTTTATGATGTAATGTAAAAAAATATGGATGTATCTAGTTATTCCAAGGCTACTAAACTAATCGGTCTTTCGAGACTTGATCTTTCTCGTGATCATGCCAATGTTGTGTAATAATGCACCGACTCTAGGTAACTGGGGTCGGGGTGTTACAGTTGGTATCAGAGGAAGTTTAGTACAAACCTTGGAAGCTAGATTTAGATAAACTCTGATTAGAGCACGTAGACCTAAGATGAACTTTGAGGATTAGTATAAAAGAACTTCCGAGAATTTTGGTATTGTAGAGATTTTGTGAGTTTTCCGAGAAATACATCCCTGTCTGGATACGAGCAGGTAGAGGTGGCTCTGGCACAGATGTACCTAGGGGTAAAACCCGAAAACACCGCTTTGAGCTAGACTCGAACGGGAACTGGGGCACGACAACGGGCCTTGCTGCACTCTTGGTTACGACACTCCTGGGGGATATGCTTAGGATAATTTACATTTTCTTTACAAACCGATTTAAGTAATATATACATAAGATGAGAGTAAATGACCTTGGTTAATCCTAATATGTTTCAAATTGAGAATATGGTGACATTTTAATCTCTAAATGATTTTATGACTACTATTACTCACACAATGCTTTCTGGTTTTAGTCAATGGCTGGATTCCAAGGAAGTAATTGTGACTTTGAGAATGATGTACAAGGTGGGAATGGTGGTGGAAATGAGCAAAAAAATAGAATGTTGATAGGCGTAAAAGATATCGTCTTTATGCCAAATCAGTTTTCCAAAAATATGATCAACAACATATATATTAACCAACTCCCAGACTCAACAAGGAAGAGAAAGGTGATAAATGATAAGATCTCCAGCAATGGAGACCATGGAGAAAATAAACCTCAATTTTCATCATGCAGGAAATGTGGAAAGAGACACCCAGGAAAGTGTCTCAATGGGACAACGAAATGTTTTACGTGCGGGAAGGAAGGACATAAAGTGAAGAATTGCCGAAGAAAAATGAAGAGTACTATGGAAGAAGATAAAAATGGTCCCAAGAGTCCATTTACAGTCATTTGCCGTAAATTTAGGGGACCTGGCCATTACCCAAGTGAATGTCCTATTCTATAGGATATTTTCTTGGTCAAAGAAGAAGATATGTGGAAATAAATGGTTGGAGAAAAACTTAAAAAGTATTAGCACTCCTTGTTGATGGGTACTTTGGAATAATTTTCTCTTGTATTTGTAACCCCGCAGTTTGCCATGTGAGAATGATATTTGAAGAAGAATTGTCTCTTCTCTTGTGGATATAGGTATAAATAACCATTTGGTTTTATATGATCATTGGGGTTTGAGAAAATTATAAGTTATTATAATTTGGGATAAAAATGCAAAGTATGATATAACATTTGTGATTAAATTATGTTATTTTGAGGAATTTATGTCATTTTGGTAATATTATAAAATATAGTTTTTAAAAAAGGACAACATGTAGACCGTGTGACAACCCGTCGCGTTGGACAAAGCTGTGGGAATCGAACCCACAACCAAAGTGCGATTGGGATTTATCGCCTACCACTGGACTACATGAAGTCCCTGGTTAATGTGACTATTTTTTTTGTTAAATGATTTTATTGATCAATAATTAGATGATTTGGGTTCTTATGTCTTATCAAATTAATACCCTTGGTATAGGAAAATGATTTGGTGATTAAGTGATAAATGTTATTTTGGAAGATGTTCGCTTTTTTGGAAACACTATATGCCCAAGGAAAATAGAATACAATGGGGTTTCATTTGTAGAGTAATGGTGTATTTTTATCTACGTTTTTATTGTTGATTTATAGTGATTTGGGTTATTTATGGAAATTATTAACCTATAACAGAGAATATGTGATGATGTTAATTACTTTTAAGTATATGACTTTAAGAGTATTTGATGTCATTTGGAGATACAATGTAACATGGGAGACTACATAATCAAATTCTTCTATGATTTGGGTTTCAATATTAGTTTGGATTATATTAAAGGATTTTAAGGACAATTGGTTATTTAATGGTATCTATTTAACTTTGGGGTATTGTTGGTTTAATTTTAGAAATTAAGATTAGTGCATATTTATCTCAATGAATATCCTTTTGGGGGATCATTAGATCATTCACTAACCATTTTGGTTTTGATTAATCTTCAAAGACAATGTAAATATATGGTTTATCCTGCATGGATCATGTTATTCTATAGAAGTTTATTCTAGCTCTTCCAGTGTGACCAAGTCTTCTTGAATACTCATCGTTTAAAAAAAAATTGAGTTAGTGGTGGAAATTTATTAAAGAATGAAAATTTACTTAAAATGTTAGTATATCTCATAATGTTCTTAGTCAATATCATAAATTAATTCCTCTTCCTTATGTAATGTAACTTTAAAAAAAAATGTTGTCTGTTTACTTTCCTACTAGGAGACTAATGGTCGTTTGTCCAAACACAAGTTTGCGGTTTTCTCATTGTTAAATTTCTCCTGATCATCATTTATATCCCTCTCCATCAGAACTTGACACTTATTTTATCATCCATATCCATGTTTTCTTACATGGAATCCTAGTATGGGTTATCTTGGATTACCCTTATACCTCTCTTTCTTTCTTTTAAAGTGATAGTTTTATTGGCTCTTTTTCCGATGTGGGACTTTCCATTATATTCCCAAGAAAAATTTTAAAAATTGCGAGGATGCAATTTATTGAAGGAGGGGATAATGTAACACCCCAAGTTTCCTCGGTATGTTTCCTTTCGAATAATGCAATGGTGTGCATTGTACACAACTTCGAGATTTTAACACACCATAACCAATCAAACTAGCTGTTATGAATAGTAATACCTACTTTTTGAAATTTTATAAATTCTATCTCTCAAAATGGACTTCATTTTTTTGATTCGTAATATCGAAATTAGCCTAGGGTGAAATTTTGGTACTTTTTGGATAACTTTCATATTTTGATGAATAGTGAAAATTACTAAATTTTAATTAAAAACAGCTTTTTTAATCAAAATAATTAATAGTGATAAATTATGAATTTGAGTTGTTTTAAAGTATATTTAGAATATATTTTTACCATTTAATATAATTTTGGTCATTGGACATAATTTTACAATTAAACCGAACATAAACAAGTGTCAATCTTTTGATAGTTATTATCTCTTAAAAACACGCTTTTTGTTTTGACAGCGGGAATTAATTTTAAATTAATTTCTGCCACTTCTGTGTTTTGAATTTGGAAAAATGGATTCCATATTTGGAATCAGGATTTTCAAATTGTGTAAATAGGTAACTTTTATTTTTAGACATTTTGAATAATTACTGCGGTAAATATTTTATTTACCATGGTTAAAGGTAAATCCGGTAAATAAGGGTTAAAAATAATATTATAATAATACTAAATTACCCTAAAACGTGTCTTAACCCTATTGGTTGATACATGGTCGACCATGGGCATCTTTGGGTCTATTTTGGGACCCCATGGATCCACTTGTAAGTGATAATGACACTTTATTTTAATTAAGTTAAAATAAATACAAAAATGACACAAGCATATATCTTTTAACAAAACAATTGTTACAGAGGGTTATATATGTTGGATTTTAGATTATAAATATTCCTTAGAAAGATAAAAAGATTTCCTACATAATTATATTTTATTTATAATTTTTAGACATTAAATAATTTAATTTATTTATGACACAATGATGATGCAGTAATTACTATAATAGTGAAAAATCAAAATAATTGATATTAAAAATACCCAAATAAATATAATATGAAACTTTTAATGAATTAAAATAATTTTATAGGATAATATGATATATTAGTATTTATTTAATTTACTTTTTTTGAAGTAATAAATCTGTTATGAGTTTCAAAAAAATCAACTATTGAATAATGTCAAAATTGACATAAAAGAGTTTTTTAAAACAATATTATATTATTAATTGATATTAAATTCCTAAAAATCTAAGGTTCGGCCAAGAGACTTATATCATGATATTTGTATCATTAATGGACCACTTGGGGGTCTCTTGTTTGTATATGGTATTTTTATTAACCATATAATATAAAAATACAAAGAGACATTGTAAAAGTGAAACTAATTAACTTAGAGTTAATACTTAAAGATAAAGTTAATATAAGTACCCAAACCTGTCTAAATTCTATTGGTTGAGTTTTTTTCGACCCATCCCCACCTTAACCTTTTAATAGTCAACTTTGGATCCATTGGAAACCGAATATGAATTTATTATAAACTAATTATCTCTAGCTTTTCCAAAGGTTCCCCTCACCCCTCTTATAAAAGGGCACTCCTCCTTCTCATTTCTTCACACCTTCAAAGCCCTTTGGTTCGGCCAAACCCTGCCCAAATACTATCTCAACTTCCCCCACTACAACCTAGAGGCCTTAGTTTGACCATAAAGCCAACCTAAGGAGCCCTTTTGGTCAAATCAAAAGGAAGAACCCGAAGAAGAGGTAATGTTTTCACCACCCCTTTTCAAGTTCCTTTCTTCTTCCACTTCCTATTTCTTTGTTATTTCCATTATAAAATAATAACTCCAGTATCATATATATACTGTGATGTTATTATAAATATGGTACAACCATATTCAGTATTCTATCCATCCTTTGAATAACATGTCACCATACGTGCGTACGTACGGCTTACCGTCTCCACGTCGTGGTGTAATTGTTATTCAATATATTATTATTTGGATGGGTATAATAATGATGTGTAACTCATGTAAATAATAAATATAACTTGATAATGATTCTGTATATATGATATAAAATCCAATTATATATTATTTTAATATCAAAAGAATGATATTGTCGCTCGTGCGTATGTACGGACTACCGTCTCCACGAACGCGATGAGATTCATTGTCCATCATATCCATTCAAGTATAATTATCATTTGATGATTTAAAAATAGTATCTAAAGACTTGATATCATTCTGGATATGAATAATATACATCCCATTAATAACGAATATGGCTCACATAACAAAGAATATAAAGTAAAATGATCCCGTTAACACCCGAAATGACGATAATTCTAAGATATTATTAACAAATCAATGTTAAAAGATCATATATGATATCATATTAAAGTAAATGATTCTTGTATAATTAAATAACAATTATTTCACCATTATACAGGAGTTAAACCTACCATCGACCAAGGAAAAAGTACAAAGTAAGGGATTTTCTTATCTCACTTTCAATTCCGTGAGATTTCCATTGTTCGCCACTAAATTATTGAAAGTGGTGTATTGTGTACGGACATTTGATATATATTGTCATGATTATCTTTATATTCATGTTATTATGTAAAAAATTTGGTGGTTATTAGCTTTTGGCCATACGACTCAGTTGATTAACGTGGTAAGGGGTTTCTTAACTCACTCTTAATTTCGTGAGAATTCCATTGTTCACCACTTAATTATTTCATGTGGTGTATGTGTACTGCCCATGATTGTATTAATTGTGTAATATACTTTATTTTATGGGTATTTACATCATCATGGTATGATCTTTCTTTCATGGGTTTTTGTTTCATAAGTTACCTAATCGATAAGGGAATTTGAGATTTCAATTTCCACTCTTTTGGCTTTACGCATATTTCATTGATTATACTACCCCAAGATTATGTGTGGAATCACTATTCATTTGATTATGTCATAATTTCCACTCCCCTTCCTGTGGATATACTTTTGATACACATAATCACTCCATTGAAAATTCTCAAGTCATTGATATGAATTTGATAAGAGTAATTTTAACTCTTTCACCATTTGTTGAGTTAAACATCCAATTCGTTGGTGTTGTTTTTACAAGAATATGTGTGAATATCCTTTAATTGTTTTACACTGAATATCCAATCATATTTAGTGTATTTATATTTTTCACACATAATTATGTTGTTGATTTATCCTTAACCTAAGGATATGGCCTTTATGAGAGATTTCATCTCAACTTACATTCCATTGAGACTTCTTTGTTGATATACACCAAATCACTTTTATGTGGTGTATATAATGTACTTTGACATAGTATATCAAGAATTACCTTTATTATCATGATATTACAAAGTTTTTATTACCTCAATTATTTGTATTCAAGTGTCTCTCTTTTGGTTAGAATCTCTAACTAAAATACCATTTTTTAAATGTTTTAAAGACTTATTCATCTAAATCTTTCTCATTAATGTCCATGTTTTAAAAATGGTTTTAAGGATTTATTTATATGGACATTAAAGTTTAGAAATTAAAACTCCTTTTAAAAAGTTTCAAAGTGGTATGGGACACTTTGATTCAAAAATCAATTTTTAAATGGCTTCTTGACAAATAGTGTGACTTTTAAATGTTTTCAAGAAAAGGGGGATATTTCTCTCAAATAGTTTTGATGATTATTTTAATCTATGTCAACATCCTTCATTATTCATGATTGAGGTTAATGTGATACAATACAATCTTCCATATTGTATCAAATGAGTTATATTTGACTGTGGATGTTCTATTTTTATACCATTCATGGTTTGTGGTTAAAGTATTGACATTTCGTATGCTAGTTTTAATACAAATGTTTATTTTATGCATAAACATATTCATATGAGGAATGCATTGGACTTAATAAGTGACGGGTGGAGCCCGCTATAGCTCCTCGATGCATCGGTAGGTCTCATGAGACAAACTAGTGTCTTGGCACAAGGCCTTGACAAAATCTTATTTGTAGTCTTGGCACGATGCCTTGGCTAAGTGGTTATGATAGTCTGGCATTATGCATTCCAACATTATGAAAGTGGATATTGATATTGCATGTGATCATTCGACTAGTAGAATATCCATGTGAGTAAGTAAATGGCATTATTTCATTTTACCTTTGCCATTTTATGCTGAAGTTCAAGTTTAAAAGGCTTTTGTTTTAGTTATAAATTGCCTTAAGTGTTTATGCTTATTTATGAAAGCTTCTGCTATAATGTTATCCTTACTGAGCATCTGAGCTCACCCCTTTCAATGTTTTATTTTTCCCAGGATTATGAAGAAGTAATTTATGAATGACCTGCAGGGATAGTATGAGGGGATATGAAGACAAGATGTTTTTTTTTATGATGTAATGTAAAAAATTATGGATGTATCTAGTTATTCCAAGGCTACTAAACTAATCGGTCTTTCGAGACTTGATATTTCTCGTGATCATGCCAATGTTATGTAATAATGCACCGACTCTAGGTAACTGGGTTCGGGGCGTTACACCTGGCGCACCCACGGAAGCACCATCAACATTGACCTTGATAAAGCCCGCTATCGGAGGGATCCACCTAATAAATTTCAGCATCCTCGATTTTCTTCATCTTCCTGGAATTCCAATTCTGTGAAGGACCAGGAAATCACTCATATCATTATTCATCTCCCCATTCTAAATACCTGCCGCTGCATGGATAGACCTATGAATGCTCACCACTCCTTCATGGAAAGAACCTGTTTTATTCCGATGTGCCACCACATTTCTGGAAAACCAAATATAGGAGAGCAGCGCCGCCGCCGCTACTAGGAGAAGATTTTGAAGCTGTGAGCTTAGGCCTACCTTAGCTGTAGCACTGAGAAGATTCACTAGCTCCTGTTTCCTACTCAAATTAAGATGAATTCCTAAGACATCCTTAATATAAATCCATAACTCAGAAGCCATACTGTAGTGTATGAAAATATGGTTACTAGTTTCCTCTTCCCACAAGCAAATGTTACAGCCTGAAACAATCTGCCATCCAGCCATTTGTAGTGCCCCATGTTGGGGCAGTCTCCCTTTCCATATTTTCCATAAGAAAATATGCCTTGATGGAGGGATAAATGGATTTCTAAAATTGGAAATCCATGCTGGAACACAGGAGTTATGTTCACATTATGTGCCGATATAACCCTTTGGTGTCAAGAAGACCACACTGATCAGGTTTCCATACTAAAGAATCAACATTTCAAAATTTATATCTCATTATCTCCATGGCTATCATGCTCAGAAGCATGCCAACCATGTTGTCAAAATTCTGCAAAAACTCATAAATTGGAATTTTATGCATGCTATCCGGCAACTGAAGTATTGTATTTAGCATAGTGTCCAACCAAGTACTGGTCCAGCAGTTCAGGTTAGATTTCTTTGAGACAATCCACCTTGAATTTGAGATAGTATCATTTTATGTTGTCTTGATGGAGGGCCAAACCGAAGAGATAGAATAACCAGTGGATTCATTCATCAGGCTGCAAACAAACCGATCATTGAGGAAATCCAGACCCTCATTTCTAGAATTGATCAGATTCCAGACAAAGTTACCCAAGAGTGACTCATTGAACTTCCTCAAGTCCTTGATACCAAGATCACCCATGTCAACTAGTTTAGTTTACTTTTTCCAAGCCACTGTGACAAGCTTCCTTTCTTTTATGAATCTCGTCCACATAATGTTTCTTATTTTCTCTTGCATTTTCTTAAGTAAGCTAGCCAGCCACTTGTAAATTGAGAAGGCATGCACCAGCATGGGAATTAATATGGAATTGATCAGACAAACCCTTCTTTCTTGTGAAAGAGATTTCCCTTTCCACCGGGCTAGTTGGTTGATGGCTCTTGCTGAAATTGATTCAAAGTGAGAACATATAGGCTTACCCCAAAAGAGAGGAACCCCGAGGTACGTAAATGGAAGGGTACTAATGTTTACACCCATAATATGGGCATATCATATCTACCTAGATTTGGAGATTCTTTTTCCAAAGATGATGAATTATTTACTCTAGCTAATGGATTTCCCTGTTTCCTCCTCATAATGCCAGAAGATCTTCTTGACTGAAATTAGTGTTGTATAGTTTGCCTCCCCAAAAAGAATGATATCATCAGCATAGAGTAGGTGAGATGGTACATCAAGATCCTTACATGATTTAAGAGGTGTGAAGAATCCATAGTTAACCAAGACAATAAGACAACGGCTTAAATAATCCTCAGCAATGGAGAAAAGAAGTCCTGATAGGGGATCCCCCGGCCGGACTCCACGAGATCAGAGAAAAAAACCTTTTGAAGATCCATTTATCATGAAAGACATTCTTACACTCTCTAGGATAGATTTTATAATCTTGATGAAGTTTTCAGAGAAACCATATTTTCTAAGGATATCAAAAATAAAACTCCATCTAATTGTGTCAATAGATTTGGAAATGTCAAGCTTTAGAGCAAATCTGCCATATCTGGTTTTTCTATGCATAGCATTAACTCCCTCCGAGGAAATGTATAAACAGCTTTGAATATTCCTCCCTGCAACAAATCCGAACTGATTTTGAGTAACAATATCATTGAGGATATTTAACAACCTGATAACAATGATTTTGGTGATGACCTTCAAGATAGTATTCCCAAGGGAAACTGGGTGAAAATCCTTGATGTCAATCACATTCTCTAGCTTTGGAAGTAAGGCAATAAAATTGAAATTGGCCCCATATGGTATAGATGTAGTCCTAAAAAAAGTCCTTTATCGCAGAGGATACCTCAACGTTCACAATATCCCAGGAAAACAAAAAGAATTTATTGCTGATAAACTGACGATTGGGTTGATCCACAATTATTTCTTTTCTGCGGGTGGTTGTTACAGGATTTGTTTTGGGGGTTTCCTTCATTCAAATAATGATTGATTGTTTCTCCAAGTTGAAACACTAATGCCGAGGGCATGGTCCAATCTGAACAAGACTCGGACCCCACAGTGTTCTTGTTTTATGTTTCCTTCTTTGTGTGTGACTGGGAAATGTGACAGAAAGATGAATCCAAGGGCTTTGAAGAGAATGCCACACCCCTGGGAGGCTCGTAGGCACAGACGAGAAGGAAAATAGACCACTGGACAACCCTCGGTGGCCCACGGAACCGACCACCAGCATGACACCACCGGCACAGTGGCTCTGGCGACCAGTGGTGGCGGCCGGTCCTAGCCATTCGTGTGGAGACTGTGGTGCCCATAGGCACCATAGCGGGGAGATCCACGACTAGCCAGGCCACGGTGGGTGGAGACATCATGCTGGCGAACTGCGTGAGAGAGGAGTGGCCTGCTTGGGCTACTCGGCAGGACACCAACGGCTGGCTTCAGCCAGCCATTTCGGAAGGAGTGGCAGCACCCCGTTGACTCCACCAGTTGGGAGAAATTAGCTGCATGCAGGCTAGGTTTTCTAGGCGGACCAGACTACTACCATGCCCGATGGGTCCAGCTTCACAAAAACTTGTGTATCTCTCAAATTAAGAATCTGATCAACACGGCATCTACAACGTTGGGACCCTTCAGATGTCAAATTACTTTTAAGATACTAAACTTGGGTTTTGAAAGAATATTAAATATGGCCGAGTTGGATCGGACTTCAATCCAACTGGGCCCTATTTACCTTTTTTCTTATAACTTATAGACTGGGTATCTGAATGATGCACCATCTAACATGTTAGAATCCTTATGATAAGGCGGTCCTTTGGGTTAGTTATTTGTTGGAGTTTTTAGAGGTTGAGGTATGACTGATATCTTGAGGAGCATAACCTATGGAACTCATGCACACTCAATACGAGAATCCAGTGGCTGGCTATCATGAAAATAAAAACCCTCCATTGATTGGCATTAGAGAGACCCTCCATAGATCGGCAGCAATGCATCCCTCCATGGATTAGTAATAGAGAGACCCTCAATGGATTGGCAAGAGAGAAACCTTCCATGGATCGACAGTAGTGTGACCCTCTATGGATCAGTGGTAGAGTGACCCTTTGTGGATTAACAGTACAAAAACCCTTCATGGATCAACATTAGAACATCTAAATAGAATAAAATGATCTAGCTCAGAACTAATCATCTTTATTCTTGTTCTCTAAGTTTTATACCTAGTGTGAGATATATTTTAATTTATTCTTTGAGTTTTAGATCATGCTTTGTGGTTTTTTCTTGTATAATTATGGGAGACCTTCTGGGTTCTCAGGGTCCCTACTGAGTATTGTTATAATCACCCCTGCAAGGGATTCACCCACACCTTTTTGTGTCTTTTACAGATGATAGACAGCTTGACGGAGATTTGGGGAGCCAGGACTAGATGGTTCTTGAAGGTGATTGGTAGACATAGTGAGCGACAGTGACAATAGATGACGAGTTGTACCTACCCTTCAGGTAGGATTCTTGGTGGATTACCTCTAGAGAACATTTTTTAATTTTTGTTGTACTTTATTTTTAGTTGTGTTTTTATACTAGCCCTTTTTACTTTTAGTTCACACTTTTATTATCAGCAGTTCTACTTAGTGGTTTTCTTTTGTTGTGTACCTAGTCTCTATGTGTCTACATGTTTAAAGGCAATTCCTTACCTTTCTGGGAAATGCCTTTCTGGTGCTAATCGCCAACCTCTGGACTATGGATGGTGGTCTTGGGTTAGTCAAGGAACGGTCCCCATGGGATGGGTCATGATACATAATATTATAATATGAAAGAAAACTAATAATTAATGTAACATAATGAAAGTAAATTGAGTTATAAATTTATTTACCATATGGTAAATTTCATGTCAAATAGTCAAGGTTCAAATAATTTAAATTGAATCTTAAATAATAAAAATTATTATGGAATCATGTTATTATAAGTAAAAGGTTCTGTACATACCACTAGAAAATAAATTATGTGCATAACATTGCAATATGGCTGAATGATGGGAAATTGGGCAAAGTCCTTTATCTCACAATTCCTTTTGGATGAACATGGTTTAACCTCTATTATAATGGTTTTAGGCATGGTATTATTTTAGACCGTTATAATAATCATATTTATAATATCACATATGGTACCCTTATAACATATTATCACTTGTTTGTTAATGATCATTCACTATTTTCATTGTTTTGGGTATTAATTGTCTTGTTTTCTATTTTGTGTTCTACCATGAATGTTATATCTCTTGCATATAGGATATATATCTAATTTCTCTATAATTATATTAATGTTATAAATAAAATATTATTATTATATGTATTCCTTAGAATCATTGTTTAATTTTGAACTAGGATAATGGATCACATTTCTTCATAGAGACGGTAGGTCGTACGTATGCACGACTGAAATTATCATTCACTGAATATATAAAGGGGTAAAGAAGTAGGTGATATATAAATTTCAAATAATCAATATCATGTCATATATATCACATATATTCATTATATTTATCATTTTTTACATTCTATTTAATGAAAAATTGAAAAACTAATCACATCGCTCTGTGAGGCTATAGTTCATCGTACTAACGAGCGTTGTTATTATAGTCTAAAAATCATAGAAATTTAAAAAAAATTAAGTGATGTTATAAATAAATAAGTATAATAATATCATAAATATTATATATATGAGTTAAATCCACCATTATATCTGTCCTATAAAGCTACTGATTGAAAATGAGATAAATTGGTTCGTGAGGTGGTAGTCCGTCGAACACGGGATAGGCGGTTTAATTTCCCATTTGATGGAAAAGGATGTACATGTAGGTCAGTAAAATAAAATAATAACATCTCAGTATATTAATGATACTTATGTTATTATATGATCATTATTTAATAATATTTATGTAGGTGTAAGAAGAATCATATTAAAAATTCTTATTTTAGAACGTTTCCTCTTCTTTAAAAAATCATCTTTAAGTTTGAACAAAATGTCGTCATAGATGGATATATAAACAATAAATAGGATATATGATGTTTTTGGGGGATTAATATTTTATTTGGTAAGGTAATTTCCCAAAAAAATGTTTTGTAAGTTTGAATAGGGTAGGAGAGGGGGTGGCCATTTTAATGTTGGGGGGAGGACACACATAGAATTTTTGAAAAGATTCAATTACACCGACAATATTATAATTATTAAAGGCATTAATTTTTTATAAATAGAGACACTTTTAGGTGATAAGTCTAAAATATTTCCATTAAATTCGTTTTTTATAAGTTGGTAATTCATTTTAGCCATTATTATTTGGGTTTTACCGCTAGGTAAATCGGTTTTTACCTTAACCACAAGAATTAAATTTTTGTTACTTTTAACATTTATAATAGAAAAAATTAAGTTGAACATACTATATAATAAAAATTGTTACGACTAAAAATAAGAAATAAATTTTTCCATATTCAATTCACATAATTGGAAGAATCTAATTTTAAATTAATCTCCCAGACACGACGAAAAATAAAGTTTTCAAATAGAAATTTCTCAAAAGTATTAAAGTTTTTAGTATCATAATTAAATATGAAATTGATTGAAATGGTATAAATTAGTCAAATTGTAAAAAAATTACTATATAGCTAATTTAAAATATAATTTATCCAGGTAAATTATTTAAATGAAAAGATAACCTTCCAAAAAAAATAGTATTTTTACTATTTATTGAAAAAATGAAACTTTCTAGAAAAATACACAAAATCACCCTAAGATAATTTTAGTATTAATATTTCAAAAATTATTTTTTTTTTATAAAATTAATATTCTAATAGTGGTAAAATTTAATTTTATATTATGTGCGTGTAGCATGACAAAATAATTTTTAGAAAAATGCAGTTGATCGAAATACATGTATTTTTCTTTAAAATGGTTATTATTTTATTTCTAGTCAATATATAGCCATAATTTTAATAATTTAGTTATTAATATTCATATCCAAAAATTTAAAGTCTATTTTATAATGGTATACTATATAATGGTTCATTTAGGATTGGGATTGCATGTTCTGCAAGCTATCAAATAGAATAAATTTAAAGAGATATTCTTTTCTGGTTTGTTTAAGCTCGATTTTGAATGTCACGTATTCTATTGAATAAAAAGTTATTTTATTTAATTTTCATGGTGCCACATTATTTCCATAGAAAATTTTTTTTTTCCACCCAATTTAAACTTGAACCTAGTAATCAAGGGTTTCACATTTGTAAATACCAATTGTTAAAAACCAATAATGTTAAATGGTTAAAAAAATTCATCTTAATAAAAGATAAAAGGATGTATGAATTTCATCAGGAATAACACATAACTAGGTATCTATATATGAGAAAATTTATGTCATGTAAATATATGGACATGGTAGATAAAAATAATTAATTATACAGAGTGATAGAGGTAATTGATCATAAGAAATTGAATGATCAATGGAATGTTATGGACATAAAACTATAAATATTTAATGATTTAGAAGATCATTTTATTCAATAATTATGAAGGTAACAAGATATTTTTTTTTAATGGTCCTTTCTAATTTTTTTAGGAATTATTTTATAATATATGAATATATGGAAATATACTTACCTAAATTCTTTATATTTCATAATCACAATTTTATCCTTTGGTTGGGCCTTGAAAATTTTCCAATTCATCGATTACCTGAAGAAATGAATATCTGAAAAGTATTTTTCTTTTCCTTGAAAAACTAAAAATCATTTTTAACAATTTTTAAGATCCATAGAAGAGTTAAACATCTTTCCATATATCTATAACTATTTTTCAAAACAAATATTGTGTTTCCTAATTATACAATATAATTTAATAATATTTAGAACACAAATGTAACACCATTGGTTCATAATTAATATTTATTCATAAAGTGGATTAAGTAAATATAATTAAATATTATCCAAAAATAAAATTGTCTAGTTGTATGAGTTAAACCCTTACCTGCATTCATTTATGGGTTCATGCCCCATGGCCTTACCGGATGTGATAGGTTGTCATCCAAAATAGAGGTTCTAGTTTTAATAAAACCATATTAATTAATTTTAAATAACATTCCCATACTCTAATAACCAATATTTACATTAATTTCAAGATAACATAAACCCTAAAGATTACTAATACCTTTAAACATATTCCCAAAAAATACAATTTAATTGATTCTTAAATAACATTATCATTAAAAACATATACTAAACCAATGGGTTGTATTACCATAGATGCATACAAATATATCATTAATCATAATTGACTCTAATCATATAAAACCTAAAAATGGGTTTTTATAACTTTGAACCTATGATCAATATTAAACTCATGAATCCCTGATGGTATCCATAAGTATTAAGTTGATGAAGACATATATTCTTCCAAAATTAAAATAATCCTTAGAAGTTTCATGATGCTTATAACAAAAATATAATTGGTTAAAATACTTATTCAATATAATTATAGAATCCTAAAAATACTTCATCCAATTTTTTGAAACATAGGTCATTCCTTAATCTAGTAGTATTCATTTAATAGAGGTAATTTACTCAGATAATATCCTAGTCCACACATTTAAGATAATAAACTATAAATGGATCCCTAGGATAATATTTTTATCCTTCTATCATACTCTTCATTTTTCCTTTCCAGTTTATTGTTTCATTCCATTACTTTCATCAAATAAAACATTTTGCCATTCCATTGAGGTACTTTCCTGGGTGCCTATTTCCACATTCCTCATAATAAGGAAATCAAACCTTCATTCCTCTATGGTCTCCACCACTTAATCTCTTAGAAAACTCTATCCTTCTCTTCGTTGGTGAGTTTGAGAGTTGGTTAAATTATATGGTTTTAATCATATTTTTGTATAACACATTGATAATAATCATGATATCATTAATCTTATTCATTATCTCATTTGGTTTATCATATTCACTATGTTTTATTTAATATTCAATGTTAAAACGATTCATTTAGGTTGTATCCATTCACTAAAACAAAAAAACATAATGTGATGAACAATAATAACAATGGAAAATCCATATAATCATTTATAGTATGTTTTAATCATTACAATTATTTTCAACCTAAGAGGCCTTAGTTTTAACCTAGGTCATTAATTCTCATCATCAATTCAAATCCTTCATAATGATTTGTAATGATAATTTGAATTATCTAAAGAATATCCCCCTGGATTCTCACATTAGTTCCATAGAAAGAAATGTTTTTGTGTACTAGGTAACACTCAATTCAAGGATAAAACACCTTTTTGAGTTATTATAGCTAGGTACATCTATTATAGAACCATATCCACTTATAGTATCCATATGGGAATCTTTTTCTAGAAAAAACCACAAAATATCTACCATTCCAAAACATTAGGATGATCTTTTATTATTATCCTCCAAGTATATCATATTGATATATTACCTAATCTATTTTTTCCTAAATCAAGTTCCCAATGATTCTAATTAATTTCATTGACACCAACTATAGTGAAATAGAACCAAGTATCTTGGACCTAGTGTGTGCTTTATTACATTGGCATATAATACTAAGAATCGTATCCCATAGGATGAAATAACATACTAATATTGGTAAACTAGACACAGGTTTTTAACTATATTTGAATACAAAAATTACAATGCATTTTTCTAGATTTCCATTCTTCCCTCTAAAAAATATTTTCATATCATTCATAGAGCACTTATATGATTATTGTGAAAGTAATCAATATAAGGGTGAGATCATATTTTTTAAGGGATAAGTAAAGTTGAGGTTATCATTAAGAAATAAGAATATTCAACATGGAATGTTAAATATCTAAACACACATTTCATTTAATCAATAACTTGACTATTATAAATATATAAGAAATAATTAATTTGGAAATGTAAAAACTAAACACACATTCCATTTAATCAATAAATTGAATATCATAAATAGATAAGAATAATAAATATTAAGAGATAAATTATTGAAATTTCATTCCATTTAAATAACTAGACTATCTTTAATAGATTAAGAATATTCAATATGGAAAGTTAAATAATTTAACAAAAATGAAATTTTAATAACATGACTATTAAGAATAGATATGGAATAATCAATGTTGAAGTTAAATAACTGAAAACACATGATATTTAATCAATAAATGAGAAAAAAATTCATCCAAGGATAATAACATTTTTAAAATACCATGGATAATAATAATTAAATTAATAAGAAATAAATTCTTAATTATTAGATTCCATGATCTCAAGAATCAAGATACATCTATAGTCAATACCTTTCAAATGAAAATTTAAAACTATGGGTAAACCCTATTTAATAAAAGATTACTGATTTTACTCTTGATATTACTGATGGGTGGAAGGGATATATAATTCTGGGTCCCACCTATCACTACATTTCCAAATCATTCCTCTTATATCATATAATACATTTAATTCATTAACAACATGCCTTATCATCAATGATATGTATTGAGTATATAATAAATATTTATCAATAATTCCCTAGATAAAAAATAACATTAAATATATAACACACCATGTATAAATGCTATTGGGTTAAATTAATAAACATATCCATGAAAAATAATATGTATATTAAGGGTAAATTTAATATCCAATGATCATGTGAAAGTGAATATTTCAAGGTAAAGTTAATGGATACAAAAATTAATCAAGTATGTGAATATAAATTTTTTGGGTCAAAAGGATAATAAACAATCATTTTAAATTATAATAATAGTATCAATATAACATATTCCTAGGTGAGTATAAGTGAAATAAATGGTTGTTATCATTGATGAATATAAATACCATAAAAAAGATCTCTTAAAACATTCGTAAGTAAAATATACTTTTAATATAGAAAAAAACTTTTTAAAACTAATGGTTTAAATATTTCTGGAAATAATTTTCATTGAGTATAACCATTTAGTCCTATAAAAAATCATTAAATCATTTAGTTTTCATGATGGATGGAAATTCTGGTCATTACATACACATTCAAACCAAGACACCTTTCACCTTTCATAAAATCTAAACGGGCCTTGTTTTGAAAAATACATGAAGATTATGTTCAAAAAAAATTAAAAAAGTAAATATGGGTAAAAATATCAATAATAAATAATTTCTAAAATGATAAGACAAATTTTTATAACATTTTTAGAAAACATGGATTTTGATGAAATTTTTTTTTAAACCCATGAGATAAATGATATATAATTTTATTAAAAACATTTTCTCAACTATTTCAAGTACCAAAGAGAGGGAAAATGTTACAATTAAATGAAAAAATAATGAATAACCAGATCATAATAAAATTAAATTGTTTTATTAAATAATTATAAAATAATTTCCTTTATTGTAAATTCATGTAAAAATAATCCTGATTAAATTGAGATTGTGAAACTAACCCTTACAAAAATCATAACATTGAAGTGAAAATTAACCAATGAATCGATTATTGGTATCCAATGTAAATATATATAAAAAATCAAATAAAAATTAATAAAATAAAAATTCACTACAAAAAAAATATTAGAAGACGAAAAATAACAAATAACTTATATAACCTAATAAAATGATATTTGTGTTATAAAATTCCTTACCACTTAGTAAATTTCACATCAAATACCCTATGATTAGATAATTCAAATTGAAATTTAAAATACCATGAAAATTATTTAATAATGATATTATATATAAAAGGGGTTGGATGTACACAATATAAATGAAATTAGTTTTATTACATTACAATATGCCTCAATGAAGTGAAATTGGGACGAAGTCCCTTAATTTAAGATTTCATTTGGTTGAACATGATTTAATCTCTTGTATAATGCTATTAAACAAGTTATAAATATATTCAAAAATAATATGAACATTTTTAAAACCATATATGATCCTATAATAACATATTATCACCCATTTGTTAATGATCTTTCATTATTTTCATTGTTTCATGTGTTAATTTCCTTGTTTAACATCCGAGTTTTTCATGAATTTAATAGTTCTTAAGAAAAGGATATATATATCTATATAAACCATATATATAATTATATTAATTTTTTAAATGTATTTTTCTCATTATAAACATTTTAAAAATCATTATTTAAATTTTAACATGTAGAATGGATCACATTGCATCAAGGAGATGGTTGGTTGTATATATGAATGAGCGATGTTATCATTATGTTAACGGGTGAAAGGGTAAGTAAGTATGTGATATATAAATTTTATATAATAAATATAATTTCATATATATCACATTTATTAATTAAATTTATCCTTTTACGTTCCTTATAAATTATAAGTGAAACATGAATCACATCGCTTCACGTGGTGGTAGTCTTCCATACACCTGAGTGATGTAATAATAATTTATAAATCTTGTAAATTGATAAGGTATATGTAATATTGTAATTTAAAAATTATAATAATATCATAAAAATCAAATAAATTAGTTAAATCCATCCTTATATTCTTTTTTTAAAGGTGGTGATGGGAAACGAGTTACATCGGTTCGCCATGCAGTAATCTGTCATACACATGATTGGCGGTTTTGTTTTCCATTTGATGTAAGAAGATATTTATTTAGGTCATGATAATAGAATAATAATATATATATTAATGTAATGTAATTATTTTATTAAATGACAATGTTTTATCAATATTTCATGGAGGTAGAAGAAAAAAAAAATAAAAACTCATATTTAAGAGTGTTACCTCTTCTTTGGACATCTTCTTTATGTTTACACCAAACACCTTACTAGGATGGAATTTCAATCAATATATAGGATCTAGAATTTTTTTATATGAGTGGTGATGTTATTTGAGAAGATATTGGTTGATATTAATGGATTTGTAAGTTTGAATAACAATGGGGATTGGATGGACTTTTATAAGTGGGGGAGAGGACAAAATGTGATTTTTGAAAACATTCAATCACACCCACATTTTCATGATTTCACAAGGCTCCCAAATAATCGATTATCAACCCTTAGAGTTTATAAGGTCTTTTATGGCCCTAAAATTTCTGTTTTAAATGTTTTTATGTCATTTTAACCCATATAAATTTAGTTTAACACCTATATAAATCAGTTTTTACCTTAAATATGGTAATACTTTTTTCCATATTTTCTATTAATTGTGGTAAAAAAATTAATTTTAACTTATTATATAATATATAATATTATAATTCAAAAAATATTACCCATTTTTAAAAATTAAATTTACATAAGTGGCAGGATCCAATTTAAAATTATACACAGAGACGCGATGGAAAATTGATATCCAAAGAAAAAATTCACATAAGTATAGAATGGTTTAATATCAAGATTCAATATGAAATTGATTAAATTACTTAAATTAGTTTAATTTTTATATAATGTAATTAATCATACATTGATACCAATTTAAAATGAAATTTTACAATGAAAATTATTTAAACGTAAAAGTACCATTTAATAAAGATTAGTATTTTAACTATTCAACAAAAAAATGTAACTTTTCATAAAAATTAAAAAACATTAACATTAATATAATTTTTATATTATAATTTAAAAAATTAATTTAATTTTATAAAATACATATTCTAATAGTGGTAAAAATTTATTTTCAATTATGTGTACAAATCCTTACTAAAAAGTTTTAATAAAAATATGGTTTTTTAGAATGCATTTTTTTAATTTAAATTATTCTTATTTTATTTCTAGGAAATTGATAGCCCTAATTTTTATACCCACCAATTGAACACCTAGTTTATAATTTTATAGTACATTAAAGTTCATTTAGTATTGGGGTTTCATGTTCTTCAATCTATTAAGGAGATTAAAGTTAATGAAATATATTTCTTGGGTTGTTTAAGCTCAGTGTTGTGTATTGCATAAGCTATCGAATAAAATTTTCTTCTTTTAAAATTTTATTTTTTTATAAAATATATTTAATTGTTTTTATGTCCTTAGTCCGAACTATATTGGTATTTTTCAACTATGTGACTGAGGTTATGTAATAAGGTATACTAGGATGTATTATAACATTATGGGAATAGAAAGATAAGTTTTTATGCATAGAATCACACAAAGGGAAAAAATTATCTTATCAGTGGAAAATATGGAATGTGGTGAATATATATGTAATAGTAAAACATAATGTGGAATAAATAAATTTTCCACTACATCCATAATTTATTACAATATTAGGTGAAAATTCGTAGATCTCAACATCTTTATGAACTATTATATGATCAAGCACACAAGTGTGATGTTTGTCAAAAAGGGAAATTACTTAAAAAACATGGAAAAAATATGAGTGATCTAGGTTTCAAGAATTAGTGAATATTGATGTGTGTGGAATGGTATCACAATTTTACCTTGATGGGATGAGATACTATGTGATGCTTTTGATGAATTCAATAGGATAACCAAAATAATGTTCCTTCAGCAATCTTCTGAGGTGTTCATTTTCATTACACAATATCAGAAACATTTTGAAAATATTATTTGTAATAATATTGCGAATTATCTATCCAGATACATAATAGATTTACAAAATATTCAAATTTAGTATAATCTTATGAAGAATGGCATAAAAATTCTGATAAGTGAGAATTACTCACCAAAATGGTGTTGTTTATTAAATAAACTATATTTTAGACAATATTTATAGAAAAATATCAACACCCCAAGATTTTAGCATATATTTTATATTAAGATAATATTTTTTTAATAGGTTCCTTCACATGTAACCCAAAACTAAAATTAAAGATGTTACAATTTATTAAAATAAAATTATATTTAGGGGAATATAACAATTAAAATGTTATTTTTAAGTTGGTGAGTATAAATAAAGATAGCCTCCTTTTGAATTATATATAGAAAGAAAATAAAATATTAATTTTAAAGATCATTTAATTCATAAAATTCAACTAGGGCTTTTAAATTACTAATAATATCATTTTATAATTAGAATGTATTTAATTGAAAATATCATTTTTAGGAAATATGTATTTTTTATAAAACTAAATATGTTATTATTTAGTAATCAAAAATTATATTTTTGATATGAATAATATATTATCATTAACTTAAGTAATAATTGATATGAAAATATTTTTATTATTAATAATTAATTTAAAATTTTAATTTCATATTAAAATAATTTTCATTGTATTTCTATTTAAAAGTTAAATTCCTAAATTTTAAAAATGTAATTTGGAGAAATAAACATCGTTTTTCAAATAAAAATGAAAATATAATATTGGGATAAATTTTTTGGATTCTTTCAAAAATAGTTTATTTTTAAGTGAATGGGGGAAAAGCACAGTTTGTACTATACTATAGATTTTATGACATTATCATGAACTATGTATGAATTTAAATTTTACATTGTATTTTCACTTCATATTTTGTTTATTTACTTATTTTGATAATATGTTTTATGTATGTTATCATGTTTTCATGGGTTATTTTTTGGTTTCTTTTAGTTTTCTAAGGATGTGTATAGTTGGAACATGGTAAGCCAGACACTATGGATATTCCCAGCAAGCCATCTAGATTAGTTTGGTGTCCCATAGGAGGGAATAATTTTGGAAATGTTTTAATAAAAACCTTAGAACATTCTCCAAAAAGAATGGTCCTTTTGAAAAATGTATTTCATGAAGTTAGTAAATGGTTAGTTATTCAATGAAACAAAAACACTTGGCCTCTATATAAGCCTCAAACTTATATTGCGGTTGTTTCATAGTTTCACAAACTATGTAGGAAAACCATCAGAAATATTTTTATCATTCTTAAATTTCATTTAATGTATTAAAACACATCCCATTGACCCCAATATTCCTTGTGTGTCTTGGTCTCTCAATAAAGATCATAACCCTTCAAAATTATGAAAACTCACTTCTCTACTAAGAGTTATTCTTATAGATATTAAGGGATTATATCAAGAGAATCCATATCAATATCATATTATTCATTGTTCTTCATATTTATTCTAGATCTTCCGTATTTCCATGGAATTAAACATAATTCCAAGTATCTAAAAGTGGATTTATAGGATATATCATGATCTAATTGAGAATCGTGGTTTTTATGGTTTTTTTGTATCTATTATCCAATTATTTTTCATTTATAATGAAATGTGATACATTTCCAATTCAATTTGAGTGAATATTGGGTATTAAATGGTATGTGTTTCTACATTATTCCTTCTACTTGTAATTCTTGTATTTTTGTGCTTTTTTATGAATCTAAGTTAACATTTATGAAGTATGGTGTAATTTTTTTGAAATCATTAATGAATCCTTTTATGAAAATGTTGTTTAACATGATTTTATTTACATTGGGATTCGACCTTTTGTTTGAAAATTAATTTGGTTTATATTTCCCATTATTTATTCTTTCTTTTAAATTGAAATAACTTATTTCAAAGAAATATTTTGATTCGTTAAATTTGATTCCAAATCGTTAAATTTGTGTTAATTTTTAATTTTTTTAGAATGATTTAAATAATAACTTATAATGTAATTTTTTGGAACAATAATTGGAATGATGTTTCAAACCATTTTTATAAATTTATAGGTATTTCTTGTTCATCCCATAAATTTTTATTGAGAACTATTCAATTTTTTTAATGTAAGCTGGTTTTGATTTCCCATTTATTATCTGGTTTCATATAAAATATTTACCTTATGAACAATGTCTACTTTTTCATTAATAAATAGGATTTATAAACTTTTAATGGCATGATATCTGATTTACTAAAATGCAGGTATGGTAGTTTTTTTAATAACATGGTTTTCCACATTGTATTTGATAAAAAAAATTATTTAAAATCAATATTGATTTGTTTATGAAAAGTGGGTTTCAAAAAATTGCTTTTGAATTAAAAAAGATTTTTAGTTTTATTACTGAAATTTCATAACACCTTCAGAAATGATTTGTAATTTTCATCACATGGGAACCTAGGGTAACTGTGAGGGGTTTCATGAAATTAATTTTTTTCATTACTCGTATGTTGGAATTATATATTGGGATCTTAACCTACTTATTTTTTTATGACTGGTAATAATTTATAAAACATCTTGTAGGGGAACTTCACACTATATTATTCCTCTACACCATTGGTTAAAGTCCATGAGTAGTTTACATGACATCATGGGGGGTTAATATCAGGTTATTCCTCTTCTATTTTTTCATAATGTTAGGGATAGTTTTAGTGTGAACTAGTCACCTTTGCTCAGTGGGGTGATATTCCTATCTGAACCAGAATTATTATATCATATAACTCATTTTCCATGTAACAAATCTTTGTGAATGTGTTTTTTTATACATACATGGATTTTTTAAATGGTAAAAATTCATTGAAATTATTTTGAATAATTAAAAGGAAAATTTATTTGATAATTATTCTTTGAGAAGTGATTTATGTTGAAATTCTTTGTAAACATTTTTGAAAAGGGTAGATTACCATGTTTTAGGAAATATTCATGAAAATGTATTTCATGTATTGCTTTTTACTGGTGACCATAAATAGTTAATCTCATTTGAAAGTAGGATTTCAAATGTTTCCCCATTTAATTATATAAATGAATTTTAAATGGGAAAAAATTGGATTAAATCCTATTTTACTCTAAAAACAAGATTTGATGATTTTTTTATCTTCATTAAAAATTTTAGAATGATTTGTCATCATTCGATGTTATAAAAAACCAATTTGATCATTTTTCATATTTCAAACCAGAATAGATCAATTTTTTTAGAGTAATTGTATATATTTCTTGGTGGGATCTTACTAGGATCTATTTTTTCACACCCCATATGAAAAACTTAGTGTATGTATTCATTATGATTCTATATCAGGTTATTGGGTGGTCTTCATCTCTCAATTGTGGGGTTATTCTTAGTCTTGCAATGGTCAGGGGTGTGGTGGTGTAGGATTTAGTCATTCTAAAATTTGTTTCTTGATGCCCAGTCACTTCCCATTGGCCAATGAGAAAAGATAATTCCATTCATTACAATGGTGGGCCAATTTGGGTGCTGATTAAAATTTTGTCATGGGTCAATTTGTTAAAATTCTTTTTTAAATAAGGATTTTTTCTAAAAGGGATATTAATTTTAAGAAATTATTTAAAATTAATTATGTTATTTGTGTTAATTTATGTTTTAAAGTATATTAGGAATGTGTTAGGACTCATGGGTTAGTTCATTATTTGGTGGCTGATCACCATAATTCAAAAAGAAATATGATTTACCCTGGAATTTTGGGACTATGTTCTATTATTTTAGTCATTTTTTTCCTAATGTTGATGGTATTTAGGTTCCCTATGAAACAATCATTGATTTTGGTAATCTATTATGGGTTTTGGTTTGGATTAAACAGGTAAATATAACTATATTATGCCTCCATAGTCTGTTAAATCATGAGGAGTTGGTTTGGTCAATCTAGAAATCTATTCGGGTACAATGGTTTGATTTTTTCATGTTTTAACATCCCCTGAAATCAAGATATACATGGTTTTAATTTAACCATGAACATTATTCCATATTTATTTTCTTCTAAATTTACATCACTAATATTGAAATAGTTTGGAGGATTTTGTATGTTTGAATGGATTTTATGGGTTTTGTTTTATTTCATTATCATATTTAGTTGTACTCATTTATTTTATATTATTATTTTTGTTTTTAAATAATTTTGTAGACTATATTTTAGAATTAAAATATTTTTCACCTAAATAATTGAATTTTATTTTTAATTTTAAAACGGGTTCTTTAATGAAATGTTTGGTTTGTAAAATAGATGTTTACAAATATTTTAGTAGGATGTTTTTGAAGAATATTTTTTGTAAAACATTGTGGTTTTGTTGTGGACATAAAATGATAATGGTTACAAAATAGTTATTTTTAAGGATGTTTGGAAACCACAAAAGGAGTTCCATAAGTTGGTAAAATATTTCAAATTGTTGTATATTTTTATAGAGGGATCGTGCTTTTAAATGTAAGTATAATGTTTTTAAAAATAGATAATTGTTATATTTTAAAATATTTGGGTTTTAATGAAATTTACTTGGGGTTTTATTTGAAATCCAATTATTAAGAGTGGATTGTATTGGGTTCTTTATGCTTAATTATTTTACCTGATTCGTGATGTATGAGTTGATTAGTATATGTTTTGGGATATTAAGAAATTTTTTCATTTATTTATTCCAAAATAGGTAGAAATTTAATTCATTATTTTTATCTTTAGTGAAAACCTTTGAATCCTCCAAAAAAATAATTTCAATTTGGAGACTCTTCCAATACACAGGATTGATGATGGAGATGAATTATTCTCTATAATTGGATTTTTTTAATACTTCTTCGATCATCTTCAATCATTATTCTTTGATGATATAGGTTCATTCAAGGTTATATAGTGTATTGAGAGGACTAAAATAATGTTTTTTATTCTCAAGGCACATATGGATTTAGGGGTTGAATGTTATTGTATCCTTATTCTTCCGACATAACTGAGTATCGTGGAAGAATTTCCTTCCATCTCAAAAATATGATTTCTTTTGCAAGGAAATACTTAAGAAAATCTTTGATCAATGGAAATAGCATAAAGATGTTCTGGAAAAAAAATTTATTGAACTAATGGGTGATTAATAGGGATAATTACCATTTTGTGGAATATGGAAAATATTTTTCGATTTTGGTATATTTCATTCTAGATCCTTCCAATAATGAATCCCTAATGGATATATATTTTAAAATATTCCTTAAATCATACTTGGATGATTTTTTCATCAATTATAGTATGTCTTTTTTATTGATATGTTTTAAAAGGTTTTATCAATTGAGGTGGGGCTAGAAGAATCATAAGAATATGATCATGAATCTTTAATGGTTATGTTAGGTAAATATTTTTTATCTAGTGATTTATCGAAGATACTTGAGGGGGAATGTCATCTATGAATAAGTGGAGGCATCATGTGTATTTTGAGTGTGGGGATCATAGTATTTCAATGTCCATTTGTTTGATAGATCTAATATTTTTTCATCTATTCAACTTCTTATATCACCTTGAGAAGTTTTTTATGCTCCATTATTGGAAGGGTAAGTATTCATTGTATTTATTTCCTTAGAAACATTTCATTTTGGGAACTATTTTGGATTCTAGTTTGAAATAATTATTCCATATGGTTTCATTGTTTATTTAATGGTTTTTTATATCATTTTTTGGATGCTATCGTGTTAAGGGATTTGTTTTCTCAATGATCTTTCATGTTTTCACTTAAGTGAGTTTCTTTTATAGATATCTCTTCTTAAATCCTAATGTGATTTCTATCCATTAAAGTCCCTTTTTTATCTCCTTTTATGGGTTTCTTTTTGTGAAGGATTTTTTACACTATTTGTTAGCTTTTATCCTTTGTAATCTTCTATTTTTTCTAGTTCACTGTGAGAATTATCTATATTTTTTTAGAGGAGATTTTTTTCACAAGACTTGTTTACTTCAGATCATCCAATTAGACTTATATGGGCCTTGTGTACATTTTTAGGTAACTAGTACTATGTGGAATCATGTTTTACTATTAAATAAATGTTCATGTGTTTGATTTATAAACTATGCATGGGCACAGGATTTGAGTTTAAATATCAATAGTAACCATCGAATATTTTCCTAAGTTAGAAAGCCTTGTCAGTTTTGTGACTTACTTTTGGATTGTTTGATCATTGATGGATCATGAGGGTGTTATTTACTTTGGAATCATCTTATTTTTTTGTATATTCAATCCATATAGATTTGTGGTTTTTCATTTAGATGGTTCTTCAAGGATAGTCAGTCCATTTCAATTCATCCAGATGTATTGGTTTTTTATTAGAAGATTTATTATATTTGTTCCAATATCATTGTGAGTTCCTATATGGTGGGGAGGCCTATACTAGGTCTATAGTTCTCTTCTATAATCTTTCTTCTAAATATTTTAGATGTTTATTTGAATACATGTGGTAATATTTAGGGTTCAACTTTATGGTTTCTTGGGTGTATTTATCAATTTAACTTTTTAATTATAAGGTCCCAGCCTTAAACCTTACTTAATCTTGAGTTATTACAAGATTACACATTGAGGATCTTTTCGGGTTTAGAGTTTTAGAGAATTAGATCATAAAACTTGCATTACATTCCACATATAAACAAAGTGGTTACATAAAGATAGTATTCTTCATTCCCGTCAATGGAAACACATTTAAAATAAAACATGGATTATTTCTTGACACATCCTTGACTCTATCATCTTATCATGTACCTTTCCCTTGACCTGTGAAAAACATTTCAAAAACTTGGGATGAGCATAAAAACTCAGTATGGGTTATTAAAAAAACATGGAAAGGAAACATGAGTTCATATATACATAAGAATAAAATCATACTTTACCCATAAAACATAGGCACTTTAACATACCTCATAAAATCATGAATAAATCATACAAATCATAAGACATAAAGGTAACTTGAGGCATTCATAACATTCTTACGTAGGGAGTAACCCTCTTGGTTACGTTTGGAATACCCATCACAGTATATTCCCTAAAATCTCTTCGGAGAAACCTTAACGTTTCACTCCTTCGTGTTACCCAATGCATTGAAGAGCTATAACGGGCTCACCCGCCCTTAGTTTATCACGGAACCACCCGTCTTCATAATAATGCCCAAGAACCATAACATAATCATATCACATAAAACATGCATAAAGGAAACATAACATTTCCACATTTCAATCACGAGATATCAATACAACACATTGATATAATAAAAACATTATGAAATCCATTTTCAATACCAAAGTAAAACATGGTATTTATTTTTCGTTAAAAAAAAAGGTATGGCTTGTAGAGGAAGCCGAAACTCAAATAACGGTCACGGCGGCGGAGAAGTCGTTGTCGCTGTATACGTACGACAAAAACATTCCCTTTTGTCATTTAGTAAATGCTTCGTATAAAAAATATTACTTTTGAATAAATGTAAAAGTCAAAGGGGTTTATACACCGTATAAAAGAAAGTTGTGTATAAAATAAAATATGCCTCAATGAAAGGAGATTGAGACGAAGTCCCATACCTCATATCCGACTTGACCCGACCGTTCTTTAATCTCCTGAATAATAAACTTGAGTTAATCTCTACTTTCTTATGAATCTTTTTCAAGTTCATTATTCCTTTTATACCATGTTATGAACATCATGTAATCATTTAAGTTAATAATGTTCATTTTGTCGGTATTTGGTTCTTAAGTCAAAAATAGACTTCTTACATTTACATGTGGTTAATTTGGTCAAAGGTTCATTATATCCAGAATGGTATTCATGATGTAGATATCATATATGTCATATATATCCAGTACATACATGCATTTATAATATTACATCACATTTAGAGGTAAGAAATGAAATGCACCGTTCATGGAGACGGTAAGCCGTACCTACGCATGAACGCTACTTCCATTTCTATTTCATATTTTCTGGAATGGAATCATAATGATATAAGAGTATATTATAATTCCAGTATAATAACATATATAATATCATTAACTTTATCCTTTACACATCCCACATATGGTATTAACGAATCAAATCACTTTTAGGGGGCGGTAGTCCGCACTTCCTAAAATGAAGATATCGTGTTTACCCATAATGGAAACCATAAAGGTATGCCCAAAATGAAAAAAACAGAAGCTTAAGGAAAACATAAACATATTATATATCATATATAAAAATAGTGACATCATAATGGCCACCTTTGAAGGTGTTAAATGAGTATTGAACAATCATCGTTTCGGGAGGCAGAATTTCACCATCCACGAAAACCGTATGTTCTTTAACCATTTTATGTAGTTGTGTGAGAGTGTAGCTCAAATAAATATTATAACAACATCCTATTATATTGAAGATACTGGTGTTGTTACAAAAGAAGTAAATAAAAACAGTTTAGGGGGTTGGAGAAGAAAAATAAAACAAATGAACATGAGAGAATGAATTACCTTTAAAAGTGTAACTCCTTTTGATTTGATCCTAAAGGCTTCCTTTGAAAGGATTCTGCCCAAAGGTAATCCTCTAGGATGAGGAGAGGGATGTGGATAGAGTAAATGGGCAGGTTTTGGCCGAGACAAAGGCTTGAAAGTGTGTGAAATGAGGTAGAGGTGGGGGCCTTTTATAAGAGGATAGGAGGGGCACTTTTGGAAAGTAAAGAAATATTACTTTATTTGAAAATGTGTTTCGGTTTCAAAAGGTCCCAAATTGATATAATTCGTGGATACGGTGATAAGGGTTCGAAATCCACTCATCCAATTGGTTTTTTCCATGTGTAGTTCATAGATTTTACATTATCTTTCCATTTTATTTAAATCGTCAAATAATGATGTCATCGCTGCATCATTATTATGTCATAAATAATTTAATTTATTTAATGTCTAAAAATCATATAAAAATTACTATGATGTAGAAAATCTTTTTATCTTTCCAATGACTATTTATAATCAAATATCTGATCTTTATAACCCTATGTAAAAAAAATATCGTAAAACATATTATGTTTGTGTCATTTTTACTTTTACATTAAATAAAAAGTTATTTATGTCATTTCCAAACCAAAGTGTCTCCATGGGGTCCCCAAGTTGACCCATGGCTTGTCTTGGTCGGCGATGACCCAACCAATAAGGTTGGGACATGTGTCTAGGTCATTTCATATTATTAAATCATTATTTATTCCTTAAACTACACTAATTACCACTAATCGCGATTAAGAACTTAATAAGTTACTATTCACCAAAAAAATATTTTAATCTCATTGAACCACATTTTACTTCTTAATGAAAACCATGTATGTCGGATTTTCAAAATTCAGTACACATTAGTGGTAAACTTTCATTTAACTGAAAAATCAGTTTGCTTGATTACCACTTAGTGGTTTCACTATTCATCAAAAATTGAAGTTTTTCAGAAAATTACCAAAAATTCACCCTAAGATATATTTGATATTACGAATTCAAAAATGAAGTCCATTTTACAAAATTCAAATCATATAAGTCACATTAATTAATTCAATAATTAATTCCCGCTGCCAGAGCAAATAGCGTGTTTTTACAAAATAATAAGTATCAAAAGATTGACACCAGTTTAAGTCTAATTTCAAAGTGAAATTGATTCCAATGACCACCATTGGATAAAATGGTAAAAATATATTATAATTTCACTTCAAAACCAATTCAAAACATAATATAATCATATAAATAAATTAGATTAAAAAGCAGTTTTGATGTAAAATGCAGTATTTTTCACTATTCATTAAAAAAATGAACATTGTCAGAAAAATACCAAAAATTCACACAAGGTAAATTTTGATGTCCCAATCATAAAGAATAAGTTTATTTTGACAAACATATTTTATAAAATTGTCAAAAGATAGATTCAAAAATGGTTTTCCATCAAAAGGCAGTAAAACAATCCTTTAAGAATATTAGTGTATTCCATGAATAAGATTGTATTTACTTTCATTTTAAGCCTCTATAACACTATCTTAATCATTAATAGACATAGATAAAAATATCTATTATTCATTACTTACTTGGGATGTTACATTAATATTTGTTCCTAATGGGATATTTTTGTGTGTGCCCCACATTATTTCCTAATCCACCCGCCTCGTGAGTTGGGTGTGGGTCTTATTTTTGTCTCATTGTTTTCTATCATTGGTTTGGGGAATTTATATGGATATAAAGTGATTTGGTGTGGAGAATTATCTAATTTATATCTCACATAGAAGTTATATTATTCAATGTTTTTTATAATATTTTGGTTGTGGATTTTATCAGGTTTACTTAGGTAAGTTTTTGAGATTTTTTCACATGATGTGACTTATTTTTGTTGTCCCAAAGGATGAAGCACAATTGATTCATGGTTAATCCATCCCATTAGACATTATATATAAACTATAAACTTTGGGATATAGATATTTTACTATGTTGGGGAATTATTAGTCAAACCATGTGACCAAACCATGCAGCCACTCAAAAATCAATAAATAGGGTGAACTGTTTTCCAAATGAGGTGACCAAATAGTACGATGAAAAATTATTATTCTAAAAATTATTTTAACTAAAAAAACTAAAATAATTTACACCATTATTACTCTAGGGAAAAGGTCAAAAAAAATTAACCCTATGATATATTGAGAACTCACTTCCTTCTATTGAGCGATTAAGAAAAATCTTATGAAATAAAATCTCAGGAATTCATGGTATAATCCCATTCTTCATTATTAATTATCTTCATTATAATTATTCTATCTTTCCTTGGATGGGACCATAGACCAAAGTCGTTAATAATGGATCTATGGGTTATATGATGATTTAATTTATAATCATTAATTTTATTGTTTTACTTGGTTCTATTTCCCCTTGATTTTGTGCTCTAAATCCAAGGTCAAAAATTTATGATTCATTGTGAGATTATACTAGATATTATGTGTTAGGTGTTTATATGTAATTTATTATAATTAAGATTCATGTGTTTATTAATTTTTATATACATCTTGTTTAATGATGATTAATTGTTTTAAATTCAATTAAAAAAATAAATTACCATTTTTGATAAAAATTGTATTTATTATACAACTTTATATTTTGAGATTTTATCTTTTATTTGAAAATGAATTATATTTATTTTTTCTTTAGTGGGTTTTAGTTTTTAAAATGAAAATTGTTGTTTTTATAAAACTGGATTATTCATTAAATTTGATTAACAATTTTTAATTTTTATTTCATTGGAATACATCTTGTAAATAATAACTTGTAATATCTTATTGATGAAATATTTTTTTAAATGGAGTTTTGAACCAATTTATGTAATTGATTGGTATTCCATATTCCTTGATTAAATAATCATTTGGAAGTCTTTAATGTTATTATAATGGAAGTGGGTGTGTACGGATATTTTTAGTGGTTCGTTCCAGCAAATATCTTTCTATTATGAACTATTCGTTCTCAAAAATTTCTATACATGATTTATAAACATTTAATGGAATGATCACTGATTTATTAAAATACATTTATGGTGGTTTTTTGATATAAAATGGTTTTCCCAATTATATTTAATAATGTAATTTTGATTTCAATGAACCATTGATTTTTTTAGGAATATATAATTTCAATGAATGGTTTTGGACACAAAAAGTGTTTTAGTTTTATTTTATAAATTTGATAATCCAATTGATAATGATTTTAAATGTTCAACTCATAGGATCCAGGGGTACATCAGAGTGGGATCCAGAAGAGAATTGTTTCCCTTTTTTGTAGTGGGAATTATACATCAGCGTATTACATTATTCATTTGTTCATTGTTTTAAGGATTAGTTTACATGATATGTTATGGGTGAATTACACATTCAGTTAGTCCTCTTCTCCATTTGATTTTGTTAGGGGGATTAGTTTATATGAAACCATGTGGAAGAATTACAAATCACTTTATTCCTATATCCCTTTTCCCATTCTGTTGGGGAAAGTTTTAATTTGAACAAACCATTATTGATTTCATGATATAAGGATCCAAGCTAACCTAGTCCATTTTTTCCTAGGTCTAATTTTTCATTCTTCCGTTATTGTGAATTTTGTTGTATACACTTTCTTGGATAGGTAAAATTTTAAAAACATTTTTTAATGATTTGAATCTATGAATGGAAAGTTTATTAAATAATTATTCTTTTAAAAGTACATTATTTGGAAAGTTATTTTAAACTATATTTCAAATAGTGGATTTCCACGTATTGGTAATAAAAATAAAACTTTATTTTATGCCTTGTTTTTTCAGTGATAATATTTGGTTTCTCTCATTTAAAAGGATGTTTTTTCACTTTTTTTGTTTTTCTAAATGGAATTTAATTGAAAAAAATACTATTTTAAATCCTATATTTCAAAAAAATTAGGACTTTAATTGCTTTTGAAAAGTATAATATGCCTTCCCATATTTCAATTTTATCAAAAACCAATTTATTCATTATTGTATTTCAAAATAAAATATATGAATTTCATTATATAGAAAGTTTATTATATAAATGGTGGGATAATAATGGTATTTTATTTATCACACACTTCATACTCCATTTGGTGTATCTAGTCTTCATGATTCTATAGAAGGTGCTCAAGTTATCTTCATTTATCTATTGTGGGTTCATTCTTGGTCAGTTTGGAAATGATATTTGGGATGTTGTGGTTATTCATGGACCCCTATGATATGGTTTATAATTGTCTTTGGTTTTTCTCTTATGTCTTAGAGATGGTTTGTCTACCATTAGATTTAGTCAACCATATATTTGGATGTATTGGTCTTATAAGATTTTATTTTTTTATTTTGAAATCCGAATTAGATTTTATTGGTTTATTAAATCGATTAATATTTCCATTGTGTTCTTTGATTTATGTTATCCATTTTAGGATAATTCATTTGCAAAAGTTGTTTTGTGAAATCAAGTAACCCTTACTAAGCCACTGAGGATCGGTAACACCCTTCAAGATCGTAGCGGGTTGGGTCGGATATCATTTCATAAGGAATTATAGGTCAGTTTATTATATTATAACTTATAAAAACATTCAAAAGAAAAACATATTTATGTAAAAAAAATATCAATTTAAAAATATTGTATTGACTTTATAAAACTCATGTTTGACCTTTTGAAACTTTATTTATCTTGTATTATAATCAAAACAATTTTTCATATTTTCCTATTAATTATAAATTCATAAAGAAGAATTATATATTAGATTAATTCTAAATCAAAACAACTTTTTTTATAATAAACCAACTAATTTCATGTAATTAAACAACAAATAATATTTATAATAAATTTTATTTTTATATATAAAAATACAAATTTTTTCTAAAAATAGGGTTTTACATGTAATATACACTAATATTAAAATAATGTTTCTCATAATTTGAAATTTTCATAGATAAAATTGTTTATTTATTTTAAATCAGAATTTCAAAATTATTTACTAATTTTATTTTGATTTTTGGTAAAAAAAATTAGTTACCTTAACTAAAAATGTAGTTACCATAGTAAACGTAAATTAATGTAAAAAGTTATTATTCACGTTTAAAAGAGCTAAATTATGTTAAAAACATCTCCAAAAAATATATTTTGATGTATTTGTTAACAAAAAAAATTATCCTATAAATTATTATTCACCTTGGATTCCAATTACCATGTGAAACTTGTGCTCTTTTTATATTAATGTGTAATATTTATAAAATTATCATTCCCTTCACTTATAAAAGGGGAATTCCAACACTAAATTAATGACACTATATAAATCCAAGGATACCATGTAAATATAACAATTTAAATTCTTATAGATTTCTATTCCACTTCCCTAAGCCTCTATTCACAACAAATTATCTTAAGTATACTATTTTGAAGAAGTATTTGAAAATAATTTCCAAATTATCAATGTAAGTACTAATCACTCTCAAAAAAATTCATTATATATCATTATTCATATACCTAATATTACTTAAAAATATTTATTAAATAAATTTTAATTATAACTAATATGTTTTTTATGGAGTAATAATTTCATATCATTCAACCATTTCCATTTAAAAATAAAAATGACGTCAAGTGTAAGTACAAACAACTGCCACCCTTTGTGACATGATCTATTTTTTATCACTAATTTAAAATTATTTTTAAATAAATTAATTTAATAACCTAATATTATATTTATAACATGTTTTTTATTCAAAAATGATAAATCATTTCTTACCCTTATCCCATTCCACGAAAAATGAAAATGACATTTGTGCATAAGTGCAGACTACCACAACCAAGCGGTGATGTATTTGATTTTCAACATCTACAAATATTTATATTGATACGTAAATCAAAAAAAATGTGATAAAAAAATTAAAATAGTATAAAAATTATCATTATTCTTCTATAATAATCTTATTATTCCAAATAAATAAATTTCTAACCTATACTCACCCATAGATTATAGCATGTTCTTGTCCGAGTCAGTTTAACCGCCTATATAAATAATTAAATTAATTTTGATCATGGATGACTATGGAAAAATATATGATGGTATTATTAGGCATAAATAATGAAATAAAATTGTCTTTTTTATGTTTATATTAATATTTAAATGATAATTAATATACCACCATTTTTTTGATTAAATTTATTGCAACAAACATGCCACAGATTTCATCCAAAGAAACCATAACTAAACCTCTCATGGAATGAAATTATGAATTTATTAATCATAATAAAACATATATTTCATTATATTAAAAAAATGAATTTGAAATGGGTATCAATTAAAGGGGATCAATATCTATCTTAGAAATTATGTGAAGGATAATTAAAATTGAAAACATCCATTGGTGAAAATAAAGTATAAATAGCTACTAAATATATAATAAATATTAAAATTTAAAGATTAAAAATGGTGATATATTTGAATAATGTTATGAAATAATTTATAAATATAGTAATATTTTTTTATTATGAAATTTAAAGAAACTTTAACTAAGAGGGAACAAATGGAATGGTTCCTGTTAACTCACTTTTCATTCATTTATTTTTTATCATACTTCTTGGGCATTATTATTATTTTTATTTTATTTTATTCATTATGATTATATTATGTTTTATTTCCTATCATTTTTTGGGTATTTACTTATATATCACATAATCCCCTTTTCAAATGCTACCTACTTCTAGAATTATGTTGTTTATAAGGTGTTGTCGTCACATTTGTTATTCATTAAGACCTATATTGTCCAAAGTAATTTTTTATTTTTCATAGTTTATATTTCATCCATTGGATTTATTTTTATCATTAATTTATTTTTTATTAAATTTATTTCATTTCTATCCAATGTATTATGTTATAAGGATTTTTTATTCAAGGGTTACATAATTTGTAAGGGTTTCGTCACCAATCTCACTATAAAATAAAGATTTCTATTAAATAATAATCGATATGGGGAACTTGACTACTATTTCTCTCTAGAAAAAAAAACCGAATTCTTATTATTGGGTTATTATTGGCATTCTACATTTCCTATCATGTTTAAATTTCCCTTTTAAAAAATATTTACTCAAGGGATGTGTTTAATTAAAACAAACATCAACTCTTATTTATGATTGATAATATTCATCCAAGTTCAATTTATGAATGTCCACATCCCGGATTATATTATTAACTAATGTCATTTTCACTATTTTACATTCATTATAAGAGTTTTAGATAATTTTTTAACATTTTCAATAATTATCATTTTGAAGAAAAGAATATATTTTTAATGTTTTCCATATGAATGGATTCTTTTATCATTATGAACGTTATTCTTTCCAATGCTTCCTTTCATGTTTTAAGGTTTACATCCAAATGATTTCGATTATTGATTATTTTTAAAATAAATATATTTATTTTTATATTTTTTAAGTTAATGTTTTATTATAAATGAAATGTTTATATTAAAAGGAAAATTTAAAATTATCTATTATTGAAAATTAATTTTCTAACATAATTTTTTAAAAAAGTTTAACTTTACCTTTTCAAAAAACTGATGTCTTTTTAAAGGATCTATTATTGAAGATTTTTTTTCAATGTCAATGCTCTAAAAATTTTCAACATCCCCTTTTTAAAACCTCAATGTATTTTTCAAGGATACATTAATGTAAATTCTTTTACAAAGTAATCTTTTTAAAAAAGAGTAACTTTACCATTTTAAAAGAAAATTAATGTGACACGTAGTTTTATCATTTATGAATATGGTAAGTACACATCATAAAATAACTCCATTATGATTTTTATTCCTTATTTATCTTTATGAAAAAAGGGTTTTTATAGTGACCTAGGCTTAACATACAAAGATTTTACATCAACATAGATGAATATTCTACACATTATAATAGTAAATTCCTAAGGACCATAATAGTTTAGTTTCTTTAGAAACATGGAACATAATATTCTAATTTGGTAAAATGTCATCAATATCTCCCATAAATATCTTCCCCTTTAGTAATCATACATAAAATCATTCCTCATAACATAGGGAAATTAATCATAATAGTAGGGGAGCTTAGATTCTTAGTCAATAAAATTAAAGGATATATATAAGCATAACATGAGCATAAGGGTATAATAGCATAATAATAACAATTGATGATCATACCATTCAAATCAAATATCATATACAAGATTCATGGAATAAAATTTGATAGTTCAAAATACATAATTCATAAGGTAATACAATACATAATCCATGAGAGAATAACATAGTAATAAGACAGATAATTTTTGGCATACATGTATGTTTATAAAATATTATGTCAAGGATACCTACCAAGACCTTTATAACTTGTTAATCTAGGGATAATCACCCATGTTCCTACTTAGATATTAGTCTAAAAAACCATGTAACCTCTTCTTTTATGGTTTGGTATACAACTCATATAACCACTTGTGTTTATGCCTGGGATACAACCTATGTACCCTATAATTTTCTTGCTTAGGTTATGACCTATCAACCCTCTTGTTTTTTGGCTTGGGTTACAACCCGTGTACACACTTGTTTTTACTCTTGGGTTGCAACCTGTGTATCCTCTTATTTTCATGATTGGGCTAAAACTCTTATACCCTTTGATCTCATATTACATTTATCATTACCCAATTTATTGGATGAAGATATAGGTCCCAACCATCACATAATTAAATCATATATATATATATATTTTCTAGAAGAAAAAAACATCCATCATATCATGACCCATTAAAAGAGAAGGGTTTCATAAACATCATATCATAACCCCTGAAATGAAATGGGTATAATAAAAATTTCAACATATACTAACCATTGAAAGATTGATAAGTTTTGTAATCATTTAATCTAATCATAACCAGTGAAAGGAAGCGGGTTTCATAACCATTCATCTTGGTATTCCATGTAGAATAAAAATAGGTTTAATTATCATCATTCCATCAATACATAAACCATTCATAGAATGAATGTGAATGGAATCCTTGGATAATATCCATAGTAATGAATAATTATTTCAATGTATTTCATCTAATATGGAGAAGCATTTTGAGAAATAAAATGGATTATTTCATCAAGAAAATACGATTTCTATGAAAATCAATTTTTAATCCATAAAACATTTTTAAAATCATCTTCTTTAAAAGAACTTTCAAAACATATAAAATAATCTTTAAAAATACGTCTTGGGAAAAATTTACCTTCCCCTTTCAAAAATAATTTTTAAAACATAAATTATTTGGGAAACATGTTTCTTTGAAAATAAACTTGAAAAATATAATGGAAGATTTGAAAACCATTTTAAAAACTTTAAAACGTAAAAATTTTATTTAAAATAATTTTCCTTGAAAATTCTCCTCTGGTATCATTTAAAAAATGTAAAACATTTATAGAGGTCATGCTTTGTGATGTAATACTTCATAATTCCATGATTTTTTTTAAATTAAATGAGATTATTTCGAAGCCAAGCGGTGAGACGGCGTGCGATTCTGAGGCCCATAGTGCCCGGAATGATCCATCGAAAAATGTTATGTTTTAATGAACACATGTGAGAGGTTTTCCTAAAAATGTGGAATAACACTTAAACAATTTCTTGGATCAGAAATATGAGGGCACCATTGCGTTTAGGATGGTGGTATTACCCTGGGTGTGTCTTGTGTTTAGTCGGCGCAGACCTCTAGTGAGAAAACCCAAAAATTGTGTAACTATAAATAAAATTATTTTTTTCCAAAAGCTTATAATTCATGAAACAACATATTTAAGAAAATTTAAGTCATAATTTGAATCATCAAATGATCTCAAGAAGCCCAAGGGTGGTACATGCAATATTTTAGGTCTGCACACAAGATTTAAATCTATGCACAAGAATTTGTGCGCCAATTGCAAAATCAGATGGATTCTTCTACATTGACATTCTAAAAAAACCAAGTCAGAGGCCCTAAATAAATCAGGGTGGTGTGAAAGAAAATAGATCGTACATAAGATATTGCATACCAAATGCGACATCAAACACCTCTTATATGTAATCCTCCTTACACGCCTCCACTAAAGTTATTTCTTATAATTGCTAGTACACCCCCTCTATTTGGGGTACCATTATGGAAGAAGAACCATCACTCCCATGCATGTAATATGACACCTTCAACCACCACATGAAAGACATGTCCCCAAAGAACTGGATCTTGTGTGACAGGTCTCCTAGGGGTCCCCCTTCGGGTGGTCCCGGTAGGGATTGACCCTCACCCATTTCCTTTTAATCAAAGTAAATTTCAGAAAAAATATCCTTCTTGTGAACAAGTTTTCCCCTGTGTCATTCTAATCATACATGTAGGCTTCCATCATGCGTGCATACCCTTACCTTGTGTGCAAACCTTGATTTTTTGTCCATATCGCCACATCTTGTGTGTAAGCCTTCAATTTTTTGTACACCCCTTATTAAGTGCTCCATCTTCTTTACTTACCCTAAGGCACAATGTCCAAGAAACTCTTTCATGAAAAACCCCTATCTTGAGCACAATTTTTATGAGTGACCCTCTATACATGAGCATAGCGATTTCCTAGTCCCTCGAGTGGTGTTCCATGTTGTATTTCCCTAGATAATTCTTCTTAACATAGGTACACTTATATCTATTTATTCTTAGCATAGTTATGATAAAGTGGTCCCCTCAATGAATCAATCCACAACCCTATTAATACATGACGTTTCTTATGCCTTTGCTTCCCCAAGTGTGCATTGGTACAATTTATGTAAGTCCTATGGGGAGGAGAGAGTCTTCATTGTCTGACATGCAGGATGTTGAACAGTTAAGAAACCCCACATCCACAACAAATGGTGTTAATCTATGATCGATTCATGTGTGGCGGGTATATGAGGGTTAGAGAGGGGATGAGCACTGGTGCTCTCCCATTTTCCCTTTCCCTATAGACTTTTTCTCCATGTGTTACTTTGGTAGCCTTTGTGTAAGACCCAAAAAACTTGGTAAGGTCCCTCTATATGATGTACATATCATCCTTTTACATATGGACACCCTCCTAGAGTTCCCCAATCTTACTCTCCCAAGGACGCTAACCATGTGTAAGCCCCGATCTATTCCTCACATAAACACCTTTTCCATGTGTTTATTAGGTCTATTACAGTCTCTTTTTTCTCACACAGGGGATGAATCACATGGGCTTAGAGTAAGAACCAACCATGACATCCTTTTCGGACTACTAACCACACGTAATCCCCATCCCCTCTTTTTTTCAATCAAACTACGTGGACATTGATATCTCCCATATAAGTAGGGTATGTTGGAAGCCTCTCCAAGGTTCGAGCTCCTCACTACTCACAGTCAATCTGTTCCGGACATTTTACATTGGTTTACTCTTCACCCCGCACGATGTTAAACTACATGTTCCCTGAACTACTTGGGTTTTGATCCCTTTCGGGTATAGAGGAAGCCACTCCATAGTTCAATCCCAACCATTGGTAAACTATGGTGATCCCTCATAGGGATGTACCCTCCTGATATGATATAATCCCTTTCTGGTTTTCCTCTCCTGGATCCACCTCCCTGAGTTATTCTGATCCTTATAGGAAGATAACCATGTGTAACCCACAACATGTTTTCAAGTTGTTGTACTTTGTGTACTCCCTGGTCCTATGCACCAATTTCCCTAAACTATGTGGGTTTGCATCCCTTTAGGTTATGTAGGAAGATTCTTCAAGGTTCAATACCAACCAGCTGTAAACTCTGGTGCTCTCTCTTAGGGACATACTCTCCTAATGAGATATAAACCCTTTCTGGGATGCATCTCTCAGATCTGCCTCCCCGAGGTGTTCTGATCCTCCCGGGCAGCTAACCATGAGTAAGACCCAACATATCTTTGGGTTGTTGTCTGTTATGTACACACAAATTTTATTCCCCTTCTAAAACTACATGGAATTTGATTCTCTACCCCATTGATACATAGGAAACCTCCTTGTCGTGCAAGCACAATACTATCATCTATATGTTGGTTCCAGTTCATTTATCCTCATCATTCAACACATCCTCCATATCCATCCGAATTTTACCTAGGTCTCCACAGACCATTGGAATCACACCCACCATATAGGTAGCTAACAATGTGTAACCCAACACCCAATCTATACACACCTAACCAAGAGTTTCCCTATTATGATGGGAAACTAACCTTGTTTAAGCCCCAACATGTTTTCGGGATGTAGTCCATTGGGTACACCCCAATCCTGTGACTCAAGTTCTTGAACTACATGGGTTTTGATCCATGTATTCAATATAGAGTATGTAGGAAGCCTCCTTGAGGTTCAATCCCAGCCAAGGGTAAACCTTGGTTTCCCCTTTTACTGGGAACCACCATCCTATGATCCACCCTTTGTGGTGTCCACATCATCCTTCACAGTGTGAAACCCTCTCCTCTGTGGAAAACACCATCATGGGTCCGTCCATATTTGGCATTCTGACTGATCCATCTGGTAAACATTCTAGGAAGTCCCTCCTAGGGATATACCTTTCTGATCCTCTCTCATCAGAGTTTCGACCAGTCTAATCTGTCTTTACTAGATATTAAACTTGTGGCATACCCCATGTTAAACATGGTAAGATAATGAAAACCTCAAGGAAATGCCTCTATCATAAAATTCCCTAAATTTTACATGGGATTCAAAGGGCTTCTGTAACATTGATAAGCCCTCATATAAGGGAAAATCTAAGGGTATCGGTGTTTCAGCATCTAGACATGCCAGGGATACCCAATGTGACTACTATCCTCATTGAAGGTCGCCTCCCTAACATGATCCCTTTGGAATGTCCTTATAGGAGTAGCATAATTAATCAGTGTCCACAATGATATGGCACCAGGAAGAGTTTCACGAACAACATCTTAATATTTAAGGGAGACCAAAACTTGGTGATAAATTCCGAGGAGGAATCAAGGGATCGAGAGACTGACATCCCATCATCCTGTTTTGAACAAGGAGAAAATGTCCCTCAAGAGTCGATGCATGCCACCCACCTTTGGAAAGTAAGAATGCAGGTCAAAAAATTGAACCGTCTGACAGAAGCATCCCATACACGCAGCACGATGATGCATGCCTCAGAAAAAAGAGTCAGAAACAATGATCTCATATGATAACATTAAAGGAAAAATATTTTATAGAATTTTCTATGTTTTAATGCGTTAAAATGGTTTTCAAATATATGTTTATATGTTATCAAGTTTATTTTCAATGATTTTTTTTTTTAATATTTATTATTTGAATAATTGTTTTTTCAAAGAGGAAATGATATTTTCCTCAAGAAATTTTTTAAATGATTTCTAAATTTTATTTTATATGTTTTCAAAGTGGGTTTTAAATAAAATTACATTGAAAATTTTTTACGTGTTAAAAAGTGATATTCTATGAAAGGTTATTTTCTTATGAAATTCTATAAGTAATATCTCAAAGTCTGTGTCCATCTAAGAAGAAATCCTTTGATATAGATTGTTATATACCAGGGATATGATCCAAGGATACCATTCCAATTAATTTTATGAATGTTTTATGTTTTCATGGAGTTATATTTATGAAACCGGTTTCAATTATACATGTTATACCATGATAAATGCTTATGAAACCCACTTCCATTCACGGGTTATAGAGGGGTGAAATGATTAAGAAACAAATTTTTTTATGATGGGATATGATATTTTGAAATGTTTATGTTACCCATTCCATTTTGTGGGTTATGATATGATGTTTATCAACCCATATATTTTCATGGGTCATGATATGATGAATGATTTTTTTCTTGTGGCACATGCATGTATGATTTCATTATATGAACGGTGGCACATGTATCTCCCTACAATGCACATGGTAATGATAAATGTTATGTGAGCTCAAAGGGTACATAGGTTATAGCCCATTCTTGAAAACAAGAGGGTAAATAGGTTATAGCCTATGATAGAAAACATGAGGGTACATGGGATGTATCCCAAGAACAAAAAATAGGGTATACAAGTAGTAGCTAAAGCCCAAAAACAATAGGGTACATAAGTTATAGCCCAATCCCAAAAACCAGAGGGTATATAGGTTGTAGACTATGCCCAAATACAAGAGTGTACATGTGTTGTTATCCCAATATCAATGAAGGTAAATAGGTGATTAGCCCAATCCAAACATGTTATCAAGGTATTGGTAGGTAGTAATGACATAAGATTTTCTATGCTTACATGTACACCAGGAATAAGTTATTATATTCTTATTCTATCCTCTCTTGGATTATGACTTTCACTACTACAAAATTGGCCTTTATCAGTGCGGTTATTTATCAATGCTAGAAGAAAACACTGATAAATGGAATATTTATCAGTGATAAAGAAAGCGCTGATAAATTTAACCTTTTTAAGTGCTTTTATTTTAGCACTAATAAAGAAAACCTTTATAAGCACTTTAATATTAGAACTGATGAAGGCTATCCTTTATCAACGCCTTGTTTTTAGCAATAATAAAGGGTACACTTTATTAGCACTTTACGTTTAGCATTGATAAATATTCCATTCATAAATATATTTTTACCACTGATAAAACAAAATAATTAAATTAATAAAAAATAAAAAAAGCATTTTTTAACAAAATATTTAAAATTTAATTAATAATATAATTATTGATAAAAATTAATTGATTGATTATACATTATTAAATATTAAACATTTTATTAATTAGATAATTATGATAAATAATATTATTAAATTGTATATATTAAATATATAGATATATATTATTGTATATTTATATGGTTATATATTACACAATATTTTTGCACTTTACATTAAATTTTAATATATTTTTTGAATAATGGTATATAATTAAAAAACAATATGAATTAAAAATATTGACTAATATCATAGTACTAGAAATATAATTGAATGTTGTTTGATTTTTTAATTTAATATAGAACAAATGTGTGTTATAATGATTTCACATATATGTATAATTAATGCATTTTTATATAAAATATGCACACACACAAAACATTTTCCATTTTTTAAATATTGTTAATGTGTACCTATATTCTTCATTTATTCAATTTCACTCATTTTGTACATATATACAAGAACTCAAAAATAGATATTCATTAGTAATGTTAAAAATATATTTGTTAAAAAATAATTATAAATAAAAATAATTATAAATAAAAGTAATCATAAATAAAAAATATTTATAAATGTACATTGACTATATTTATACAATTATACAATTATAATTATAAATAAATAAATATTTTTTTAAAATTATTTATATAATTATGAATAAATTATTATAAAATTATAATAAATATATTTAAAAAAGAATATATTTACTATATTGAAATTTAAATATATTTATTAATTATTTATAAATATTTACTATATTTTTATTTACAAGTATAATTATAAATCCTTTAACAGTGCTTCAGTAATAAACGCTGATAAAAGAATATTTATTAGCAATTTTTTCTCACTGATAAAGATGAGGATTTGTCAGCACTAAACAAAGTGCTGATAAATAGTCCTTTTATCAATGCTTATATAACAAGCACTAATAAAAGGGCTCTTTATCAACGCTTATTGGTAAACACTGATAAAAGAGTTCCAATGTATTTTAAAAACCCTAACCAATTGCGAACCTTCATGATATAGATTCTTTCTATGAAAGCCACACGCTACAAGTGCTCCTCCTTAGTGAATCAAAGGTCGAATCACACCACTTGACTACCTCCAAACATCTCGTCTGACATCCAAAGAGGGTCTCAGATTTTTTCTAACCTAGAGAGGTAGGCCTTTTAATTTTCTTTGTGTATTTTTGGTTTCATTTTTGATTTATTCTTCTATGATTTGTTTTTGATCCATTTTTTATGATCCATTGTTTAGGATTGTTTTGTGATTCATTGTTTTGGAAACAATTTTTGGTCCGTTTTTTATTGACTACTGATGTATGATCCGTTGTTTATATCTAACACTGAATCTTGGATTTATTCAATGTTTTTTACTACTATGTTTTATACCTTGTTACTAAATAAATTTTCCACTATTTTTTATATGTATCATAGGATCTAGTTCCTCTTAGAAATCACTAGGGTCCTTAGTTTTATTGTGGATATTATTAAAAGGGGCCATCCCTAATTAAATACATGATGTTTTATCACATCAAGCCTTCACTTTGTGAATAATTATAGTGCCTTTTGTTCACATTATGTTTGAATATCATGTTTTAATCTATTTGATATTTTCTTATAGAATATAAGTGAGTGATTTTTTTATAATGGTTTGACATGTATGTGTGTATATATAGTTATTAAATCATTTATTTACATAGTTGTTTGTCTAATAGGTATGCCTATATTGGGTAATGAAGATTTTGGGTCTACATATCCATTGACCCAAAGGGTAATGCTAGAATTTTGTTCAAACTCTGGTACAAATTGTTTCTTATGGGGGGAACTTCCCATTTATGGTTTTTTACACCAAAAGTTTCTACCAACCATTAGTGAAGTTGAGGTGTGTTAGAGGTCATAAGATGATTTGACCTGGTGTTTTGGCTAATTTAGGCTTGGGTCATTACACTATCTATATTCCAGTTTAGACCAATAAAATTTAGTGATAGTATCATTTATTATCAGCCTTTATCTCTATCTATTTTTTGAAATTTCAAAAACACTTATTATTGGATTTGGAATTACTAGGTGTTTAGATATTCTAGTAGAAATGATCCATATTTACCGTATTTTAATTTTCTATAACATTCACTTTTGATAATGAATATCTTTTTTTTATTTTATATAGATTGTATAAAATAAATTTTTTATGAACTCAATAGGATGGATATGAAATGAAAATGGATGCACTCTAATAATTTTAAAAATGAATATGAATATGGAGTTAAAGATTTTATCAAGTTTGCAAGGAGACAATGTAGTCAAACCTTTTAAAATCCTCTATTAGTGTTTACACTCTTTCTATTCAAGAAAACATAGTCCCGAAGAGTTGGAAGAACATTTTATTTATCATGAAATAAATCAAAGATATAAATTTTGGACTAAACATGGGGAAAACGTGAATGTGTTAATTGATTGGTATGATACTAAGGTTTATGAATCATCTGATATGAATACCTTGGTAAAAGATGATGGAGATCGCATGGAATAAATGAAAATACCAATTGAAGATTTCCTTTTTGATTGTCCAAAATTATTTGAGGATTTAAATATCTATTCCAAGAAACCAATGTATATCAGTTATACTAAATACTCAACATTTTCAATTCTATTGAAGTTATATAATTTGAAATATGGAAACAGATAGAGTGACACTAGCTTTAAAAAACAACTTCGTCTTCTAAAAGATATGCTACCAGAATAAAATGAACTACTATACCAATCATACGACACTAAATGAATGTTACGTACAATGGTAATGATATATAAAAAAATACATGCTTGTACAAATTATTGCATATTGTTTCAAAAATACCATGAATCACTCATCAAATTACCTAAGTGTGGCGCAAATAGATACAAGAAAAATGAATCAGGTCCTTAGAAATTTGAATGGTACTTTCCTATCATTAAATGATTTAAAAGATTATATGGATGTTAGAAAACAACAATAAAATTAACATGGAATATGGATATAAGAATTAAAGATGAACACCTATGTTTTGAATCAGATTCTCCTCAATGAAATAAAATTGAATAAATGTTTCCGGAATTTGGAGATGAGTTGGTAAAAATTCATTTTATGTTATCTATAGATGAAATAAATAATTTTTGTGTAAAAAGTAGTACTCATAGTAAATGGCCCATCATTTTGGAAAATTATAACTTGCCACCATGGTTATGCGTGAAGCGCAAAAAAATTATGTTTTCTCTACTTATATCTGGACCAAAGAAAACAATTAATGATATTGATGTCTACTTGGATCCATTGACTGAAGATCTGAAATTGATGTGGGACATGTGTTACAATGTATGATTCTCATAGAAGTAAATACTGATCTTAGATGATAGAATTTGATGGTAATATCGAAAAAGGTACAACACCATCTCTAGAAATGGGTGATCAACTGTACCAAAAAGTAAAATAGATTGACAGTGTTTTTGGTAAACCATTTTGGAAAAAGTATAAAAAATCAGGTTGGAAGAAGAGATCAATTTTCTTTGAATTGCCATACTGGAATTGTTTTTATGTTAGATATTTTGTTGATGTCATGAATTTATTAAAAAAATATTTTATAGTGTTATTGTAACGTTAATAAATGTTCCTAGAAAAACAAAACATGACATGAAGGCTAGGTTGGACTTGATTGAAATGGGGACAAGTGAAGAGTTGTCACCGGTGATGGGTAAAAGGAGGACTTTTCTTCCTCTAGTAGCTTACACTCTATCCAGAAAAGGAAAATTGAAAATTTTATTTTTCCTTATGAGTGTAAAAGTTCCACATGGGTATTTATCAAATATAAATAATGTCATGTGAATGACTAATTTTAAGTTACAAGGACTAAAATCACACAACTGTCATGTTTTGATGCAAGATTTAATTCTTGTTTCTTTCCATTATATTCTGCAACAAAATGTATGTCATACATTAACCAGAATGCTTTTTTTTTCAAAGCCATATGCAGTAAATTTGTAGACCCGGTGAAGTTTCCCATTATGAATAATGAGATTTAAATCAAATTTTGTGAATTAGAAATGTTCTTCCCACCGTAATCTATTGATATAATGGTCCAACTAATGGTTCACATGGTCATAGAGGTTCAACTATATAGTCCTATACATTACAAATGGATGGAAACCATTGAATGGTATTTGATGTTTTTGAAAGGGTATGTTAATAATCAAAGTCATCCAGAAGGTTATATTGCAGAACAATATATTTTTGAAGAATATATTGAATTCTGTGTCAATTACCTATCAGATGTTGAAAGTATCACTCTCCCAAAGTATCGTCATAGTGAACGCCCTATAGGAGAAGGAATTTATGGAAGAGATATTGTCGCAATTAACTTGAAAGAGTGTAAGTAATCACATCTTTATGTATTATATAATAGTAAAGATGTTGACCCATACATTGAATCCCACTACGAAATTCTTATAGATTTGAATCCATCATGGTCTGAAATATGGATATCACATACACATAATCAATATTTTATAGGATTGTTCAGAGATCAAATTTATAAGGAGTTATATGTAAATATGAATACAATTTCCAAACGACTTCAATAAGTATCCAGAGTACCAGATGCAAATGTTATATCTTACACTGGGTTTGTAATCAATTTTTATTAATTCTTTATAAAAGAACTTCATGGATTTAGTAAGATGTAAAACAGTGTTATTACACTTGTCACTGAAGTGAAGCACTTATCTGGTTCCAAGGATAGAAATCCAATGTATAAAAATATTTAATATTTTGGGTTTATCAAATACATATATGAGCTGGATTATACAACATTTCAAGTGCCTATTTTCCATTTCAAATTGGTTGACAATACTAATGGAGGGAAAGTTGATTAAATTGGATTTGGAAAGGTGAATTTTATTGTAGAATGGGTAAAAGATGAGCAGTTCATAATGGTATCACAATTAGTGTAAGTATTTAATGTCTTTGATCCAACAAAAAAAGAATCGGTTGATTATCCTATTGGCAACTAAAAAAAATGTCCAGTTAGTAGAAAATTCAATCGAGGATGGATCTTTCATTAGGACATCACAATCATTTCAAGATGGTACCACTGTAGACAATGTCTTGTACATTATAGGGGACCATAATGAGGGGATTTGGATTCTTGGAAGGGAAACCAAATCCTAAAATTCTATAAAAAAATAATGAGAGGTCAATGATAAGGTAAAAGAGATTTTTAATATATTATGTTTTTTCTCATAATATTATATGTTCTCTACAATATTAACCAAATCTAAAATAAATTTTTGACTAATCATAAGGACAATGTATTCTTTACATGATGATGTTACCAATCCATTGGAAGAATAAACTATAATGAAGGAAACCCTTTTCATAGATGAAATGGTAATGTTACGATGTATTTTTTCTATTTTACTGAAATATTATATAATGGAATGTTGATTTAATTTTCATTATTCCTGGAAGAGTTTGTTTATTTTAGAAGATTTTTGTACATTTTTCATGCCTTTGGAAGAATAGAAATGAAATTTTCTCTGCTCAATCACTAAGGTAATCTTCATATTTTAACAGTAAAATAATTGTCCATAGAATTAATTTATTATTTAATATTTATGTTTAATTTTATTATTTTCAGTATTAAACACATAATAATTATTTTATTATTCAGGTGGATTGTTTTTTTCGAGTTAGGGGTGTTCAGTACAACATCAATTTCCATTCCCCCTTAAAACATTTTCACCCCTTCAGTGGTGCATTTATCACTTTTTTTCAAGTCACCTCCACTTCCTTTGTTGGAAGAGAAATGATGTTTCCTCTACTCAATTACAGAGGTAATCTCGATGTTTTCACATTAAAACTATTGTCCGTATAATTAGTTTGTTGTTTCATATATATTTTTAATTTATTTCTTTTTAGTATTACTTAAATAATAACTATTTCCTTATATAGGTGGATTATTTTTTTGAGTTAGGGGTGCTCAACCAAAATTTCATGCTCCTTTTCCCTTAAAACCTTCTCACTATTATAGTGGTTCATTTATCACTTTCTTTCATGTTACCTCCAATGCCTTTGTAGGAAGAGAAATGACACTTCCTATGCTCAATTAATGAGGAAATCTTGATGTTTCCATAGTAAATCATTATCTATGGAATTAATGTATTGTTTCATATGAATTTTTAATTTATTTATTTTTAGTATTACTCAAATAATAATTGTTTTCTTATACAAGAGGATTCTTTTCTTCAATTTTGGTGTGCTCTATCCTACATTCATGCTCCTTATCCCTTAAAAACCTTTCACCCCTATAGTGGTGAATTTATCACTTTCTTTCAAGTTACATCCACTAATGTTGAAGGAAGAGTAACAAAGATGCCTCTACTCAATTAAAGAGGTAATATTGATGCTTTCAAAGTAAAATAATTCTCTATAGAATTGATGTATTTATTCATATGTATGCATAATTTATTTATTTATAATATTTCTCATATAATAATTATTTTCTTATACAGGTGGATTCTTTTATTTGAGTTTGGGTTATCTATCCTTGTTTCATCCCTTTCAGCCCCAAAACGTCAAAAGACTTATTTTCTCACAAAACCTTTCACTCCTATAGTTTTAAAATTTATCACATTCTTTTAAGTTTCCTCCACTAATGAATCAAAGAGGTAATTTTGATATTTTCACAATAAAATAATTTTTTATAAAATTAATATATTATTTCATATTTATGTTTAATTTATTTATTTTTAGTATCACTCATAATAATTTATTTCTTATACAAGTTGATTCTTTTTTTTGAGTTGATGTGGTTTTTTCAAAACTACTCCTGAAATGTTAGAAGTTAGACTAAGAAATTCAATAGAAATCATGGTAAAATTGAGAGTTAGGATTGTTTTTTAATGTATGTATTAATTTTTATTTATGTAATTGTATAAACCAATGTTTGAAATGTATATAATATAGTGTTTTTTTCTTGTATTTTTGTTGTATATTTCATTTCATTTAAATTATGTATGGGGACATTTTTTGTTGATATATGATATTTTTTATAGTATTGCAGTGTGTTGTTACAACATACTACAGTATGGACCTTTATTAGAAATGATAAAAGTCTATATCTTTTAACATCCCTCACATTGTCAGCACTTTTATAACGCTGATAAAGGCCATTTCAAGCACCGTTAAAGGACAATTCTGTAGTAGTATTGACTACATTATGATTCATATCTAATGAAATTCCAATATTTGTTCCATGAATCATTTATATGATCTTTGATATGTAGGGTATGATCTTAAAATATTATTATCATATGTTCATACCCTTATCCTAATGTTATTCTAATGTATGTACTTTATTTTCCCTTACTAAACATATGAAATCACCCATTATTATGTTTCCTTTACCCAGGTTAGGAAGAATGGGTTTAATTAAAAGTACTAAAGGGGAATATCTTTGTGGGAGATGTTTATGATCTTTCACAAAATTTGATGATTTGATTCTAGGTTTCCAAATACACTAAATTATTACAGTTCTAGGTCATGTATTTTTTAATGTACTGAATATTCATATAAATTTATGTAATATCCATGTTTGTTAACCCTGGGTCATTATGGTTGATATCAAAGGAAAGGTTTAGTCAACCTTTAGAAACTAGGATGGAAAATATTTAGTTAGTTACCTTGGACAACAATTTTTGCACCAATTGCAAAATCAAATGGATTCTTCTACATTGACATTTTGAAAAACAACTAAGTCATAGGGCCTAAATAAATCAGGGTGGTGTGCAAGAAAATAGATCGTACATAATATATTGCACACCAAATGCGACATCAAACACCTCTTATGTGTAGTCCTCCTTACACGCCTCCACTAAAGTAATTTCTTATAAATAGTAGTACACCCCCTCTATTTGGGGTACCATTATGGAAGAAGAAACATCACTCCCATGCATGTAATATGACACCTTCAACGACCACATGAAAGACATGTCCCCAAAGAACTGGATCTTGTGTGACAGGTCTCCTAGGGGTCCTCCTTTGGGTGGGCCTGGTAGGGCTTGACCCTCACCCATTTCCTTTTAATCAAAGGAAATTTCATAAAAAATATCCTTCTTGTGAACAAGTTTTCCCTTGTGTCATTCCAATCTTACATGTAGGCTTCCATCATGCGCGCATCCCCTTACCTTGTCTGCAAACCTTCATTTTTTGTTCATATCCCCACATCTTGTGTGTAAGACTTCAAGATTGAAATCTATGGAGAGGCTTACTCCATACCCGAAAGGGATCAAAACCCAAGTAGTTTAGGGAACATATAGTTTAACATCTTACAAGGTGAACATATAGTTTTGATCCCTTTTGGTTATGGAGGAAGCCTCTCCATAGATTTAAATCTTGAAGGCTTATACACAAGATGTGGGGATATGAACAAAAAATAAAGGTTTGCACGCAAGGTAAGGGGATGAGCACATGATGGAAGCCTACATGTAAGATTGGAATAACACAAGGGAAAACTTGTTCACAAGAAGGATATTTTTTATGAAATTTACTTTGATTAAAAGGAAATGGGTGAGGTCCAAGCCCTACCAGGCCCACCCAAAGGAGGACCCCTAGGAGACCTATCGCACAAGATCTAGTTCTTTGGGGCCATGTCTTTCATGTGGTCATTTAAGGTGTCATATTACATGCATGGGAGTGATGGTTCTTCTTCCATAATGGTACCCCAAATAGAGGGGGTGTACTACTATTTATAAGAAATAACTTTAGTGGAGGAATGTAAGGAGGACTACACATAAGAGGTGTTTGATGTCACATTTGGTGTACAATATCTTATGTATGATCTATTTTCTTGCACAGCACCCTGATTTATTTAGGGCCTCCGGCTTGGTTGTTTTTTATAATGTCAATGCAGAAGAATCCATTTGATTTTGCAATTGGCACACAATCAAAAAGGCCATCTTCAATTGGTATTGTCATTTCTTCTATGCGAGCTCCATCATATTTTACCAAGGTATTCATATCAAATGATTCATAAACCTTAGTATCATACTATTCAATTAACACATTCAATTTTCCCCATGTTTAGTCCAAAATTTATATCTTTGATTTATTTCATGATAAATAAAATGTTCTCCCAACTCTTTGAGACTATGTTTTCTTGAATAGAAAGAGTGTAAAAACTAACAGAGGATTTTAAAAGGGTCAACTATATTGTCTCCTTGCAAACTTGATAAACTCTTTAACTCCATATTCATATTCATTTTTCAAATTATTAGAGTGCATCCATTTTCATTTCATATCCATCCTATTGTGTTCATAAAAAATTTATTTTATACAATCTATATATAAATACACAAAAGATATTCATTATCAAAATTGAATGTTATATAAAATTCAAATATGGTAAATATGGATCATTTCTACTAGAATATCTAAGCACCTAGTTATTCTAAATCCAATAATAATGGTTTTTGAAATTTGAAAAAATAGAGAGAGATAAAGGCTGATAATAAATGATAATATCACTAAATTTTATAGGTCTAAAATGGAAGATAGATAGTGTAATGACCCTAGCCTAAATTACCCAAAAACACCAGGTCAAATCATCTTATGACCTCTAACACACCTCAAAGTCACTAATGGTTGGTTGAAACTTTGGGTGTAAAAAACCATAAATGGGAAGTTCCCCCCCCCCCCCATAAGAAACAATTTGTACCAGAGTTTGAACAAAATTCAAGAATTACCCTTTGGGTCAATGGATATGCAGACCCAAAATCTTCATTACCCAATATAGGCATACCTATTAGACAAAAAACTATGGAAATAAATGATGAAATAACTATATATACACACATACATGTCAAACCATTATAAAAAAATCACTCACTTATATTCTATAAGAAATATCAAATAAAATAAAACTTGATATTCAAACATAATTTGATCTAAAGGCACTATAATTATTCAAAAAGTGAAGGATTGATGTGATAAAACATCATGTATTTAATTAGGGATGTCCCCTTTTAATAATATCCACAATAAAACTAAGGAACCTAGTGATTTCTAAGAGGAACTAGATCCTATGATACATATAAAAAATAGTGGAAAATTTATTTAGTAACAAGGTATAAAACATAGTAGTAAAAAAACATTGAACAAATCCAAGATTCGGTGTTAGATATAAAAAATGAATCATACATCAGTAGGCAATAAAAAAACGGACAAAATATTGTTCCCTAAACAATGGATCACAAAACAATCCTAAACAATGGATCATAAAAAATGGATCGAAAACAAATCATCGAAGAATAAATTAAAAATGAAACCAAAAATACACAAAGAAAATTAAAAGTCCTACCTCTCTAGGTTAGAGAAAATCTGAGACCCTCTTTGGATGTCAGACGAGATGTTTGGAGGTAGTCAAGTGGTGTGATTCGACCTTTGATTCACTAAGGAGGAGCACTTGTAGCATGTGGCTTCCATAGAAAGAATCTATATCGTGAAGGGTACGCAAATGGTTAGGGTTTTTAAAATAGATTGGAACTCTTTTATCAGTGTTTACCAATAAGCGTTGATAAAGAGCCCTTTTATCAGAGCTTGTTATATAATCATTGATAAAAAGGACTATTTATCGTCACTTTTTTTAGTACTTATAAATCCTCATCTTTATCAGTGAGAAAAAATCACTAATAAATATTCTTTTATTAGCGTTTATTACTGAAGCATTGTTAAAGGATTTATAATTATAATTGTAAATAAAAATATTGTAAATATTTATAAATAATTAATAAATATATTTAAATTTTAATATAGTAAAAATATTCCTTTTTAAATATATTTATTATAATTTTATAATTATTTATTTATAATTATATAAATAATTTTCAAAAAAAATATTTATTTATTTATAATTATAATTGTATAATTGTATAAATATAGTCAATGTACATTTATAAATATTTTTTATTTATAATTATTTTTATTTATAATTATTTTTATTTATAATTATTTTTTAACAAATATATTTTTAACATTATTAATGAATATCTATTTTTGAGTTCTTGTATATATGTACAAAATGAGTAAAATTGAATAAATGAAGTATATAGGTACACATTAACAATATTTAAAAAATGGAAAATGTTTTGTGTGTGCATATTTTATATAAAAATGCATTAATTATACATATATGTGAAATCATTATAACACGCATTTGTTCTATATTAAATTAAAAAATCAAACAACATTCAATTAGATTTCTAGTACTATGATATTATTCATATATTTTTAATTCGTATTGTTTTTTAATTATATACCATTTTTCAATAAATATATTAAAATTTAATGTAAAGTGCAAAAATATTTTGTAATATATAACCATATAAATATACAACAATATATTTCTATATATTAAATATATACAATTTAATAGTATTAATTATCATAATTATCTAATTAATAAAATGTTTAATATTTAATAATGTATAATCAATCAATTCATTTTTATCAATAATTATATTATTAATTAAATTTTAAATATTTTGTTAAGAAATGATTTTTTTATTTTTTATTAATTTAATTATTTTGTTTTATCAGTGGAAAATTGTATTGATGAATGGAATATTTATCAATGCTAAATGTAAAGTGCTAATAAAGTGTACCCTTTATCAGTGCTAAAAACAAGACATTGATAAACGATACCCTTTATCAGTTCTAATATTAATGTGCTTATAAAGGTTTTCTTTATCAGTGCTAATATAAAAGCACTTAAAAAATGTTAAATTTATCTGTGCTTTCTTTATCACTGATAAATATTCTATTTATCAGTGTTTTCTTCTAGCACTGATAAATAATCGCACTGCTAAAGGCCAATTTTGTAGTAGTGAAAGTCATAATCCAAGAGAGGATAACATAAGAATATAACAACTTATTCATTGTGTACAGGTAAGCATAGAAAATCTTATGTCATTAATACCTACCAATACCTTGATAACATGTTTGGATTGGGATAATCACTTATGTACCTTCTTTGATATTGGGATAACAACACATGTACACTCTTGTATTTGGGCATAGTCTAAAACCTATATACCCTCTGGTTTTTGGGATTGGGCTATAACTTATGTACCCTATTGTTTTCGGGCTTCAGCTACTACTTGTATACCCTCTTTTTTGTTCTTGGGATACATCCCGTGTACCCTCATGTTTTCTAGCATGCGCTATAACCCATTTACCCTCTTGTTTTCAAGAATGGGCTATTACCTATGTACCCTTTGAGCTCATATAACATTTATCATTACCAATTTCATTTTAGGTAGATACATGTGCCACCATTCATATAATGAAATCATACATGCATGTGCCACAAGAAAAAAACATTCATCATATCATGACCCATGGAAAGATATGGGTTGATAAACATCATATCATAACCCACAAAATGAAATGGGTAACATAAAAATTTCAAAATATAATATCCCATCATAAAGAAATTTGTTTCTTAATCATTTCAACCCTCTATAACCCGTTAATGGAAGCGGGTTTCATAAGCATTTATCATGGTATAACATGTATAATTGAAACCAGTTTAATAAATATAACTCCATGAAAACATAAAACATTCATAAAATTAATTGTAATGGTATCCTTCGATCATATCCCTAGTATAAAATAATCTATATCAAAGGATTTCATCTTAGATGGATACAGACTTTGAGATATTACTTATAGAATTTCATAAGAAACTAACCTTTCATAGAATATCACTTTTTTATGCGTAAAACATTTTCAACTACTTTTATTTAAAACCCACTTTGAAAACATATAAAATAAAATTTAGAAAACATTTAAAACATTTCTTGAGGAAAATATCATTTCCTTTTTGAAAAAACAGTTATTCAAATAATAAATATTTTGAAAAAAAATCATTGTAAATAAACTTGATAACATATAAACTTATATTTGAAAACCATTTTAACGCATAAAAACATAAAGTATTATATAAAATATTTTTCCTTTAAAGTTATCTTACGAGATCATTGTTTCTGACTCTTTTTTGTACGGCATGCATCATCGTGTTGCATGTGTGGGATGCTTCTATCGGACGGGTCATGTTTTTGACCAGCATTCTTACTTCCCAAAGGTGGGCGATATGCATCAACTCTTGAGGGACGTTTTCTCCTTGTTCAAAACAGGATGATGGGATGTCGGTCTCTCCATCCATTGATTCCTTCTCGGAATTCATCACCAAGTTATGTTCTCCCTTAAATATTAAGATGTTGTTCGTGAAACTCTTCCTGGTGCCATATCATTGTGGACACCGATTAATTTTGCTACTTCTATAAGTACATTACAAAGGGATCATGTTAGGGAAGCGACCGTCAATGAGGATAGTAGTCACATTGGGTATCCCTGGAATGTCTGGATGCTGAAACACTGGTACCCTTGGATTTTCCCTTATATGAGGGCTTCTCAATGTTACGGAAGCCCTTTGAATCCCATGTCTAATGTGAGGAATTTTATCCTAGAGGCATGTCCTTGAGGTTTTCATTATCTTACCATGTTTAACATGGGGTATGCCATAAGTTTAATGTCTAGTGGAGACAGATCAGACTGGTCTAAACTCTAATGAAAAAGGATCAGAAAGGTATGTCCCTAGGAGGGAGTCCCTAGAACTTTTACCAGATGGATCAGTTAGAATGCCAAATATGGAAGGACCTAGGATGGTGTTTCCCACAGAGAAGAGGGTTTCACACTGGGAAGGATGATGTGGACACCACAAAGGGTGGATCAGAGGATGGTGGTTCCCAGCAAAAGGGGAAACCAAGGATTACACTTGGCTGGGATTGAACCTCAAGGAGGCTTCCTACATACTCTATATTGAATATAGGGATCAAAACCCATGTATTTCAAGAACTTTAGTCATAGGATTTGGGTGTACCTAATGGACTACAACCCGAAAACATGTTGGGGCTTAAACAAGGTTAGTTTCCCATCATAATAGGGACACTCTTGGTTAGGTGTGTATAGATTGGGTGTGGGGTTACACATTGTTAGCTAACTATATGGTGGGTGTGATTCCAATGGTATGTGGAGACCTAGGTAAAATCCGGATAGATATAGAGGATGTGTTGAATGATGAGGATAAATGAAGTGGAACCAGCATATAGATGACGATATTGTTTTTACACCACAAGGAGGTTTCCTATGTATCCATTGGGTAGGGAATCAAATTCCATGTAGTTCTAGAAGTGGAATACAATTTGGGTGTACATAACAGACAAAAACCTGAAGGTATGTTGGGGCTTACTCATGGTTAGCTGTCCGGGAGGATCTAAACACCTCGGGGAGGCAGATCTAAGAGATGCATCCCAGAAAGGGTTTATATCTTCTTAGGAGAGTATGTACCTAGGATAGAGCACCAAAGTTTACAGCTGGTTGGTATTGAACCTTGAAGAAGCTTCCTACATAACCTAAAGGGATGAAAACCCGCGTAGTTTAGGGAAATTGGAGCATAGGACCAGGGAGTACAAAAAGGACAACAACCTGAAAACATGTTGTGGGTTACGCATAGTTATCTTCCTATAAGGATCAGAATAACCCAGGGAGGTGGATCCAGGGGAGGCAACCCAGAAAGGGAGTATATCATATCAGGAGGGTACATCCCTAGGATGGAGCACCATAGTTTACCAATGGTTGGGATTTAACCATGGAGAGGCTTCCTCCATACCCGAAAGGGATCAAAACCCAAGTAGTTCAGGGAACATATAGTTTAACATCTTGCGGGGTGAAGAGTAAACCAACGTAAAATGTCTGGAACAGATTGATTGTGAGTAGTGAGGAGCTCGAACCTTGGAGAGGCTTCCAACATACCCTACTTAGATGGGAGATATCAATGTCCACGTAGTTTGATTGAAAAAAGAGGGGATGGGGATTACATGTGGTTACCAGTCTGAAAAGGATGTCATGGTTGGTTCTTACTATAAGCCCATGTGATTCATCCCCGGTGTGAAAAAAAGAGGTTGTAATAGACCTAATAAACACATGGAAAAGGTGTTTCTCTATGGATTATATCGGGGCTTACACATGGTTAGCGGCCTAGGGAGAGGAAGATTGGGGAACTCTAGGAGGGTGTCCATATGTAAAATAATGATATGTACATCATATAGAGGGACCTTAACAAGTTGTTTTGGGGCTTACACAAAGTCTACCCAAGGAACAAATGGAGAAAAAGTCTATAGGGAAAGGGAAAATGGGAGAGCACCAGTGCTCATCCCCTCTCTAACCCTCTTATACCCCCCACACATGCGTCGATCATAGTTTAACGCCATTTGTTGATGATGTTGGGTTTCTTAACAGTTTAACATCCGGCATCTAAGACAATGATGACTCTCTCCTCCCCATAGGACTTACATAACTTGTACCAATTCACACTTGGGGAAGTGAAGGCACAAGAAACGTCAGGTATTAACAGGGTTGTGTAGTGATTCATTGAGGGGACCACTTTAGCATAACTATGATAAGAATAAATATATATAAGTGTACCTATGTTAAGAATAATTATCTTGTGAAATACAACATGGAACACCACTCAAGGGACTAGGAAATCGCTACGCTCAAGTATGGAGGGTCACTCAAAAGAAGTGTTCTCAAGATAGGGGTTTTTCAAGCAAGAGTTGCATGGACATGGTGCCTTAGGGTAAGTAAAGAAGATGGAGCACTTAAGAAGGGGTGCACAAAAAATTGAAGGCTTACACATAAGATGTGGGGATATGAACAAAAAATGAAGTTTTGAATGCAAGGTAAGGGGATGCGTGCATGATGGAAGCCTACATGTAAGATTGGAATGACACACGGGAAAACTTGTTCACAAGAAGGATATTTTTTATGAAATTTCCTTTGATTAAAAGGAAATGGGTGTGGGTCAAGCCCTACCAGGCCCACCCGAAGGAGGACCCCTAGGAGACATGTCTCACAAGATCCAGTTCTTTGGAGCCATGTCTTTGAAGTAATCGTTGAAGGTGTCATATTACATGCATGGGAGTGATAGTTCTTCTTCCATAATGGTACCCCAAATAGAGGGGGTGTACTACTATTTATAAGAAATAACTTTAGTGGAGGCGTGTAAGGAGGACTACACATAAGAGGTGTTTGATGTCGCATTTGGTGTGAAATATCATATGTACGATCTATTTTCTTGCACACCACCATGATTTATTTAGGGCCTCTAACTTGGTTGTTTTTCAGAATGTCAATGCAGAATAATCCATTTGATTTTGCAATTGGTGAAAAAATTCTTGTGCATAGATTTCAATCTTGTGTGAATACCTAGAGTCTTTCATGTAACACCCTTGGGCTTCTCGAGATCATTTACTGATTCAAAATATGACTTCAATTTTCTTAAATATGTTGTTTTTTCAGAATGTAAATGCATAAGTATCCTTTCATTAGGTAGAGCCTAATGTCGGCTGGTGTGAGCCAATAGTAGAAGTTATCTTTTGGTCATAAATAAAATAATTAAGTAACAATTATTTTATTGTAAAATACTTATAACTCCAAAATGGTCACTCAAATCAAAAATATGAGAGTACTGTTGAGATCATGAGGGCGTGTTTCTCTTAGGCAGAGCTTAACCTCCACTGGCAGTGGTCAAATGTAAAAGATTTTTTTGGGATCTTTCTTTAAGAGAATTAAAATGTCATGCATGCGCGGTTTTGAAAACCTCTAAACGGGTGTCCAGAATGAAAATTTGTCAGCACCGTTGCATTTGGAATGGTGACATTACTTAAGAATGGACCTATCCATGAACAGAAAGGGTCTAGGGAAAAGCTTACTTTCATATGTTTGAAGAAAATTAAAATAAACATAAAAAGTTTATATTATTCAAAAATTGTTTTGTTGTAATGCAGCGAGGATACGATGTTTCTTTCCCTTAATGAAACATTGTAACGACTCTTTAATTTGAAGCATAACAGAAATTTTGTTTCATAAATGAATCATTGTAACATCATGATAGCACAGTGTAACAGAAACGATGTGACACATTTCTCATTTAATGGAATAACTGGTTTGAGAAAAATATGGAAATCTAGGAATTCTTATGAAGAATCAATGTTGAGGAATCCTTTACAATAATTAATGTTGGATAATTGCTAATGAAAATTATTCCCTCAAAGAACAAGCCCAGGAATGGAGAGTGATGAATGCCCACCCCCGCGGAAGGATCACCATCGGCAATGAGCTTCCCTTCGATCAAAACATCTCCAGTTATGGGTTTACCTTTTTTGAGTTTCCCCGTTCTTCATTCTAAAACAACGAATGTGGATCAACCCACGAACAGGTTGATCTACAGATCACTTGTTCTTGCGGGAGGGTGCTTATTCTCGTGGTTTTGCATCAGGATTAATTTTTTTAGAATTGTAATCTTCTTCCCCATGTTTTTAAAACTATAATGTGAAGGGTTCGAGCTGACACGAACAAGGCCAGGGCCCCTCCTTCATGAGTTTCATTGTGCATTCTTCATCGCTGAACCTCCAAGTTGATGGAGAAGTGTTTCCAAGGCCGTAGAAGAGAATACTACCCCCCATGGAGGCTAGAGGTGTAGATGGTCCAAAGAACAGACCACCGGAGCAAACCCAGTGGTATGAAGAAAAAAACCTACTGACATGTTGATGGTAACTGTGGGTGGGTGGTGGATTAGCATGACGGTGCACTGAGGAGGATGTCATTACCGTCTCAGGTAGTGGTGGTGCAGCAGGAGCCACTGACGCTTGTGTCAGAGACAGGAGAATGTAGAACTTTGCCGAACTGACGCTTTGGTGGAGCGGCCCACACCATGTAGCACATGGCTTTGCACTACCATGTAGTCTAGTGTAGACCACATGTGGGACCGGAAAAGGAGGTCGGTTAAGCCGAATGTGGGGTACACGAACCGGACACCCTCCCAACATCCGGGAAAACGGAGATTGGCCCACTGTGTAGGTCGGGTTGGGGGGAGAGCGAACTGGTCCGTTGTGTGGCCTATGTTGGAGTAATGTTGGTTCACTTTTCTAGGTCGAGATAGTAGGATAATGTCAGGCCACTGGGTGGCCCGGGCTGGGAACAACCGGCCCGCCTATTGAAAATTGGTTTGGATGGAACTTAGTCACTAGGAAACCTGATGGGCTAGACCAATGGCCAAACTGAGCTGGGTCCAACAAGTCCCAATGGGTCTGGCCCAGTAGAGAGGACGGACCGGGATAACCCATACCCAGCTGGGTCGGGTTGGTTCAGCCGAACTAGGTTAGGCCATGTGGGACCCCCAAGCCGGGTTGGTTGGGTTGGTCCGACCGGGTTGGACCTGGCCAAGACACAACGGGCCCCTGTTTACTAAAATGCCTATATCATTCAAACCGGGTATCCGATTGACGATTCATTTTCAACGTTGGAACCCTCATAATGAGGTGTTTTTTTGGCATGCTCTGAGGAGGTTTTGATGGAATCTGAAATATGAAAAATGGATTGAGGTTTGGATTCTCTTAGAATCAAGTGCGATATGTGTGGAAATCTTGTGGCTGGCTGGGACCCAAATAACGATGACAAGCGACCCTGTGTGGATCATCTACAAGCAACCCTGTGTGGATCAGCTACAAGCATCCTAATGTGCATCAGCTACAAGTGACCATGTGTGGATCATCCCCGAGTGACCCTGTGTGTATCATCCAAAAGCAGCCCTGTGTGGACCAGTTACGATGGTCTAAGTTCGAAGTGGCCCTATGTGACCCAGAAGACCCACGGTACTCATCGGGGATGAGTACCTCAGTATTACAAGGTGTGCAGTGTTACGAATGATAGTATTTCTTTTTATACTTGAGGTTATACCTGCATCAGCCAACAGTATCTTGTGTATACTTTACTTTTTGGTCTTTCTATTGTGGCTTGGGGTCCCTAATGAGTATTGTGTTACTCTCCTTTACATGGGCTTCACCCACACGTGTCATGTCACGTGTAGGTGATTGACGCTTTGACAGAGACATTGGTGGTCTGAAAACAAGTGGTGCTCAGTGAGATAGGATATAAAGATGCTTTGATGAAGACCTTGGTGGTCTGGGACTAGGTGGTTCTCAATGAGATGGGATGGACCGATGCTTCAATGAAGACCTTGGTGGTTCAGGACTAGGTGGTGCTCTGTGTGACAGGACAGACAACCATACTTCTATGACTACATGTATCTACCCATCACATACTCATCAGGTAGGGTATCGAGTGGAAAGATCGTGGCATTTATACTCTCCTTTTTTGTTTTGGTCTTTTATTCTATCCCCTTTTCAATTTAATTTTGTATTATACTCTCTGTAGTTTCCTTAGTCACAGTTGTGGTTTATTTCGAGTTTAGATCCTCTAGTTTAAGCTTTGTGCATGTGTACATGTTTAATGGAAAATGCCTTCCCTTTTTGGGATGTGTCTATTCTGTGCTAGTCACCAGCCCCTAGCATATAGAAGTCAGGATTGGGATAGTCACAACCTAGGACCTGGGGGACGGTTCATGAAAAATTTGTATCAAAGATAGCCAGTTCTTCCAAAAGAACTAAGAGTCTGTAAATTTTTGTATGGGGAAACATTTTTAAGTGTTTTGTATTCGAAATTCAGGCTAGAGAGTCCATTCCTGGTGTGGTGGATGATTTATCCATACATCAGGGCCCTAAATTCTGTATTCAAACTCTATAAATGAAAATTGTAGTTGCTTGTGTCTTCAAATGTTTTCTCATGATCTTTCTGAGTCAGAGTCATATCACTAGGTATAATCTATTAATCATGATTCATCTTGATCTCTTTCAAGATTCCTTCATGCAGAGATCCAACCCAGATTCCACTGCATGACCATGAGAATGGTCCATAGATTGATGAGGCTTCGGTACTAGGACTGTTTCCCAAGATGGAACCTTCAGGCGGTGTCCCAACTTTTCCACCACCCATTGGTCAGTAGTTACTATTGGCACTACCGGTTAAGGATGCATGTAGGCTCAGTTCCTTACATGAGTTTCAGCAACTGAGACCTCTTAGGTTCCGAGGAGAGCCCAACTTAGAGGCAGCTATGGAATGGATTGATGTGGTGATAGATTTTTTTCATATATTAAGGGCACCATTAGATCATATGTTAGTCCTAGTAGTGAGCCTTCTACATGGATCAACAATGCGATAACAGGTTTTATATCACCCAATCTTTTGATGAGGTGGCATTTCTGTGGACAGAGCTTGAGAACCTCTCTCTAAGAAGGGGATCTTTTCATAAAAGCTAATTTCTATACATGCCCAAGAGATTCTGTAGCTTTGGCAGGAAGAGAAATTGGTAGGTGAGTATTCATCAATACATACCGACCCTTCCAGGTACTTGATGAATACAGTGAAACCAGTAGTTCAAAGATCATACCTCTGAGAAAGATGTGTTTAGGGAAATCTGAACCATCACTCATCCTATTTACACTCCATACTTATCCTAGGGTGCTAGAGAGAATCATTGTGGCTGAAAGTTCTTTGGATAAGAAGATACATCCAATGGATGTCAACAGTGGGAAAGCAAGAAACCAACGTCAGTATGAGAGACTTGGATGAGTACAATGACATCTTTCCAGGGGATGTTCCTATACTACCTCCTCACAGAGAGGTAGATTTATGAATTGATCTATACCTGGGGATGTCACTGATATTTACACCTATATATCTGATGCCTTCTGCAGAGTTCCAGGAGCTGAGGGTACAGTACGAAGACTTGTAGAGGAAGGGGTTCGTAGGGCCCATTGTTTCACCATTGGGCATCCCCAATGTTTTTTACCAAGAAGGAAAATGGAATCTTGCGGTTATTCATGAACTATCAACATCTGAACCAGGTGACCTTGAAGAACATGTATCATATACCGATGATTTATGACCTCTTCAATCAACTAATCGGAGCCAGATGGTTCTCAAAGATAGACATCATATCCGGATATCACCATCTTCGAGTACAAGATGATGACATCTCGAAGATAGCTTTCAGATGTTTCTATAGACACTATGATTAGTTAGTGATACCATTTAGCATGACGAACGCCCCAGAAGTGTTTTTTGGATTCATGAATAGGATCTTCTAGTTGTACTTAGACCGGTTTTTAGTGGTATTCATTGATGATATCTTGGTATATTCAGCATCCTAGGAGGTGCATGCGATACACCTGAGGATGGTTCTAGACACACTTCGAGAGCTATATCTTTATGAAAATATCTCAAAGTGTTAGTTCTGAATATGATAATTCCACTTTCTAAAACATTTCATCTCAGAGGATAGATTTTTGGTGGATCCAACAAAAATCGAGGTGGTGCTTTCTTGGGATCCACCCAAGATCATTACCGAGGTGCGATGTTTCCTTGGGATGGATGGGTACTATTAGAGGTTTGTACCCAACTTCTCTGGAGAGGAATCACCCATGACATCATTGACGAATAAGGGAAAAACCTTCTTGTGGATAGAAGTATTCTAGTATAGATTTTAGTACCTAAGGCAGGTCTTGATGAATGCTCTTATCTTGTGGTTTCCAAAGGAGGGTGTCGACTATGTGGTGTATTGTGATGCATCAGGTTCTTGGATTGGTTGTGTCTTGATGCATGGGAAAGTAGTTATTTATTATGGCTCACAATAGTCGAAATTGCATGTACATAACTATCCAACTCATGACCTTGAGGTGGCAGTGGTAGTCTTCACACAGAAGACATGGATACACTACCTTATGGTAAAATTATTAATCATCTAATATGACCACAAGAGTCTCAAGTATATATTTTCTCAAAAGGATCAAAATCTAACATAGCTACATTGGATAAAGTTCCTCCAGGACTATGACTTTGAGATAGTCTAAACTACGAGAAGGGGAACGTGGTGGCAGATTCTCTCAGTAAGAGATCGATTTCATAGTTACTGAATGAGGCCTCAGAGCAGTTGGCCTCGCTTCAAATATCCTTTGTGGATAGAGATTAGGAAGCATATCTACAAACAATGGTGGTTTCCCTTTAACTCTTATAGAAAGTTAGGGAGGATAAACTTGGGGATGCTAGCTGTGAGACCACACATTCCCATATTTCCATAGGGTATTCCCCTAAGGGATATTTGATAGGTGGGGAGAACGTCATCATTTTTATATTATACACCATTATACCAGTGGTGTTATGAGAGTAAGTATTGATGTAGTTCCATATATCCCCTTTAGTGGTACATCTAGGTGTGTCAAAGATCTATGAGGACCTCTGAAATCAGTACTGGAGGTCAGGGATAAAGAATGTAGTGGCCGAGTTTGTCTCAAGATGCCTCACTTTTAAGCAAGTGAAGGTTAATCACCAGGTTCTATCAGGTTTGACACAACCCCTTTGAGGTACCAGAGTGGAAGTAGGATGAGATATTGATGGACTTCATGATGTTCTTACCACGTACATCAAGGGGGAAATATATCATCTAGGTGATCATAGACCAACTCACCATTTCTTCCTACATTCTACCCATTCGATAATAGAGTTAGTTGAGAGATTAGGATGACTATATGTGAAAGAGATATTTTGACTCCATGGAGTTCCATTTATGATGGTCTCATATCATGATTCATGCTTTACATTCCAGTAATGGAAGGGATTATAGGAGGTTTTTGGGACTCGGCTGCACTTGTGCACAACCTTTCTCCCAAAGACTGATGGCCAGATGAAATGGACTATACAGACCCTAGAGGACATGCTTCTTTCTTACATTCTTGATTTTTTTTTGTATTTGGTAAGAACACCTTCTACTTGTGGAGTTTTCATACAAAACCATTTATATCTCCACCATATTCATGGCACCATTCGAGTCATTTAATGGGCGGACTTCCAGGTCACGGTTATACTGGATAGGCCCAGGGGAGTCAACACTATGGAGTCTAGAGATAGTACAGGCTACCACTGAGAAGGTCCATATCATTCAGGAGTGGATGAGGACTACACTGAGTAGGCATAAATCTTATGTTGACAAGATACGGAGGCCATTGGAGTTCGAAGAGTGGAACCATGTATTCATATGGTTATCTCCTCGATGACGACTACACAGATTTGGGCGGGGTAGAAAGTTATCTCTGAGGTTCATTTGAACTTTCTTGAAACTTCATAGAGTGGGTGAGGTGGCGTACTGCTTGTATCTACCACCATAGTTAGTGAGGGTGCACGACGCCTTTCACATATCCCAACTGAGGAGCTACGTGCACAACCCTTCTCACATCATTGACCACGACGAGCTGGAGATTGACGACGGGGTGACATTCACATAGTACCCAATGGAGATAGAGGATTGACAGCAGTGGATTATTTGTGGATGGTATATTCCTCTAGTGCATGTTTTTTTGTAGCACAGGAATCTTTAGGAGATTATGTGGGAGCGGGAGGCTCAGATTCATGCTCAGTACCCCCCCCCCCCAATTTGATTATCCCTTTTTTTGGCTTATGATTAAGTAAATCCCTAAAGGGACGAGTAATGAAATACCCCTGAATTCCATGAATTATTTTATCGAAAATAAAATTGGATTATTTTGAGACTAGGAATTGAGATGGCGTGCAATTCTGAGGCCCAGAGTGCTCAGAATGATCTGTCAAAAAATGTTTTTTTTAAATATCACGTGTGATCTATTTTTCAAAAAAGTGGGATAAATCTTAAACGGGTTCCCAGATCAGAAATATGAGGGCACCATTGCATTAATAATGGAAATTTAATGCTATGTGTGACTTATGTTTAGATAGATTAGACCTCTAGTGAGAAAACACAAAAATGTCGTAACTGTAAATAATTTTATTTTTCAAATGCTTATAACTCATGAAAGATGACTTGGATTGAAAATTTAAAACCACTATTGAGCTCATGAAGCTATTTTTTTCTTTATGAAGATCCTAACATTGGTCAGTGTGTTCCAACAGTGGAAGTTAGCTTTTGGCCGTAAATAAAATAATTAACAATTATTTTATTATAAAATCCTTATAACTCCTAAACAGTCACTTGGATTGGAAATTTGAGAGTACCTTTGAGATCGTGAATGCATGTTTCCCTTAGGAAGAGCTTAACCTCAACCAACGCAGGTTGAGGGTGAAACATTATTTTTGGATTTTTTTATGCGAATTAAAATGGCACACGTGCCCGAGTTTTCCAACTTCTAAATGGATTCATAGATTGAACATACAAGGGAAATGTTGCATCCGAAATGGCAGAATTACCTAAGAGTAGACCTAACCTCAACCGGCGTGGTTATAGGGAAAATTTTAATTTTCATACTTTTTATGAAAAATAAAATAAACATAAAAAGTTTATTTTACTCAAAAATTGTTTCTATTCAACGTTGCGATGAACCAACAGTTTCATTCCATTAATGAAATAGTGTAGTGACTGATTAATTTGAATCATGAAAGAAATGTTGTTTTATAAATGAAATAGCGCAATAATGGGACAATGCCGTGTAAACAAATGCTATGATGTGTTTCTCTTTTAATGGAATAACAGGTTGGAGAAATATAGGGATATATAGGAATTTATATGAAGAATAAACAGCAAGGAATCCATTCCAATGATGAATGCTGGTGAATTTATAGCAATAATGATACCCTCAAAGAATGAGTTTAGGACTGGAGAGCAAAGAACGCCAACCCCCACAGACGGATCTCCATCGGCAATGATCTTCCCTCCTGTCGAACCATTTCTAGGTAGGGGTTTATTTTTTGTGTTTTGAGTTTCCTCATTATTCATTATAAAAAAAATGTGGATTAACTCATGAAATTGTTTTTTTTAAAGGTAGTTCTTCGGTGAAAGACCGAGGAAAAATTTATTAAAGATAAAAAAAATTGGTTACAAGAGTCTAAAGGATGGGAGTTTTCTACAGTCATTTTCAAAAAGCTAAAAAATATCAAGAGGGAGTGCATCAATCCAGGTCATCTCCTAGTTAACTCCCATGTTTGCAATCTCATCTGAAACCTTGTGGGAGGGTGCCCATTCATATGGTTTTTCATCGGAATTAATTTTTTCAGAATCATATTCTTATTCCCCTGTGTTTTAAAAACTATAACGTGGAGGGTGTGGGCCGACACTAATAAGGCTCTGGCCCCTCTGTCATGGGTGTTCTTGTGAATTCTTCATGTTTAAACCTCTGATTTGATGGTGAAGTGTTTACAAGGTTGTAGAAGAGAAGACATCACCCCATAGAGGCTATAGGTGAAGACAGTCTGAAGAATAGACCACTGGAGTAGACCCTGTGGTCCATAGAAAATACTTTTAGTGTGTCAGCACCGGCGGTGGCACCGAAGACCAGTGGAGGCCACCCACGGTATGCCATGACGATGTTCTGAGGAGGGTGTTGCAGCCAGATCAGGTCATAACGGTGTAGTAGGAGCCGCAGATGCTCGGGTCGGCAGCTGGAAGAGGCGGGATGTGGCCAACCGGCCACGTCGATGGATCTGCCCACTCCATGAGGGATGTGGCTTTGTGCTACCATGCGGTCTAGTGGAGACTACATGTGGGACTGTATAGGGTGGCTGGAAAAACCAGCCACGGGGCACACGAACCAGACACCCTCCTAGAATCTGGGCTGAAGGAGACCGGCCCGTTATGCCGGTTGGTCTGAGGGTCCCAAACCAGGCCACAGGGCGGCCCAAGAAGAAGTAAAGACAGCCCACTTTTGTGGGCTGGGCCAGATATAATTTGGTTGCTGGGTGACCCGGCGAGCTGGACCCACGACCAAAATGGGTCGGGTCCAGCAAGGCCTAATGGCCCTGGGCTAGTAGCTAGGTCGGACAGGGTGGACCCATACCCAACTGGGTTGGGACGGGTTGGTCCATGTGGCCCCCCTGGGTTGGGTTGGTCATGTTGGTCCTACCTAGTCAGACCAGGCATGGACACAACAAGACCTTGTTTACTAAAATGCCAATATCATTCAGACCGGGCGTCTAATTGAAAATCTGTTTACGGCGTTGTAACCCTCATGATGAGTCATTTGTTTTAGCAAGCTCTATGGAGGTTTTCATGGAAGTTGAAATACGACAAATGGCTTGAAGAGTGGATTCTCCCAGAATCAAGTGTGATATGTGTAGAAATCATGCAGCTCGATGGGACCGAAGACTGCTGACAAGAGACCCTATGTGGATCAGCATTAAGAGACCCTATATGAATCAGCTACAAGAGACCATGTGTGGATCAGTTAGAAGTGACCTTGTGTGGATCAGCTACAAGCGACTCTATGTGGATCATATCTGAGTGACCCTATGTGGATTTGTTAAAAGTGGCCATGTATGGACCAGTTATGATGGCATAAGTGGGAAGTGGTTCTGTGTGACCCAACAGACCCACGGTACTCATCTTAGATCAGTACCTCTGCAGTCCAAGGTGTTTGGTGTTACAACTGATAGTCTTTCTTTCTGTACTTTAAATTATACCTGTCTGAGATAATAGTACCTTGTGTATACTTTCCTTTGTGGTCTTTCCTTTATGGTTTAGGGTCCCTACTGAGTATTTTGTTACTCTTCCCTGTACGGGGTTCACCCGCACATGTTGTGTCCAATGCAGGTGATTGAAGATTCGATGGAGATCTGGTCCGAGACCAAGTGGTGCTCAGTGATATGGGATAGAAGGCGGCTTCGACGGAGACCTTGGTGGTCTGGGACCAGGTGGTTCTCAGTGATATGGGATGTACAGACACTTTGACAGATACCTTGGTGGTCTGGGACCAAGTCGTGCTCAGCGAGATAGGACGGACGAGCGTACTTCTACAACTACAGGCAACTACCCTTCACCTACCCTTCAGGTGGGGTCTTGAGAAAATGGACTGTGGTAGCTGTAATTTCCTTTTTGATTTTAGCCTTGTATTTTATCCCCTTTTCACTTTCAATTTGTACTTTACTCTCTCTAGTTTTCTCAATGTCATTTTTGGTTTACTTCGTGTTTACTTTCTATAGTTTGAGATTTGTGCGTGGGTACAGGTATAAAGGAAAATGCCTTAAATTTTTGGGATATGCCTATTCATTGCCAGTCACCATACCCTAGCCTATAGAAGGCAGGTTTGGGGTAGTCATGCTACAAGCCCTGGGGGACAAGTTGTGACATGTGAAAAAAATATCCAATCAAAGAGAGAAATAAAGTCGTATTTTCTAAGAAATATTTTTTTAATACTCTTAAGAAAAAATGTATGGAAAATGGTACTATTATATGAATACATCATGTGTAAATAGAGGATAATAAAATTAATGAGATATCATGAGATATGGATTATAATATTTCAACAATATAATAATAATCATAAATAATCTTGATAAACAATTTGATTGTCTTGATAAACTAATACTACTCTGGTAAAATTGAATAATAATCCCAATGAAATGAAGAAATTTAATAAAGATTGAAATTTCATGAAAATAAATATATTCATGATATATCATGTTAAATGGAATTATATACACCTTTTAGATAAATATAGGTACATAACGAAACATGTGTCTCAAAAAAGACAAATTGGGAAACAATTAATTTACCAATTTGTAACTTTTTGAACCATAAACCCTATAAAAGGGGTATAATAAAATGGATATTCAAATAACCATAAATTTAAGGTTAATAAGAATAAAATACATTGATGTTAAGTATATACACCACACAAAATAAATGATCAGTAAAAAAGGCATAAATCACACAGAAATAAAAGGGAGACTAGAAATCCCCTTACGACTTGAGTAACATTTGAATCATGATCCACATCAAATAATAACATAAATTAAAAAATTTAATATTATTAAATAAATTAAATTCATTATATAACATTTCATAGGGAAGTATATATACCACATAATTAGAATGAGTGGTGAATATATCATATTTCTCACAAAAATAAAAGTCATATGAGAAAAGCCTTACCTTAAGTCTTGAATTTCTTCGTACATGTTCAAACTACTTGTATAATAAATATAAATTTCTTATAAATATACAATAGAAAAATATTATTATATAAATTACCATAATTTTTTATTATGACTTTATATTACCCAATTATTAACAATTCCACATTAATGTTACATTTTGGGTAATATTTGCTTTGTTTTTTGTATGTGTTTTGACTTTTTGTTCTTGGTCCACTTACTTAGATCATGATTTAATTGTTAAAAAAATTTAAAAAATGATGTAAATATCATATATATTCAATATTTATTTGTTTATATTAATATATATAATATTTAAATATGGAATGCAATTCACTATTCTTGGAAATGGTAGGTCGTATGTACACAAGAACATTGTTTCCGTTTTATTGGTATATTGAAGAAAAAATTAAATTAAATTTATGTATATATATTATCATTATTTTATAACTATTATTTCATATATATCATATAAGTTTAATATAATAATATTTAATACATACCATGTAAATTGTGAACGAATCACATTGCTTTTTGGAGGCGGTTGTCCACACATCCACAAATAAAGTTATCGTATTTACAAATAAAAAAATCATGAAAGTATGTTTTATATTATAATTATACAAGGATAAATGTATCATAAATATAATCTATATCACATAAAAAATAAATTCCATCATTATTTCAAAACTTGAGATGTTATAATGGAAGAACGAATGACATTTGTTCGCCGGGAGGCAGTTCATTGTACACACGAACAATGATTGCATATCCCATTCGATGGGTGTGTGTAAGATTTTATGCCAAACCATTAAAATAAAAATATCTCCATATATTTAGGATAATTATTTTATTATATAATAATTGAATAATAAGAATTTAGGGGGTGGATAATGAAATAAAATAAAAGTTCCTGTTGAAGGATGTTACCTCTTCTTTGGTTAGTTCCTACTGATTTTCAACAAAGGAATAACTTGGATTTATTTCTTCCAAAATGGATGTTTCTAGGATGAAGGGAGATAATTTCATAGCTCATTTTTTTAGTTTTTAGATGAGTCAATGTTCTTGAGAGGTGTGAATGAGTGAGGATGTGAGTACCCTTTTATACTGGAGGAGTGAGATTCTTGTAAATATAAAAGGTTAATCACTATTGAGAGGTCTCCCTTACATAATTTTCCACCAATAATTGTAAATTTTTTAAAAAATAGATTATATGGTATAAATATTTCAAAAAAATCCTTTTGGAAATGTTTTTATGTTATTTCGTCCATTAATGATTAACCACTAAGTAAACTCATTTTTCTATAATCATTGTAATTAATTTTAATTACTTTCACTAATCATTTTAGAAAAAAATAATTACCATATTAGAAGTTCTAAATTATTCTAACCCATAATATTAAGTCCATTTTTTATGATTCTAATCACAAAACTTGCATAAATTTATTTAAAAATAACCTAGCAGGTGGGACGAAACAATGGGGTTTAAAAGTAAATATGTTCAAAAGATTGAGTTATTTTTATATACTATTTCAATGGGAAATTGATTCTAATAACATAAATTATATTAATAAAAATATAACTAACCTAAATATAAATTAAAATAAATTTAAAATATAAATTAACTATATAAAAAATTAGATGAAAAAGTAGCTTTCTATTACAATTCCGTATTTTTCACTATTCAACAAAAAATTAAACATTTTTAAAAATACCAAAAATTCACCAAAAGTAAATTTTTCTATTATGATTTAAAATTTTAATCTTATATTTTAAAATAATAATTATAAAATTGTAAAAATTATATTTAAAATAGGTTCTACATTAAAAGGTGTAAAAATTACGTTTTAGAAAAATACCATAGTTTTCTTATAATTAGATTTATTCTTATATTATTCCTATAAAATATATTGGATAAGTGTAATAAATTGATTGAATATATAATATTAATATTTTACTAAATAATCATTAAAAAATTATTTAATTTACTAATATAAAATAATTTCTGTATGTAGAAAAATAGTGTTCTTAGAGAAGAAATTTCTCCATTTTCATATAGTTCTTACATTCATTTATAACTAATTTCTAACTAAATGATTCCTTTTACAAACATGTTTAAATAGTATTTTCTCAATTTTTTTTAATATTATTCAAAACTTCCATTCTAACATCTAGGAGGTAACTATAAAAATATTTTAATAACAATATTAATAATATATTTTAGTATGGAAGATCTCGGTCTTTCTTATAATGCAAAATATCAAAGGAACTCAGCATTGTGTGTAACAAAATCAAAAAATAGTGTTTCATGTATTACAATATAATCTATGTTTTTCATGTAGTGAATTATCAAGTTATTGTTTCATGAAACACAAGACAAACTTATTACTTTCATATAACAAAATCTATATTCAGTGTTGTGTGAAACGCATAATATGAAAATGATTAAATTAAATTGGAAAAAAATATTTTACAAAATATCTAGGTGTTAAATTATACCCCACATAAATTTAATTTAACCATTGAAATTTTTCTGGTTTATCAACGGTTTTATACTTTAAAATAACTTTCTTAAAAATTCACATAAAAAATGAATACTAAAATTTTCTTTAAAATTGGAAAGTTGGAACCATAATGGTTGCCCAATGTGTCTCATAACTAGGTTTCCATGTAGAAGAATATAAGTTATAAGTGATATTTGGACATGTAAGAAAAGTGTAAATAATTATTAAGAGTGAAAAAAATCATTGATCACCACCAATTGAATTATCAGTGTAAGGTTAAGGGTATCAAAATCATAAGTTTGTGATGATTTATAACACCATCTGGTCAACATAAACGTAGGTATTAGGATAAATAATTTTCGATATCATATTCATAGATTAGACAAATTATTTTACTAAATAATAACATGATTAAATATACATACTTGATTTTATTCATTTTCATATGCACAATATCACCATTTGGTGGTGCCTTTCTCTATTTCCACTTAATATTATACTCTAAGAAATGAAGTTGCATTTGTGATTCCAAAAGTACTTACAGTTCATGAGGTAGAATGATAATTCATTTTATCTCCCTTAAGTTAGCATCGCAAAAAAATGGTTATCACATGTTATTCAAAATGAATAAAACCTCATTTGGGGAGATAATAATTTAATCTCACAAACTTCATCGAATGTTTAACTAAAACATTTCTTAAATGGTTAGGCTTATAAAACTTCTGGAATTTAAAATCCAAAACATTAAGAATAATTTCACTAAATTTATCTATATCAGGTTTACATTGACACCCCATATATCATAAATTAGCTCTTGGTTTTCAGATACCAAACATGTAAATTCCTTCATCCTTTTTTTCACTTGAAACATGGTAATAACCTAAATTATTATGAATACTTATTGAAAAAATACATGATTCATCATTCTTTACATAAAACACAATCTATAGGATATATTAATTAAATAGAAAAAAATTTAATCTTAATCCATGATAACATAGAAACCTTTTTCAACCAACCAATAATCAATCCCATGCTAATCATTACATTCCAATTCTCCTTATCCATTTCAATCATTACTTCATCCAAGATAAACATAATTTTCTCAACATTAGGAACACATTAAGGGTTACCTTCCATTAAAAACATATCAGCATTCCATTAAATCAATTTTCAATGTATTCAGCACCATTCAACATAACCTTTTCAATCCTTAATGAAACACTTACCCTGAAAATACTTATATATTTCATGACTTGTATAACATAATATTTGAGTTCCAAAACATATACACTTAAATCATCCAAATTTTTTCTTAAACTATTACATGGGATTAATCATCATATTCCTTAATACCCATTTCTAGAATATGAAATATGAATCACGTCTATAGGTTCCTCATACTCAATCTAATCATGCTTCTTATGTTTAATGTCAATAATATTTTCTGAATATCTCATAACTTTCACATGTCATTTATGGTCACTTTATCCTCGACAGAATAACCAATACTCGTACCACCTTCCTGATTCTATTAATGATATTACTACTGAGGGCATTGATTTTCATAATACTTTGATTTACCATATTTGAAACATTCAATTTTGTCCCATTTATTTCTAGTTCCTACTATTGAATAATCCCAGGAAGCAAAGTGTGAGAAACATTTACTATATCAGAAAACCATATAATTATGAAAACATACATAGAGGATTCCTAAATCATGACACATTTTTACAAATCTATGATACCTTAGGTTAATCATTAGGTACATCTTGAGATATATCCATATAAATATCACAAGGTAACTAACTAAATCTTTCCCATCCTATTTTCTAAAGGTTGACTAAACCTTTCCTTTGATATCAACCATAACGACCTAGGGTTAACAAACATGGATATTACATAAATTTTTTTTTTTTTTTTGAAATTGGTGACATGAATTGGTTTCCCAATTCATGCCCCCTGAAAGAATTTATTAAAATCAAAAGGGAACGTTACAAACACGAGGTGAAAATAGCTTACACCAACATAAGATTATTCGGGGTAAATGAAAAAGACTCAAAATATGACCAAAACCAGGAAAAGAATCCCCCCATAATGAGGTGACCAAAAAAGAGAAAGAAACGACCTCCAAGTGAGTCCAAACTCATTCTTCACAAACTTCAAATCTGAAATCGCAAGAGGATTATCCATCATGATAGCTGAAAATCACTGCAACAAGGAACTCATCCATTATAGAAATCCCCAAGCAGAAAAACAGTCATAGCCCAAATCAGCTTATATACTTCAAGAGAAATCCCCTTCTGGCCAATATAACAGAAACATCATGCTACTCAGGGGAAAGAGGGAGAATGCACAAAAGTCGGAAGATCAGAGATCTGGAATAGATGCAGTGCAATGATCTGTTCTGTGAAACATCAAAACATTGATTCTAAGCACTCAGCAAAATTAAAAACTACCAGAGAGACACCCCAATCAGATAGCTGCAGAAAAAATCAGATTAAAATTGAAACCCTTCAAGATATCTTAGCGGTCTGAAAAAATTGAAAAACAATCGGCTAGTGGAGCCAAACCATAAAGGATCCAATCTGCTCTTTCATCCAAACTCAGAAAGTAAAGGATCTGTACAAAAACCCCACCACAATGCACTGTGTAAGCTGAGTAAGAACAATTCTTAAAGTGATATCCAAAAGAGAGAAAGAAAACCCCAGGTGAGAAAATAGTGAAGTAATAAAACCCATCTTCTTTCACTCCAAGCAATGCAGGAAAACCGACTAGAGAAAGTCAGATCCATCCAGAAAGGCTCCAAATCTGCCAGAGGGTCTGTGCAAGCCATCCATCACCCCAAGGGGACAATAAACTGAAGATCAAACTATTACTTTAAAAATTGGGAACAATATCCTCAATAAACATTGAAACAGAAAAACAGGCTCCATTTTGATCCAAAGAGAAAATCAGACATCAATTGAAGAAAGAAGACCAACAAACAGTGCAGCCCGGTTGCAAGCTTTCTCAGAAAATCCAGAAGCACAAAGACAGCATGACAAAGAAATCCAAAACATAATCAGGTTAAGAAATCTTTCCTGATTCTTTCATTGAAAATTTCCTGCTTTGCAGACAAATAGGCGCTCTTAGTGATCTCTCCTTTCTTAAAAGAGTTATATAGGATTTCATCACTGAGTCCCTCTGGAGAATCAGGAGCTTCACAAGTTGGTATAGTGTGATTATCAACCCTTTCAGCTTGTTTCTCCTTCTCTACATGATGATTTTTGATAGGGGAATGAACATTATGTCTAGCAATGTCCAAAGAACGAGTGACAATAGTCCTCTCCACATGGGAAAAATCCCTACGTTTTCTAGTTTTTTTTGGATTGGGTGTGACAAACCCATCTGCATCTACTATTGGTTTTTTACCTTTCCGGGCCATGTCCCTTAAGTATTTCTCCTCAATATCAGTAGATTTATCCTCTTCAGTGCTTTGTGAGAGACCATCTTCAGATGCATCACACCTCTCCTTATCCTCTTCTTCCTGAGTGCCTTCTTGAATTTTCACTATCGTCCTATCATCAAGTGGGGGTGTGGGGTTAAGAGGTACATTTGCATTCAGCACAGAGGTTGGAATCCCCTTCTCACCCATATCCAGAGAAGAGTCTTCGTGGTCCTGCCGTGAATCACAATGTTCTAGAGGCACATTAGAATTCCCGGGGACATCATTGGCAATAGGAGTCTCAGTAACATCAACAGGGTTTGATTTAGTAGGATTCAAGTTAATTTTAGCATTGGCTTTTTCTACCCAAACTGCATTGCAGTGAGTTTGAGGTGGTGCAGAATCTTTTGACTCACATTCTCCCATAGAATGACCGACTTTGTAGCAGGAATTACAATAAGGTGGAACATTTTCAAAAACCACCTCCTGAGAATAGCCTTTATCACCATTCTGAAGCCAAAATCTAGAAGGCAAAGGCTGAGATATATCTATCTCAGTGCAGATTCTAGCAACTGAGGGACGAGATAAATTCAAGGTGGCAGAATCTAGTCTAATCGTAGATCCAAAGAGACTTGCAATGGCAGTAAGAGCATGCTGCTTAAAAAAATGCAGAGGCAGACCTGGAAAACCGATCCAAAGGGGAACAATAGGGGGATCAGAACCAAGTTCAAAATCAGGAGACCATTTGAAGACCTTCATTGAAGCCCCACCAAAAGACCAATAACCGCGAATCCAAAATCGATAATAGTCATTATCCGAGGAGAACCGAAATACAACATTCAGAGAGTTAAGAAGTCCAATATGGAAGTTTGTAAAACCTATGTTCTCAAGAGTTTTGCGCAAGAAGAATGGGTGATTTCATATGTTTAGTAAGGGAAAATAAAGTACATACATTTGAATAACATTAATATAAGGGTATGAAAATATGATAATAAAATTTTAATATCATACCCTACATATCAAAGATCATATAAATGATTCATGGAACAAATATTGGAATTTCTTTAGATATGAGTCATAATGTAGTCAATACTACTACAGAATTGTCCTTTAATGGTGCTTGAAATGGCCTTTATCAGCGTTATAAAAGTTCTGACAATGTGAGGGACATTAAAAGACCTAGACTTTTATCATTGCTAAAAAAGGTCCATACTGCAGTATGTTGTAACAACACACTGTAGTACTAGAAAAAATATCAGATATCAACAAAAAATGTCCCAATACATAATTTAAATGAAATGAAATATACAACACAAATACAAGAAAAAAACACTATATTATATACATTTCAAACATTAGTTTATACAATTACATAAATAAAAATTAATACATACATTAAAAAACAATCCTAACTCTCAATTTTACCATTATTTCTATTGACTTTCTTAGTCTAACTTCTATCATTTCATGAGTAGTTTTAAAAAAACCACATCAACTCAAAAAAAAGAATCAACTTGTATAAGAAATAAATTATTATGAGTAATACTAAAAATAAATAAATTAAAAATAAATATGAAATAATATATTAATTCTATAAAAAATGATTTTATTGTGAAAATATCAAAATTACCTCTTTGATTTAGTAGTGGAGGAAACTTGAAAGAAAGTGAAAATTTGTAAAACTATAGGAGTGAAAGGTTTTGTGAGAGAATAAGTCTTTGGACGTTTTGGGGCTGAAAGGGATGAAACAAGGATAGATAACCCAAACTCAAATAAAAGAATCCACCTGTGTAAGAAAATAATTATTATATGAGTAATATTAAAAATAAATAAATTAAACATACATATGAAAAAATACATTAATTCTATGGATAATGATTTTACTTTAAAAGCATCAATATTACCTCTGTAATTGAGTAGAGGCATCTTTTTTACTCTTCCTTCAACGGTAGTGGATGTAACTTGAAATAAAGTGATAAATTCACCACTATAGGGGTCAAAAGTTTTTAATGGATAAGGAGCATGAATGTTGGATAGAGAACCCAAAAATTGAAGAAAAGCATCCTATGGTATAAGAAAACAATTATTATTTGAGTAATACTAAAAATAAATAAATTAAACATTCATATGAAACAATACATTAATTCCATAGATAATTATTTTACTATGAAAACATCAAGATTGCCTCGTTAATTGAGCATAGTCAGTGTCATTTCTCTTTCTACAAAGGCATTGGAGGTAACATGAAAGAAAGTGATAAATGCACCACTATAGGGGTGAGAAGGTTTTAAGGGAAAAAGAGCATGAAAGTTTGGTAGAGCACCCCTAACTTGAAAAAATAATCCACCTATATAAGGAAATAGTTATTATTTAAGTAATATTAAAAATAAATAAATTAAACATATATATGAAACAAGAAATTAATTATACGGACAACAATTTTAATGTGAAAACATCGATATTACCTCTTTAATTGAGTTGAGGAAACATCATTTCTCTTCCTACAAAGGAAGTGGATGTAACTTGAAAGAAAGTGATAAATGAACCACTGAAGGGGTGAAAATGTTTTAAGGGGGAATGGGAATGAAAGTTGTACAAAACACACCCAACTCGAAAAAAAAATCCACCTGTATAATAAAATTATTATTATGTGTTTAATACTGAAAATAATTAAATTAAACATAAATATGAAATAATAAACTAATTCTATGGACAATTATTGTAATGTTAAAACATCAAGATTACCTTAGTGATTGAGAAGAGAAAATGTCATTTCTATTCTTTCAAAGGCATGACACATGTACAAAAATCTTCTAAAATAAACAAACTCTTCAAGGAATAATGATAATTAAATCAACATTCCATTATATAATATTTCAGTAAAATATAAAAAATACATCGTAACATTACCATTTCATCTATGAAAAGGGTTTCCTTCATTATAGTTTATTCTTATAATGGATTGGTAACATCATCATGTAAAGAATACATTTTCTGTATGATTAGTCCAAAATTTAATTTAGATTTGGTTAATATAGTAGAGAACATATAATATTATGAGAAAAAACGTAATATATTAAAAATCTCTTTTACCTTATCATTGAACTCTCATTATTTTTTTATAGCATTTAAGGATTTGGTTTCCCTTCCAAGAATCCAAATCCCCTCATTATGGTCCCCTCTAATGTACAAGACATTGTCTTCAATGGTACCGGCTTGAAATGATTCTAATGTCCCAATGAAATAGCCATCCTTGATTGAATTTTCTACTAACTGGAAAAAAATTTTAGTTTCCAATAGGATAATCAACCGATTCTTGTTTGTTGGATCAAAGACATAAAATAAATACACTAATTGTGATACCATTATGAACTACTCATCTTTTACCAATTCTATACTAAAATTCACCTTTACAAATCCTATTTCATCAACTTTCACTCCATTAGTATTTTCAACCAATTTGAAATGGAAAATAGGCACTTGAAATGTTGTATAATCTAGCTCGTATATGTATTTGATAAAGCAAAAATATGACATATTTTCATACATTGGATTTCTATCCTTGGAACCAGATAAGTGCTTCACATCAGTGACAAGTGTAATAACACTGTTTTACATCTTACTAAATCCATCATGTTCTTTTATAAATAATTAATAAAAATTGATTACAAACCCAGTGTAAGATATAACATTTGCATCTGGTCCTCTGGATATCTATTGAAGTCATTTGGAAATTGCATTCATATTTACAGATAACTCCTTATAAATTTGATCTCTGAACAATCCTATAAATTATTGACTATGTGTATCTGATATCCATATTTCAGACCGTGATGGATTCAAATCTATAATAATTTCTTAGTGGGATTCAATGTATGGGTCAACATCTTTACTATTATATAATATGTAAATATGTGATTTCCTACACTCTTTAAAGTTAATTGCAACAATATCTCTTTTATAAATCCCTTCTCCAATAAGGCATTCACTATGACGATACTTTGGGAGAGTGATACTTTCAACATTTGATAGTTAATTAATACAGAATTCAATATATTCTTATTTTTCTGCAATATAACCTTCTGGATGACTTTGATTATTGACATACCCTTTCAAAAACATCAAATACCATTCAATGGTTTCCATCCATTTTTAATTTATAGGACCATATAGTTGAACCTCTATGACCATTTGAACCATTAGTTGGACCATTATATCAACAAATTATGGTGGGAAGAACATTTCTAATTCACATAATTTGATTTTATTCTCCTTATTCATAATGGGAAACTTCATCGGGTCTACAAATTTACTGCATATGGATTTAAAAAAAAAAGAAGTCTGGTTAATGTATGACATACATTTTTTGGCAGAATGTAATGGAAAGAAACAAGAATTAAATATTTCATCAAAACATGATAGTTGTGTGATTTTAGTCCTTGTAACTTAAAATTAGTCATTCACATGACATTATTTATATTTAATAAATACCCATGTGGAACTTTTACACTCATAAGGAAAAATAAAATTTTCAATCTTCCTTTTCCGGATAGAGTGTAAGCTACTAGAGGAAGAAAAGTCCTACTTTTACCAATCACCGGTGACAACTCTTCCCTTGTCCCCATTTCAATCAAGTCCAACCTAGCCTTCATGTCATGTTTTGTTTTGCTAGGAACATTTAGTAATGTTCTAATAACACTATAAAATAATTTTTTTTTATAAATTCATGACATCAACAAATTATCTAACATACAAAAAATTCCAGTATGGTAATTCAAAGAAATTTGATCTCTTCTTCCAACCTGATTTTTTATACTTTTTCCAAAATGGTTTACCAAAAATAGTGTCAATCTATTTTACTTTTTGGTACAGTTGATCACCCATTTATAGAGATGGTGTTGTACCTTTTTCGGTATTACCATCAAATGCTATCATCCAAGATCAGTATTTACTTCTATGAGAATCATACATTGTAACACATGTCCCACATCAATTTCAGATCTTCAGTCAATGGATCCAAATAGACATAAATATCATTATTGGTTTTCTTTGGTCCAAATATAAGTAGAGAAAACATAATTTATTTTCGCTTCACGCATAACCATGGTGGAAAGTTATAATTTACCAAAATGATGGGCCATGTACTATGAGTACTACTTTTTACACAAAAACTATTTATTTCATCTATAGATAACATAATACGAATTTTTACCAACTCATCTCCAAATTCTGGATACATTTATTCAATTTTATTTTATTGAGGAGAATCTGATTCAAAACATAGGTGTTCATCTTTAATTCTTATATCCATATTCCATGTTAATTTTATTGTTGTTTTCTAAAATCCATATAATCTTTTAAATCGTTGAATGATAAGAAGGTACCATACATATTTCTAAGGACTTGATTCATTTTTCTTGTATCTATTTGCGCCACACTTAGGGAATTTGATGAGTGATTCATGGTCTTTTTGAAACAATATGCATTAATTTTTACAAGCATGTATTTTTTCGATATCATTACCATTGTACGTAACATTCATTTAGCGTCATATGATTGGCATGGTAGTTCATTTTCTTCTGGTATCATATCTTTTAGAAGACCAAGTTGTTTTGTAAATCTAGTGTCACTCTATCTGTTTCTATATGTCAAATTATATAACTTCAATACAATTTAAAATGTTGAGTATTTAGTACAAGTGATATACATTGGTTTCTTGGAATAGATATTTAAATCCTCAAATAATTTTGGACAATCAAAAAGGTCATCTTCAATTGGTATTGTCATTTCATCTATGCGATCTCCATCATCTTTTACCAAGGTATTCATATCAAATGATTCATAAACCCTACTATCATACCAATCAATTACTGCATTCACGTTTTCCCCATGTTTAGTCCAAAATTTATATCATTGATTTATTTCATGATAAAGAAAATGTTCTTCCAACTCTTAGAGACTATGTTTTCTTGAATAGAAAGAGTGTAAACACTAACAGAGGATTTTAAAAGGGTCGACTATATTGTCTCCTTGCAAACTTGATAAACTCTTTAACTCCATATTCATATTCATTTTTCAAATTATTAGAGTGCATCTATTTTCATTTCATATCCATCCTATTGAGTTCATAAAAAATTTATTTTATACAATCTATATATAAATACACAAAATATATTCATTATCAAAAGTGAATGTTATAAAAAATTCAAATACGGTAAATATGGATCATTTCTACTAGAATATCTAAGCACCAAGTTATTCCAAATCCAATAATAAGGGTTTTGAAATTTGAAAAATAGAGAGAGATAAATGCTGATAATAAATGATACTATCACTAAATTTTATAGGACTAAACTGGAAGATAGATAGTGTAATGACCCTAGCCTAAATTACCCAAAAACACCAGGTCAAATCATCTTATGACCTCTAACACACCTCAAAGCCACTAACGGTTGGTTGAAACTTTGGGTGTAAAAAACCATAAATGGGAAGTGCCCCCCCCCTAAGAAACAATTTGTACCAGATTTTGAACAAAATTCTAGCATTTCCATTTTGGTCAATGGATATACAGACCCAAAATCTTCATTACCCAATATAGGAATGTCTATTAGAAAAAACACTATGGAAATAAATGATGCAATAACTATATATACACACATACATTTCAAACCATTATAAAAAAATAACTCACTTATATTTTATAAGAAATATCAAATCGATTAAAACTTGATATTCAAACATAATGTGAACTAAAGGAACTATAATTATTCAAAAATTGAAGGATTGATGTGATAAAACATCATGCATTTAATTAGGGATGGCCCCTTTTAATAATATCCAAAATAAAACTAAGGACCCTGGTGATTTCTAAGAGGAACTAGATCCTATGATACATATAAAAAATAGTGGAAAATTTATTTAGTAACAAGGTATAAAACATATTAGTAAAAAAACATTGAATAAATCCAAGATTCGGTGTTAGATATAAACAACGGAGCATACATCAGTAGTCAATAAAAAAACGGACCAAAAATTGTTCCCTAAACAATGGATCACAAAAAATCCTAAACAATGGATCAGAAAAAATGGATAAAAACAAATCATAGAAGAATAAATCAAAAATTAAACCCAAAATACACAAAGAAAATTAAAAGTCCTACCTCTCTAGGTTAGAGAAAATCTGAGACCCTCATTAGATGTCAGACGAGATTTTTGGAGGTAGTCAAGTGGTGTGATTCGACCTTTGATTCACTAAGGAGGAGCACTTGTAGCATGTGGCTTCCACAGAAAGAATCTATATCGTGAAGGTTTCACAAATGGTTAGGGTTTTTAAAATAGATTGGAACTCTTTTTTCAGTGTTTACCAATAAGCATTGATAAAGATCCCTTTTATTAGTTCTTGTTATATAAGCATTGATAAAAAGGACTATTTATCAGCACTTTGTTTAGTGCTGATAAATCCTCATCTTTATCAGTCAGAAAAAATCGCTAATAAATATTCTTTTATTAGCGTTTATTACTGAAGCACTGTTAAAGTATTTATAATTATAATTGTAAATATTTATAAATAATTAATAAATATATTTATATTTTAATATAGTAAAAATATTCTTTTTTAAATATATTTATTATAATTTTATAATTATTTATTTATAATTATATATATAATTTGAAAAAAATATTTATTTATTTATAATTATAATTTTATAATTGTTTAAATATAGTCAATGTACATTTATAAATAATTTTTATTTATAATTACTTTTATTTATAATTATTTTTATTTATAATTATTTTTTAACAAATATATTTTTAACATTATTAATGAATATCTATTTTTGAGTGCTTGTATATATGTACAAAATGAGTGAAATTGAATAAATGAAGAATATAGGTACACATTAACAATATTTAAAAAATGGAAAATGTTTTGTGTGTGTGCATATTTTATATAAAAATGCATTAATTATACATATATGTGAAATCATTATAACACACATTTGTTCTATATTAAATTAAAAAATCAAACAACATTCAATTCTATTTCTAGTACTATGATGTTAGTCAATATTTTTAATTCCTATTTTTTTTTAATTATATACCATTATTCAATAAATATATTAAAATTTAATGTAAAGTGCAAAAATATTTTGTAATATATAACAATATAAATATACAATAATGTATATATATATATATTTAATATATACAATTTAATAATATTAATTATCATAATTATCAAATTAATAAAATGTTTAATATTTAATAATGTATAATCAATCAATTCATTTTTATCAATAATTATATTATTAATTAAATTTTAAATATTTTGTTAAAAAATGATTTTTTTTATTTTTTATTAATTTGATTATTTTGTTTTATCAGTGGTAAGAATGTATTGATGAGTGGAATATTTATCAATGCTAAACGTAAAGTGCTAATAATGTGTACCCTTTATCAGCGCTAAAAACAAGGTGTTGATAATGGATACCCTTTATCAGTTCTAATATTAAAGTGCTTATAAATGTTTTCTTCAGTGCTAAAATAAAAGCACTTAAAAAAGGTTAAATTTATCAGCGCTTTCTTTATCACTGATAAATATTCTATTTATCAGTGTTTTCTTCTAGCACTGATAAATAACTGCACTGCTAAAGGCCAATTTTGTAGTAGTGAAATTCATAATCCAAGAGAGGATAACATAATAATATAACAACTTATTCCTGGTGTACAGGTAAGCATAGAAAATCTTATGTCATTACTACCTACCAATACCTTGATAACATGTTTGGATTGGGCTAATCACCTATGTACCTTCTTTGATATTGGGATAACAACACATGTACACTCTTGTATTTGGGCATAGTCTACAAACTATATACCCTCTGGTTTTTGGGATTGGTCTATAACTTATGTACCCTATTGTTTTCGGGATTCAGCTACTACTTATATACCCACTTTTTTGTTCTTGGGATACATCCCGTGTACCCTCATGTTTTCTAGCATGGGAAAAACCCACTTACCCTCTTATTTTCAAGAATGGGCTATAACCTATGTACCCTTTGAGCTCATATAACATTTATCATTACCAAGTTCATTGTAGGGAGATACATGTGCCACCGTTCATATAATGAAATCACACATGCATGTGCCACATGAAAAAAAATTCATCAGATCATGACCCATGAAAAGATATGGGTTGATAAACATCATATAATAACCCAAAAAATGAAATGGGTAACATAAAAATTTCAAAATATCATATCCCATCATAAAGAAATTTGTTTCTTAATCATTTCAACCCTCTATAACCTGTGATTGGAAGCGGGTTTCATAAGCATTTATCATGGTATAACATGTATAATTGAAACTGGTTTCATAAATATAACTCCATGAAAACATAAAACATTCATAAAATTAATTGCAATGGTATCCTTGGATCATATCCCTGGTATATAATAATCTATATCAAAGTATTTCATCTTAGATGGATCCGGACATTGAGATATTACTTATAGCATTTCATAAGAAAATAACCTTTCATAGAATATCACTTTTTAACGCGTAAAACATTTTCAAAGTACTTTTATTTAAAACCCACTTTAAAAACATATAAAATAAAATTTAGAAATCATTTAAAACATTTCTTAAGGAAAATATCATTTCTTCTTTGAAAAAAAAATTAATCAAATAATAAATATTTTGGAAAAAAATCCTTGAAAATAAACTTGATAACATATAAATGTATATTTGAAAACCATTTTAACGCATTAAAACATAAAAAATTATATAAAATATTTTTTCTTTAAAGTTATCTTATGAGATCATTGTTTATGACTCTTTTTTCTACGGCATGCATCATCGTGCTGCGTGTGTGGGATGATTCTGTCGGACGGGTCACGTTTTTTACCTGAATTCTTACTTCCCAAAGGTGGGTGATATGCATCAACTCTTGAGGGACGTTTTATACTTGTTCAAAACAGGATGATGGGATGTCGGTCTCTCCATCCATTGATTCCTCCTCGGAATTCATCACCAAGTTCTGTTCTCCCTTAAATATTAAGATTTTGTTCGTGAAACTCTTCCTGCTGCCATATCATTGTGGACACCGATTAATTATGCTACTCCTATAAGGACATTACAAAGGGATCATGTTAGGGAAGCGACCGTAAATGAGGATAGTAGTCACATTGGGCATCCCTGGCATGTCTGGATGCTGAAACACTAGTACCCTTGGATTTTCCGTTATATGAGGGCTTCTCAATGTTACAGAAGCCCTTAGAATCCCATGTATAATGTGTGGAATTGAATGCTAGAGGAATGTCCTTGAGGTTTTCATTATCTTACCATGTTTAACATGGGGTATGCCACAAGTTTAATGTCTAGTGGAGACAAATCAGACTGGTTGAAACTCTGATGAGAGAGGATCAGAAAGGTATGTCCCTAGGAGGGAGTTCCTACAAAGTTTATCAGATGGATCAGTCAGAACGCCAAATATGGATGGACCCAGGATGGTGTTTCCCATAGAGGAGAGGGTTTCACACTATGAAGGATGATGTGGACACCACAAAGGGTGGATGGTGGTTCCCAGCAAAAGGGGAAACCAAGGTTTACCCTTGGCTAGGATTGAACCTCAAAGAGGCTTCCTACATACTCGATATTGAACATTGGGATCAAAACCCATGTATTTCAAGAAATTGAGTCACAGGATTGGGGTGTTCCCAATGGACTACAACCCGAAAACATTTTGGGGCTTAAACAATGTTAGTTTCCCATCACAATAGGGACACTCCTAGTTAGGTGTGTATATATTGGGTGTGGGGTTACACATTGTTAGCTACCTATTTGGTGGGTGTGATTCCAATGGTATGTGGAGACCTAGGTAAAATCCGGATAGATATGGAGGATGTGTTGAATGATGAGGATAAATAAAGTGGAACCAGAATATAGATGACGGTATTGTGCTTGCACCACAAGGAGGTTTCCTATGTATCCATGGGGTAGGGAATCAGATTCCATGTAGTTCTAGAAGGGGAATACAATTTGGGTGTACATAACGGACAAAAACCTGAAGATATTTTGGGGCTTACTCATGGTTAGCTGCCCGGGAGGATCAGAACACCTCAGGGAGGCAGATCTGAGAGATGCATCCCAGAAAGGGTTTATATATCATTAGGAGAGTATGTCCCTAGGAAAGAGCACCAGATTTTACAGCTAGTTGGTACTGAACCTTGAATAAGCTTCCTACATAACCTAAAGGGATGAAAACCCACGTAGTTTAGGGAAATTGCCACATAGGACTAGGGAGTACACAAAGGACAACAACCTGAAAACATGTTGTGGGTTACGCATGGTTATCTTCCTATAAGGATCCGAATAACTCAGGGAGGTGGATCTAGGAAAGGCAACCCAGAAATGGAGTATATCATATCAGGAGGGTACATCCCTAAGAGTGAGAACCATAGTTTACCAATGGTTGGGATTGAACCATGGAGAGGCTTCCTCCATACCTGAAAGGGATCAAAACCCAAGTAGTTCAGGGAACATATAGTTTAACATCTTGCGGGGTGAAGAGTAAACCAACTTAAAATGCCTGGAACAGATTGATTGTGAGTAGTGAGGAGCTCGAACCTTGGAGAGGCTTCCAAAATACCCTACTTAGATGGGATATATCAATTTCCACGTAGTTTTATTGAAAAAAGAGGGGATGGGGATTATGTGTGGTTAGCAGTCTGAAAAGGATGTCATGGTTGGTTCTTACTCTAAGCCCATGTGATTCATCCTCGGTGTGAGAAAAAAGAGGCTGTAATAGACCTAATAAACACATGTAAAAGGTGTTTCTGTGGGGATTATATCGGGGCTTACACATGGTTAGTGGCCTAGGGAGAGGAAGATTGGGGAACTCTAGGAGGGTGTCCATATGTAAAAGTATGATATGTACATCATATAGAGGGACCTTACCAAGTTGTTTTGGGGCTTACACAAAGGATACCCATGGAACACATGGATAAAAAGTCTATAGGGAAAGGGAAAATGGGAGAGCACCAGTGCTAATCCCCTCTATAACCCTCTTATACCCGCCACACATGCGTCGATCATAGTTTAACTCTATTTGTTGAGGGCGTGGGGTTTCATAACAGTTTAACATCCTGCATCTCTGACAATGATGACTCTCTCCTCTCCATAGGACTTACATAACTTTTACCAATGCACGCTTGGGGAAGAGAAGGCACAAGAAACGTCAAGTATTAACAGGGTTGTGGAGTGATTCATTGAGGGGACCACTTTAGCATAATTATGATAAGAATAAATAGATATAAGTGTACCTATGTTAATAAGAATTATCTAGGGAAATACAACATGGAACACCACTCTAGGGACTAGGAAATCGCTACGCTCAAGTATGGAGGGTCACTCAGAAGAAGTGTGCTCAAGATAGGGGTTTTTCATGCAAGAGTTTCTTGGATGTGGTGCCTTAGGGTAAGTTAAGAAGATGGATCACTTAAGAAGGGGTGCACAAAAAATTGAAGGCTTACACATAAGATGTGGGGATATTAACAAAAAAAATGAAGGTTTGCACGCAAGGTAAGGGGATGCGTGCATGATGGAAGCCTACATGTAAGATTGGAATGACACAAGGGAAAACTTGTTCACATGAAGGATATTTTTTATGAAATTTCCTTTGATTAAAAGGAAATGGGTGAGGGTCAAGCCCTACCGGGCCCACCCAAAGAAGGACCCCTAGGAGACCTGTCGCACAAGATCCAGTTATTTGTGGCCATGTATTTCATGTGGTAGTTTAAGATGTCATATTACATGCATGGGAGTGATGGTTCTTCTTCCATAATGGTACCCCAAATAGAGGGGGTGTACTACTATTTATAAGAAATAACTTTAGTGGATGCGTGTAAGGAGGACTACACATAAGAGGTGTTTGATGTCGCATTTGGTGTGCAATATTATATGTAAGATCTATTTTCTTGCACACCAACCTGATTTATTTAGGGCCTCTAACTTGGTTGTTTTTCAGAATGTCAATGCAGAAGAATCTATTTGATTTTGCAATTAGCACACAAATTCTTTTGCATAGATTTCAATCTTGTGTGCAGACCTAAAATCATGTATGTACCACCCTTGGGCTTCTCGAGATCATTTGTTAATTCAAAATATGCCTTCAATTTTCTTAAATATGGTGTTTCATGACCTCAATGGAATTGAGAACAAAAATAATTCCCCCTATTGGAATATTAACTAAAAGGGAACCATAAGTTCAGGTTCTGAGGGTAACGCTGAAGGAAATAACCTATTTTTGGTTGTGTGCACAAAAAGGATGATTCGGCACAAAAAAATGATTTTGTGCATACAGAAGACTCGATCTGCACCTATAAATAGGTGGGGGATAAGCCTCCATACCTTTACTTTGACGTTTGATAGGTGATTTTTTGATAATTCATTAAATATTATTAGTTCTGTGTGAAAGATCTTGAATTCGGTCAGTGACTTTCATGTAACCTCATGTTCTTTCACGTCACTTCCAAATCTTTTTCACACCTGACTTAGCTATATTTTTTCATGAAAAATGTCAATCTTGCACACAGCCATCAATATTTCATTCCAAAACATCACTCTCTTAGGAAAACCCATTTGTGAATTCTAATATCTGATGGAAATTCCTAGTGAACGACTTTTGTCGAGAGGGAAACTACTGCTGCTACAATGAGGACCGAGATGATCACAAACCCTAATATTCTTCATTTGAGAAGTGTCGTATCCGATAATCAGATGATCTATGGTATATTAATACAAGATGAAAATGATTATGTTCTGAGTAATAGCCTCCTTCTCTGGAACTTTGGTCTTTTGGAAGAGGTCTTGATACGAGGTTTTGAGACTGATACTCAACGGGCATGGGTGATGTGTGAAGATAAACCCTATAAAAAGGGTATAATAAAATGGATATTCAAATAACCATAAATTTAAGGTTAATAAGAATAAAATACATTGATGTTAAGTATATACACCACACAAAATAAATGATCAGTAAAAAAAGGCATAAATCACACAGAAATAAAAGGGAGACTAGAAATCCCCTTACGACTTGAGTAACATTTGAATCATGATCCACATCAAATAATAACATAAATTAAAATTTTTAATATTATTAAATAAATTAAATTCATTATATAAAATTGCATAGGGAAGTATATATACCACATAATTAGAATGAGTGGTGAATATATCATATTTCTCACAAAAATAAAAGTCATATGAGAAAAGCCTTACCTTAAGTCTTGAATTTCTTCGTACATGTTCAAACTGCTTGTATAATAAATATAACTTTCTTATAAATATACAATAGAAAAATATTATTTTATAATTTACCATAATTTTTTATTATGACTTTATATTACCCAATTATTAACAATTCCACATTAATGTTACATTTTGGGTAATATTTGCTTTGTTTTTTGTATGTGTTTTGACTTTTTGTTCTTGGTCCACTTACTTAGATCATGATTTAATTGTTAAAAAAATTTAAAAAATGATGTAAATATCATATATATTCAATATTTATTTGTTTATATTAATATATATAATATTTAAATATGGAATGCAATTCACTATTCTTGGGGATGGTAGGTCGTATGTATACAAGAACATTGTTTCCGTTTTATTGGTATATTGAAGAAAAAATTAAATTAAATTTATGTATATATATTATCATTATTTTATAACTATTATTTCATATATATCATATAATTTTAATATAATAATATTTAATACATACCATGTAAATTTTGAACGAATCACATTGCTTTTTGGAGGCGGTTGTCCACACATCCACAAATAAAGTTATCGTATTTACAAATAAAAAAAATCATGAAAGTATGTTTTATATTATAATTATACAAGGATAAAGGTATCATAAATATAATCTATATCACATAAAAAATAAATTCCATCATTATTTCAAAACTTGAGATGTTATAATGGAAGAACGAATGACATTTGTTCGCCGGGAGGCAGTTCATTGTACACACGAACAATGATTGCATATCCCATTCGATGGGTGTGTGTAAGATTTTATGCCAAACCATTAAAATAAAAATATCTCCATATATTTAGGATAATTATTTTATTATATAATAATTGAATAATAAGAATTTAGGGGGTGGATAATGAAATAAAATAAAAGTTCCTCTTGAAGGATGTTACCTCTTCTTTGGTTAGTTCCTACTGATATTCAACAAAGGAATAACTTGGATTTATTTCTTCCAAAATGGATGTTTCTAGGATGAAGGGAGATAATTTCATAGCTCATTTTTTTAGTTTTTAGATGAGTCAATGTTCTTGAGAGGTGTTAATGAGTGAGGATGTGAGTACCCTTTTATACTGGAGGAGTGATATTCTTGTAAATATAAAAGGTTAATCACTATTGAGAGGTCTTCCTTACATAATTTTCCACCAATAATTGTAAATTTTTTAAAAAATAGATTATATGGTATAAATATTTCAAAAAAATCCTTTTGGAAATGTTTTTATGTTATTTCGTCCATTAATGTTTAACCACTAAGTAAACTCATTTTTCTATAATCATTGTAATTAATTTTAATTACATTCACTAATCATTTTAGAAAAAAATAATGACCATATTAGAAGTTCTAAATTATTCTAACCCATAATATTAAGTCTGTTTTTTATGATTCTAATCACAAAACTTGCATAAATTTATTTAAAAATAACCTAGCAGGTGGGACGAAACAATGGGGTTTAAAAGTAAATATGTTCAAAAGATTGAGTTATTTTTATATACTATTTCAATGTGAAATTGATTCTAATAACATAAATTATATTAATAAAAATATAACTAACCTAAATATAAATTAAAATAAATTTAAAATATAAATTAACTATATAAAAAATTAGATGAAAAAGTAGCTTTCTATTACAATTCCGTATTTTTCACTATTCAACAAAAAAATAAACATTTTTAAAAATACCAAAAATTCACCAAAAGTAAATTTTTCTATTATGATTTAAAATTTTAATCTTATATTTTAAAATAATAATTATAAAATTGTAAAAATTATATTTAAAATAGGTTCTACATTAAAAGGTGTAAAAATTACGTTTTAGAAAAATACCATAGTTTTCTTATAATTAGATTTATTCTTATATTATTCCTATAAAATATATTGGATAAGTGTAATAAATTGATTGAATATATAATATTAATATTTTACTAAATAATCATTAAAAAAATTATTTAATTTACTAATATAAAATAATTTCTGTATGTAGAAAAATAGTTTTCTTAGAGAAGAAATTTCTCCATTTTCATATAGTTCTTACATTCATTTATAACTAATTTCTAACCAAATGATTCCTTTTACAAACATGTTTAAATAATATTTTCTCAATTTTTTTAATATTATTCAAAACTTCCATTCTAACATCTAGGAGGTAACTATAAAAATATTTTAATAACAATATTACTAATATATTTTAGTATGGAAGATCTCGGTCTTCCTTATAATGCAAAATATCAAAGGAACTCAGCATTGTGTGTAACAAAATCAAAAAATAGTGTTTCATGTATTACAATATAATCTATGTTTTTCATGTAGTGAATTATTAAGTTATTGTTTCATGAAAAACAAGACAAACTTATTACTTTCATATAACAAAATCTATATTCAGTGTTGTGTGAAACGCATAATATGAAAATGATTAAATTAAATTGAAAAAAAAATATTTTACAAAATATCTAGGTGTTAAATTATACCCCACATAAATTTAATTTAACCATTGAAATTTTTCTGGTTTATCAACGGTTTTATACTTTAAAATAACTTTCTTAAAAATCCACATAAAAAATGAATACTAAAATTTTCATTAAAATTGGAAAGTTGGAACCATAATGGTTACCCAATGTATCTCATAACTAGGTTTCCATGTAGAAGAATATAAGTTATAAGTGATATTTGGACATGTAAGAAAAGTGTAAATAATTATTAAGAGTGAAAAAAATCATTGATCACCACCAATTGAATTATCAATGTAAGGTTAAGGGTATCAAAATCATAAGTTTGTGATGATTTATAACACCATCTGGTCAACATAAACGTAGGTATTAGGATAAATAATTTTAAATATCATATTCATAGATTAGACAAATTATTTTACTAAATAAGAACATGAGTAAATATACATACTTGATTTTATTCATTTTCATATGCACAATATCACCATTTGGTGGTGCCTTTCTCTATTTCCACTTAATATTATACTCTAAGAAATGAAGTTGCATTTGTGATTCCAAAAGTTCTTACAGTTCATGAGGTAGAATGATAATTCATTTTATCTCCCTTCAGTTAGCATCGCAAAAAAATGGTTATCACATGTTATTCAAAATGAATAAATCCTCATTTGGGGAGATAATAATTTAATCTCACAAACTTCATCAAATGTTTAACTAAAACATTTCTTAAATGGTTAGGCTTATAAAACTTCTGGAATTTAAAATCCAAAACATTAGAAATAATTTCACTAAATTTATCTATATCAGGTTTACATTGACACCCCATATATCATAAATTAGCTCTTGGTTTTCAGATACCAAACATGTAAATTCCTTCATCCTTTTTTTCACTTGAAACATGGTAATAACCTAAATTATTGTGAATACTTATTGAAAAAATACATGATTCATCATTCTTTACATAAAACACAATCTATAGGATATATTAATTAAATACAAAAAAATTTAATCTTAATCCATGATAACATAGAAACCTTTTTCAACCAACCAATAATCAATCCCATGCTAATCATTACATTCCAATTCTCCTTATCCATGTCAATCATTACTTCATCCAAGATAAACATAATTTTCTCAACATTAGGAACACATTAAGGGTTACCTTCCATTAAAAACATATCAGCATTCCATTAAATCAATTTTCAAAGTATTCAGCACCATTCAACATAACCTTTTCAATCCTTAATGAAACACTTACCCTGAAAATACTTATATATTTCATGACTTGTAAAACATAATATTTGAGTTCCAAAACATATACACTTAAATCATCCAAAGTTTCTCTTAAACTATTACATGGCCTTAATCATCATATTCCTTAATACCCATTTCTAGAATATGAAATATGAATCACGTCTATAGGTTCCTCTTACTCAATCTAATCACGCTTCTTATGTTTAATGTCAATAATATTTTCAGAATATCTCATAACTTTCACATGTCATTTATGGTCACTTTATCCTCGACAGAATAACCAATACTCGTACCACCTTCTTGATTCTCTTAATGATATTACTACTGAGGGCATTGATTTTCATAATACTTTGATTTACCACATTTGAAACATTCAATTTTATCCCATTTATTTCTAGTTCCTACTATTGAATAATCCCAGGAAGAAAAGTGTTAGAAACATTTACTATATCAGAAAACAACATAATTATGAAAACATACATAGAGGATTCCTAAATCATGACACAGTTTGACAAATCTGTGATACCTTAGGTTAATCATTAGGTACATCTTGAGATATATCCATATAAATATCACAAGGTAACTAACTAAATCTTTCCCATCCTATTTTCTAAATGTTGACTAAACCTTTCCTTTGATATCAACCATAACGACCTAGGGTTAACAAACATGGATATTATATAAATTTATATGAATATTCAGTACATTAAAAAATAAATGACCTAGAACTATAATAACTTAGTGTATTTGGAAACCTAGAATCAAATCATCAAATTTTGTGAGATATATTAAACATCTCCACACAAAGATCTTCCCCTTTAGTAATTTTAATTAAACCCATTCTTCCTAACCTGGGTAAAGGAAACATAAGAATGGGTGATTTCATATGTTTAGTAAGGGAAAATAAAGTACATACATTTGAATAACATTAATATAAGGGTATGAAAATATGATAATAAAATTTTAATATCATACCCTACATATCAAAGATCATATAAATGATTCATCGAACAAATATTGGAATTTCATTAGATATGAGTCATAATGTAGTCAATACTACTACAGAATTTTCCTTTAATGGTGCTTGAAATGGCCTTTATCAGCGTTATAAAAGTTCTGACAATGTGAGGGACGTTAAAAGACCTAGAATTTTATCATTGCTAAAAAAGGTCCATACTGCAGTATGTTGTAACAACACACTGTAGTACTAGAAAAAATATCAGATATCAACAAAAAATGTCCCAATACATAATTTAAATGAAATGAAATATACAACACAAATACAAGAAAAAAACACTATATTATATACATTTCAAACATTGGTTTATACAATTACATAAATAAAAATTAATACATACATTAAAAAACAATCCTAACTCTCAATTTTACCATTATTTCTATTGACTTTCTTAGTCTAACTTCTAACATTTCATGAGTAGTTTTGGAAAAACCACATCGACTAAAAAAAAGAATCAACTTGTATAAGAAATAAATTATTATGAGTAATACTAAAAATAAATAAATTAAACATAAATATGAAATAATATATTAATTCTATAAAAAATGATTTTATTGTGAAAATATCAAAATTACCTCTTTGATTTAGTAGTGGAGGAAACTTGAAAGAAAGTGAAAATTTTTAAAACTATAGGAGTGAAAGGTTTTGTGAGAGAATAAGTCTTTAGATGTTTTGGGGCTGAAAGGGATGAAACAAGGATAGATAACCCAAACTCAAATAAAAGAATCCACCTGTGTAAGAAAATAATTATTATATGAGTAATATTAAAAATAAATAAATTAAACATACATATAAAAAAATACATTAATTCTATGGATAATGATTTTACTTTAAAAGCATCAATATTACCTCTGTAATTGAGTAGAGGCATCTTTTTTACTCTTCCTTCAACGGTAGTGGTTGTAACTTGAAATAAAGTGATAAATTCACCACTATAGGGGTGAAAAGTTTTTAATGGATAAGGAGCATGAATGTTGGATAGAGAACCCAAAAATTGAAGAAAAGCATCCTATGGTATAAGAAAACAATTATTATTTGAGTAATACTAAAAATAAATAAATTAAACATTCATATGAAACAATACATTAATTCCATAGATAATTATTTTACTATGAAAACATCAAGATTGACTCGTTAATTGAGCATAGTCTGTTTCATTTCTCTTCCTACAAAGGCATTGGAGGTAACATGAAAGAAAGTGATAAATGCACCACTGTAGGGGTGAGAAGGTTTTAAGGGAAAAAGAGCATGAAAGTTTGGTAGAGCACCCCTAACTTGAAAAAATAATCCACCTATATAAGGAAATAGTTATTATTTAAGTAATATTAAAAATAAATAAATTAAACATATATATGAAATAATAAATTAATTATACGGACAATAATTTTAATGTGAAAACATCGAGATTACCTCTTTTATTGAGTTGAGGAAACATAATTTCTCTTCCTACAAATGAAGTGGATGTAACTTGAAAGAAAGTGATAAATGAACCACTGAAGGGGTGAAAATGTTTTAAGGGGGAATGGGAATGAAAGTTGTACAAAACACACCCAACTCGAAAAAAAAAATCCACCTGTATAATAAAATTATTATTATGTGTTTAATACTGAAAATAATTAAATTAAACATAAATATGAAATAATAAACTAATTCTATGGACAATTATTGTACTGTTAAAACATCAAGATTACCTTAGTGATTGAGAAGAGAAAATGTCATTTCTATTCTTTCAAAGGCATGACACATGTACAAAAATCTTCTAAAATAAACAAACTCTTCAAGGAATAATGAAAATTAAATCAACATTCCATTATATAATATTTCAGTAAAATATAAAAAATACATCGTAACATTACCATTTCATCTATGAAAAGGGTTTCCTTCATTATAGTTTATTCTTCTAATGGATTGGTAACATCATCATGTAAAGAATACATTTTCTGTATGATTAGTCCAAAATTTAATTTAGATTTGGTTAATATAGTAGAGAACATATAATATTATGAGAAAAAACATAATATATTAAAAATATCTTTTACCTTATCATTGAACTCTCATTATTTTTTTATAGCATTTAAGGATTTGTTTTCCCTTCCAAGAATCCAAATCCCCTCATTATGGTCCCCTCTAATGTACAAGACATTGTCTTCAGTGGTACCGGCTTGAAATGATTCTAATGTCCCAATGAAATAGCCATCCTTGATTGAATTTTCTACTAACTGGAATTTTTTTTTAGTTTCCAATAGGATAATCAACCGATTCTTGTTTGTTGGATTAAATACATAAAGTACATACACTAATTGTGATACCATTATGAACTACTCATCTTTTACCAATTCTATACTAAAATTCACCTTTACAAATCCCATTTCATCAACTTTCACTCCATTAGTATTTTCAACCAATTTGAAATGGAAAATAGGCACTTGAAATGTCGTATAATCTAGCTCGTATATGTATTTGATAAAGCAAAAATATGACATATTTTCATACATTGGATTTCTATCCTTGGAACCAGATAAGTGCTTCACATCAGTGACAAGTGTAATAAAACTATTTTACATCTTACTAAATCCATCATGTTCTTTTATAAAGAATTAATAAAAATTGATTACAAACCCAGTGTAAGATATAACATTTGCATCTGGTCCTCTGGATATCTATTGAAGTCATTTGTAAATTGCATTCATATTTACAGATAACTCCTTATAAATTTGATCTCTGAACAATCCTATAAATTATTGACTATGTGTATCTGATATCCATATTTCAGACCGTGATGGATTCAAATCTATAATAATTTCTTAGTGGGATTCAATGTATGGGTCAACATATTTACTATTATATAATATGTAAAGATGTGATTTCATACACTCTTTAAAGTTAATTGCAACAATATCTCTTTTATAAATCCCTTCTCCAATAAGGCGTTCACTATGACGATACTTTGGGAGAGTGATACTTTCAACATCTGATAGTTAATTGATACAGAATTCAATATATTCTTATTATTCTGCAATATAACGTTCTGGATGACTTTGATTATTGACATACCCTTTCAAAAACATCAAATACCATTCAATGGTTTCCATCCATTTTTAATTTATAGGACCATATAGTTGAACCTCTATGACCATGTGAACCATTAGTTGGACCATTATATCAACAGATTATGGTGGGAAGAACATTTCTAATTCACATAATTTGATTCTAATCTCCTTATTCATAATGGGAAACTTCACCGGGTCTAAAAATTTACTGCATATGGATTTAAAAAAAAAGAAGTCTGGTTAATGTATGACATACATTTTTTGGCAGAATGTAATGGAAAGAAACAAGAATTAAATCCTTCATCAAAACATGACAGTTGTGTGATTTTAGTCCTTGTAACTTAAAATTAGTCATTCACATGACATTATTTATATTTAATAAATACCCATGTGGAACTTTTACACTCATAAGGAAAAATAAAATTTTCAATCTTCCTTTTCCGGATAGAGTGTAAGCTACTAGAGGAAGAAAAGTCCTACTTTTACCAATCACCGATGACAACTCTTCCCTTGTCCCCATTTCAATCAAGTCCAACCTAGCCTTCATGTCATGTTTTGTTTTGCTAGGAACATTTAGTAATGTTCTAATAACACTATAAAATAATTTTTTTTTATAAATTCATGACATCAACAAATTATCTAACATACAAACAATTCCAGTATGGTAATTCAAAGAAATTTGATCTCTTCTTCCAACCTGATTTTTTATACTTTTTCCAAAATGGTTTACCAAAAATAGTGTCAATCTATTTTACTTTTTGGTACAGTTGATCACCCATTTCTAGAGATGGTGTTGTACCTTTTTCGGTATTACCATCAAATGCTATCATCCAAGATCAGTATTTACTTCTATGAGAATCATACATTGTAACACATGTCCCACATCAATTTCAGATCTTCAGTCAATGGATCCAAATAGACATAAATATCATTATTGGTTTTCTTTGGTCCAAATATAAGTAGATAAAACATAATTTATTTTCGCTTCACGCATAACCATGGTGGAAAGTTATAATTTACCAAAATGATGGGCCATGTACTATGAGTACTACTTTTTACACAAAAACTATTTATTTCATCTATAGATAACATAATACGAATTTTTACCAACTCATCTCCAAATTCTGGATACATTTATTCAATTTTATTTTATTGAGGAGAATCTGATTCAAAACATAGGTGTTCATCTTTAATTCTTATATCCATATTCCATGTTAATTTTATTGTTGTTTTCTAAAATCCATATAATCTTTTAAATCGTTGAATGGTAAGAAGGTACCATACATATTTCTAAGGACTTGATTCATTTTTCTTGTATCTATTTGCGCCACACTTAGGGAATTTGATGAGTGATTCATGGTCTTTTTTAAACAATATGCATTAATTTGTACAAGCATGTATTTTTTCGATATCATTACCATTGTACGTAACATTCATTTAGCGTCATATGATTGGCATGGTAGTTCATTTTCTTCTGGTATCATATCTTTTAGAAGACCAAGTTGTTTTGTAAATCTAGTTTCACTCTATCTGTTTCTATATTTCAAATTATATAACTTCAATACAATTTAAAATGTTGAGTATTTAGTACAACTGATATACATTGGTTTCTTGGAATAGATATTTAAATCCTCAAATAATTTTGGACAATCAAAAAGGTCATCTTCAATTGGTATTGTCATTTCATCTATGTGATCTCCATCATCTTTTACCAAGGTATTCATATCAAATGATTCATAAACCCTAGTATCATACCAATCAATTACTGCATTCATGTTTTCCCCATGTTTAGTCAAAAATTTATATCTTTGATTTATTTCATGATAAAGAAAATGTTCTTCTAACTCTTCGAGACTATGTTTTCTTGAATAGAAAGAGTGTAAACACTAACAGAGGATTTTAAAAGGGTCGACTATATTGTCTCCTTGCAAAATTGATAAACTCTTTAACTCCATATTCATATTCATTTTTCAAATTATTAGAGTGCATCTATTTTCATTTCATATCCATCCTATTGAGTTCATAAAAAATTTATTTTATACAATCTATATATAAATACACAAAAGATATTCATTATCAAAAGTGAATGTTATAAAAAATTCAAATATGGTAAATATGGATCATTTCTACTAGAATATCTAAGCACCAAGTTATTCCAAATCCAATAATAAGCGTTTTGAAATTTGAAAAATAGAGAGAGATAAATGCTGATAATAAATGATACTATCACTAAATTTTATAGGACTAAACTGGAAGATAGATAGTGTAATGACCCTAGCATAAATTACCCAAAAACACCAGGTCAAATCATCTTATGACCTCTAACACACCTCAAAGCCACTAACGGTTGGTTGAAACTTTGGGTGTAAAAAACCATAAATGGGAAGTACCCCCCCCCCCCCCCTTAAGAAACAATTTGTACCAGATTTTGAACAAAATTCTAGCATTTCCATTTTGGTCAATGGATATACAGACCCAAAATCTTCATTACCCAATATAGGCATGCCTATTAGACAAAACACTATGGAAATAAATGATGCAATAACTATATATACACACATACATTTCAAACCATTATAAAAAAAATAACTCACTTATATTTTATAAGAAATATCAAATCGATTAAAACTTGATATTCAAACATAATGTGAACTAAAGGAACTATAATTATTCATAAATTGAAGGATTGATGTGATAAAACATCATGCATTTAATTAGGGATGGCCCCTTTTAATAATATCCAATATAAAACTAAGGACCCTGGTGATTTCTAAGAGGAACTAGATCCTATGATACATATAAAAAATAGTGGAAAATTTATTTAGTAACAAGGTATAAAACATAGTAGTAAAAAAACATTGAATAAATCCAAGATTCGGTGTTAGATATAAGCAACGGAGCATACATCAGTAGTCAATAAAAAAACGGACCAAAAATTGTTCCCTAAACAATGGATCACAAAAAATCCTAAACAATGGATCAGAAAAAATGGATAAAAAACAAATCATAGAAGAATAAATCAAAAATGAAACCCAAAATACACAAAGAAAATTAAAAGTCCTACCTCTCTAGGTTAGAGAAAATCTGAGACCCTCATTGGATGTCAGACGAGATTTTTGGAGGTAGTCGAGTGGTGTGATTCGACCTTTGATTCACTAAGGAGGAGCACTTGTAGCATGTGGCTTCCACAGAAAGAATCTATATCGTGAAGGATTCACAAATGGTTAGGGTTTTTAAAATAGATTGGAACTCTTTTATCAGTGTTTACCAATAAGCGTTGATAAAGAGCCCTTTTATTAGTTCTTGTTATATAAGCATTGATAAAAAGGACTATTTATCAGCACTTTGTTTAGTGCTGATAAATCCTCATCTTTATCAGTCAGAAAAAATCGCTGATAAATATTCTTTTATTAGCGTTTATTACTGAAGCACTGTTAAAGTATTTATAATTATAATTGTAAATATTTATAAATAATTAATAAATATATTTATATTTTAATATAGTAAAAATATTCTTTTTTAAATATATTTATTATAATTTTATAATTATTTATTTATAATTATATATATAATTTGAAAAAAATATTTATTTATTTATAATTATAATTTTATAATTGTTTAAATATAGTCAATGTACATTTATAAATAATTTTTATTTATAATTACTTTTATTTATAATTATTTTTATTTATAATTATTTTTTAACAAATATATTTTTAACATTATTAATGAATATCTATTTTTGAGTGCTTGTATATATGTACAAAATGAGTGAAATTGAATAAATGAAGAATATAGGTACACATTAACAATATTTAAAAAATGGAAAATGTTTTGTGTGTGTGCATATTTTATATAAAAATGCATTAATTATACATATATGTGAAATCATTATAACACACATTTGTTCTATATTAAATTCAAAAATCAAACAACATTCAATTATATTTCTAGTACTATGATATTAGTCAATATTTTTAATTCCTATTGTTTTTTAATTATATACCATTATTCAATAAATATATTAAAATTTAATGTAAAGTGCAAAAATATTTTGTAATATATAACAATATAAATATACAATAATGTATATATATATATATTTAATATATACAATTTAATAATATTAATTATCATAATTATCAAATTAATAAAATGTTTAATATTTAATAATGTATAATCAATCAATTCATTTTTATCAATAATTATATTATTAATTAAATTTTAAATATTTTGTTAAAAAATGATTTTTTTATCTTTTATTAATTTAATTATTTTGTTTTATCAGTGGTAAGAATGTATTGATGAGTGGTATATTTATCAATGCTAAACGTAAAGTGCTAATAATGTGTACCCTTTATCAGCGCTAAAAACAAGGTGTTGATAAAGGAAACCCTTTATCAGTTCTAATATTAAAGTGCTTATAAATGTTTTCTTCAGTGCTAAAATAAAAGCACTTAAAAAAGGTTAAATTTATCAGCGCTTTATTTATCACTGATAAATATTCTATTTATCAGTGTTTTCTTCTAGCACTGATAAATAACTGCACTGCTAAAGGCCAATTTTGTAGTAGTAAAATTCATAATCCAAGAGAGGATAACATAAGAATATAACAACTTATTCCTGGTGTACAGGTAAGCATAGAAAATCTTATGTCATTACTACCTACCAATACCTTGATAACATGTTTGGATTGGGCTAATCACCTATGTACCTTCTTTGATATTGGGATAACAACACATGTACACTCTTGTATTTGGGCATAGTCTACAAACTATATACCCTCTGGTTTTTGGGATTGGGCTATAACTTATGTACCCTATTGTTTTCGGGCTTCACCTACTACTTATATACCCTCTTTTTTGTTCTTGGGATACATCCCGTGTACCCTCATGTTTTCTAGCATGGGAAAAACCCACTTACCCTCTTGTTTTCAAGAATGGGCTATAACCTATGTACCCTTTGAGCTCATATAACATTTATCATTACCAAGTTCATTGTAGGGAGATACATGTGCCACCGTTCATATAATGAAATCACACATGCATGTGCCACAAGAAAAAAAAATTCATCAGATCATGACCCATGAAAATATATGGGTTGATAAACATCATATAATAACCCAAAAAATGAAATGGGTAACATAAAAATTTCAAAATATCATATCCCATCATAAAGAAATTTGTTTCTTAATCATTTCAACCCTCTATAACCTGTGATTGGAAGCGGGCTTCATAATCATTTATCATGGTATAACATGTATAATTGAAACTGGTTTCATAAATATAACTCCATGAAAACATAAAACATTCATAAAATTAATTGCAATGGTATCCTTGGATCATATCCCTGGTATATAATAATCTATATCAAAGTATTTCATCTTAGATGGATACGGACATTGAGATATTACTTATAGCATTTCATAAGAAAATAACCTTTCATAGAATATCACTTATTAACGCGTAAAACATTTTCAAAGTACTTTTATTTAAAACCCACTTTAAATACATATAAAATAAAATTTAGAAATCATTTAAAACATTTCATAAGGAAAATATCATTTCTTCTTTGAAAAGAAAAATTATTCAAATAATAAATATTTTGGAAAAAAATCATTGAAAATAAACTTGATAACATATAAATGTATATTTGAAAACCATTTTAACGCATTAAAACATAAAAAATTATATAAAATATTTTTTCTTTAAAGTTATCTTACGAGATCATTGTTTCTGACTCTTTTTTCTACGGCATGCATCATCGTGCTGCGTGTGTGGGATGATTCTGTCGGACGGGTCACGTTTTTTACCTGAATTCTTACTTCCCAAAGGTGGGTGATATGCATCAACTCTTGAGGGACGTTTTCTACTTGTTCAAAACAGGATGATGGGATGTCGGTCTCTCCATCCATTGATTCCTCCTCGGAATTCATCACCAAGTTCTGTTCTCCCTTAAATATTAAGATGTTGTTCGTGAAACTCTTTCTGGTGCCATATCATTGTGGACACCGATTAATTATGCTACTCCTATAAGGACATTACAAAGGGATCATGTTAGGGAAGCGACCGTCAATGAGGATAGTAGTCACATTGGGCATCCCTGGCATGTCTGGATGCTGAAACACTAGTACCCTTGGATTTTCCCTTATATGAGGGCTTCTCAATGTTACGGAAGCCCTTTGAATCCCATGTCTAATGTGGGGAATTGTATGCTAGAGGCATGTCCTTGAGGTTTTCATTATCTTACCATGTTTAACATGGGGTATGCCACAAGTTTAATGTCTAGTGGAGACAAATCAGACTGGTCGAAACTCTGATGAGAGAGGATCAGAAAGGTATGTCCCTAGGAGGGAGTTCCTAGAAAGTTTACCAGATGCATCAGTCAGAATGCCAAATATGGATGGACCAGGATGGTGTTTCCCATAGAGGAGAGGGTTTCACACTATAAAGGATGATGTGGACACCACAAAGGGTGGATCCACTACGAGAAAACCGCCGCTAAACGGCAAAAAAAATTATTTTTTTTTTAATTATTTTTTTTATTTTTTTTTTAATTTTATTCAAGGATTAGCGGCGGTTTTTTAAAAAAACCGACGCGAAATAGCGGCGGTTTCGGTAAAACCGCCGTGAAATAAAATGAAAAAATTAAAAAAACATGAGAAACCCTGAAAACACTAAAACGATCATAACTTTTGATCCGGGCGTCCGTTGAAGCGCCACGACCAGTCAAATCGAAGCTCATGAAGAGATATAGAGGCACATATAATCAAAACCGTGAGACGTTCTAATGTAGGGACGATATTAGAGTTATAAAAAAGTTGAAAAAAGTTCTCCAACTTCAAATGGCCATAACTTTCGCTCCGGGTGTCCGTTTGGGCTCTACCACATATCAAATCGAAGCCAGCGAAGAGAGCTACGCACCGGTGCAACAGAAGCAAGCTTCTGTCAAGTTTTTTGACCCCCAAAACCCCTCTGAAGGCCTCCAAAACCCTGTTTCTGTCACCGGTGTCCCGTCGAACTTGTCTTCAAACAGACCTAACTTTCGATCCGCGTGTCAATTCGGCCTCCTCCACCTGCCAGATCATAGCTCGTTCCATGAGCTTCAGTTTGACTGGTTGCGGCGCCCACATGCACTCATAGATCATATGTTATGTCCTTTTTAGTGGGTATCGGGTTTGTTATGTTTTTCAATGCCTCGTTTCTAGCACCCGTTCCCCGTCAGCTTTTTTTTAAATGGTCGTAACTTCCGATCCGCCTGTCCATTCAGAATCTTTCACCTTTCAGGTTGAAGATCGTTTTGGGATCTTTGATTTGACAGGTCTCGGATCTAAAACGGACTCTCGGATCTTAAGTTATCTCTGTGAATGTGAGTCTAATGTTTTTGTCTCTTTATGACCGTTTTGACGAGTTTTAACGGTAGCTCCATTTATTACTGTTTATTTGGGTTTCCATGACTTATTATCTTTATCAATGGTTTTTTGTGGGTTATTATGATGATTATGTTGAATTAATAAGGAGTTTTCCAGAGTTCTCACGAGTTTTCATGCGTTCTCATTCTTTTTAATACCTCGTTCTTCATATGCTTCTCCATCCTTTTTCATGCATTTTCATGATTTTTCATCCCTTATCACGTCTTTTCATACTTTTTCATGTGTTTCCTTTATTATTTATTATTTATTATTTATAATATACTTTAATTTATTTATTATATATTATTTGTAACTGGTTATTTATTATTTATTATTTATTATTTATTATTTATTATTTATTATTTATTATTTATTATTTATTATTTATTATTTATATTTACTTATCATTTATATTTATTTATCATTTATATTTATTTATTTATTATTTATTATTTATTATTTATTATTTATATTTATTTATCATTTATATTTATTTATTATTTATTATTTATTATTTATTATTTATATTTATTTATCATTTATATTTATTTATTATTTATTATTTATTATTTATATTTATTTATTATTTATTATTTATATTTATTTATTATTTATTATTTTTATTTATTTATTATTTGTTATTTATATTTATTTATTATTTCTTATTTATTATTTCTTATTTATTATTTATTATTTCTTATTTATTATTTATTATTTATATTTATTTATCATTTATATTTATTTATTATTTATTATTTATTATTTATTATTTATATTTGTTTATTATTTATTATTTATATTTATTTATTATTTATTATTTATATTTATCTATTATTTGTTATTTATATTTATTTATTATTTATTATTTATTATTTATTATTTATTATTTATTATTTATTATTTATTATTTATTATTTATTATTTATTATTTATATTTATTTATTATTTATATTTATTTATTATTTATATTTATTTATTATTTATATTTATTTCTTATTTCTTATTTATTATTTCTATTTATTTATTATTTATTATTTATTATTTATTATTTATATTTATTTATTATTTATTATTTATTATTTATTATTTATTATTTACTATTTATTTTTTATTTTTTATTTTTTATTTTTTATTATTTATTATTTATTATTTATCTTTATTTATTATTTATGATTTATTATTTATTAATTTTTATGAATTATTTATATTTATTTATTATTTATTAATTTTTATTTATTATTTATATTTATTTATTATTTATTATTTATATTTATTTATTATTTATTCTTTATTATTTATTATTTATTGTTTATTGTTTAAATTTATTTATTATTTATTATTTATTATTTATTATTTATTATTTATTATTTATTATTTATTATTTATTATTTATTATTTATTATTTATTATTTATTATTTATTATTTATTATTTATTATTTATTATTTATTGTTTATTGTTTATTATTTATTATTTATTATTTATTATTTATTATTTATTCTTTATTCTTTATTCTTTATTATTTATTATTTATCTTTATTTATTTTTTATTATTTATATTTATTTATTATTTATTATTTAGATTTATTTATTATTTATTATTTATTATTTATTATTTATTATTTATTATTTATTATTTATTATTTATTATTTATTATTTATTATTTATTATTTATTATTTATTATTTATATTTATATTTATTTATTATTTATATTTATTTATTATTTCTTATTTATTATTTCTCTTTATTTATTATTTATAATTATTTATTATTTATTATTTATTATTTATTATTTATTATTTATTATTTATTATTTATTATTTATTATTTATCTTTATTTATTATTTATTATTTATTATTTATTATTTATTATTTATTATTTATTATTTATTATTTATTATTTACTATTTATTATTTATTATTTATTATTTATTATTTACTATTTATTATTTATTATTTATTATTTATTATTTATCTTTATTTATTATTTATTATTTATTATTTATTAATTTTTATTTATTATTTATATTTATTTATTATTTATTATTTATATTTATTTATTATTTATTCTTTATTATTTATTATTTATTATTTATTGTTTAAATTTATTTATTATTTATTATTTATTATTTATTATTTATTATTTATTATTTATTATTTATTATTTATTATTTATTATTTATTATTTATTATTTATTATTTATTATTTATTATTATCGAGTTTATATCTATTATTTATGTATTATTTGTTTTTTCAATTAATATATATAAGTATCTTAATTTCTGTTTATTAACCACATGGCGAGCTTGCTGGAGTGGTAAAGTCTTTGGAAAATATGCAAGAGGTTAGGGGTTCAAATCTCACCAGACGCAGGATATATTTATATTGCATGGGCATGCATGTGCATGGGCATGCATGTGCATGGGCATGCATGTGCATGGGCATGGGAGATGCATGCATGGATAAATAAATAAATAAATAAATAAATAAATAAATAAATATGAAATAAATAAATAAAATAAATAAAAGAAAATAAATAAATAAAGAAAGAAAAATTAAAAAAAAAAACCGCCGCTGAATCATTTACCGGCGGTTTAAACCGCCGCTAAAAAACCGCCGCGAAACGTTCCGACGGTTTTGAAAACCGCCGCGAATAGTTTCCCGACGCACGACTTAGCAGCGGTTTTTGAAAACCGCCGCCAATCGATTTAGCGGCGGTTTAAACCGCCGCGAAACGAAAAAAAATCGCCGCTAAATGCCTTTTTTCCGTAGTGATCAGAGGATGTTGGTTCCCAGCAAAAGGGGAAACCAAGGTTTACCCTTGGCTAGGATTGAACCTCAAAGAGGCTTCCTACATACTCGATATTGAACATTGGGATCAAAACCCATGTATTTCAAGAAATTGAGTCACAGGATTGGGGTGTACCCAATGGACTACAACCCGAAAACATTTTGGGGCTTAAACAATGTTAGTTTCCCATCACAATAGGGACACTCCTGGTTAGGTGTGTATATATTGGGTGTGGGGTTACACATTGTTAGCTACCTATTTGGTGGGTGTGATTCCAAAGGTATGTGGAGACCTAGGTAAAATTCGGATGGATATGGAGGATGTGTTGAATGATGAGGATAAATGAAGTGGAACCAGAATATAGATGACGGTATTGTGCTTGCACCACAAGGAGGTTTCCTATGTATCCATGGGGTAGGGAATCAGATTCCATGTAGTTCTAGAAGGGGAATACAATTTGGGTGTACATAACGGACAAAAACCTGAAGATATTTTGGGGCTTACTCATGGTTAGCTGCCCAGGAGGATCAGAACACCTCGGGGAGGCAGATCTGAGAGATGCATCCCAGAAAGGGTTTATATCTCATTAGGAGAGTATGTCCCTAGGAAAGAGCACCAAATTTTACAGCTAGTTGGTACTGAACCTTGAAGAAGCTTCCTACATAACCTAAAGGGATGAAAACCCACGTAGTTTAGGGAAATTGCCACATAGGACTAGGGAGTACACAAAGGACAACAACCTGAAAACATGTTGTGGGTTACGCATGGTTATCTTCCTATAAGGATCAGAATAACTCAGAGAGGTGGATCTAGGAGAGGAAACCCAGAAATGGAGTATATCATATTAGGAGGGTACATCCCTAAGAGTGAGCACGATAGTTTACCAATGGTTGGGATTGAACCATGGAGAGGCTTCCTCCATACCTGAAAGGGATCAAAACCCAAGTAGTTCAGGGAACATATAGTTTAACATCTTGCGGGGTGAAGAGTAAACCAACTTAAAATGCCTGGAACAGATTGATTGTGAGTAGTGAGGAGCTCGAACCTTGGAGAGGCTTCCAACATACCCTACTTAGATGGGAGATATCAATGTCCACGTAGTTTGATTGAAAAAAGAGGGGATGGGGATTATGTGTGGTTAGCAGTCCGAAAAGGATGTCATGGTTGGTTCTTACTCTAAGCCCATGTGATTCATCCTCGGTGTGAGAAAAAAAAGGCTGTAATAGACCTAATAAACACATGTAAAAGGTGTTTTTGTGGGGATTATATCGGGTCTTACACATGGTTAGTGGCCTAGGGAGAGGAAGATTGGGGAACTCTAGGAGGGTGTCCATATGTAAAAGTATGATATGTACATCATATAGAGGGACCTTACCAAGTTGTTTTGGGGCTTACACAAAGGATACCCATGGAACACATGGAGAAAAAGTCTATAGGGAAAGGGAAAATGGGAGAGCACCAGTGCTAATCCCCTCTCTAACCCACTTATACCCGCCACACATGCGTCGATCATAGTTTAACTCCATTTGTTGAGGATGTGGGGTTTCTTAACAGTTTAACATCCTGCATCTCTGACAATGATGACTCTCTCCTCCCCATAGGACTTACATAACTTTTACCAATGCACGCTTGGGGAAGAGAAGGCACAAGAAACGTCAGGTATTAACAGGGTTGTGGAGTGATTCATTGAGGGGACCACTTTAGCATAATTATGATAAGAATAAATAGATATAAGTGTACCTATGTTAATAAGAATTATCTAGGGAAATACAACATGGAACACCACTCGAGGGACTAGAAAATCGCTACGCTCAAGTATGGAGGGTCACTCAGAAGAAGTGTGCTCAAGATAGGGGTTTTTCATGCAAGAGTTGCTTGGACGTGGTGCCTTAGGGTAAGTTAAGAAGATGGATCACTTAAGAAGGGGTGCACAAAAAATTGAAGGCTTACACATAAGATGGGGGGATATTAACAAAAAATGAAGGTTTTCACGCAAGGTAAGGGGATGCGTGCATGATGGAAGCCTACATGTAAGATTGGAATGACACAAGGGAAAACTTGTTCACAGGAAGGATATTTTTTATGAAATTTCCTTTGATTAAAAGGAAATGGGTGAGGGTCAAGCCCTACCGGTCCCACCCAAAGAAGGACCCCTAGGAGACCTGTCGCACAAGATCCAGTTCTTTGTGGCCATGTATTTCATGTGGTAGTTTAAGATGTCATATTACATGCATGGGAGTGATGGTTCTTCTTCCATAATGGTACCCCAAATAGAGGGGGTGTACTACTATTTATAAGAAATAACTTTAGTGGATGCGTGTAAGGAGGACTACACATAAGAGGTGTTTGATGTCGCATTTGGTGTGCAATATCATATGTAAGATCTATTTTCTTGCACACCAACCTGATTTATTTAGGGCCTCTAACTTGGTTGTTTTTCATAATGTCAATACAGAAGAATCTATTTGATTTTACAATTAGCACACAAATTCTTGTGCATAGATTTCAATCTTGTGTGCAGACCTAAAATCATGTATGTACCACCCTTGGGCTTCTCGAGATCATTTGTTAATTCAAAATATGCCTTCAATTTTCTTAAATATGGTGTTTCATGACTTCAATGGAATTGAGAACAAAAATAATTCCCCCTATTGGAATATTAACTGAAAGGGAACCATAAGTTCAGGTTCTGAGGGTAACGCTGATGGAAATAACCTATTTTTGGTTGTGTGCACAAAAAGGATGATTCGGCACAAAAAAATGATTTTTTGCATACAGAAGACCCGATCTGCACCTATAAATAGGTGGGGGCTAAGCCTCCATACCTTTACTTTGACGTTTGATAGGTGATTTTTTTATAATTTATTAAATATTATTAGTTCTGTGTAAAAGATCTTGAATTCGGTCAGTGACTTTCATGTAACCTCATGTTCTTTCACGTCACTTCCAAATCTTTTTCACACCTGACATAGCTATATTGTTTCATGAAAAATGTCAATCTTGCACACAACCATCGATCTTTCATTCCAAAACATCACTCTCTTAGGAAAACCCATTTGTGAATTCTAATATCTGATGGAAATGCCTAGTGAACGACTTTTGTCGAGAGGGAAACTACTACTACTACAATGAGGACCGAGATGATCACAAACCCTAATATTCTTCATTTGAGAAGTGTCGTATCTGATAATCAGATGATCTATGGTATATTAATACAAGATGAAAATGATTATGTTCTGAGTAATAGCCTCCTTCTCTGGAACTTTGGTCTTTTGGAAGAGGTCTTGATACGAGGTTTTGAGACTGATACTCAACGGGCATGGGTGATGTGTGAAGATAACATTCTACGGTACAATACCATGAACAATAGCCACCCTACAAGGGAAACTCAATATATATCTATTTCTGTCCTTAATTCGAAGACTAGTACTATTATGGGGAGAAATCTGGTTCATGAGGAATCTCCATCTCACTATGCGAGCACTTTTAGGAGCAGTACCACTGATTAGAACAATGGATGGCATTAATGGGACTTTAGGTTTGGGGAAAACTTCACAAGTGAATGGTAGTTGGAGTAATGGGTACACCATACATATGAAGAGTTTAGGGTGTAGCTTCTACACATTGGGTTTTTCAAGTCTATGTGGACATCACAGTTCCATTTTTATCGTCAATAAGACCTGGTGCAGGAGCTGTTCAGCCAGTGGTTCCCTGACTCAAATAATTTACACCTCCACCATGGGGAGGTTAGTATTAACCTTTGGTACATCCATTGTATCATGGTAATTCCCTTGTATGGGTACCAGTATAATGAGTTCCTTCCAATGGAGAACATCTATGAAGACAGGACGTGCACCCCCATTCTGAGATGACATCTGTTAGAGTTGGATAAGGAGAAGCTAAGAATCAAATACATCGCAAAAGATATATCATGTCTGGGATGGTTCAGTCTATGTTTGATTCCAGACAAGGCATTGAAGATTCCAGTCTAATGGAATTAGTTCCTAAACACATCATAGATGGGTAAATTAGAATCATATTAGATGGTCCTGGAAGCAAGAATGTATCAATCATGGGGCTTTGGCATAAATGAATTTCGAGACCCGAATATATGATATGATGGGTTCCATTATGAGATTCTAATTGGGTGGATGCTGCAATTAAGGTACATGAGAATGGGGGTCTTCTCGGGGACATTGATGATAGTATGGATCATGGAATCCAAGAAAAAGGTCAATCTAGGAGTTCCTGTGTTGTCCAGGTTTTATAACACTCTAGGGTAAAATTCAAGAGGTAGTACACCCAATAGAATATGTGGATCATTCTAGATTCTTCAAGGCTGGGTTGCAACTCAATGTGGTGGGTATGAATTCCCAGATTCCATCCTCCCTTTAGGTGACAGTCTACGTTCATCCCTACTAAATATTTTTTGAATTAGACCATTGGATCTTAATGAGGAGGGTTTCAAACTCAAGATCAGAAACCATGAAAACATCAACTTTCATCCATTTAGAACATTAGCTGTCCATATGGTAGACAAAGGGCTAGTCCCAATATATCATAGGGAATATCTTCAAGGTATCATGTGTGGTGTGCTGGTAGCCTGGATTGACGGTAAGATCTTATGCAAACCCTATATGCCTTCACGGTTTTCTAGGATGTTCTTGTGCATTTAGTGGATGAAAAAAAGTATATAAAGAGGTTTGGGGGAGGATCATCTCTGTATCCTTCACCAACTATTGATCATGTTCATGAATACTATCTTGGGTTAATTCAATACCATTCCCCCGTTGATGTTAATGTGGGGCTATCAATAGAGTATGTCGACCATTGGGTAGTGGCGTATCAAGAAGTGATTATGTAGAAATGAATTCAGAAGATCAAGGTGGAAAGCATAGATTCTAGATAATGAGAGAGTAGATAGGGTGCTACTTGGGAAGTGAGACCAGAGGGGAGTTGGGCTGTTAGGACGACAAAAGATGGAACATTTTTGGTAGGAGAGTCGAAAAGTGTGGTTGCGCCTCCACCTTTTGAAGAGTGATGGTCCTGTAGTTGACCTCATGGGCCAGCTAAGGAACTCCCTAGAAATAAAATGAGATATCTCCTATAGCCGACCACTAATTCCATTTTCACATCCTTATGGTTGGATTAGAGGATACTATGATAAACGATAATTTTGGAAGCCCTGTGGAAGAATCTTGTGCACACTAGAATCAACCTGTTAGAAATTGGGCATATTTAGGAGATGGACAGGGTGGACATTCACTGATGACACACGTAGATGACAGCTATGGATTTTTATGTGTGCCAGTGGGGGCGGTATGAAGAACCTCATCTCCTAGTGAAAGTGATTCTCATCCAGGAGCATGACCCTGAGAAAGCGCCACCCAAGGATGATGATGAATAAGAAGAATATGATGATGATGATGATGATGATGATGATGATGATGATGATGATGATGATGATATAGAAGAAGAAGAACATGTAGAAGCTGAAGTTGGAGAATAACCTAGTGGTGATGAAAACAGAGGTGAGATACTTGAAGGTGAGTGGCATTAGGGGACAGTAGCCCACCTGGGAATCCCACATGAGAATAATGAAATCATGGGTTCTGATGTAGAACTATTTGAATAACTCAAGGTGAGTCTCAAATCTTATCTCTACTGGTCTTTTTATTTTTATAATTTTAATTTACTGACCAAACTATGTTCTATACAAGAACACATCGGTAATAATATTTAGGATTTTCCCCATGTAGGGGATGAAAATGTACCAATGGATATGGAAGGGCATACCCATGAACCTGCAACTGGAATAGAGCAGGGTGGAGGACCGACCATGGAATTAGCAGGTTAAGGGGCAACCATGGCTGAAGTGGTCAAGGGTGAGCTAACAAGAGGGGCTAAAGTGGTGACCTCAGAGCCTTAAGATGTTCCTTATTTCCATAAGGATCCATTAGCAACACAATTAAAATAATAGGTTGTTCTTGTTGTCTAGAAGGAGCTGGATCTGATAATCGAGTATATAAGCGTTGATGGATCTCTCATGGAGACAGATCCTACAGTAACTCAAGCATTCGATACTACTGTGCTTATTTCATGTAAGTCTCAATATTTATGAAATTGTATCAAGAATTGGAGAACTTTACTGATCAAGGTACCCATTCCCTATCCAGTGATCGCAATATTGTATGCTCGGCAAACTATTGAGTCTGGAACATCTACAGGAGACCCGCCAATGATTACACTAGTCCACTTAGAACTAAACATTCAAACTAGCCAAGCCTTGGAACCTAGTGAGAAAGAAGCAGTAATAGCAAGTGGTGTTACTACCAGGGTTGAGCTTCAGGCTGGCAGAGGCACAATCACTGATGAAGAGACGAGTGAAGAGGGATGCTCGTGCATCAAAGAGTACATCCCCTCTGAGGTAATACCAGAGGATGACCATGTTGCTGAACTAATTTCCATTTTCTTTTAGTACTAAACCATGGATCACAAGAAGATGGATGATTCTAACCCTAACACCACCAAAGAGAGACACAAGACACAGCACATGGAATGGAAGTGCATCAAATGATTCCTTGTTCAACCAAAGGCAGAATGGCTTAGTCGGATGGGGTCACATCACATATGGTTGCGCTTTCTCTACACCATAGTGGGGATTCCCACCATCTCTATACAAAAATCTAGGATTATCTGGCTGAGAAGATGTAGGAGAGTATCCAACTCTATGATGCTACCATATGTCGGAAGAAATAAAAGAATATCAAGAATTTTCTTGAGGCTGAGCAGGAAGTATAACACCCTGAAGAACAGGCAAATGAACAGGCTGCATTTATCGCAATCTAATATAAGATCATTGAACAGTTGAAAGCCCAGTTGATGAATTCCAAAGAGAAATTAGTGTAGGCAATCCATAAAATGGTTGAATTCAAAGCTGAGAAGGAGTGAATGCAGTTCAGAGCCAAGGACCTCCACTCTACAGTCAATGATAAAGAAATGGAGCTCAATCAGTGGGATACAATCCTAGACGTTACATTTCATAAAGTGATAGTATTGAATAATTCCATTTAAGGGGTTGGTTCAAAGGTTCCATGTTTTCATCAAACTTATGAAACATATTTCCATTTTTCTTTACTTATCCCAAACTACATGCATGACTATATTGTTTTCTTTATTTTTTTAATTAGTGCATCTTGATCATAACTATGGATTAACTATAGATTAATCCCTATGATCACGTGGGTCATACCCTGTGTGAGAAACAAGGGAAAACTGCATAATCATCTGTTTTGTGTATGAGAGTCCCAACTAAACATAAAATACATAGGGTCTTCTGTTTTCAAATGACCGCTCAGAGTAGTCGGGTGGAGAGAGGTTTTGAATGAAGGGTCAGGTTCCTAGAATAGCCAACTTGTCTTTATTAACGTGCTCTGGTGCAGGTTTATGGTAATTCCAGGGACATTAAAATCCATCCGAATGATGGGAATGGTGGGTGTGAGTCACGATACCAAAAATTCAAAACAGTGTGATGATGGTGATCTAATATAAAATAAATACTGAACTTATTTGAAATTCAGCACCTATATCGCTAGCTTTGAATGGGGAAACAAACAAAGGTCAACAGTTGATTATATTCGAAAACATGGGGCCTAACTCGAAATGTTGTTTGATTCCTTACCGAACATTTTCTATAAAACCCCAATATTTTATGGTATGTTTCTTCTTAAATAATTTTAATTCATTAGATAGCTTATTATGCATGAAACATTGAGTCTTTATGAAACAAAACTTTGTTATATGATATAGTTATAATCTATCCATTAAACTTAGTTTGTACAGTTCTGTTTTTTGAATTAGAAAAACAGACATACATGGTTGCGTTCAGTAAGATATTTAGAAACTGATAGGATCAAATTAATTTTTTTTGAATAGAAATGTACCATTATAAATACTAACCTCACCCATGAATGTATAAATAAAATTTAAGATCCTTATAAATCAAAGTGAATATTTTAAAAATTAATAATTAAGTGTTTGTATTTTTGTGAGTAATAAATATTTAAATACAATTTTATAATTAATAAATTAACTTAAAGGATAATAAATTTTCATAAAATTTATTCCTAAATAAATATTATGTTGACCTATGATTTTAGGATAATCTAATGAGACATTAGATAATTTTTTAGGGTATTATAAAATTAGTTATAATTTTAAAAACATAATTTTTGAGAAAATTGTGATTTTAATTAACAAATAAATTTCTTATATATTTAAATTTATTTTCATAAAATGGATTTAGTTTTTAGATTCTATGTATTGAAAAATGGTTACGGTCATCTTATGAGATTTTTCTAAAATACTTGTATTTTTGTGAATAGTAAAATATGGTAATTTGTGGTATAATACATTATATATAAATACACTATTAATTGAATCATGGTATATTTAATCAACCCTTAGTTTGAACTCACATGCACTTATTACTGTTTTTGGTCACAAGAATCAATACAATTTCCTGTCTTGAGGAAAACAATGAATAAAATATTGAGAAATCACTCCTCTCATCCACTATAAAAACCACCCCTCACACCCTCATCCTCTCACACCTCTAAAGCATTAATACTTGCCAAATTTATACCAAATACTCTTCCCAATCCCATAATATATGTACAAGACCTAATAGTCTCACCAAAAGTCCAAAACCAAATGCCTTAAAAAGGTTCTCAAGGAGATGAATTCAAAAGGTAGCCATCTTCCTTCTTTTCTTTTCTTTTTTTTTCAAGATCCTTATTTTTTTATTATTATCTACTCACATCCTATATAGAAATGATCATGATAACTCCATTATCATATATATACTATAATTATATCAATTTGATGGAAGATAATTCATAAATATCCTTACACTCAATTTTATTTTGAAAACAAAATCATTATTCGGGAGGTGCCGATTTACAACCTTCATGGTCTTCAATTTCTCATTTATGTCTAGTCATGAATCATTTTTCTTATTGAACTAGATTATAAAATATTTATTATATATTATTTAATGTTTTAGAACCATTTTATATACATTATATTAAATAATAGAACAAAACTGGTTCATTATGATCAAAAACCCCTAAAATCAACCTAAATGGTTATCATTAACATGTTATCTAATTATTCAGCCACAAAAAATTCAAAAAAAGATTTGTATAACAATTTAAACTTATTTATTTTAATTATTAACATGTAATTCTAATTATATAGAATTATATCCATACCAAATGAACTCCATTACTCATAGTCAAGTGAACTGATCATGAAAATCAAGTAAACGGACACTCCAGAATGATAGAATTCAATCTTATAACTTATCAATATGGCCATTAATAAACTTAATAAAACTATAAATAATTTAATACATGTATAAAAGTTTCTAAATTAATTAATTAATGCATTTAATTTTACTGTCTAGGATATTACAATCAAAAGAAGAACACATTCGGGCATAAGGTAAGTTGTTTCTCATCTCATTTTTATTCTGTGATATTTAGATTATTCACCACTTATTCCTTGTATTTGGTGTATGTATACTAAAATTGGATATATATATATATATATATATATCATGATTCTATTTATGTTCATGGTATTCAACCATTCATTTCATGATTATTAATTTTTGGACATATGATTTGATTGATTTCAATGTGGTAAGGGACTTTGTCTCAAATTGAATTTCTTTGAGACTTACTTTGTATTGCACACCTAATCATTATTATGTGGAGTAACTACTGCCCCTTTGGGATCAATTTTCATTTAAAGTTATAATTATATTAAATATCAATATTCACATGTCAAGTATATGATTATTATCTTAGCCAGATACCCTTTTACATACGGTGTTTATTTTGAATGTTGTTTTAACTGTGGGAATATTGATGAATATATATCCTCTAAACTATACGGATATTGAAAATGAATATTTTTCATGTATTAAATATATGTATAAATAATTATTTATACTTTCAGTGATTGGTGGGACCCGCTATATCCCCTCGATGCATTGATAGGTCTCATGAAACAAAATAGTTGGGGTCAAACCCTTCGAGTTTGTTTCCAAAACATAATCTGATGTGTTTCAACCCACAAACATAAACCATATCGATAGTATGATGGTTCATGTTCTAGATACATGATTTCCAAATAATAATAATTCTATTTATTAATTATTCTATTATTACTTTCCATGAGTTTTCACTATAAAAAATATATAGATTCACTTTCATTCTCAGTTTATTAATGGTGTGTGTTTTTCAATTATTCACATTTCATTATTCATTATGTCTAATTGATTTTGAATAAATTATTATTATTTCATTATTATACTATATGAAACCCTTATAGGGCATTTGAGCTCACAGCTTTCATTTTTTTTCTTTCCCCATGTTATGAAGAAGATGTCATTTATGGAGTTTTCAATGAAGTAGTTTATTAGATTCTATTATGTAATATATATTTTTTATTTTCCTAATGTAAAATGGGTTCCATGTATGTATGTATTTTCATCAAGACTACTAAAATGATCAGTCCTTCGGGATTTTTTCCCTCGTAATCATGACAATGTAATAAAATAATGCACCAAATATGGGTTTCTGGGGTCAGGGAGTAACATTTTCCCAAGATGATTGGTGAGAAAAGGTGGCACGGTACCAAACCATTTGGGGATTCCCTCAGAAGTGAAATAGGATGAGGATCCAAATAAAGGTAATGCAAAGCATAATTATATATTGATGTTTTGTTCGAATGGAGTCCAATACTCTTGAAACTACACCGCCTTAACTAAAGCTCATTGGGTGTATGTATCAGCCTAAATCAAGATCAAAACTATTTCAACAAAAGACATTTTTTTCAAGGATCTGGGATGGCTTGCAATTTCACATCATGAAAATGAGGATGATAAGCATGTAATTTAATGTCGTACGGTGAGGATGAGGAATGAAATAGTTTATCTTCATAAAATCAATATGTTGCCTATATTTTAAGGTCATACTTCTTGGACCATGTATAATAGTTTAAGGTTGTGTTACATAGACTAGGTATTCCTAATTTAGGGTTATATAATATGGACCATAATTAGGGGTGAAGAGGCGTAAGAGTTAATGAACTTATGTCTAGGCCTGAGGTGAGATGCCTGAGTGTCCCTACATATCCTGTGAGGGTAGGAATCAATCCATATATAGTTATATAATTTCATGAAGTTTAATGTCATATGTTGAGTATATAAGTGGGGGTGCATTTCATTATCATAAATCTAGGAAATGGGAATTGTAAAGGAGAAATGCACGATGTGGTAAATAAACTGATGTGAATGAGGAAAAAAGAAGTCCACACCAAACAACACCTTTCCAAAGAGGAAAAACCACATAAATAAGGGAGTGTAAAGTTTCATGACTCTATGACTAGACCCAAAGTTAAAGTACTCGAGCATCACTATGTATCCCATTAGGATGGTAATGAAGCCACATGTAGTTCCGGAATATGTCATGGTAGAGGGATAATACAAAAGGGGAAACATATTCTCTAATGAAGACATAATATGACTAGTTAGTTTATCAGTAAATATCTTGGATGTAAAAGGTATAGCTTAACGTCATTTGATAAGGATGCATGAGATCCTAGTTTATGGTCATAGAGCTCAGAACCTAGGGAATTGTGGTTCTTTCCATGCAGGCACAAGCCTTACACAGATCCCTAAGCCCACATGAACCATGCTCGGTGTGGGAAAGAAGGGTAGAGAATATCATTACAACATATGGAATAACATGGTAGGTAATGAAGGTGCGGAGTCAAGGATGACCCCATGATGTTGGTTCTTCCTCTCAACTCGCAAAAGCGCATAGAGCGATAACACAAAGGGTGTCGCAGCTCCATTTGAACAAGATGAAATTGAAAGGGATTTGAATCATGAAAACAATATTTAGGGAACAATGGGGTTTTCGTAATTATGGAGGATAACTGTTAGTCATATTAGAAACGGAGCATCCATATCATGTGACCTTGGATGTGAAAAATAAAGTGAGGGTCGATCACTGACCATATTTTTGATGGGGTACCTTTCTAAAATGTTGTTCGAGATATTCTGGGAAATTGGCCCAAAATGGTAGGTGATCAATAATTTCAAGTATCCATAACTTTTGGGGGTCTGTTTTAATGTGACAGAAGATGGAGACCCAAACAAAGGGATGCACGTAGCATGGAAATGGAATGAGAGAATTTCCATACATAATCCAACACTCTAGGCTATAGACTACAGTGCATGTGAGTATATTGAAGGGGCATAATAGAGGTTGAGAGGCCTAGTTAAGAGTGAACGACTTGAGAAAAATAGTGGAGGAAAGAGGAAAAATTAGGTTGATGGAGCTGGGGATGGACCCGAATCAAAAGTGTTTAGGAATTATTACATATCCCATAAGGATGGGAATCAAGCCATACATAGTTCAAGAGCCATGGAGTTTAACGTCAAGTGGTAAGGATGTTAGTTGATGAGTTCCTAAAGGGGTATTGCATTGTATGGACAATAAAACATGATGTGAATGAAGACAAGGAAGCACACATGCCATACCATATAATCCCATAATAATTGGGGAAAATGGCTAGAATGGAATAGATAATTTGTGGAGTCTAGACTGGACCAAGAGAAAATGTCTGGGTGTTCTTACGTATCCTGCAAGGGTAGGAATCAAGCGACACATTGTTCTGAAATTCTGTTTTGTTTAACTTCATAGGGTAAAGAATTGGAGATAAGGGAAGAATTCCTAGTTGATGCATGTGGTGCCGATATTGTAAATCTGACGTGAATAAGGAAAAATGAAGTCCACACCACCCCTATACATACCTTGAAGAGAACTAAACCCAAAGGGGTGGATCAAGGATATGGAAACATTTTATGGGTTGGACCCAAAGACAAAATATTCGAGCATTCCTATGTATCCTACGAGGGTATAAATCAAGAAACATGTAGTTATTGAAGTGTCGTGTAGTTTAACGTCATGTGGTAAGGACATGAATGGAATGGAGAATGTTCTAGAGTGAGGTGAATATAGTGGGGCTATTGTAAACCCAATGTGAATGATGGAAAAATAAGTCCACATCACGTCACACACACCATCCCTATAGAGAACACAGGACAAGGGACTGGAAATATGGGGTAGAATAATTTGGGGTTAGACCCAAAGATGAAATTTCAATGAGTTCATACATATCCCATAAGGATGGGAATCAATATATACATGGTTCTTGAAATTTTTTCAGTTTAAATACATTAGGTATAGGTGTAAGGTAACAAGGGAGATCCCTAAATGGGATATGTGACGTGCAAGCTATAATCATGACGTGAATGAGGAAAAATAAGTCCACATCATTCCACGTGCTCCTAGGATACATAGATTGAGAGGCCATAAAGAAGGAATAATATTCATTACCTGGGTCTGGACCCGAAGATGAAATGTCTAGGCGTTCCTACATATCCCATAAAAATTGGAATCAAGATATATTTAGTTATCGAAATGTCGTTCTGTTTAATGTCATCTAGTAATGATATTGAGATCTTAGTTTAATGTTGTAGAGCTTATACCCTGAGGTATGTTTACTAATTTAATTTTATCATCATGTAGGATGATAGGGTTCTCTCATGTGAAGTACTACTTGAAGAATTTTGAATTGGTGGGAAGAGTAATATGCTCATCGTCTATGGTGAACATTGGTTAAACACTATTGGGGTAAACCCTATGAATGAAATTGAGTCCCTAAAATTTGGGTGCTATCTTTGGTGGCTTCCTACTAGGTATCATTGGCGTTCTCATTTCCAATACCATGTCACCTTTATGGAATGAACGAAAATGAAATTTCTTATTTAAAGCTCTGTATAACTTATTCTGATGCCTCTCCAGATTGTGAAAGGCCTAGAGCCTATTATCATTGATAGATTCTAGTTTATCCAGATAGACTTATGCTACTTTTTTTATGTCTACTGATATTAGACAGTTGTGTGGACTGATGAAAATTGAATCTGTATGGTAAGGACTACCTCTGTTCTATACACTAGGGAATGTGGGTTCACTTGGGTGGAATTGCGAGTCATCATCTAGTAAGCCCATAGAGTGTTGGGAATCTTGTTCGTAGAACTCCTCTTGTTCTAACCATAAATCTTATACAATATTTTAGAGAGTTTTTTGTTGAACACATCAATCTCCCCATTTTCTCTCATGTGATATTGAGAGGTATGATTAGAACGGATACTATACTTGGCGTACAATTTTTTCATCTCGACTTCCCGGAAGTTAGTGTAATTATCGGTGAGGATAGTGTGAGGGGCTTTAAATCAGTGGATGATATTATAGATACCAATGTTAATGATAGAATGGGCCTTGAATTCCTTGATCATAATTGACTCCCCCCCCCCACTTGGAAAATAAATCCATAGCGGTCAGAATGAACCTGTACTGGTGGGTTGTCACTCGTGGATACGGTCCCACAACATCGATCCCCTAGACTAAAAAGGTCCAAGTGTACTTGGTGTTATGGAGAGTCAATGGAGTCTGATGAAACAAATTAGAATGTATCTGGCATGTGTGGAACCTCTTTGAAAACTCAACACAGTCGTGGACCATGGTGGGCCAAAAGTATCCCAACCATCGGATCTGATGATAGAGTTTCAACTCTGCCTTATGAGCTCCACAGAAACTTCCATGAACTTCCTACATAACTTGGGGAATATCATATAATTAAATTAAAAAGAGTATAACCCCATCAAACCCACGTCTATAAAGGATTTTCTCATGATTGGGACCACTTTAAAAAGTGAACTAGACTGCATGATTATGGGTTCACTCATGTTCGGATTTATCTGTCAGGAGATTTACATGTTGGAGGTACTCGATGAAAGGAGATGTCCAATTAGGGGTCTCTTTCGGTGTTGTGGCAGGGGGTTTGGGAGGTCCTAATGTGGATTCATCGATGGTAAGATGGCTTACCTACTTGATATCATCATCATCTGGAGTGATGAGAGAGATGACTCTTCGATGTGCCACATGGATGATCAAATAATCTTGGTTTGGATCTTCAAGAGATGTAGAAAGGCTATCCATGGAATCAGATTGATCATCATGTGATTTAAGAACATTAATAGCCACATACCAAGAAGGAAACTGGGCTATTAGCTAGCTATTGTGCTCTAACATGGGTACAAGCTCTAGATTTCGGACAACGTAGTCACCGTTGTTCTTCTTGAAAACCATCTCGAAGTCCCCTTTCACATATAGTTGGGGAACAACAATTTCAAGGCCTAGTTCAAGACCATTGATGAGGGTCTAATACGCATCCCCATTGTTGGTTCATCCTTCTAATAACAAGATATAATAGGGTAGCACAACCTCTGCAGATGTGGTGAAAACGATACCCCGGGCCACTCTGTTAAACATGGGATCATTGAGGATCCTACCGGTAAGGCTTTGTGATTCACTATAGAAGTGAATATTCTAACATGGACTATCTTGATCCATTGAAAGGGTTTCCTCATGAAGAAAATCATGATCTAGAGATTTCTCTATGGGGGGTGGATGGGTGGTAAGAAAGTCTACCAGTTCCTTACCCTTTACAGCTTTCTATGGAATGAACCTAATATCAAACAGTTAAAGGATCACTTCCCACTGAGCTAGAATTCCTATCAACATGGGGTGGTTCATAATTTATTTTAGTGGGTCCATGTGAGATGCCAGATTTATCTCATGGTTCTTCAGGTAATTTCGCAATTTTTGGACCGTGAATACCAGCACGAGACAACTCTTATTGATAGAGGAATATGTAGTCTCTGTATTGAGGAGCATGCAGGTACGATAGTATAAACTATTCTATATCCCCTTGTTGTTATTCTAGGTGATAAGGGACTAGAGGTACCATTCCAGGGTGATCACATAATGGACTAATGACTTTTTGGAGATGGGTGGCATAAAAAATATAGGTTGTAGAAGGTATTGAATGATCTCCTCAAATGTGTCCTCACACTCTTTATCCCACTGATAGTTGGAACCTTTCTTCATGGGTCAAGAGAATGGATTACACTTGCTGACCAAATTCTCAATGAATCGACATATATAGGCTATGTGGACTTGAAATCCTCAGAGATCCCAAATATTTCTTGGAGGAGGCATTTGATTGATGGCCTTGATCTTCTCTGGATCGATCTCGAGGTGTCTATATCTAAAAAAATCCGATAAATTTTCTCGAGGTAACTCTGAAGGCACAATTCAATGGGTTCATCTTCATAAGGCGGGAGAGGAGTAAGCCGAACACTTTCTCAAGATCTCTAAGATAGTACTGACGCTTGTGGGATTTGACCACCAAATCGTTCACATAGTATTCCACCAATGTCCTAAGGATCAGCTTGAATATGTGGTGTGTGGCACACTAATAGGTGGAACATGCATTCTTCAGACCAAATGGCATTACTTGGTAACTGAAAGAACCTTATGGTGCTCTGAATGAAGTATATTTTTCATCCTCAAGGGATATTCCTATTTTGTTATATCTAGAATACCCATTCATGTTTGAGAGATCTTGTAATATAGTGGTAGTGTCAATCAACAGATCTGTCATAGGAAGGGGAAAATCATCCTTCAAATAGTGATAATTGATATCCTAGAAGTCGAAGCAGTCTCTGATCTTTCCATTATTTATTCGGACGAGAATGATGTGGGATAGACATTTTGGGTACTTTACTTCCTTGATGAACTTGGATTTATTGAGTTTATGAACTTCATCCTTGATGATGGAACTGTGAGAAGGGTTCATCTTTCTAGAAGGTTGTTTGAACCTGTGATATTTTATCAGGAGACCAAGGCTGTGGATGGCTACCTGAGGATCCATTCCTAGAATATCACCATAGCTCCAAGAGAATACATCTCAATTATGCTTTAAAAAACCTAGATACCTATTCTACTCTTCTACATATATGGTGGAACTGACCAGTGTTGGTTTTGGATCTTTCTCAGTGCTAAGGTTCACCTTTACCAACTCATCAACGGTGGTGAAGACACCTTCCTCAAATTCATAAGGATCATCTTCCAAATACTATTCATTTTCTATAGTAATATGATCATCAAAAGGGAGTAATTCTCTGAGTTGTAAGATTCTGACAGAATGTTGGTGTCAGCCTGAATGGTAGTGGAATCTTCATTGGGGGACTCCAGTGCTACTGAAATCATGGCGACAAAAGATTTCAATCTGATTCCATCAGGCCTTCAACCTAATGGGCCACTCATGATAATATAAAAGTAGTAATGGTGTTTCAGTTTGTGCATGTTCAACCCATCCTAGAGAAATAAACAAGTATGGTGTATTATTGTTTCCATGGGGAAAATAACCTGATACCTTATAGGGGTAAGGGGTTCTGGGATCAATCGATCCTAATTCATGTTGGATTATGAAGTGATATTTCTATGTTCCTTACACCAGGGAACACGCTTTCCCATTTTCCTAGAGAAAAAAAAAGAATTATCCCATGTTTGGGGTTGTTTCCTCCAATTGGAGAATTGGGAGAATGTAGGAATCATCCAAGTCTTCCCATGGGTAGGCCAAAATGGAAGTATGCTCAACCTCATTGGCCTAAAATTGCTTTTCCTTTCTCTAGTAATAGTCGACATCTAGGTATCAGGCTTCATTGGAGGCAAAGGGAGACACATCACCTTGGATCATGCCCACTCGAACATTAAAGGAGTACTTGAGGCATTGGTGATATGAGGAGGGGACTATTGTGTGCAAATAGAGTAAGGGTCTACCCATCAGTGAATTATAGGTGGAGTCCTACAAGACAACCACGAACTCTATGCTGGAAATTAGGCCAACAAAATGGGTATTCAATAGTATTTTTCCAACAGGTACCTTCTCTATCCTATCATAACATTGAATCTTCATGTCAGAGGTATTCAGATCTGCTTTAGACATCCCCATCTTACGGAGCATCTGGGTCGGGATGATATTGATCCTGAAACTTGTGTAGACAAGACAAAGAAAGACTTCCACTCCATTGAACTAAACAATGATGTAAATTGGGAAGATGTGCCCATGTATAAGAGAACCTTCATCTTCTCCTGAGAATGAGATGATGTCCTAACATTCTCTAAGTTTGTCCTCCTCAACACGGGAGGCCTTTACAGCCACTACCTCTATTTTAAATTAGAGGGGTATACTCAAAGCCTCTGCAAGGTATTGACATATATATTCAGAAAAGAGGAGAGACTTAGGAATTGAGAGTCTTTTAGGAATGTTGGCAAGGTTCTTCATAACATCATACTTCAATGTCCGTCACACATTTCTACCGATAAGAGGTTGCTCTTTGGTAGGAGGTATGGAGGAATCTACAGGTCAGATAGGTGGATTTCGGCTGGTGTCTAGGGTATCTCGTTGGTTACTAGGTAAATCTCAAAGTATGACTACCAGCTGATTTTTAGATGACTATGTTCTGGTCTTAGTTGTATATGACTGATCATAGAATAGTCATGAAGGATTTTCCGGTTCGAGTACCACAAACTGTGAGGGATGTGGATCTGATGAAATAGGGTGAATGTACAATGCATGCTGAGTCCTGTGTTGAGCCTATTGTCTGGTCTTAATGGTCTACACATCTTGGTTGTAAACATTGGCAGACACACTTCGAAGGTTCACATATCCATGGTTTGGTCGACTCTGACATTGGCTAGGGGCATTATGAGGGTATTCTTTGCATTCCTTATCTTCAGGGACCATGTTCGGGTCGACTAGTTGGACGGCTTTCATCAATACATACTTCTGATCATCACTTGTGGAATCCTCTATTGCTGGGTGGATTCTACAGGCAATCCCCATCCTTAAGGTCAAGAAATCTCCAAGAGTATGGGATGGATTTTTGTACAGGTGGAGGAATTTTCTTCTCCTTGTTCCACCAGCTCCTTCTCTCCTAAGATGGAGAAGGCTGATATTTAATTACTTGGGAAGTCTCGGGTTGATTCAAAAAGTCACAGATAATACCATGGGCATGAGAAACTATTTTGCGTGCTATCTGATCGTCATACTTTTAAGACCCACAATTGGGGCCTGCTGCCATTCACCCTCACTGTCACAATCAGGATTTTCAAACACACATTCCACATGTTCTTGGGCTGGAACCAATATAACTATGTTGTTATAGACCTTTTCCTAAATCAATTATTTGAACACATAACACTTCTTGAGAGTGTGTCTAATTAATTGGTGATAGGGTCCGTAATTGGGGCGATTAGTGAGATCTTCCTCTTTGAGCCTCCTACATTTTGGAAACCACAAGATTCCTTAGTCCAAGGCACTTCATAAATAGGTGGGGAACTGAGATTCATTAAATGAGTAGGTCTTTTTTCTCCGATCCGGGAAAAGGACTCTAGGTGCATGGCCCTAACAAGTGGTTGGATCCTGGTGAAGAGGTGGAACCTAGTTTTATTGCCTAGGCAGTGGTGGTATGTAACGTGGTGGTGATTGATGATTTTGAGGTGGGAAATTTTGAGATAGAGGTTGATCCTAAGGTGGTTTCCCTTGTTGAGGTTATGGATGTGGCTCTATTTGTAACAATTCCAGCTCTCTAGGGGCCTATATCTATGCAATAGACGTGGTCTCGGCCTTAGTGGATCTTCTTGCTAGAGATGTGGGAGGAAATGGGCATTCCTTCTTGGATTTTTGCAAGGATTCCTCTAGACATTTATACTATTTTGATAAATAATGGAATCCACCTGGTATGTTTTGAATGATGAGAGAAGTAACCAATTCAGACTTCACATTCCCTACACATGTTTTAAGCAAATTTCCCTGAGTTAGCAGCATGTCGAGTTAATATGTGAGGCCCTTCCACCTGAAGAAAAAATATGTTACTCACTCATTTGGAATTTTCATGCACATGAAGAGGTTGGAAATACTAGTCTTGTGGGTGATGCAACTAAACTAATACAGAAACTACCTATGGAGATCCTCTTAACCATCTATGGATCCAAAGGGTAACTGGTTGTACCAGAGGAATGTGGTCCCTTCCAATGTCTTAATTAAACACCAGATCTTAGTAGCTTCCTATTATTCCAAAGTTACCATCATGGATCCGCACAATGAAATAAAGTGGGCTAGATGCTGCAGCGGATTACCCATCCCATTAAAAAGGGAGAAGGTAGGATTCTTGAAGCTTGGATGTGCTATAATATCATCCACCCATGACGAATATTGCTTTCCATCATACAGAATTATCACCTATAATGTTTCAAGAGAATCGAATAAAACGATTAGATCATCTATTGGATCATCTCGACGGGGATTCCTATCTTGGCAAGGATTCCTAACAACCAAAGCATTAGCATGTTTTTCAACATGGTAATCTATCTAGGTGTCTTATAGAGAGGTTGGTGGAATGACCTAAGGGGATGCTGGAGGAACCTACAGAGCGGTCAGGGGAACTTAAGGAGTTGTAGGGGGAACCTAATTCGAGTCCCAAGGAAGGTTGTCGCGTTGCTCGAGTGGGATTGATGATGCATGTCATGGTATTTTTCCAAAAACATTGTCCTCTACCCGGTCGGGATATGTGTGGTTATCGAGATAAATGGGAGGAAACATTCCAAGGAGAATTTTTGTTTCCCCTACCGCCCCAGTAGAGGATGTATGGGATCATATAAAGGATCTCTATAATTTGGATTTCGTTTCATGGTGTGCTTGGTGAGGTGCTCGTCGACGATTTGTCTCTATTCCGTGAGCTGTTGGAGCAGCGCAATCTTTTTGGGATCCACTTCTATCTTCTACACTAAATTATATGGTTCAGAGGGTTTTACTGTCTCGGCAGGTGCTTTTCCCTTCTTAGAATATTTACCCAAAGGCAATGACTCATTGGGTTCTTTGAGGTCAAGTGTCATCTTTTTTTGGTGATTGTGGACACTATAAGGGTTTACCAAGTGTTGTGTGTCCTTAGAGGGCAATTCAGCTTCTCTAAACCCTGTTTTGATGCCCTCTTCTAGGTATATCTTAGGAAATACCATGCTTATTCTGATAACTCCCATGTCATATCATTGATATCTCTAGGTGAACAAGGTTAGCGCAAGATATCACTAAAATATAGTGAAACATACTACACCCATCCGTAGATCTGAAAATGTAGGGAAGGATCCTTAATAAATTTAAATAGCATAGTAAATCTCTAGATTCATCATTTTTGGATAATCTGATGGTAACCAGGTGATGCAGGGTGATAAGCAACAGGGAGTGCAACTAAGTCAACCAAGAAGAACTGCTGGCCAATGTTGTCGAAGTGTTCCCAGATCTTGAGGTAAGTTAACCACATAGAAAAGGGATGGAAATGCATCATCCCTAAGGTTCGGTAGAATCACACAACCTCATACTAGATTAGGGACCCCAGGATATTAGATCTTTCAATTGAAATTGGCCAGAAAATCTAGGGGAGATGGTCTATTGTGAGAATGTTCCACAATATTCTCAGCCCAGACTCGGGATCTGGACCATGGTTTCCCCATTCATCGAATTGGGGTGGTTGAGGGACCGGTAATGGAACTAATGTAGATCATTACAATGGTAGAATGGTCAATGGAGAGTACAACACACAAGATGACAAACCACTACATCTTGGGTTGTCTCCTAGGGAATGCACTAACTATATCAACACATCCCAATAGGATGGGGTACTGGCCACTACTTCCTACGTAGGGGTGGCAGTCATTGGTAGTGGATCAAGCTAGTGCTCATCATCAACTGACCCCCAGAACAATTATTTATGATCGCTTGTCGAAGTAGAGAATGATCCTGGTGATAACAGAGAGTATTGCACTGCAAAACCCTAGAAAAGAGCCAAATATTCCTCCTCTTGTATGTATCTGCATAGGGATTCTAGGATCTGGTGTGTTTGCTTTCTGGGATTCAAATTTGATACTCTTTGTTCCTATGCCAATCCTTGACATAAAGGACCGGGGTGAGGGATCCATCATCAAGTCACACTCTTCTACATAGTCTTCAAAGAGGATGGGTTTGACCATGATCTGGTGATTATCAGTATCCTTATTTTGGAAGTGATGATTCTCCCTCCTTCCCCATGGTGGTTTTCAGGGTGGGGTAGATCTTAAATACGGGGAGGACCTATGCGTGAGTTGTTGTTGGAGTTGGGAGTACCTCCACTTGATGATTGGGGTGTAGGGATAACCCATGAAATTATTGAATGGAACATGGGGAGGACCTCCATGATGATGGGTGACAGGGAAAGGAGGACCATCACTCTAGTTAATGTCTTCGTGGAGAGGGCCCCTCCTTGATTTCATGATGATTCAAGGGAGATCTTCACATTTATGACCTGAAATATGGGGAAAACCTCCACACATGGTGTTGTGGGCATGGGAAGGACCTTTATTTTAGATAGTAATGGAGGCATGTGGAGGATATCCATGCTAAATTCAGGAGTGGGGAGGATCACCACTCTAGATAAGGATTGTATGGGGAGGACCACCATACTAAATCTCACCATCATGGGTCGACCCACGACAGTTTCTACTTGCGCCGAAAACTGGGGGAGTCAACTTAGCCTGCATGTGGGGTGGCTGAGGCCCCAGTCTTGATCAAGCATAGATGTGCCCCCATTCTATAATAATAGGGAGGTGATAGCCTATGTTGTTGATGGTTAAGGCATTGAAGCCAGTGAAGATGATTCCCCTGGGGGTAATTCTCCTGAGCTTTCACCTGGTGTTGGATCTAAGTTAGCTGAGCTAGGGCCGGTTGTGCAGGGGTATGGACCACCTACTCTTCAGTCTGCGAGATGGGCTGGCATTGCTAATGTGGTCTAGTGGGAGTCCTTTTTGGAGGCTCCCCAACCGAATTTGCATTCAGGGGGACTCAAAAACCCCTTACTTCATCAGTGTAAGGGAGTGATTCATAAGACCATTCTCGGGAGAGGATCTCGAAATGATTGAATATCAGAACGGGGAGTAGCATCTCCCTACATAGACCTTGGGGGTGGCGATGGTGGGGCACTCAGGCCACCATATCTTGATGGTCCATATCCCTCGTTAGGATGAACCCTTCCTGTTCGTGTCTATGGAAAAGAATTTCCATTACCCTCCTTTGGAAAATTTCGAAAGGAAAGAAGGGGCATGGGCGCCCAATAATTGTGGTAGTGGATGATGTCGTGGTGGAGGTGAAGTCATTCAAGATTTTCATATTGTAATTTACCTAGCCCCTACATCTTTGGGTGGGAGATGATTGGTTTCCTAAAGTTGTATCATGTTTCCTACAATGTAGAAAGATTCATTCATTATTACAGATAGTTAGAAAGCAATGCTAAGTGCCCCAGTGTTGTTCAGTCTTCCATGGCTGGATATAAAGATCCATGATGACAACGTCGCAGACCAGAATTCCCAATGATTAACTTCCCCCAATCTTGGTGAGTTTCATGCAAAGACCACTATTTTTTAACAGGACCTGGCACAAGATTCTTGGATTTGGTGACACGCTTATCTTTTGATGTCTCAAATGATACTAATCCCAATATTAAGGAGAATAATTTCACATCAGGTTCACCATTTCTATTTCCAATTCTTTTTCAAAGGGGTGTGCATCATTATTCTGTGTGTGTTGTGGATGTTGGTTAATTATGCTACTTTTTTCAGGACATTTCAAAATGGGTCAAGTCGGGATGGTGACCTTCGGTAAGGAGAGTAGTCACATTGGCCATCGTTGTTCTGTCTGGACACTGAGACACTGGTACACCTAGATTTTCCATTATTATAGGGATTTTCAAGTGTGTGCAAGCCCGATGTATCCCACATATAATTCGTGGAATTGTATGGCATAAGTGTGTCTATGAGGTTTTCCATGACTTACGATGTTTAACATTGGCTATGTCATGAGTTCAACATCTAGTGGATATGGATTAGACTAATCATAACTCTGATGGTAGTGGATCATATAGGTATGCCCCTATAAGGGAGCACCTAGAAATTTTACCAGATGGATGGGTCAGAATTCCCAATTAGAAGAACCCAGGATGATGTGTCCCACGAAGGAGATGGTTTCACATGGTGAAGGCTGATCTAGACAACAAAAAGGGTAGATCAGAGGATGGTGGGTCCTAGAAAAAGGGGACACCAAGGTTTACCATTGCATGGGATTGAACCTCAAGGAGGCTTCTTATGTACCCTGTATAGAGACATGGATCAAAACCCACATTTTTTGAGAAATTGAGGCATATGATCGGTGTGAACACAAAGGACAGCAACCCAAAAACATTTTGGGTATTACACATGGTTAGCTTCCCATCATAAGAGGGACACTCTTGGATAAATGAGTTTGGATTGAGTGTGGGGATTATACATGGTTAGTTTCCTATATGGGTGTTTTGATTCCACAAGGATGTGGCGGACAGGGTAAAATTACGATGGATATAGAGGATGTTTCGAATGCTGAGGATGAATGAAGTTGAATCGATGTAAAGATGATAGTATTGGACTTGCACCTCAGGAAGGTTTCCTACATATCCCAATGGTAGGGAATCAAAGTCCATATAGTTTTGGAAGGTGGCATAGAATGGGGTATTCATAAATGACAAAAACCTGGAGACATGTTGGGTCTTATGCATGGTTAGCTACCCGAGAGGATCAGAACACCTTAGGGAGGTGGATTCGGGTGATACATCCCAGATGGGGTGTATATCGTATCAGGAGGGAACATCCCTAGGAGGTAGAACAAGAGTTTACATTTGGTTGGTATTAAACCTCAAATAGGCTTCCAATGTTCCTGAAAGGGATAAAAACCCTTGTAGTTCAGAGAATGTGAGGCATAGGATTAGGGAGTACACAAAGGAAAGAAACCTGAAAACATGATGGGGCTTACAGATGGTTAGCTACCAGGGAGGATCAGAACACCTCAGAGAGGTGGATCCAGGAGATGCATCCTAAAAAGGGTGTGTATCACATTAGGATGTTACGTCCCTAGGAGGGAGTGGAAGAATTTACCATTAGTTCGGATTGAACCTCGAAGATACTTACTATATACCCGAAAGGAATCAAACCCATGTAGTTCAGGGAACATATAGTTTAAAGACTTTCGACATGAAGAGAGAACTGACGTAAAATGGTTGGAATATATGGACTATGTGGGGTTTGTAGCTTGATCCTCATAGAGGATTCCTTCATGTCCCACTTTTACAGAAGAGATCAAAGTCCACGTAGTTTGGTTGAAAAAGGGGGGATGGGGATTATGTGTGGTTAGTGGCCAGAAGAGGATGTCATGGTCAATGATTACTCTAATCCCATGTGATTCATGCTCGGTGTGAGAAAAAATAGGCAGCAATAGACATGAAGATCATGTGGAAAAATTTGTGTCCCTGAGGAGTAAATCGTGCCTTACAAATGGTTAGCGGCCCATGGAGAGGAAGATTGGGAAACTCCTTGACGGTGTCCAGATGTATGAGGAGGATATGGCCATTATATTGGGGGGACCCTACCAAGTTGTGCTGGGGATTATGCAAAGTCTGTATGAGGATCACATGGAGACAAAGTCCATAGGGAAAATGATAATGGGAGGCCATCAGTTCCCAAACACTCTCTTTCCCTCTTGGACCCACCACACATCCAATAATCACAGTTTAACGACATGTTTTGAGTACTTGGGGTTTCTTGTAAGTTTAACATCATACATATTAGATGATGAGGACACACTCTTCACCCCTAGTAATTACATAAATTTTACCAACCTGCACTTAGGAAGGGAAGGAACAAGAAACACCAGGTATTAATGGGGTTATGGAGTGATCCATTGAGAGGTACACTTAGGAATAGCTATGGGAAGAAGAACTAGCTATTAGCATACCTATTCTATGAATAATTAGGTAGGGAAACACTTCATCGAACAACACTCAAGGGACTAAGAAATCACTACGTGCATTTCTGGAGGGCTACTCGGAGGAAGTACACGCAATATAGGGGTGTTAAATATAATAGGGGCTCGGGCATGGTGCCCTGGTGTAAGAACAACACATGGAGCACAAAGGATGGTGTGCATTAAAAATTGAATTCTTTCATGAAAGAGGGGTGGTTCCAGGAAAAAATAGAAGGTTCAAACACAAGTTGATGGTATGCATGCATGATTGTAACGACAAAAGGGAAAAATTGCATGCAAGAAGGTTCTTTTGCGTACAATTGCCTTAGAGTAAAGGGAAATGGGTGAGGTTAAAGACCTAGTGCACCAACTCGAAGGAGGAACCCTTGGAGACCTAACATGAAAGATCCAATTCCATGTGTCCATTTCTTTCATGCAGTTTTGTAAGGAGTCATCTTACGCGCACATGAGTAACAGTTTGTCTTCTAGAATGGTACCCCAAAGTGTGGGGGTATGATCCTATTTATAGGAAAAAACTTCAAGGGTATTGTGTAAGGAGGCCCTTCATAGATGAAAATAAATTTTTCTTCTTAAGATATGTATCATAATATTTCATCAATGGAATCATAATTATAAATAATCTCGATAAACAATGAGATTATTGAAATAAACTATTACTACTTTGGTAACATTGAATCATAATCCTCCTGAATAGATAAAATTTTGTAAGATTAAAATATCATTAAAATAAATATATTTTTGATATAAAATGTAAAATGTAAATATATACAACTCATAAAATAATATAGGTTTCTAAAAAAATATGTGTCTTAAAGAAGGAAAATTGAGACGAAATTACTTTACGGATTTGGTAACTTTTGAACCATAAACCCCATGAAATGTAGATAATAAAATTGATATGTAAATAAACATGAAATTAAGGTTAATAATAATATAATAAATTAATTGGTAGTATGTAAACCAAAGAAAAATAAATGAATGGTGAATAATGTATATGTCTGGAAGAAATAAAAGTGAGACTAAAAATCTTCTTACTGCTTGAGTATCATTTCAATGATGATCCACATGAAATAATACCATCAATTGAAACTTTTAATATCAATAAATTATAAAAAAATTATATGACATGTCATATGTAACTATATACACCAAAAAACAAGAATAAGTTGTGAATATATCATATATCTCATAGTAATAAAGTGTGATGGGAAAAAGATTACCTTAAATCTTGACTTTCTTCACCCACATTCAAACCTCTAGTATAAAAAATAAATGTTTATTAGGAATATACCAAAGAAATTTATTCTTATATATCTTCCCATATATTATTTTATTATTACATTATATTACCCAATTAATAGAAATTCCATGTTAATGTTGTGTTTCTAGTAATATCTGCTTTATTTTTTGTATATGTTTATATTTCTTATTCTTTGTCCACTTATATAGATCATGATATTCTTATTTCCATAAAATAAAACATGATATAAATATCATATATATTCATTATATAATTACTTATAATAATTGATAAAATATATAAATATTAAATGTAATACACTATTCATGGTGATGGCAGGTCGTATGTACACATGAACATTGTTTCCGTTTTATTTTCATATTGAAAGAAAGAAAGTAAATGACATATATATATATATTATAATTATTGTATCATTATAAATTCATATATATCATATAATTTTACTGAATCATTACTTAATACATTCCATGTAAAGTGTGAAGGAATCACATAGCTTTGATGTGGCAGTAGTCCACACATCCATAAGAAAAGTTATCGTATTTTTAAAAAATAGAAAACATGAACGTATGTGTTATAAAATAATTAAAAAGAAAAAATAAATCCTAAATATAATATATATCATATAAAAACAAAATTATATCATTATTTCCTACCTTTAGAGGTGGTAATATAAGAACAAATGTCAATGATTCACGAGGCGATAGTTCGTTATACACACAAACGATGATTGCATATCCCATTTGATGAAAGTATGTGAGAGTGTAGGATAAACCCTTAACATAAATACATATCAGTATATTGAGTATTCTAAGGTTATTATATAATCTAGTAATAATAATAATTGAAGGGTGGATAAAGAAATTAAACAAAAGTGTCTTTTAATGGATGTTACATCGTCTTTGGGTAATTCTATTTTATTTGCACCAAAGGACTAACTCGGATTGCCTTTTATCCAAATATAGGCCTCTAGGATAAAGTGAGGTGATGTTTTAGCTCATTTTTTAGGGTTTGTACTATCCAAAGGGCTCTATAGGTGTGAATAAGTGAGGGGTGGCTACCCTGTTATATTAGAGGAGGAGTGACACTCTTATAAAGATAAAAATGTAAACAGTATTGAGAGGTGTCCCTTCTGTAATCATCCACCAATAATTGTAAAGTTTAGATATAAGTGAGTTTATGGTTTAAATATTTCCATAAAATTCATGTTGCACATGTTCCTATGTTATTTGACCACTTAAGATAAAGTTTAACCACTATGTAAACTCGTTTTTACGTTAATCACTTTAATTAATTTTAAATAAAAACACTAAAAATTTTGGTCAAAAAATAATTTCACATTATTTGAAACTATAAATTATGATCATTAAAAATATTGAATTCCTTTTGAAAAATTATAATAATAGAAGTAGAGAAATTGTTTTAAAAATAATTTCACATACAGGATGAGACTACTGGTTTTTAAAGTGAAAATGTTCATAAGTTCGAATTGATTTTAAATCCAATTTAATCTTAAAATTTATTCCATTGAAATTAATTGTATTAACATATATATATAATTGACCTAAATATAGATTAAAACCAATTCAAAATATAATTTAACTATATAAATAAATTCTATGAAAAATCATTTTTTAATTAAAATCTAGTGTTTTCACTATTCATCAAAAATAAAACATCTCATAAAAATACCAAAAATTCACCCAAATTAAATTTCGATATTAAAATTTCAAAATTGAAGTTTATTTTTTAAAAATTAAAAATATGAATGTTTAAAAAAATTGATTTAAAATAGGTTCTTCATTAAAAGGGTATAAAATTCCCCTTAAAAAATTGCTCTTTTTATTCATAAAATTAGATTAAATGTTATCTTATACATATTAAATCTATTGGATAAGTGTAAAAAAATTTAATTGAACATATAATATCTAATTTTTTTAAAAACATTCATAAAAAGTGGTCTGTTTGATTTATTAATATAAAATTGTGTTTTTATATATAAAAATATTTTTATTAGAAGTGCAATTTCTCTATTTTCTAATAGTTATTATATTCATTTCTAACTAATTTATGACAAAAAGATTCATTTTATACACATTTGTAAATAATATTTTCACAATTTAGTTAATATTTTTTATATCTTTCATTACAATGTCTAGGTGGTAACTATAATAGTATTTGATAACTATATTAATAGTAAATTATAGTTCTATAAAACTCATCCTTGCATGTAAGAAAATATGTCAAAGGAAATCATAATTGTGTGTAAAAAACAACAAACATAGTGATGCATGTATCACAAGATAATATGTGTGTTTATTTTAGTTCAATATTAACTTGGTGTTGATTAAAACTCAATCCAAACTTATTGATTTCATTAACATAAGATATATTGAGTGTTACATAAAATGAATAATATAAAAAAATAAACTTAATTAAAAAATATATTTCACAAAATATTGGGGTGTTATAATTATTACCTCTTTAGAAGTTTTATTTCACAATTTACCCTCTAAATTCCTTTATGAAAAACCTAATTTGGGAAACTAAATTTTTTTCTCAAGATGTATAATTAATGAATTCAATTTATCTTATACAATTTTTGAATTTTTATGAACCCTGTTTTCTTTCCAAGGATTAATTATGATATGATGAATTATTAAATGAAATTAGTACACATATGTTTAGATTATTGAGGGGAAAGTTCTTATATTATACCCTAATTAATTAGATGATGTCATATATATCATGAGATCAAAAATAGTACACGGAAAGTATCCCAATACCATGATGTTACATAGGTTGTTAGCTCAATCCAAATAGGGTACACTGGTTGTCAGTCCAAGACTGAGAGGGTACACAGTTGGTTATTTCAAGACCAATAAAGTACATGAGATTTTATCCCAAGCCCAATAGGGTATATGGGTTGATACCCCAGTCTGAAGATGGTACATGGGTTTCTAGATCAATTCCAAGAGGGTAAATGTGATGTTTCCCCAATCCAAATATGAGAATCATATAGTAATGACTTCTCTACTAGGTCATGACTTCTTATTATTTTACTTATGATACATTTTTATAATTTTTTATTATGTTTTGATACCTTGTCTAATGTTTATTATTATATATTTCAAACCTCATATGACTTTTTTATATGTTTGATTATATGAGATTTGATGACATTCAATTATTCTTTCATGACACATATTGTTTCCCTATTACACCTTTAATAGAATATTTACCTCATGATCATGTTTTATTACATGTCAGTGATCTAAACCTTAATTACATGTAGATGAGTATTTCCATTTATGAGTGTTTTATCTCACCCCTTTCTTATGTTTTCAATCATAATTTTTTGAAGATGAGTACACATTTTGAGATTAATAAAATGGAGTCTAGTGTGGATAGATTATTGATACATATTATGGAGTATCATAAAATAAGAAGTTTATTTAGGTTATCCTAAAATACACTAATTATTATTTTCTTAGATTTTTTTATTCTTTAAAGATGTAATTATTAACTATTTGAAATCATGTAAAATAATTATAGGTTTATGTTGGTTCATCCTAGTCTATATTGAATCCATTATTTTAATAATTTTGTTAGAACTAGTATCAGGTGTACGGGTCAGGGGTTCCTTAGTTGGTATCATAGAATTTATTAGATATTTTTTGGGATTATTTTAGTAATTTATAAGAATTACTACGAGAGTAACTTAGTTAAAATCATTGGGATAAGTCTATGTATAGTATAACATCCTAAAGTTTAGTTAAAGTGGAGATTTTTTGGTTTCTTAGTAATGAAATTACTAACTAGATACTATAACTCGATTTAGGATCTAGCATAAAATCCCAAAAGGGTAATAACATTGAAAATTATGGTTGAGTATTAACTAGATCTTCACCAAGTGAATGAGAAAGACACTTAAATTCTCACCTCATTTGACATTCGATGGGAAAATTCTTATTAACTCAAATAGTCTTTAATAACTATTATGAATAATATAATTGGAATTTCAAGATATAAACAATAACTAGTTAGGTTTCATAACCTAATTGGAAAATTAATGTGGAATATCTAGGTCAAAAAAAGGATTAATAGGTTGATCTAATTATATCATTAAATAAAATAAATTATCCTAAGTTGAAATAAAGGTTTCATTTGAGAAGTTGACTTATGATTGATTTTTCATATTTATATGATAATTTTATTTTATTTTGTTAGATATTATCAAAACCAATTTGGTTTTATTATATGGTTGGATATGGGATCATGAAAATGATTCAATGAAATGTTTGTATCTAGACACACCTATAAAAAACTATGACAGCCTATTTTAATAACCTCAACCCTAGTTTCCTAGAGTCATTGGTTATTTTATTACAATGAAATAGATACACGTGATCACATCACTAAGGATCGATCACATTAGTAGTATTAAATAACTATATAAAAATATGTTTCCCTTATTAAATTAGTAAATAAACATAGAAAAATACAAAGAAAAATAAACTACTTCCTTGACACTTATTCAAATATTTTTTCTTCATAACCTAGGGAAGGAAAACATTTGAAAGGGTAAGCCAAAATTCTCACTAATGGTTACAAGAATATTTAATAAGTTAATAAAAGTCAATAAGTAATAATCATTATGGAAAGGTACATAACTAAAAAAATATTCCATTAATAAAGTGAGAATGAAAATGCATCCATATATTTTATCATAATGAAAAAATCATTAAAATTAATAAATGGATATAGAATAAAGATAATGATTAATAATTTTATTTCATGTATCTAACACATGAACCGTTATATATTCAAGATGGTTTAAGTCTATGGGTAGAAGCCTATCTGATTCTATTTGGAAACTAATGTGAAGGGTGTGTCGCCAACTGTTTTGTCTCCTGAGACCTATAGATGCATCAAATGGGTATATATAATCATTCTCCACTCATCACTTCAATTCAAAATCATTCTTCATATATATATTTAATCCTTGAACAATATGAATTATCAATATATTCATATTGAGTAGTAAATATGAATTTATCAATATTCCACCGGTTATAACAACATTAATAAAACACTATATTTAAAAATGGTATACAGATAAGAAAATAAACATATCCATGACATAATAAATATTTATATTTAACAAAATATTGATTGAATGATTATCAAAAACAAAAATTGAACTATATATACACCATGCACATGGAATAAGTGGTTAATAAGCCAAAACCAAATGGAATATCAAAATGGTGTCCATTAAATAATGGGTTTAAATCATAAATGGAAATTAATAATGGAAAATAAAAATAGAAAATGATAAATTATTTCCAAATGAATTGAAAACAAATAATAAGTGTGTTTAAGAAACATTAAAAAATGAGCCACTTTAGTGCGGTTTAAGGGAAAATATTAAAGATTATTTAAAGTGGAAAAAATCATAATTGTTTTTATAAAACTATATATAATAAAATATAGTTTTTCATGATAAAATTAGTGATTTTATAAAAATATTTTTTAAAAAAATTATGGAGTGTACTTGAAAATGGTTAAGAAATTTATAAGTTCCCTAAAATCAGGCATGCTTATTAGGAGGAATAGAAATAAGAACCTTATAAAACATGTATTCCCCATCAAAGAAATAATAATTGATCTAGTTACTTATATTTATAAAATACACATAGAATTTAATAGGAGTACATAATAATAATTTATAATTACATTTGGGTAAAGAGAGAGAAAGTGTAACCCAAAGGAAAAATTGAATGTTCGGGGAGAATCCCTTACCTTATATCTAAAAGTGTTCTACAGTTTCACTTAATATAAAGGATAATGAAATTATATTAATTATTAATTTAATTAATAACCTTTTAAAAAGATACTTTATTTATTATAACTTTATTAAGTTAATTTATGGTCTTTTGATGAGTTATGAGATTTAATTTTTTTGTTTGGGGGTGTTTGTTTCCTTGGTTTTCACGATTGCTTCACCTGTATATGTGTATAAAAGTTAATGTAAAATGGGAATAATTCTATATAATTAAATTTATATGTTAATAATGGACTTAAAAAAGAATAAATAGTCCTATATATCATTTTTTATATATGATGAGGATTCATTAGATAAAATGTTGATGATAACTGTTTAGATTATTTTGGTGTTTTTTCGATCATTATGAACTAGTTCTGTTTCATTAATTAATATTTGGTATATATACTAGTTACAAAATAGTAAATAAGTTATAAAATATATCCTAAAAAAATTTAATCATTATAATTGTTTTATAACTATCCTTGAAGTATTTATTATAAAAATGAAAAATCATCATCCGTTAAGGTGTCGAATAGACACCTCTGAGATGATCTTTTCATTTTTAGAATTAAATGGAGAGAGAATAGAATTGACGATGGATATACCATTAAAATAATAACATTAAAGTATATATATTATATTGGTTTACCATGTTAATTTGGATAGGGGGTCTAAGGGAAGGATAAGAAAAGAGTACAAATTGAAGGAGAGAGAGAGAGAATGTTGTTCCTCTTGTGTTTCATCCCTTTGATAACCTCTTTAAGGGAATTAGAAAATGGTCTTTTGGTGATACCAATAAGACAAAAACGTGGGTAATAGGTTTGGTAGGGGAATTGGGTAGAATATTATCATTATTTAAGTCTTATATTGTGGTTGGAGAATAAGTGGTGATGGGTTGTATTTATAGTGGAGGAGAGGTGTGTTTTTTGATTATTTTATTCATTTGATTATTATTTTGCCTACAGACTATAAATAGTTTTTATTCATGTGAATAAGTATAGTAACTAGTGCATTTGAGTTCTAAATAATGGTTCTTATAATAGAAATACATCATTCATGACTCTATAATTCATGTATTTAGCTTATATCTTAAATTACCGTATTTTACTATTCACCAAGAATTCAACTATTTTAGTAAAAATCCCAAAAATTCACCCTAACCATTTTTCAATATATAGAATTTAAAAATGAACTAAATTTTATGAAAGTAATTTTATAAATATGAGAAATTCATTTTTTATTTAAAATCATCATTTATTCAAAAAATATCGATTTTAAATTTATAACCGATTTTATGAAACATTGAAAAATTAATTAAGGTCTCATAAAATTATCTTTCAATTATAAGAAAAAAATATATATTTATGAATCTATTTTATAAAAATAAATTTTATTTTAAAATATTATATTAATTATAAAATTTTAAATGCACATTTACCCTTTGTAAAAATACAAACAATAAATTTATCATTTTTAAAACATTTATTTTTTTATGATATAATATAAATATATCATGTTTTCATTTATGAGATCATATATAATATGTGATGTTAATATTATATTGGTCACATTACTATTCTTATCTATTATATTTCTATTCAAACAATCATGTTATAATTTAATAGTTTAACATAGTTTGTTTATGAAACATAAATTATCGAATAAATTGAATTTATTTAAGAAGTTACAAACCATAAAATCATAGGGTGTTATATTCTTCCATCCTAATTTATTCTTCAAAATGTTTCATGAATATTTTCTTCTAAGTAGATATGGGTGGTTCTTCATTATAAAATCATCAGGTTCTCATGTTTTTTATTCTATTTTATGGTTTCTTCATGTAACTTTTAGCTGTCAAGTCATTTGATTTCACAATAATTGCTCTATAGTGTCTATAATATCGATATTCTCTTTGTAGTAAGACAAATCTAGTTCCATGTCTATTTCATCATAGGTTAGTTCATGTGTTAGTTCTGGAATGTACTTATTTAAAAATGATATGTAGAACACATAATGATCATTGGAGTGACATTTTGGATTTGTTAAATAGTAAGCTACATATCCAATTCATTCAAGAATATCAAATAGTATAGTGTACATGGGGATTAGTTTCTTATTCTTACCAAACCTTATGACACCCTTTCTTGGTGATACTTTTAGAAGGACATTATCTCCCTCTTGAAATTATAAATCCATTCTCTGGTTGCCAATATAACTCATTTTCCTACTTTGAGATGATTTATTATGAGCCTAAATAGTCTTAACATTTATCTTTGTCTCATAAATATGTTTTGGGAACATAATATTACTCTCATCAACATCATCCCAACAAGTTGGTGTATGAAATATCATTCAATATAATGATTCATACGGAACCATTTGATTACTATAATGGAAAATATTATTGTAGAAAACTTTTAACAAAGGTAAATACTGATCTCAAATACCTTGACTATCAAGTGAAAATGATATCAACATGTATTCTAATGATTGAATAGTTTTTTTAGATAGTTTGTTAGTTTGAGGGTGATATGCAGTACTTAAATGATGCTTAGTATCTAACGCCTTCAAAATACTCTTCCATTATTTTAATGTGAAATGGGGATCTTGATCAGACATAATCAATAAAGGTGAACCATGATATATTAAAACATCATTAATATATAGTATTGAAGGGTGATCAAGAGGTAAATATTCACTTATAGTAATAAACTGTGCTGATTTTGTAAGATAATCAATAATAACCCATATCACATCATTTCTTCAAGGTGTATTTGGTAGTCCTATGATAAATTCCCTCATAATTTCATCCCACTACCAAATAGGAAAATGTGAAAATGTTTCATGAATCCCCATATATGATGTCTCCCATCCTTCACTTTTTGACAAACTAGACATCCTAACACATAGTCATAAATTCCCTACTTCGTCTTATCCCACCAAACACATTCCTTCATATATCTATTCATCTTTGTATTACCAGGGCTTAAATTTAAATTTAAGTTATCAGCATCATATAATAGTTCCACTTGTACGTCTAGAATTTATGGAACATATAACCTCTTTCCAAAATTCCTAATTTCATCCTCAATCACGAATTCTTCCAATCTTCCATCCTTAATGGATTTAATATTATTTTTAGAATTATCATAATCAGATTGAAAACTTTTTTATCTTCTCCCAGGAATATGTTTTCATAATAATTTGAAAAATGAGCAATTTTCCCCTACCTTGACAATTCCCATATCCATATTTACTAAATTCGTGAACGTAGGATCTTTCTTAATTATTATTTGGGTAATATTTCCATGATATTTTATCCTTAATTAATCTTTTACCTTATTTTATTTTCTTGGGTGGTTGTGTATTGAGAAATAATAATCTTGGAGTGACTAGAGCCATAATATTTTCCCCATGTTGAGTTCTTTCTGTGTAAAGATGTAGTTCAAACTCTTGTGATATATATTTATCTCAAATATTTCATCATAGATATAGTGTCTCCATATCTTCAGAGCAAGGATTGTGTCCACTAGCTCAAGATAATTAGTTGGATAATTTTTTTCATGAGTCTTCATCTAAATTAATGCATATGAAATAAATTTATCATTTTACATAAGGAAAAAACTTGGTCTATTCTTTGATGCACCACAGTATATTACAAACCCATCATTTTCTGATCGTAGAGTCAAAATTATAGAATTGACTAATCTTCTCTTCAATTCATCAAAACATTCTTCACATTCTATTTTCTATACAAACTTAACCACTTTATGAGTGATCCCGGTTAATGGGTAATCCAATTAGGGAAAATTCTTTATGAAATTCTAATAGTAACATGGTAAACTAATAAAAATACATACCTCAATTGTGTTTGATGGAAATACATTAATGGATTGCCTTTGTATTTATAGGATCAACTAAGATTCTATCCTTGGATAAAATATTGTCCTGAAAAGAAATTCCCTAAAGCCAAAATCATACTTGCTAAATTATTTATATAAATCTTTCCTTATGGGACTCTTAAGAATAATATTCATGTGATTTTCATGCTCATATTATATTTTAGAATAACCCCAAATATAATCAATGAGTACTACTAAAAAATCTTCAAGATATTTGTTGAATTCTCTATTAATTAGATATTTTAAAATAGAGGTTGAATTAGTCAATACAAATGGAATTACTAAATACTCATAATGTCCATACCTCATCCAAAAAGTTTTCTTCAGAATGTATTCCTTCTTTACTTGCAATTTAGAAAACCCATAGTGATATTCACTCTTTGAAATATATTATTCACAATGAATTTGATCAAATAAATCATCAATGTAAGGTAGAGGGTACTTGTTCTTTATTGTAATATCCTTTATTTATCTATAGTCGATTCACATATTCAAGGATCCATCTATCTTCTTACAAAAGGGGATATGGGATCCCTATAGAGAAATACTAGGGTGAATACATCCATTATTACTCCACTTCTATAGTTGATTATATAGATCCATTAATCCAACACTTTAATATTGGTATAACATTATAGACTAAATCAATGGTAAACTCAACTTCATGCTCTGAGGGTGTTTAGGTAATTCCATAGGAAATACATCAATATATTCATATATAATTGGTACATCCTCAATATGAATACGATTTTCCTCATCCCTAGATGATTTTTTCTCTTCCTCCCAGAGAATTTGATTTAGTGGAGCTATTGGGAGTGGATCTAGAAAATAATCAGATGATGTGGTTTTTTATCTAAAGAGATGATATTCTATATCTTCCTCAAAAATCACAATTTACACCTTGAAATAATATTTTGTATCATATTTTGAAATATAATCCATACTAAGACTGTATTTATGATGATATGATCAACAACTAAATCATGTTTATTTATCACAAAGGGGGCTAACCGACACATTTTTGCTGCAATGAGACTTCCCTGAGGAGTTTTTCTTGGAAACTCCCCTATTAAAAAATGGAAAATGTATTATTTTATTGGAAAATTGGGTAGATATAAATTATTGAAATAATCTATAAACAAATAAATAATTGGTCAAATTTGAATATATGATTACTGTACCATCCACCACAGCATTGGGTACATATACTTCAGTTGTAGTGATCACATAAGCTTGTTTATTTCCCCCATGCCTTTAATGTGGTATATTCCTCTAAAACTTAGGACATTGATTTAAATAATTCCCTTTTTCATTATATTTGAAGCATTGAACATCATTGATTTGTTTCTTCACCTTACAATCATTATCTAGGAGAACCTTTTCTCCATACATACAACAAACTCTCATTCCATTCAATCTCTTCCCAAGATGATTCCTTCCAAACAAAATTCAAAATGGGAATTTCTTTCTTCTACTATTCTTATTTTATGCTTAACCTTCTCTATTTTTATTAGTAAACATATTTTTCCATTAAATTCCCATGAACATATAGAATCTATAAGATTCTTTCTCTATTTTGATTGTTCTTAATACTATTTCATCATATGATAAAAAATGTTTGAGAAGAATGTTCCCTTAAGATAATTTTCTAAATAACTTCAAATTAATAATCAATATTATTTTACAAATCACATATGTGATCTATAGTATACCTATATTGTATTGTAAAGGTAGACTCATACTCAGCACTACTATATTCTTCTTTTTCTTTAAAATAATGAATTTTCTATTCATTTCAGTTTGTTTCTCAGGATGGAAATATTTGTCAAAGAATGTTTCTTTAAAATTTATCCATTCCTTGACTTATATTTCATCATCATACTACTTTTTCTATAACAACAACCACCACTGATTAGAATCTCCCTTGAGACGATATACCATCCGGATTACCTTTTCATTTTCATTGCATCACAATGCTATAAATATCTTTTCAAGGGACTTGATCCGTTACTCCGCTACCACTAGATTAGTTTTCCCAAAAAATATGGGGATTTTGGAACATTAAATGATCTAACATATTTATAGTATGGTTATTCTTTATATACTGAGTAAGTTATCCTAATATGGTCATGACCTTCTAAGCTCCAACACTAACTATGTTGAATTTCTCATTGGGGAAATCCCTAAATTCTTTATGGTATTTATTCCCTTTATTATATTAGGTTCCATAACTATATAATATAGCACACTATGTTAACTCATTATAACCATCAGTGTTGAGAAGGAAATAAATATAAGGAATTATCATAATTCTCATGTTTACTTATAATCTAGTTCCCATGGATTCTACTAAAACTCCTCTGATACCAGCTGTAGAAAACCTAACCATAGTATCCCATAGTATGTGGGTATTTTATTAAAATTTCATAAATACAAATGATCATGTCACTAGGGATCGATCAGTTTAGTATTCATGAATAATTATATACATATATGTGTCACTTATTACATTGGTAATTAATCATAGAACAAAATAAAGTAAAATAAAATGCTTCCTTGCAAATTATTCAAAGATTTCATCTTTATAAAATGGGGAAGGAAAAAAAGGAAATAATGAGATCAAATTCTCAGTAAGGCTTACATGAATTAATAATAATAGAAGAAAATTCAATAAGTCATAATCATTATAGAAAGGTAAATGACTGAAAAAAATTTCATCCATAAACATAGATTGGAATTTCATCCATAAATTTTTTTCCATAGTGAAAATCTCATGGAATGTCATAAATTGATACTAAATGAAGAAAATGATTAATTATTGGACATCATATATCTGTCACATAAACCATTATATCATCAATATGGTTGAATTATGTGGTTAGAAACCCATTTTATTCTTCTTAGAAATAAAGAAGAAGGGTTTTCGTAAACAGTTTTTTCTCAAGAGACCTATCGCTTCATTGAGTGATTATCTATAACTGGGGCCCACTCTTCACTACAATTCAAAATCATTCTTCATACATAGATTTAATTCATGAATAATATGACTTATCAAAATATCTATATTGAGTATAAAATAATAATCTATACATATTTCCCCAGATAAAACAACATTAAAAAAATCATTGTATGTAAAAAAATTATAAGACTAAGAAAATAATCATATCCATGATAAAAGAAATATGGATATTTAAAGAAATATTCAAAGAATTATGATCATAAAAAAGGAATTATATATACACAACACATAAAAAATAAGTGGAGAATAAGGCACAAAAAAGGGAGTATCATAATGGTGTCCATGAAAGAATGTATTTAAATTATACATTGAAATTCATAAATGAAATTAGGAATAGATAAATACAAATGATGTCCAAATGAAGTAAAAACATGTAAAATAGTTTTTAAGACACATTAAAAAAATGGTCCACTTTAGTGATGTTTAAGGGAAAATATTAAAGACTATTTAAAGAGGAAAAAACCATAATTATTGGAATAAAATGAAAATGAAAAAATTTAATTTTTCATGATAAAATGATTTATTTTAGAAAAAATATTGGTGGATCAAAATAGATTATGTAGTGTACTTGAAAATGGGTACGAAATTGGTAATTTCCCATAAATCGGGCTTGCTTATGAGGAGGTATTGAAAAATGAACATTATAAAACTTGTATTTAGCATCACATAAATAATAATTGAGCTAGTTACATATATTTATAACATACACACATAATTTATGAGGAGTAATTAATAAGAATTAAGAATTTAATTTGGGTAATGAGAGAGAAAGAATAACCTAAATAAAAAAATGGAGGTTTGGGGAGAATCCCTTACCTTGTGTCTAAAAGTATTCTTTACTTGCTCATAATATCATGGATAATGAAATTATATTCAATAATAATTTAATTCATTACCTCTTTAACAGGTATTTTAATTAGTATAATTTTTTAAGTTTATTTACAGTGTTTTTGATGATTTATAAATTTCAATTTCATCATTTGGGAGTGTTCGTTTCCTTATTTTTCTTGATTAGTTCACTTGTATACGTATATGAATGTTCATGTAAAATGGAAAACATTAATGATAAATGTTTAGATTATTTTGGATTTCTTTCTAAAAAACTGAACTAGTTTTTTATTAATTAGTATTATGTATATATACTCTATTTATAATTTTATATTAGTTGTAATATACATTTTAATATAAATTTTAACCATTATAATGGTTTTATCACCAACCTCGAAGGTGGTATTAGAAAATGAAAAATCATCATCCATAAAGGTGGTTAATCGACACCTCTCGTATGATGTTTTTATTTTAAGAACAAAAAGGGAGAGATAATAGAATTTATGGTGGAGATAACATTAACATATTAAAATTCCATTATATATATTGTACTGGACATATCGTGTTACTTTGGATAGGGGAGGTAATGGAAGGATAAGAAAATAAATGAAATTGAAATAGAAAGAGAGAGAAGGTTCTACATCTTCTATGTCTTCTCCTTGAGAACCTCTTTAAGGGACTTGGAAATGCTCCTTTGGTGAGATCGGCAAGACCATAACATGGAGAAGATGTTTGGGAGAGGAATTGGGATGAATATTATCAATCTCCAATGATTATAAGGTTTGAGGAGAACGGGTGGTGAGGGGTGGTAATTATAGTAAAGGAGAGGGGTGTTTTTTTATTATTTTATTCATTTATTTATTATATTGTCCCAAGACTATGAATTGTGTGTATTATTGTGAATAATTATAGTAAATATTGCATGTTATTTCAAACTATTAGGTATTACATCGACCATACTTTATCCATGACTCAGTTATTTAGGTATTTTTCTTATACCATAAATTACCATATTTCACTATTCTCCAAAATTCAACTATTTTAGAAAAATCTCAAAAATTAAAACTAACCATTTTTTGACAAGTAAAATTAAGAAATCAAATCCCTTTTTGGAAAGTAATTTCCTAATGTATCAATTTAATTTTTAATTAAAATCATTATTTATTCAAAAAATATCAATATTATGACAAATCCAAAAATTAATTAAGGTCTCATAAAAATATCTTATAATCATAAGTAAAAAATATTAATTTATGAATCTATTTTCTAAAAATAAATTTTATTTTAAAACATTATATTAATTATAAAATTTTAAATAAACATTTACGCTTTAAAAATATACCAACACTTAATTTTTTATTTTTAAAACATTTATCTACTTATTATATAAAGTAATTATATCATATCTACATTTATGAGATATATAATTTTTATTTATTATTTCATATGTTTGGTTATTATTCTAATGTTTACATTACTATTCTTAGTGGTTAAATTTTTATTCCAACAGTCATATTTATATTTAATAGTATATCACACCTCATTTTTTCAACGTAAACAACTGAATAAATTGAATTTATTTAAGAAGATACATAAAATAAAATATTGGGATGCTATACTATTTTATAAAAAAATTTGAAATAAATTATTGTCTCAATTCATTCAAATTATATGTGAAATTATGAGTCTCCTAGTATATAATATTATAAGGTTGATATCATAGTTGAAAAAGTATCACAAGTTTCTTGTGGATGCATTAACTTCTACCATTTGTTAATGAAAATTAAAATTAATTGGGCCTAATTTATTTTATGGGGAGAATGTAAAACCCCAAGATATTACTTCTTATTTTATTTAATAAAATAATATGATTAACATCATATTTCACATTAAAAATGAACTAAAATGTGCAACTATACTATTCATTAAGATTGAATTATAAATAATTGAATATAATCACTATAATGTAGTCATTAAGATGGATAGTATGAATAGAGTTTATCTATTATGAAAAATATGATGAAATAAAAATAAAGATTAATTTTTAATATTAGGGCATTAATAAAATTTAATGACTATATCTAAATATATAAAAAGATCATTTTACTCAAAAAATTAAATTTATTTAAAATTTCATTTAAAGAGGTGGTTTATTTTTATTTTAATAATATAAATATATTATGTTTTGATGATGATAAAATATATATTTTATTTTTTAAAATATATCATCACTTATTCAATGAGTAATTAATGTGAAATAATTATGGGAACACTAAATTTTTTCAAATGTTATTTCCAATTAAAATAGTTTTCATTTTATTCTTATTTAAAATTTAAATTCATAAATTTAGTGATATAAATTTGAAAAAAATAATTCCATAATTCTATCTTTCATAAAAATATTATCATACGATACATTTTTTCATATTTTTCTAAATTACTTAATTTTAAGTGATTAGTGAAAAAATATATTTTAAAAAAATACCATTTCTTTTATGAAATTTTTATCAATTAGGTAATAAATTAAAACTTATAAGAAAAATATAATGAAAAAAACATTATTTTGATTTAAAATAATGCAATTAAAAATACTATTTTTAGTTTAGAAAACTCATGTTTAACATTTTGAAACTTGTGAAATATTTTATTCTAATAAAAATATATTTGTAATCATTTTTTCTTTCATTATACTTTCATATAGAAGAATTATTATTTGGATTGATTTAAAAGACACCGAACTATTCATCAGTTAATAATAAACCATTTACTTTCATGTATGTCCAAAACAATGATTATTTCAAACTAAATATTGTTGTTATTCCTAAAAATACAATTTTTCTAAAAATGAGTTTTGATGTGTAATGTGTGATATTCATAAAGGTAATTTATATTACCCATGGTAATTTAATTTGATGAAAAAATATCCATATATTATTTCATATTTTATAAATTATTTAATAACAGTATATTTATTTTTATTCATTAAAAATTAGTTACCAAGGTTTAAAATGTACATACCATGACAATGGTATATTAAGGTAAATGTAGTTTTACCAAGTGTAAAATATCAAAATCATGTTAAAAACATTTCTAATAATGTGTAGTTGGGATTTTTATGTACCAAAAACTATCTCCCCATCATTTTTTCCCTTTATAATACACTTTCAATGTCAAAAATATAGTTAACCAAGATTCCCATACATAGATATTACATCATTTTAAATGAATATTAAATACTTTACACAAACAAATGTCCATGGACCGTAATAGTTTAGTGTATTTGGAAATATGGAACACGATATTCTTAATTCATGAAAGGTCTTAAATATTTACTATAAATATCGTCTCCATTAATAATATTCAAAAATATACCCTATCTAAAACCATTCTTTATAACCCTATGAAAGGAAATATAAGAAAGGGTGAGCTCAGATTCACCATAAGGGTAAAAAAGAGAGATACATAAGTATTTTATGAGAATAAAGGTATGAGAACATGATCATAACATTTGAAAACCATACCCTTCCTATCAAAGATCGTAATCTTGAGTCATGTGATAAATATTAGTAGTTCAGTATATGAGAATCATAAACAAATCAAAGAATATGTGCCCTAGGAATATAAAATTGGCATGACACATAGAATTATGGAATATACATAGGCCTTGAGAATATTTTACATTGTAGTCGAGGATAATTTCTAAAACCATCATTGTAGAATGGGTTCACTCTTAAAACGATCATATTAATTGAGGTTCACTCCCAAGATGATCATAACAGACAATGTCCCTTACTAAACCGGGTTCACTCTTCATTCCAGTCCTCTTTATCTCATTATAAATAAATATTTTCCCAATGTATTATTGGGGGATATAAGTCTCACCCATCACATAATGACAATCATATATATTTTTTCCACAATATCATAAAACATTCATTATATCATAACCCATTAAATGAAATGGGATTCATAAACGTTTAAAAATATCATAGCCAATAGAAAAGAGGAAGGTTTCATAATCATTTCATCATTTCATCATTTCATAACCCATGGATGACTAAACGGGTTTCTTAATAATTTTATTGTGGTATAACCGATGGAAGATAAATTTTTTTCATAAAAATCACTCCATCATAAACATAAATTATTCATAGAAACAATAAAAATGTTATTCTTGGATTATGTCACTAGTAAGGCATAGGTAACATCAATGGGTGTCATATTAGATGGAAAAAATTCACCATTCACTGAAAATATTTTTTGGGTAAAATATCTCTTTTAAAAATAACCTTCTAAATATAATAACTCATAAAACATTTTGGATATAATTTTCCTTGAAAATAAAGTTTGAAACTTTTAAACAAAGAATTAAAAATAATTTAAAAACTTGATTGAGTAAAATATCATTTCCTAGTTGGAAAATTATTGTTAAAAAATGAAAATAATATTATTTGAAAATTACCTCGAATACTTATAAAGGAAACTTTATAGAAAATAATAGTAATGATGGTGAAATTTTCATTCTTATTGTACATGTTAAAAGAAATATTATTTTTACATTTTTGGTAATAGATAAATGAGCATTTATTTTGAAAAATAAAAGAATATTCCTGTTAAAAATTATTTAAAAATATACTGAGGGGTAAATATTTATTAAATAAATAATTTAAATAACGTTATTGATATAATTTTTAGAACACATGGCTTTGTAAGAAAAAGGTTCATCAACCGAAAAGATTATTTTTTTCTTAAAATCGTTAATTTTGAACTCATGAGAAAATAAATAGAGAAAAATAAATGGAAATAATTTATTCTCATATAATAACTAGAGGATAATAAAATTCATGAGTTTCTTTAGAGATGGACCATAAGATTCTATCATTCGTAACATGATCATAACAAATCCTGATAAACCAAGAGATTGTAACATAAAATCTTTACCACTTTGGTAACTTTGAATCATAAACCCACGAAGAAATATCATTAGATGAAACTTAAAATATATTGATGATAATTAAAATAATTATATTACTTTTCAAAGAATATTTTTATAACCCTTTTATAGGAAAATAGGTGTATAATATAATCATATGTCTCAAAGAGGAAAAATAGAGATAAAAACCTCTTATTGGTTTGGTATATTTTGACCATAAACCCCATGAAACTGTGATCATAAAATGGATATGTAAATACCTATAATTTTAGTTATAAGATTAATCAAAAACATTTATTGGAATTATATACACCATATATGTGAAACATGTAGTGAATATGGAATTTGTCTCATGAAAAATGGAAGTTTGACAGAAATCAATTATTGTAAGTCTTGACATCGTTCACACTCGATCAGACCTCCTTTATAATAATTAAATATTTATTATTAATATATAATCTAACAATTATTATATATTTCATACCATATATGATTTACGTATTTCATTTTATTACCAATTTATAAACAATTCAATGTTAAAGTCACCTTTCGGGTAATAACCACTTTATTTTTTGTATTTATCTAGATATCTTTTTTTTGGAACTCTTAAATTTATAATTTTTCTATAATATATATATTGTTAAAAATGATATAAATATAATATATATTATGGTAATCTATAAAGGATATAGATATAAAATTAAATACATCGTTCAAAAAGGTGGTAGGTCGTACGTATGCATGAACATTGTTTCCATTTTCTAAAAATATTGAAAGAAAGAAACGTAAATGATATATTATCATTAAATATTAATTTTCATAATATTTATATCAATAATTTTCATTAAAATTACCATTATTACCTTCCATGTAAAGCGTGAATGAATGGCATCGCTACGCAAGGTGGTAGTCTACCGTGCACATGAGCAGCATTATTGCATTCCCAAAAAATGGATAGTATAAAGGTCTGTGTGATATAATAATTCCTAAAATATAATAATTTCATATATATATATATTATAAAAAATAAATCCATCATTATTTCAAACCGTGAAAGGTGGTAATGGAAAATGAATGGCATTAGTTTGTGAGGCATTAGTCCCCCATACACACTAATGATGATTTCTTAAGACATTTGATCGAAATGGAGATGTTTATTGGTGATTCACATATAATAACACCAAAAAAGTGTTTTTAATATTATTTGTTTATTATATCATCATGGTATAATAATAATTTGAGATTTTGGATAAATGAGTAAGACAAAAACAATCATTTTTTGAATGTTACCTCTTCTTCAGGTATCCACCTTATGTTTTCACTAAAATACTTCCATATATGGAATTATGTCCAAACCTAAGGATTATATGGTATGATGAGTGTACTTTTGATGTAATTTGGGTTGTTAATTTCTAAACTAAAAAGGTTTATTGGTGTGTATTGGAGAGGAGAATATGTGGCCTTTTATAAGTGAGGTGAGAGGCACACTTGTAATTGTTTGAAAGAAATAATTTCAACCTTGTTTCTTTCTTGTAAAATGGACCAAATAATTGACCATTATAGATACTAGAATGGATAAGGTAAAAATAAGGTTATAAAATGGATTTTGAATACATTTTTAATTTTTTTAAACCTTTTTCTTCTTAGTTTAACCCCCGGAAAACCATTTTTCACCTTAATAGCGGTAAATAAATATTATTATTATCACTATTCATTTTTTCATAAATTAATTTGACCTTATTTTATAATATAAATAATTTTTATTAAAAATTTATAATAAATTTTTCCATATTCAATTCACATAATTGAAAATTTTTAATTTTATATTTATCTTGTAGAGGGTATGAGAATGAGAGTTTTAAAAGAGAAAATGTTCAAATGTTTGTGACATTTAAAACATTTTTATATCTAAATTATTAATTAAATTTATTCCATGATCAAAACTAGATTAATGGATGTCAAATTTAACTAATTTAAATTTAAAACCTATTTAAAATATGATTTATTTTTATAAATAAATTAAATGAATATACAATTTTCAATGAAAATTTAGTATTTTCGCTATTCATCAAAAAATTAATCATTTCAGAAAATTATATAAAATTCACCAAAATATAATTTTGACATTCTGATTTAAAAAATTAATTTTATTTTTTTCAAATAAATTTTATAACATTGGGAAAAAATTAAACCAAACCCACAGACGCGACGAAAAAGCGTCATTTTCATAAGTGTATTTTGTTTAATACAAGATGGTTTTATATTAATTCAATATATAATAATAATAGTTTTATGAATATTAATGAAAATGTATTTATATATAGTCTATAAATTTCATTTAAAACATTCCTAGTTAGTATTATTTTAATAAACTAAAATAGAGAAACATTATGAACATCAAAATAGTTTTTAGAAAAACCCTCTATTAAAAACAAAAGATAAACATAATCTAAAATCCAGTATAAAGTTGATTAAAAAGTAATTAAGTGTATTAAATACTTATAAATATTAATTATGTTTTATTAAGACCAAATTTGGAAATTAAAATTCTGAATTTATTGAAAATAAATTATTGTTTTATACAAATCATCATTTTTCACTCTTAATTGAAAAATCAATATTCTCTGAAACATAAAAAAAAATCATTATAAGTTAATTTTGATATTATTATTACAAAATTTATGATAATTTTATCAAATAAATTTGTAAAATATCTATAAATTAATTATAACAAATTCAAATAAAAATCAATAAAAATAATTTTTTATGGAAACATATTTTCAATGAATATAATTATATTAACAAAATTTGATTGATTATTTACTAAGAGTTTATAAATAAATTTATATTGAGTATGAAATTTATATGTGTATTAATGTATTTAATTCTATTCAGACCCACTTATTTAAAATCTATGATATAATGGTAATATTAAAAGTAGTATTGTTTTATGGTTTGCTAAAACTCAATGTCGCATGTAATCCACACTCTAGAAGAAAATTATTGTGGCATGTAAGATAAAAATGGTGTTTTTTATAATAATAAAAATACTCTGTTTTGAGTTCAAAATAAAATATTTAAAACCCATATTTTTGACATTCATCCAATAAATTTAATATGCATAATACAATAACAAACTTAATATTAAATATAAAAACTTATAATTTTATAAAAGTAGTTTTTCTACATTTTGATAGAGTAATTGTTTTAAATATATATTTTACTATTTTATAAATTATATTTGAAAAAATAAACTTCTTGTTTTAAATAGGAATATACAAATTTATTGGATTGATATTTTTTATTTTTCTAATAGGATTCAAGTTTTGATGAATAGTGATAAAATATTTCATTTTAACTGAAAACAGATTTTTCCTTTTAATAATATCTAGTGTTAAATTATATTTCTCATTATTTTTAAAGTATAATTAAATAATTTTTTATTATTTAATATAATATAGTTCATTGTAATCAATTTCACATTTACTAAGGATATAAAAACATTTCAATATTTTGAGCATTTTCACTTAAAAAATAACTTTCATGCCTCCTCTGTGGGATTAATTTTAAATTAATTTTAGGCACATATGTGTTTTCAATTGCGAAAAATGAATTCCATATTTGGAATCATAATTTCCAAATTTATTAATCATACCCCTTTTAGTTTTAAATATAGTATGAATATAAATATTGGAAAATTTTATTACCACGGTTAAGGGTAAATCTTGTAATTAAAGGTAAAAATAATATTTTATGTATTATAAAATTACCCTAACACTTGACCTAATTTCATTATATGTGATATTATTGACCAAAATAATCATTGGGATTATTTTTTGGCCTCTTGGAACCACTTGGATGAGTTTAATACTTTTATAGTATTTTATTCTATGGAAAGTCCAATATCTTGTACTCATATTTTTAATAAGTGTTACATTTTTTATATATGAATATTTAGAATATATCTTTGACTATAAATAATAATTTTAAATCGAAAATATATATATTCATATTGATAATTTATGTTTAATTTATAAGGAATAAAAAAATATAATTAAAGTATTACATAATGATGATGTAGTAATTGTTTAATTAATGGACATATTAAATAAAAGTTATTAAAAATATTGAAAGAAGTATAATTTTATATACTTATTGTCATAAATTAATTTTATGGATGAAATAGACAAATTAGATATGAATAAAGGGTTCTTTTTCGATTTATTTTGTGTATTTATATTTTTTAAAAAGTGAAGAAACGAATATTATCAAAGTTGAAATTAATGATATTTTAAAATAAATAATATTTAATTAAACGATATATAATTAATAAAAATAAAACATCAGCCAAATTATTGGTATAAATATTAAATTTTTTCATAACCCATTTATGGTTTTTTTGGTATTTTATAGTAAATATATTAACCCGTATAGATTAAAAAACCAAGGTGTTATGGTAAGAGTTAAAGTGTTTAAATAATGGTTAAAGCAAAAGGATAAGGGTAATAATGTGACCTAAACATGTCTAAAAATTATTTATTGGGTGTATTTATACCCATAATCAAATTATATTTGTTTTAACTCACTTCTTATACATTTTAAATAGAAAATCAATTAATATTAATTTAATATTTTGAGAGTTTCAAAAGTACCCCTCACCTCAATTATAAAAGGGCACCTCCTACCTAAATTCCTCACACCAATTTGAGCACTCAAGGTAGACCAAAACCTGATCAAATAATCTCTAAACATCCATACACTCATATTAGAATCCTTAATTTTTGAAGAAATAAAATCATGGAAGGATTTTTGTATAAACAAAAAGGATTTACCCAAATAAGAGGTAACATTCTTCAATGATCACTTTAGCATGTTTCGATACCACTCCTTAATTTATTATTATTCAATGATTATATAATATAAAAAGTATCCAAAATATTCTTTAATTATTTTATATTATTTTTTTGATCCGCATATATATACACTTATATAAAATGTGTAATGAACTTACCATTCTTGTATAGGGAACTACCGCCTCGCGAAACGATGTAGTTTCTTTTTCCTTTACCACTACTCATGGTGGGTCATTATGATGGAAATGTTTTTTTTATTCTATAAATAATATTTCTTTTATCATTATACTAATTAAAATTTATATAACACATTTTTTCATGCTCTCCATTTTTTTGTAAATATGATAACATCATTTTGGAAAATATGGACTACCGTCTCCTCAAAGTAATGTGATTTATTTACACTATATATAGAACATAAAAAGGTTGGTTTTAATAAATATATGTGATATATATGACATATATATGATACTTAAATTATAATATAAATATATATCATTTAATTTTCATTCTTTTAATACCAAAAAAATAAATGAATGTAATGTTCATGCGAACATAAGGCCTATCATCTCCATTAACAGTGCATTTCATTTCTTATCTCTAAATTTCAATGATTATTATAAATAAATATATATTTAATATATATGATATTTTAATCATGGTTTACATTCATAATATTATGAAATAATGATCTAAGTAATTGGTTCAAAAAATAACAAGTCAACACATACTCAATCCACTGGGCAATAAGCTCCCAAAATAGTGAAAATGATCAAAGATTATTAACAAATTGGTGATAAAATAATTTAAAAAGATAATATATGAAAAAATAAATATGAATAAGGTTATGATATAAATTAATAACAATATTTAAACCATTATACTGGAGGTTAAATCATGTAGAAATAAAAAGTAAGTGTAAGGTACGGGATTTTTTTTCTCGCTATTATTTCTGGGGGACACTTTCCATATACACTACTTGTTTATTTTTTGTAGTGTATATATTTTATTTGAATTTAATTTATGAGTATTAGTATTAATATTATTATATTTTCATTTTCATATAATTTTCTTTCATTCACGGTTCATATGATTCTACTGATTATAAAGTGGTAAGGATTATTTCACAATCTCATTGTTATTCGAGATTGTTTTTGTTTAAGTGCCCACTGGGGAATATTTCTCTTCCATGTTAGTCTATTCTAAAAAAAGTCTTTCAGAATGTTTTTACAATTATACATTGATTTTTTAATGTCATTTTTACCCCTTTTTTACTTTTTACTAAATTCCTTAAAAGGAATATTCCTATCATTTTCCAAAACAAGGTACTTTATGGATTTTCTTTCAAATATAAAATGAGTGTTTATTTAAATTATACGGCATGAACAGAAATTTCTACTGTCATAAATCCATAATGTTTGGATTATTCCTTTATATATTTACAAGGTTACTTTAAAGTAGAATATTTTATTTTAAAAATGTGTAACATTTTAAATATATTACTACAAAGTGGAAAGGGATTTTCATCTCACTTTTATTTCTTTGAGATGTGTCTTATTGACAACTTATTTTTTTTTGTGGTGTACTACCCCATTGATATGTTATATAATGAATATATTTATCTTAGTGGTATACAATGTTTAATTTTATAATTACTTACTTTTATGAGGCTTATGATTCAAATATTTCAAATTGGTATTGGACACTTTAATTTAAAAGAATATTTATAAAGTGATTATTAAATATATGAGGAATGATTTTGACATGTAAGACACAGGTTAGGGACCCATTAATGAAATCCCCTCGATGAATCAGAAATCTAATGGGATGAAATCAATAGGCAAAAAACCCTTCAGGTTTGTTTCCAAGTAGGATAGATGGGTATCTACCTATAAACTTAAATCATCTTATTAAAGGTCTTGATGGAAGTGGTCCATGTCCCAGATACATGATGCACAATAATTAAGAATTTCATTAATTTAAGTTATTATTTATCCATTATATTTTTCTTCAAAATATCTATGGATGCATTTCATTCCCATTTCATTGATTAAATGGCATGTGTTTCTGTTATTTTTCTTTAACATTTTGATTATGAATTATCTAGTTATTTGAATAGAATGTGCCATCAGTTATATACCTTACCTTGTTGAATTATTTTTCATCAATTCTTTATTTATTACACTTTAGTTTCCTTTAATGAGAATTTGTTCTCACCCTTTTATTTTTACTTTTTCCCCAAGTTATAAAGATGAAATATTTTTAATAAGTTTAAGTACGTAAATTATTTTTTCATTATTATGATCTATATTTTACCATTGTAATAATGTAATCATTTATATATATAATTATTAAATAATACTAAACCATTAATTCCATTATGATTTTATTACTTATAATCATTCCAAAATAATATATTAATGCACCAGCTCCGAGATTATGTGGTCGAGGCATTAGAGTTGGTATCAGAGAAAGTTTATTAGAAGCCTTGAGAACTTGATTTAAGAAAATATACATTAAGTAACACATCCCATTGGTTTAGTATTTAATAAAAAATTATTTAAAAAATAATTCCTTTGATTTTTATATAAATATATTTAACAGTAAGGATAACCATTAAGGTTTATATAATCTTTAAATTTATGGTAATTATGGGCATTTATATTACTGGGAATGACAAATGAAACATATCTGATAACCTTTTGGGTTAAAACATTTATTTAATGTTAAATATATTTAGTTTATTTTGATGAGGATGATTATCACATTTTTTGATAATATTAATTTGGTTTTAGAAAAATAAAAACCTTCATCTTGGGAGACAACCAGTCGCATACAGCAAAGCCATGGGGTTTGAATTCACAACTGAACGGTGACAAGGCTGCAACGCCTACCACTAGACTACGTGATGTCTAGGTTAGAGTGTTATTTTTTTGTCAAACCATCTAATAGATATAAGATATTTTTATTTTGAAGATATTTGTTTTATCAAATAGATTACATTGGAATTTATAAAATTATTTGGTTATTAAGTGATAAATATTATTTTAGATAGTGTTCTCTATTTTGGGAACCCTATATAACCAAGGTAAATAGAATAATATGAAATTTTATTTGAGAAGTAAATGTTGAATTGTAATTTTTGGAATGATTTATGATTTTAATGTGTACTTATGGTGATTTAGGTAATTTATGAAAATAGTTATCATATCTTGTAGATAATGTGATTTAGGAAATTAATATTTTTTGTATAATACATTAAGAGTAATTATTAATATTTTAAAGACTATATTTTCAAATAATTCTTCTTTTTAGGTTTCAATAATTATCTAGAATACTTTTTTGGAATGATAGTTATTTTATGAAATATTAATGTTGAAATTTAGGTATTAATATTGAATTTTGGATACTAAGGTTTTTTAATTGTATAAGGGTTTATTCTTGTTGGGGAATTGTCTTATTTTGTTGAAACCATTTTGGTTTTGGTTAATGTATAAATATAGGAGGAATAGATATTTATACTTTTTTGGTTTTTGTGATACATGTAAATTGATTTGAATTCATCATGCATGAAAAAAAACTCATCTTAAATACTCATCGTTTGGATAAAAAGTTGTGTTTGTAGTGGAAATTTAATAAAGGATGAAACTCTACTTTCCAAGTAAGTATGTTTCCTTTGGTTCTTAGAATAGAAATTAAAATAGTTCTTTATCTCTAGGAATGTTATTTTAGATTAAAAGAAATTGTTTATTTTTATTACTAAAAAATCAATGGCCTCTTTAACCCATCACGGATTTATTATCTTGGGATGGTACACTTTCTAATGACCATGTTCTCTATTGTTATCCATCAGAATATGATATTTATATTTCTCTTCCATATCTATGTTTCCACTAATGTTATCAAATTATAAATCCTTGTTTTGTGGTGAAATTTTCATTTCCTTTTCCCTATTATTAATAAGATTTGTTATTAACCATATTTATGATGTAGGGTTTTCAACAATTGTTTATTTTCAAATATCAAACCCTAGAGTATCAAGATCAAGTTTAAATTATGAGGACTTAATTTAATTGAGTTGGGGAGTATGTAACACCAGAATATGTTATAACATTTTTTATTTTTTAATAACGTTAATTTTTTTTCAAGATTTATTTATACAAAATACCATGTTAAGATTGTATTACACACAACAATGAGTTTTCTAGTATTACACACAAGAGTTTTACCGAACAATAATATATTATTAAAATATTATCATTAAAAATACTAAGATATAACGTAGAATTTAAGTTGGAGTTCATGAAAAATATTAACTAACTTAATAAAATATATGGTTGAATTAATTAGTTACAAATTAATTTATAATTAATATAGAACCTAATGAATATATATGAAATTTGTTTATAAAGAACTTTTTGTATGCACATAAAGACATTTTATCCTAATTAATTAAATTTATTACAATTAGTGAATGATATTAATGTAATAAATATATTATATATTCAATAAAATATTTTTTTACATTCATCTAATAGATTTAATAAGAATAATATAAAAACCCAATATTACATATAAAACCCTATATATTTATAAAAGCCTTTTTTCCACCATTTGATGGCTCAATTGTTTTAAATCTATTTATTTAACTTTTATAAATTACATTTGAAAAAATAAACATATCATTTTAAATTATAATATAAAAATTTACATTTTGTTAATTTTTGGAATTTTTTGGATAAGATTCATGTTTTGATGAGTAGTGATAAAATATTGCATTTAAATTGAAAATATATTTTTATCGTAAATAAATTATAGTGTAAAATTATATTTTTAATTTTTTTTAAAGTACAATTAGAAAATTTTATTATTATTTACTCAAATATAAGTAATTTTAATTAATTTCACATTTAATAAGGATATAAAAACATTTAAATCATTTGAACATTTTTACTTTAGAAAACCCGCTTTCACACCATGTCTACTGGATTAATTATAAATTACTTTTAGCTACTTTTAAGTTTGAATTGTGAAAAATGGATTACATGTTTAGAATAAAAATGTCAAAATTTAGTAATTATGTACCTTTTATTTGTAGAAAAAATTAAAATAATAATCTTTAGTAATTTTTAATATGACAATAAAGGGTAAATCTGGTAATTAAGGGTAAATATAATATTATAAGTATTATAAAATTGTCCTAAAACTTTGAATATTTAGATTGGATAATAAAAGTCTGACAAAAAACATCATTTACCCGATTTTATAGCCTCTTGGAGCCACTTGGATGACATTAAGGCTTTTATAGTATTTTATTATAAGAAAAGTCCAATATATCATACTCTTATTTTTAATAAGTTTTATATTTTTTATATATGGATATTTAGAATATATCTTTGACTAAAATTATTAGTTTAAAAGATAAAATATTTATCTTCATCATTATAATTTATTTTTAATTTTTAGAGATGAAATAATTAAATTAAAGTCTTGCACAATGATGATGAAATAATTTTTTAATTAATAGACATGTCAAATAAATTTTATTAAAAATATTACCATAAATAAAATTTTATATAATTAATATCACACAAGAATTTTCAATATGACCTAAACATATTAGGGAAACCTCTCCTAAAAATAATACTAGGTAGAAAGAAATTAGATCTGACTCTGATAGAACTGATGTTGAGACCATATATAAAAGGATTAAAGTTTTTTCACCAAGTGGAGGAAGATCTAGAGGTCGGGGGCACGAACACGGAAGATCTGTTACTGAATAGAATGCACTTTATGCTGAGTAAATAAGACTAAGTTAAAGATTGATGAAAAACGTTAGGTAGATAGATTTTTCTTTGGGTACTTTGTTTTATATTCTCACTCCCTATCGGATTCCTATTTTTCTCTTTCTTATTTTCAATAAAAGAGGAATTGCCTCTAACCATTAAAAAAATTGTTTCAAAATTGGCATTAATGATATTTTATAATAAATTATATTTTATGAAATGATTTAAAATTCATAAAAATATAAAATTTGGCCAAATTATTGGGATAAAGATTAAAATGACATAAATGACTCATCTATGGTTATTTTTGGATATTTTGATAACTATATTTACCCATAAAAAGTTAAAAAAACAAGTTGTCACGATAAGAGTTAAACGGTTTAACTAAGGGTTATAAATAAGTTATAAGGGTCATAATGTGACCTAAAATGGTCTAAAAATTATTTTTTGAGAGTATTTAGACCCAAACTCAAATTATATTCTAAATAAATTAATTTGGGGACATTTATAAATGAAACTTAATTTAATATTAATTTAATATTTTTAGAGTTTCCAAAATTACTCATTACCTCAATTACAAAAGGGAACCTCCTCCCTCACTTCCTCACACCACTTTGATCCATATAGATAAAAAAATTCCCAAATAAGCTCAAAAAATCCCTCTTCTCATACTATAATAGTAACTTTTTGCATAAAAGAAACTATAGAATGATTTTGGTATAAACCAAAAGGAGTTACCCAAATAAGAGGTATTGTTCTTTAATGATAGCTTTAGATTTATTTCTATCTCCACTCCTTTATTTATTATTATTCATTAATTAAATAATAAAATATTATCATATATATACTTAAATTTTGTTCTATTAAGGTTTTTACCTACACTTACACACACCTCCACCAAATGGGTAATGAATTTACCATTCATGTATGGCGAACTACCACCTCATGAAACAATTTCGTTTGTTTTTCCTTTACCACCTCTCATGGTTGGTCATTATGATCGATACACTGTTTTTATATGAAATATATAAAATCTATTTTATATTCATACTAAATGAATTTTTATATAACACATACCTTCATGCTTTCCATTTTTTGTAAATACGATAACATTGTTTGTTGAAGTGTGGACTATCGTCTCCTCAAAACGATGGGATTCATTCACACTATACATAGAATGCATAAAGGATGGTTTTAATAAAAATATGTGATATATATTACATATATGTATGATAATATACATATAATATACATATAATTAATTTAATTTTCATTCATTTAATATTGAAAATAAATTAAAGTTGCGGTCATTCGTACATACGGTATACCGTCCCCATAAACAGTGCAATTTATATCCGATCTCCAAATTGTATCAATTATTATAAACATATATATACATAATATATATTATATTTAAATCATTTCTTATAGTATTTATATTTTTTAATAATGATTCATGTAATTGGAACAACAAATTACTAGTCAAAATATGCTCAAGAAACAAGGAAATTAACACCCGAAATAGTGAAAATGATGAATGATTATTAACAAATGAGTGATAAAATATTATAAGAAGATCATATATGATATCATAAATATAAATATTCTTCTGATATAAATTAATTACATGATTTAAACTATTATACATTAGTTCAATGAACATACAAATAAAAAGGAAGTGTGAGGTAACGGATTTTTGTCTCACTTTTATTTATATGGGACACGCACCATATACAGTACTTGTTTATTTTGTGTCGTGTATATGATACATATGAATTTATTTTATGACTATTATTTTTATGGTTATGGTATTTATATATCTATATAATTTTCTTTATTTCATGGGGCATATGATTCTTCTAATTATAATGTAGTAAGGGTTATTTAATAATCTATTCATTATTGGGTATTGTTTCTTTTTAAGTATCCACGGGGGAATATATCTCTTCTATGCTAGTTTTTTCAAAAAAAAATTAAAAAAAGTTTTTAATATTATTCCATAAATTTTTCAATTCATTTTTACCCATTTTAATATTTTTACAAAATGATTTAAAATGAATGTTCCTAATATTTTCCTAAATAATGTACTTTAAGACTTTTCTTATAAAAATAAATGGAATGGTTTATTAAATTATTAGAAATGAACATAATTTCAAACCATCATGATGAAATAATATTTTGAATCATTATTTACAATTTTATAATGTTATTTTCAAATAAAATATTTTCTTTTATAAATGTGTGACCTTTTAAATAAATGATTTCAAAGTGGTAAGGTATTTTCATCTCACTTTTATTTCTATGAGATATGTATTATTCAAAACTTATTTATTTTGTGTGGTGTAATAACCCATTGATATATAATATAATAAATATATTTATCTTCATTATATTTAATGTTTCATTTTATAATTATATAATTCTATAGAGCTTATAATAAAAATATTTCATGTTGTTGTGGGACACTTTGGTTTAAAATTATTTTTTTTAAATCGATTATTCAATGTATATTCAATGCTTTGGACATGTAAGACAAGGTTTGGTTAGCCGTTAATGAAAGACCTTGATGTATTAGTATTCTCATGAGATGAAATTAGTTAGTGGAAACCCCTTGGTATTTTTTTCAAGTAGAATATATGAGTTTCCACCCACTAACTTAAACTATCACGTGATAGGTATTCATGGTAGTGGTTCATGTACCACATACATGACATCTAATCATTATCATTATCTTAATTTAGGTTATTATTTATCCATGATATTTTGTGTCTAAATATATATGTATGCACTTAATTCTCATTTAATTAATTAAATGGCATGTGATTTAGTTTTTTTCATTTCTATATTGATTATGACTTCTATAGTTATTCGAATGGAATGGGTTATTAGTTATTTACCTTACCATGTTGATTTATTCTTTTAAATTCATTATGTCTTCTGATTTACTATCCCTTTCTGATCATTTTATCTCACCCTTTTATTTTTTCTATTTCTCCTTTGTTATTAATATGAATTCTTTTAAATACGTTTACAGATGAGAATTATTTTTTATTTGTTATGTTTTATAATTTACCAATGTAATAAGGGAACCATTTATGTATCTAGTTCTTCAAAAATACTAAACCATTTGATCCTAGGGGATTGGATTCCTTGTAATCATGCCAATGTAATAAAGTAATGTACCTTCTCTAGGATTCTAAGTTCGGGTGCTACCTGAACAATTAATTCAACATTATGTCCAATTGTGAGTGGTGGCAATAGAAAATCAAATTACATTAGTCTGTGATGTTGTCATCCTATGTACCCATGAATGATGGTTCATAATCAATTTTAGATAAGTGGAGATAGTTTTGAGTTATTACCTTAACATAAAAAAATTTTAGTTTATGGTAGATACTGAGATTATTATTTTATCATGGTCTAAGAAAAATTGAATGAGGTTGATGAATAAATAAAACAAAAATGATATTTGATTAAAATAATGTCTACTTTGGGTATCCTACTTAGGTTTTCACTAAAATACATCCTTTTATGTAATTATGTGACATCCCGCCCCTCATCATTGGATTGAGATGAGGTGTAATTTCTAATTGGCCTTAGGTGAAATCCCTAAGACTCCAAAGTATAGCAGTAAATTCCAAAGGCTTCATAACATTTACGAGAAGATTTTCACTTTAAAAATAATACAACCACAACCAACAACACCATAAACCAAAACTAATATATTATTCTTAAAAAATTAATTAATACTACATTTATAACAAAAAAACAAACTATATTAGAAGAACATGGAGAAACCCAGAAAAAAATCAAAATACAAAGTAGAAGACAAAACCAATAAAGATCAAAGACTCTAAAGACACCAATACAACAACTCCAAACCTACTCCAAGAACCAAATCCACAATCTGTGACCAATTATCATGAAGCATCGCTAAATTAATTTGATACCTCACCTTTAATTATGTACTAATAAATGATATCTTCAAACATACCAATGTTCCCTAGAAGGGGGTGAGTATAAATATCATTAGTTTTTTCCCAAATTACATCTCTACTCATGACACTATTATAGAATATGTTAATAGATATATATATATATAACACATTAAAAAAATTAACAATTTATATAAATTCTAGTTATTTTAGCAGTAAAGATAGTTTTCTGTAACAAAACCAGTTTCAAAGGAATGAAACCAAACAATTATTTAAAGTGATTCCTCAATTCCCATTTTTGAATTACCCATTCCATTACACATTTCAAAACCTACAATTAAACATGAAACCATGGACCTACCAATATTCATGATTTTTTATTCATCCTTTAACTAATACGCCAGTTAAAGAACCATTTTTATAGGGAAATTTCATACCCTTATCCATCCCACTATTGATGGGGAAAACTTCATACCCTTATCTGTCCCAAGTGATCATGAACACACACCAACCATTATTCCAAAACCAATGAAAAATATACCATTTAAATACATTTAAATAAAAAATTTATGTTTTAAAAAAAACACTATTAAACCATTTCCATGTATCAAAAAAATTCAAATTTTAAAATCATCATTTTAAAATCAATAAACAAAGCCTTTGAAAAACATCTAATTTTTTCAAATCCACAAACCAAAACTAAATGAAGTTTGTACCATACTTTGAATAAAAATTTTACAATCATTATGAAGTAATTACCAAAATATGAAACTATTCCTTCAATTTATACTAATAATACTCATGATTGAATCCACCTACCTTGGAATCTATAGCAAAAAAAGAACATCACAAATTCTTCAACAAAACCAGGTTGAATCCCTAAAAGCACACTATAGATCTTATTCAATAACATGAGCACAAAAAAATCTCATAATGATTAGAATAAAATATCATTTATATATCTCTAATAGACAATATATATGAATCCAATAGATTGAATCTAGAGAAACTAATAAAAATCATTGAAGAACATAGACTTACTAAGGAAATTAGGCATCAAAACACCAAGAAACACCAACATATCACTCTAGGATCAAAATGAATCGCCTACAAAGACTTTGGGAAGATTGAAAACTAATTTGGGCCATAATATAGGTAAAAAAGGTTTATAAGAAAATACAAATCGTATACAACGTTTTTAGATCTAATTTTTAGTCGTGCATTATTAGGGCGCACAGTTGGTGAACTGTATGCTAACCATGCAAACCGTGACACTCATAAAGAGCACCTTGAAAATTGAGGTAGTTGTAACTAGGTAGGTGCATATTTAGGCACATTATTTGGAAAAACATGAGGCCACCTAGGATTAACCATGCTTTTTGGGATAGCGGTGTATGCATAGTTAGCTCATTTTTTTCCTAACCATGCGCCCAATCTGTGCATGGCTAAAATTTAGATCATAAAATTGGGGATCTAATCCATATTTACCCCAAAAACTCTTATTTTTTGTTTTATTAATACCCTAAGTTGGTTTTCTCTCATACAAGATCATTTGGATACCATTCCTCTTGTTCTAGGAGTGATATGTTGGTGTTTCTTAGTGTGTTAAAGCTCAATTTCATTGGTAAGTCTCATTTATTCTTTATTTTTCCTTATTTTCTTCAATCTTCCCACTATTAGATTTATAAATATAGTCCTATGAGGATATATATGTGATATGTTATGCCAATCATGATGATATTTGGTTTTTTTTGTTATACAGCAAGATCAAAGGTGGGTTTTTAGAGATTCAACCGAGTTTTGTTGAGGAATTTGTGCAGTTATTCATTTTCTCCAAAGTTTCTGAGGTAGGTGGATTCATTTTATCTCCTATTATTAGATCATGAGGTATTAGTTTTAAATATATTTAACTTATTGATATTTATTCTAAATTTGTTTTGAAAATCATCGTAGAAACCCTCTTTAGTGATGGTTTGTGTATTTTTGAAAATTGGTTTTTGTGAAAGTGATTTGATTAAGGATTTTAAAATGATGATTTTAAAATGTGATTTTTTTATTCATGGTAATAGATTAATTTTAATGTTTTTAATGAAAGAAATTTTTTATTTAAATGTCTTGAAATAGTTGATTTTGAATTTGTTTTGGCATAATGGTTTGTGTATATTCATGTGCATTCAGGGTGGATAAGGGTATGAAGTTTCCTCCATCAATAGTTGGATGGATATGGGTATGAATTTTCTACCCAAAAAAATGGTTCACCAAGTGACATCTTGATGAATGGATAGCTTTCCACTTGTAAGTATAGGGACATCCATGGTTTCATTCATAGTTGGGGGTTTGGATATGTGGAATGGAATGGGTTATGGCAAAATGGTAATTAAGAAATGATTTTAAATAATTGTTTGGATGATTTCCTTTGAAACATTATTTGTTTTTAGACAATTTTTTTGTTTGAAGATACATATATTTTATATAAACTATTAGATTTTTTTAATTTTTTTTATATAAATTTTTTTATATAATTTTTCTAACATGTTTTTTTCTAGTGTTGTGTGTAGGAGTGTCTTTGGGGGAAAACCTATTGAGTTTTATAATCTCCCAATACATGGGGTATTTGGTGTATTTGTAGATATAATTTATTATAACACATGTAAAGAAAATTTATCACATTTATTTAGTGATGTTTCATGATACATGGTAATTCATTGTGGTGTTTTTTCTTAGAGTAGGTTGGTAGTTGTTGTGTTGGTGTTATTGGAGTCTTTAAGATTTATTGGGTTTGTCCTATGTTTAGTATTTTTATTTTGGTCTTGGTTTCCACTTGGTACTCTAATATAGTTTGGTTTGGTTTGTTATATATAGATTGGTACTAAATTTTTATCATGAATCATATAAAAGTTGTAATTTATGGTTTTGTTTATTGTGGTTTTTTTATTTTCAAAGGTAAAATCTTCACCTAAATTTTATGAATCCCTTGGAATTTATTATCAGCCATTGACATCTTGGAGATGTTTCTTAAGGCCAATAAGAAATTTTTTTCTCATATAAATCCGATGAGGATGAACAAGATATTAAAAATGGTAGCATTCTTGGTTAGTGAAAATCATTTGGGACAAGTAGTATGTGTTTGTTTTATCATTGTGTATCAGTTGTGTCAATATTGGAGTTGAAAATCATTCTTGATTAGTCCTTGAGATGGGATGGTATAATGGAGTATAATAATCATAACAAGAAATTTAGATCTTAAAAAGGAATATCTAACCTATTTATATGGAACCTCATGTTACTATGGAGTTAGGTACATGAGTGTTTTGAGACACTTATAAGAGTAGTAATATCATTGGCAAGGGTTTACACGATGAGAAGAGCATTCCATGCATTGTTAGAAATGAAATACCATTAGGATTTTATATTTCATTTTGAGTAATGATTTTGTATTTGGTTAAAATGTATTAATTATTAATAAATTTTTATTTTTTTTAATGTATGATTTTGAAAAGGCATGATAGTGGTATTTTGGAAATATTATGATCTTCAAAAACATAGTGAAATTTTCAAAAATTGTTTGAATATAGAATGTGTTGATTTTTGGGAAGATTTTTCTGATAGTTTTGATGTGGTCAATTTCAAATTAAATATACTCCAGTTTCTATAGAGTGATACTTATGGATGTTGTTGTGTTTATAGAGAGTGTCACCCTATCATAATTGTTGAAACCAATTGGAAGAGGTTGATGAGAATGTGGTTGAATCTGAGACACAAGTCAACCAAAACCTGGTTCGGAGTATTGTACAGGATTTTCAGGACATGGATAGAGGTAATTGAAGGGATGAACAATGGTAAGTGGATTATTCTATTTAGTTCTTGAAGTATAATCCATCCATATTTTGAGTTGATTCAGAACCAGAGAAGGTAGAGGGATGGATGAATTGGATGAATCACATATTTAATTTCCTTGGCACCACAATAGATCTAAAAGTAATGTAAGAAATGTATATGCTAGGGGATCGTGTATACTAATGGTGGGATTTAGCAGTTTGATCTAAATTAGACCAAGGAATTATATGGGAGTATTTTCAAGAGTTGTTCATCAAACGGTTATATCCTCGTATGTTTAGGATTGTAATAAAGACAAAAAATTTCTTCTTGATGCATGATAATATATCAGTGATATAGTACATGGATTAATTTATGAATTTAGTCTACATTTCACCTGAAGTTACTTCTAGTACATCCTTAAATGAATGAATTTTTGAATCTGGGAAGAGGTAAGATATTGTCTAAAAGATTATCTTGACTTTTATAATGGATTTTATAGAGAGGTTTAATAGAGTGATGGTGCTAGAAAGGGACATCTCAGGAGTTGTGGGTGGAGGGATAATGTTGCTACCTATGGGGAATGGTGGGAACTAAAATGTTGGGAACTAGAGTAAAAGGTACACCAATTTCCAATGTAGTGGAATGACTTGGAACCAGACTACAAGATCAGTTAATATTCCTCTAAAACCAAAGTTTAAACGTAGATATTTTCCATTTGGTTCATTCAACCCCATAAAGTGATAATGTAAAGAACTATCTAGAGCATGCCATAATTATTAACAGATGGGTTATCTTCATTGCTATTATTACACTGCTCCATGTTCTGGTGTTCAGGACACATATCATTTTTCATAGACATTGTATACTTTGATGAGATGACTATATAAGAATAATTTTCATTAGAAGAACCAAGATGTCCATGGTGATTCCAATAATACCATGACTCTTTAGGTAGTGTAATCTCAATAGGGATATAAATAAAAAATTTCATCTAGTAAGTAGTTGTATGGATATGAGAAAGTTTTAATGGATGATCAAATTGGGCCATTGATAATGAGGGGTATGAGTTTTTTAAATTATACTCATATGACGGACTTGTTTGATATGGGTTTATCCCATTCGTTTATTTCTTCCTGTGTTGTTGATATTCTAGGATTAAATGTTCAAAATATTCCTTCTATTTTGAATATTTGGACTCATCTTGGTCAAATAGAATATATATCCTTTATGTAAAAAGCATGTTGTATAACTATTGATGGAGGATAATTAATTTGGAGTTTCTCTATATGAGAGATGAATTTTTATGATTTAATCATGGGTATGGATTGGTTGATAATGTTCAAGTCTCGCATCGATATTTATACTTGAGCACTTTATTTTATGACTGATAACAGTGTCAAACATATAAATAGAGAATACTAAGATAAAAATTAAGATTTAATGGGATTTTTGGAACTAGTATTTGGAATGATATAATAATATTTGGTAACTTTGACATTGACATCAACGAATGAGATCAAGAATTATAGTTTTATAGTGGTTATTGATCATTTTCCAGATGTTTTTCCTATAAATTCCTCAAGGTTTCCACCCACAAGAGAAGTGGAATTTACAATTTATTTCTTATAAGAGACCAGTCCAATATCACTTAAATATTAATGAAAAGTAACTGTCATAATTATGGGAATTGAAAGAAAAGTTTGAAGAGTTTGAAAGAAAAGGGATCATTCAGCCTAGCATGTCTCTATAGGAAGCATCTATATTGTTTTTCAAAAAGGCTGATAGAACTATTCGGATTTGTGTATATTATCATAAGATTAACCAAGTTATAATAAATAATCAGTATCCAATTCCATGCATTGATGATCTATTTGATAGATGGAGGGGATCCAACTGGTTCTCTAAAATTGGCTCGCGATCATGATATCACTAATTATGGGTTCAAAAGGAGGATATTCTAAAGACAGGTTTTAGAATCAGATCTGGCCATTATGAGTATGTGGTTATGCCTTTTAGTCTTTCGAATTCACCAGAGGTATTTATGGAATTAATGAATCAGATATTTAATAGGTATCTTGATTCTTTTCGGTAGTGTTTGTGTAAGAAATATTGGTGTATTATATGCTAATGGAAAATCATGGGAAACACTTATCGAAAATATTGGGAATCTTGAGGGATCATCATTTGTATTCCAAACATTAAAAGTTTTTTTTTGGATACAATGGGTATATTTACTTGGCCATTTTATCTATTAAAGAGATGTTTCTAGGGATCCAAAAATGATAGAGTTTATTATATCCTGGAAACCACCAATGAATGTCTTTGATATATATAGTTTATTTTTCTTAGCCGGTTTGAATGACTGAAAATTTAATTTCTATTGAATAAAATAAAATGTACATAAGAACCAATTCAAGGGTGTCAGAAGTGGTGAGGTCCTTTGGAATCTCCCCTCATAATTATCTTGTCCTCATTTGATAGAGATCTAATACAAGAATATTCAATGATAGGCTCACTGGGATCCCCTTTGATAGCCAAATCATTATCAGAAAAATTGCCTTCTCTCTAAGACCGTTCAATATGGATTCCTTGATCAATGATCCTCCAAAATCTCCTGATAATATAAATCAGATACCATGGGGAATTCGCCTTACCCCAAATACAATCAACTAGTACTTTGGAATCAGACTCCACTTCCATAATACCAATGTTGTGTAATCTGCACAACCATAGACCATTATTCATCACTCCTTCTACACCAATAAATATTCTTGGACCATAATAGGGGTTGATACCAAAAATGATAGACCCCTAACCATCACGTATAATACTACCTCCTCACATAACCTTATCAAATCATGATCCTTCCATGTTAAGCTTCAACCCCATCATTGGTGGATTCTAGTAGATCCATGTACCTCTGTTGGTCATTCATGCCACTTTAATATTCTTGACAATGCTCGGTATGACACACTGAAATGAGAACCACATCTCCCCACCACTTAAGAGACCCAAGATCTCCATTGATAACATTTTTAGATGAAGGTGGATGAAACTAATAGAGTATATCATAACTACCCTAAAATTGTTTCAAGCCTCCCATTATTCTAGCACACAATAGTAAAGATAATATTGCATTCTTTGTCTTCCACCTTTTTCATCCTAGTGCCTTGAAATGATGAAGTGATAAAGGCCTTCATGGATTATTTATGTTCTTTAATTCATATGCAACAACCAAGGAAATTCCATAATTTAAACACCCATTCCCCTTGGAAGAATAAATGCCACATGGTTTCCTATTTTGGGGATAAGTATCACCAGCATCTAGAAACCAAGAAAATGCCTCTCTTTTTCACATTATCATCAGTAGGAAGTGCTTGATTCCGTAGTCACTAAACAAGAAAATTCTTTTTTGAGGGTACCATTTTTTTTACCAGATCTTTGCCTCCCACTCATAATTATTTCTTTTATCATGAACCATTTCCTTGAAGTCCCAACTATTAAAATGACACAAAGAAGATTTAGTGAACATGTATTTATCAAGATTGTCTAAAAAGGTAATACTATTAAATATACTTATTTCATATAGATTGATAGTGGTGTTGATGAATCCTTGAAAATTATAGGATTCCTTGAATGTAATCTTCATAACTAGAAAACTACCAATAGAGATTGGAACACAAACCCAGTTGTACTTCTAGAATCTAATATCACCACTGCCCATAACCCATCTTTCCCTCCCTTCCAATGTTTCCAGGTCTTCTAACATACAAATTAAACGGATTTTCATTGAATTTTTTTTATATCCCATTCTCTCCAGTCATCTCCATACATTTTAAGCATGAAGTGTACTCAAATATTTTTTCCTTCAATTTTATCTCACACCAGTTTTCCTTGAATGGAATTAATAGCCTATAAAACATTGTGTAAGTATATACCTCCATCACTAATCGACTTTTCCATCCACTTCCACAATGCCCAATAGAATTTACCATCCTATTCCACATCTTAAATGAATGTTTTCATGATCTTTTCATGTCGGTCCATTGTGCCTATTAGTTCTTTGATCAATGATAATATATCCATCGAGATCGAAGTTATAACATTGTTAACCAAAGTTATTCTTCCTCCAAATGAAAAAAACTATTTTTCCTGCTGTAAATACGGACCATGATCATTAGAATTATTAAATCAAACTAATACTTCGTGATTCGACTATTCAAGAGAGGGTAACCAAGATACTCTATTGGTAGTTGGCCTCTATGAATTCCCAGTTTGTTATGAATTACACTACTGCATTTCCTTGATCATTTTTCAGATATTTAAACTAGTCTCTTCTCTTGATTGATCTTATGACCACAATTATTTTTATATTCCTCCATAATTTTATTCATCCCATTAATGGATATTTGACTATAATTTATGAAAATGATGATTTCATATGAAAACATAATATGGGACACATGTAGTTCCCATACTTGTCACTATACGGCATAATGGTTCCCATTTCCAATCCACGTTTCACATTCATTGAAAGTGTATCTTGGACCATGAAAAATATAGTAGGGGAGGTTGGGTCTCCATGACTTAGGCCGAATATTTTCTCGAAAAACCAATCCCCTTCCTCATGAGGGAAATGGAAATCCATGGGGAGGAGTTTCACCAAAAGAACATATCACAGACCCATTCCTTTAAACCAAAATCTCTCATTACTTTGATAATGAAATTTCACACAAGTCTATCATACAGCTTTTCAAAGTCTATTTTTATAATAATGTTTAAGCCCAAGGTATTCTTGATAATGTCATCAACTATTTATTTTGAAATCCCTTCAACTCCATTAATTCCCCTTCCATGTATGAATCCATATTGTTCCTTCGACACCATTATTGGTATAAAATGTTTGAGTCTTCTATTAAAGTGGTTATCCAAAGTCTTATAGGTGAAATTGTATAGGAAAATTGGACTTAAATTCTTGATAATTGTTGGTTATTAGATATTTTGAACCAAAACAACTCTGGATGTAGCAATCACCCTCAGTAGTGCTCCACCTCTAAGTAAATCATACAAAACATCCCCAAACTACTCATTGATTATATCCCAATCCACCAAAAAATGATCTCGAGAAACCATCTGGTCCTAGGGAACTATCTGGATTCATGATCTTGACTTCCTATAGGATCCACTATTCATTAGCAGGGATTAAATATTTACATTATAAACATCTTCCACCACTCTAGGAATACACTCCATAAACCTAACAACACCTAATGATTCTCAAAACTTATCTCCATTGAAGCCCATCGGTCCCGCTAATAGCCCTTAAAGGTGTTTATATGCTAACATACCTATTGTATCAATATCCCCAATGAAATACCCAAATAGTAACTATAGATTAATTTTTTTATAACCATATTTTCCTTGATACAGACCTAAAATAAAGCTATATTGAGATCCCCCTACCTCATCCATAAACCCCTAGATCTATCCCTATAGTACTTTTCAATATCCTACACTTTCCCTGAAAAATCACTTTGTTTGTCATTCAATATAGAAAAGGCCCCATCATCTTAGTTGTGAATAAGGATGTCCCCCAAATTATCTATTTCCTTTTTCATGTTTTTCAAACTGGTTCCATTATATGTCTGGATCTTCACCCATTCATAAAACACCCTTATCAACCATGTGATTCACACCATTAGACCTGCCATAGATTCCCTGCAATGGTATGATTCTAGGAGTCACTAACCATAGCCAAAAATTCATCAATCCTTGTCCTATTTCTTAAGAAAGATAAGTGATCCACTCTTTTGTGATATTTCTTAAACTCTAGAACTAATGGGGAGTTATTAGATAATGTTATATGACATGGTTAACCGAATATAGATGGAGATAATCTATACCATGCATTTTTGTGAGGCATCGATCTAGTATACACCAAATTTAGTTATTCCCTTTGAGATTATTTCACCATGTAAACTTAATTCCTGAGAAACCAAGTTCCAAAAACCCATTCATATCCACAAACAATCAAAATTCATTCATATCAATTCTGAAGTATGAGAATCCTCCTTTTCTTTTATTTTCATCTACAATTTAGTTAAAATCTCTTCTTACAAACCACATAAGTCCCCTTGGATTGAGGGGAGGTATGAGGGGACTTTCATCTGTAATTTTCACTGACTGATGAGGTGAGGGATGAGGGGACTTTTCCATGGAACCAATTTTCAAGGGTTTAGCATGCGAAGATGATAACGTTTTTCCTAAGAAAGATACAACTAATAGATTTAACATCTTTGGTGCATGACAAGTATATGCATCAGGTGCATGAGGCACATTTTTGGAATTTGAAACTAGAGACACTTTCAAAAACCTATGTTCAGGAAGAAGGTAAACTGAAGAGGATGTCAATGCATATTTTAGAGTGCTTGGATCCCAAGAAAGAATCAATATAAAATCACTTGTTTGTCTAGAAGTAGCAGTCTTCTATTCCTCCCCTACAAGGTATTTCTAGAAATGCTACCTCCAATTGATGAAAATATCCAGATGCTTCCCACCATTGTTGTCAAAGTTGGTTGGTGCACCAACTACACTTAATATAATGGTTGGTGGCAGCCATGGAGGAATTCCATGGTAGGTGGAAGCCATGGGAGAAGTCCTTGGTAGGTAAGGGATTAGTGGGAGTTGTGATAAACTTGACACCTCCCACCATGGATATATAAGGAATCCTTGGGGATATTCCTTCATCATTAATTCAAGCCAAGCTGTTCTTAGTGCATCCAGGAGATCCTTCAGAGCTCCATGTGAGATATTGAGAGGTTTGGAGAGAATTTTTTTAAGCTTTGTTCATTGTGAATTAAAGCTCATTTCCTTCCAATTTTTATTCCTCTATTATCTCAATTTATGATCACTGAATAGAAACAATGGTATCAGATGGATTTCCAGTACAATGGTTTGAGAAGTATAGATTATTCAGTGACCAGAAAATTCAATTTTCTTAGAATCTTATTTTCTAGGTAGATTATAAAATCTCATGGTAAAATGATTTCAACTAGGAAAACGACGTTGAAAATAGAGCGAAGAAGAGATCCCTATACTCAGACAATTTTTAGTCAAACTTCGGGTGCTACAATACCCCTTTCTAGAGAAGAAGGTATTTTTCTGGAACTGAAAAATTTTCTGATGAGTTTTTGATAGCAGGTCTGGAATGACACATATGCGCCACATCAGTGCCACGTCATTAGTTGATCTCTGTCATTGATATTGTTTTGATCATATCTTGATCAATTAGTGTCTTATTTCAAAGATCTGGGAGCCAATTCCACCATTTTTGATATTTCTGGACAAAATGGTGAGATCTATTTTTCCAAATTATGCACTAAATTTTTTTGGAATTAAAATTCAATAGAGGAATCATCCACAGGATGGATTATCATGTTGAATTATTTGAATTACTCCATTTGGAAGTCCTGAATGGAAGATCACCTCAATTATAAGGATCATTTTTACCCCATTGAGAATGATGGAATCAACCCCAATTCTACCAAGGAAGCAGAGTGGAAAAATCTAAACAAGAAGATAATTGGTCAAATCCTCCAATGGATTGATCACAGTGGTTACCATTATGTTACTCAAGAGACCAGTGCATATGAACTTTGGATAAAGTAGGAAAATATGCACCAGTCAAATACCGCTCTAAACAAGATCCTCTTGTTGAAGTAGTTGATGAATCCTCGATAACAGAGTGGAAGCTCTATAGCCTAACACACCAGCGACTTTCAATGCTTGGTGAACAAGTTGGGGGGCTGTCGGTAAGACTCTAAATGATGAAGTAAAGTGAACCACTTACTCTACACACTTCCCCATAGCTGGGATATGCTTTTCATATCCCTCAACAACTCGATACCTAGAGTCAAACTTACCATGGCAATGGTAAAGGATGCATTGTTTAACAAGGAGGCCTGAAGTAAGGATGAGAGTTACAACTAGATGTCAGCACTCATTTTTTGAGAAATGAGGGAGGCAACAAAGAAGAGGTTGTGGGGAAGGAACCAGAGGCCGAATCAAGAATAGAGAAATTTCACATATATCATGAGGCTAACATAAAAATTCTACCATTGTATCATGGGGGACAGATGAATAATAACTACTGAAAGTATCTACAATAAAAGGGTCAAAGTAGCAACCAGAAAAGAAGAAATGAAGACATGCATGTGAGCTTCATCATAGAAGTTATTATTTTCTCCAATGATGAAGAAGAGACGTTCTTTCATACATCTGGCCAAGACACAGAATGGGTGGTCGATACTACAGCATCATACCATGTCACTCCACATCCTGAGTATTTCATGACTTTCAATCTAGTGACTTTGGTGCAGTCAAGATGGGGAATACCAATTCTATAGAGATTGTTGGTATGGGTGATATCCAAGTCCAGACGAACATTAGATACACAATCACCCAGAAGGATGTTCGGCATGTTCCAAGTATTGGAATCAACTGGCTATCAGGTATATCATTTTATTGACAAGTCAGTGACAACATATTCAGCAATGAAGCATGGAAGATGAAAAAAAGCCATCATCACCACCTGAGGAAACATATGTGGTACGTTGTAAAAAAATCATGTTAATATATGTGTAGATAGCCTCAACATGGTGGAAATAGAGACATCATCCAATATGTGGAATAAGAGACTCATCCATATGAGTTAAAGAGGGTTATCTACCCTGAAGAAGAAGAGATACATCAGTATTGACAAATATGCGTCACTTGATCCTTGCAAATACTACTTATATGGGAAGCTATATAGAGTCTTGTTTAATACTGCTTCATCAAGGAAATCATAGTTGTTGGATCTCATGCACTCTGATGTATGTGGACCCATGGTAGTAGATTCACTGGGAGGTAAAACATATTTTCTATCCTTTATTTATGATTCAACTCGAAGGGTGTGGCAGTTCTTGTTGCAGAAGAAGGACTAAGTACTAGACTATTTCAAGATGTTTCATGCCATGGTGATGCATGAAACTGTAAAGAAGCTAAAGTGTCTTCATTCAGACAACAGTGGAGAGTACACATCCATGGAATTTGAAGCCTATGGAATTAGTCAGGTCATCTTACATGATAGGATGGTCCCACACACCCCACAACATAATGAAGTTGTAAAAAGGATGAATAGGACTATCATGGATAAGGCCACAAGCATGATGAGTTTGGTTAAGCTCCCTAATCCATTCTGGGGAGAAGTTGTTCAGGTTTCTTGCTACCTCATCTATAGATCACTGTCGGTCCAACTTAATTTTGAAATTCCATAGAAAATATGATCTGGTAAACATCTCCCTTACTCTCATTTACATGTATTTGGATGTTTGTAATTTGCACATGTATCCAAGGAGCTCAGGAATAAGATATATGGGAGATATACTCCATGTATCTTCATCGGCTATGGAGATGAGAAGTTCGGATACAAGATTTGGAACTCGAAGGAGAATAAGGTGATCAGAAGTAGAGATTTCATGTTCCATGAGAATTAGATGATCTAGGACATTTAAAATCCTAGAATGTATTGAAGGGAAAGTGTTGAGGACTCAATTCAGGATCCAACACTTATACCTGCACCACGTGTCAATAAAGAGGAGGTAAATAAAGAATCATCAAAAGTGGACTAGGATCCAGTGGAGGAGGATATTGAGTAGGGTAGACTCAATAATATCCATAAGAAGTTTCCAAACCATCATAAGAACTAGGTGATATTGTGCCTTCTGAACATAACATTACACAGGTTCAAAGATATTCATGAAAAAGGATTCCATCAACAAAATATTCAGACTCATATTACCTATTGCTGACTGGTGAGGGGGTTACATAAGAATATCTGGAATCATTGTCTCATCCCAAAAAACTCTGGTGGATTCATGCAATGGAGGATGAGATGGAGTCCTTAACGAAGAATCAAACATACGATTTGGTGCAATTAACCAAAGGTAATAAGGCACTAACGAACTAATGGGTGTTCGTGATGAATAAGTATGGTAGAAGAAAGAAGGTCAAGCATAAAGCTAGGTTAGTTTTTAAGGTATTTCTTCAGAATAAAGGAGTTGAATTTGATGAGATCTTTTTCACCCATGATGAATATGGATTCAACTTGAGTCATTTTTATATTGTTGGATAGCTTAGACTTGGAGCTTGAATAGATGGATGTCTAGACATCTCTTCTTCACAGTGACCTCTAAGAGGATATCTATATAAAGCAGCGTGAATTATTTGTGGCTTCGGGACAATAAAACATCATCTGAAAATTGAAGAAGAGCATGTATGGACTGAAACAGGCTCCCAGGATATGGTACAAGAAGTTTGACTCATTCATGGTGAGTCATGGAAACAAGAGGACATAGGTGGACCAGTGTGTCTATATCCAGATATTTCAGGATGGTAATTTTTTTACCATTATAATTTATGTTGATGACATGTTGATCATTGGGAAGGATGCTACGAAGATTAGAAAGATGATGGAGTTATCAAAGTCTTTTGATATGAAGGACTTGGGAGAAACTCAATAGATTTTGGGGATGCAAATCATTTGTGGCAGAAAGAGGAAGTTGTTATGGTTATCTCAGGAGAAGTATGTTGAATGTGTTCTAAAACATTTCAACATGGAAAAATCCAAACCAGTGAGAATTCCTTTTCCCAACCATTTGAAGTTGCGCAAGATTTCATGCCTGTCATCCAAGAAAGAAATCGAAGTGATGAAGACGATACCATACTCCTCAGTAGTTGGAAGATTGATGTACGTTATGGTGAGTCTGAGACCTTACATTTCCCATGCAGTGGCAATCATGAGCTAGTTTCTTTTTAATCCTAGAAAGAAACATCGGGATACAATCAAGTTGATTCTGAGGTATCGGAAAGGTACTTCAATGATATGTTTGTGTTATAGGGGAGATGAACCTCTCTTGGAAGGATATATAGATATAGATATGGACGACGATGCTGATAGTAAGGAGTCTACATCAAGATACATCTATACATTTGTAGGAGGAGCTGTATCATGGCAGTAAAGGTTGGAAAAGTGCATCACTTTATCCATGATGGAAGCAGAGTACATTGCTAATTCAGAAGCTGTAAATGAGATGTTGTAGCTAAAGAATTTTCTCCAGGATCTCGAATTCATTAGAAGGAGTATATGGTTCATTATGATAGTCAAAGTGCTTTGTACTTGAGTAAGAACTCCATGTACCATTCTTGGATAAAGCACGTCAATATTATCTATCATTGGATATGTGATGTGGTGGATCAACAACTGCTGCAACTTGTGAAGATCCACACAAAGGAGAACATGACTGATATATTAACAAAAGTGGTTTCTTGGTAGAATCTAGACCTTTTAATATGCTCCAACATATTGTAGTTGGAGGGGGGAATTGATGAAAATATACATCTTCTACCCACCATTATTGTCAAAGGTGGATGGTGTAACAACTCCACCTAATATAATGGTAGGTGGAATCCATGGAAGAATTCCATGTAAGGTGACATCCATGGGAGAAGTCCTTGCTAGGTAAAGGATTCATGGGAGTTGATTCATACCGGACACCTCCAACCATAGTTATATAAGGAAGAATTAGGGAGATTCCTTCATCATTAATTTGAGCCATGTAGTACTTAGTGCATCTAGGAGAGCCTTGAGAGATCTATGTGATATATTGAGAGGTTTGGTGATATGTTTTTTAAGATTTTTTCATTATGAAATAAATCTCATTTTCTTCTAATTTTTCTTCATTTTTTATCTCTATTTAATATCAATGAATCACAAAACCACCTTCTGTAATAATTTATTATATTCACTTGATGGAAATACATAACACAAAAACATTGAGTCACTTTGTAAAAAACGTTTTCCACCAAATAAAATCATCTTATTCTGTTAAGATAAAATGATAATTCAATTAAGAGAATAAATCTAATTCCACACAGATATGAGGTACAAAAGATTTTTATAAGAAACAAGTTCTTCATCCACGTAGATAAAAGTACCTAATTCACTACCCAACATTTTAAACATAGATGGGTTATGGAAATGTAACGGTAGACCTAGAAGTCAGACCCATACAAAAACTATGCTTGATTCCTTCCCAAGGTGAGTACCCCACGAGCATTTTGATACCACGTATTTCCACAAAATGTACCTTCAACTTTCTATAGAACATTCCAGAATGGGATCATCCCATGATTAAAAATGGATGAAAAAGACATACCTTGTTATTGTTGAAATATCATCCTTGTGTTGGAGTCCCCATGATCTGAAAAAGTTCCCAAAGAACTACATAGGTGTTTTATTCTAACTAAAGGTAGAAACTGAGTACAAGTTGGGAAAAGTCACCACCTCTCTTAATTTCTTATCTAAAAAGTCCACCATCAGAGATCCATCCACCTGATATGAACACCTAGGCACTACAACCACTTGGGGAACACTCAGTAGCTTCAACTGATCCTGAATTGGACCACCCAAGAGTGCCTCTTTGAAAGTTCTAGTACCTACCTCTACCACATGGACAGAATCACTAGTGTTTGAAAGAGATATCCCTAGTTACTTAACCTTGATACCATATTCATAATATTGAAGTGGCAAAAGATCTGATGGAACTTTTGAAGAGTGATTCAAACTAGATGAGGATACACCAGGGAAAGTAGTGCATCCTTCCTACCAGAATCCATAAAACCAAGTTTAGGGGGATCCACTAGAGTCATCCCATATTAGTTGGTTATTACCAAATTTTTGTTCAAGATTTTTCATCACTAGATTCACAAATGACATCTTTGGCATGAAATAATTTTCCATTCCAATGAAATGAATAAATTTAAAAGTCTTCTAAATAGTTCAAAGTTCATATTACATTAGTACCAATAAAGATATTTATCAGATTAGGACAAGGGTATGTCATGAATTTTGATGTTTTGGGATCATGGTTGGTATTTTTTCTCCTTCAGGGAGATCATGTTGCTTATTATGTCTTGTGAGTCTTAAGGTTTCATGAGAATAACTACCCAACACATGATTTGGAGTAACCATTTGTAGTCTATAATTTAAAAAAATGCATCATTACATCTTTGGTGATAAATTAATAGTGTTTATGAATCATAATAATTTTCTCACAAAGGGATTTGAACTTGGGAAAAATAATATGGATGGATTATCTCTAAATGTTCAAATTTGACTTGATGTATACACTAGGTAAAGTAAATTCGGTGGTGCATGCATTAAGTAGAAATTTTTTGGGCTTATTTGAAAAAAGTATTTAGATCAGTGGAAGTTGATGTTGATGATAGCTAACATGCAATTGGATTGTGATGATCAAGGAAGTGTTGTTTTTTTATTTCCTATTTATTTGGTTCTTGTTCAAGTTAATATAGTTAAAGTGGCAAAGATATATGATTCTGAATGTGTTGCGATGAGGTCAAAACACAATATTGGGGAGACCATTGAGGGATGAAATCTAGATGGCAGTTTAGTTTTATGGTTTTGAGATTATATGGTTGTACCTTTGAATTTTTAGGAAAAATTTATTCATTATTCCTACCATTCATGATGTTTTGTTCATCTTAGAATATTAAATATGTATAAGGTGTTTAATTCATAGTTTTGGTGGATCGGTATAAAAAGAAAGGTGGATGATTTTGCATCAAGATTCATCATTGATCAGTAGTTTAAGGCAAAAAACTAGTGTCCATTCGGTATATTTCAGTATTTACCAATTCTGTTTTTTGGAAATGGGATCATATACCCATGTATTTTGTGTCATTTCACCCAAGGATGATTTGGAAACACAGTTACATATGGGTGATAGGGGATCGGCCCAAAAATTTGTCTCATTTATTTCCTATTTGTGAATTTCATACGGTGGAGTAAGTTTCTAACATCTATATCTGAGAAGTGTTAAATAGGCATGGAATACAAGTTTTGATAGTTTCTGATAAAGATCCAAAGTTTACATCTCACTTATACAAATCATTATAACAATCCCTTGGGACTCAGTTGACTATGAGTATTTAATATCATCCTCATAAAGATGTAAAATATAAAAGGATGATAAAAACCTTGAATCCAGGCATCAGGAATGTATAGTGTATTTAGGTGTCTCATGGGGGGAGCACATACCATTAGTGGTGTTCTCATTTAACAATAGTTATGAGCCCTCGAAGCATATTGATCCTTTTGAATCTTTGTATGTGAATCCTTATCATTCTATATTTTTTTGGAAACACGTTAGAATTTAGTAGTTGGGATGAGCCTTTTTTATGAGATAGTAGATAAGATTAATTTGATCAGGAAATTGTTGCAAACAACATAGAGTTGACATAAATCATAAGTGAAACATCATCGATGATTGATGTTATTTAGGGTGAGTTATCATGTGTTCTTAAGAATCTCTGCAAGGATTGAGCATCATTATTGTGTAAAGAAATAAATTTTACCTCCCTAATACGTTGCCTTTTTTGAGATACTTAAATGAGTTGGTGAGGTGGAATATGAGTTGGATTTTCCACCATGGTTCAATGCAGTGCACAATGTGTTTCAGGTTTTCTCATATGAAAATGTATCATCCTGATCCAAACCTTGTAATTAAATGGGATCACATTGACCAAGTGATAGATTCTTCATTGGTGTATGTTTTAGTGTGCATTGAGGATAGTAAGGAGAATTTATTATGTTGAAAAAAAATATTGGTTTAGGGTATTGTTTTTGGAAACATGGTTAGATTTAGGAATAATCTTTTGAGTAGGTAAAGGAAGTGGTCATGAAATGGCCCAAACTCGTTTAGGATAGTAGTTAATTTCTAATTTTTGTGGATAAAAAGACCAATGGTGAAAAGAATTTAGAACTATAAATTTCAAGAATGTGCCCCTTTCTTTGGTTTTTTTAAGTATGTAACTTTTTTGGTTGATGTTTGGGAGGGTTTGGAGGAATTTTGGAATGTTTTTGGTTATTTTATGGAGGTGCATGGTTTGAGCACAGTCAATACAAACCGTGAAAATCATATAGAGAAATGTGAAAGGTAAGGAAATTTTAACATGATATGTGAATGTTTAGATGCATGGTTTAGCCCAATTGTGCGCTAACAATGAATATGCCTTTATCTCCATAAGTATGGTTACTCCTAGGTGGTCACATGGTATTGCTAAAACATATTCCTACCCATAGCCCACTGCATTAATTTTCATAGTTCTATGTAGGAGTTTCATGATTTTTACTAACCATTATCAAACCACACACCTCGCAAAAAACATTCCTGCAGTCTTTCAAACCCTCTCAAACAACACCCAAACACTTTACATACTTAAAATACATAATGAAAGGGGTACTTACTTAAAACCGGGGGTGATACACTTTCTATAAAAACTAAGACGTATTGGATAACAATATAGATGTTGGGAAGTCATTTGGAAGGTATTTTTTAAACCAAAAGGGTTGATAGTGTGAAGATTATATGAGAAGTGGAGTCCTTATATATGTGATGTGAGTGGTACACATGTAATTTTTTGAAAGAAATATTTACACCCACATTTTTTCATGTCACAAGGAATTAAAAATAGAAAATCCTTAATACTATAAGGTATATGGTCTAATATGAGCTAGAAAATGAGTTTTTGAAAAGTTTATTATTATTATTAACCCTTGAATATTTATTTTAAGCCCATGTTAAACCCATTTATACCATAACCACGGTAAATAGGTTTTTAATATTTTAATATTCATTTTGGAAAAAAATTAGGATGAAATTATTATTTGATATAAATTACTCTGATTATAAATAAAAAGCAAATTTTTCCAAATTATATTCTATAAAGTAAAAAATTTTAATTTAAAATTAAACCCATGGATGTAATGATGAGGGTTTTTAAAGAGAAAATGTTCAAAAGTTTTAAAGGTATTTATATCTAAACTCAATATTAAATTGATTCTAATTAATTAAGTTAGATTAGTGGTTGTATAATTAAAAAAATATTACTTTAAATCCTATTTAATCTATAATTTTTTTATAAAAATATTGAAAAAAGGCAGTTTTCAATGAAAATTTAGTATTTTTCAGTGTTCAACAAAAATTAATAATTTTATAAACTAATCAAAAATTCACCCTTAAATAATTTTGATATGATAATTAAAAAAATGATATTTTTTTCAAATAGATTTTCTAAAATTGGGAATAACTAAATTCCAAAAAACCTATATATGGGAAGAAAAATAATGTTTTCGAGAAGTGTATTTCTTTTATGAAGAAGATTGATTTATATTACCTCTATGCATAATAATAATAATTTGATGACTATTAATTATAAGTTTTAGATATATTATCTATTAATTTAATTTAAAATTTTTCTCATTAGTTATTATTTTAATTAATTAAAATAGAGAAACATTATGCACTTTAAAATAGTTTTAAGAAAAAACCCTCTTTTAATCCCCAAAAATAAACTTATACTAAAATCCATTATAAGGTGGATTAATAATTATTTATGTTGATTAAAAATTAATTAATGATAGTTATGTTACTTTAAAACATAATTGTGAATTAAAATTACTAAATTAATTGAAATTAAATTCTATTTTACAAAAAATAACATTTTTACTATTCACTGAAAAATCAATATTTTTCAAAAAATCCTAAAATCTCAACATAAGTTAATTTAGATATCATGATTGCCAAAAATAAAGTTAATTTTATCAAATAAATTTTCTATAATATATATAATTAAATTATAATATCTTTTCAAACAAATAAATAAAAATTACCTTTAGAGAAATGATATTTTTGATGAAAATAATTAATTAACAGAAATTTCATTTATTATTTTCTAAGGGTTTATAAATAAATTTATATTGTGTAGATAATTAATATATATATATATAATTAGTTAATACTATTCATATCCTAATATTTAACATCTAGGTTATAATAGTAATATTTAAAATAATATGTTTTCATGGTTCATCGAAACTCAGTGTCGAGTGTCATGCACACTCTAGAAGAAACTCATTTTTTGTGTGTAAAATAAGGTAAAATTGTTGTTACATATAATAAAAGATATAATAAGATTATAATTTAATAGATAATATCAAAAATATTAAATTCATTTTATAAAAAATATTTCACAAAATCTTGGGGGGTTATGAAGCATGTCTTCTATTTATATTTGGAGGATATATTTAGAACATATCCATTCCCACTACTTATAAAAGGTTCCTTCCACCCCCACATCAAATAAACTATAAATATTATAATTTCCTATGAAAGTATAAATTTTATTACTTCCCATATAATCGTTTTCAACTCTCTTAACCCTCTGAACACTTGAATTTTTCCTAAGTCCACTATTTAGAAGAAGTACTTTTAGAGAAAGTTCAAATTCTCATCTTACGAACTAATCAATATTTAATATTTTCCTTCATAATTATTATCCACAAAACCTATAATACCCATTCCAATATGATTAAATAAATATTAATTATATAATTATATTCGGTTCTATTTATGGATTTATCATTATACACCTTTCATCCTTTTTCCTTAGAAAATTAATATATCACCATGTGTATATGTGGACTACCGCCCCCTTGAACGATGTGTTTTATATTTCATTACCTCATTAAAATTATTGTTAAATATGGTATTTATTGAATTAATATATTATTTATACAATTATTATGACTATTAAAAGATAAACTATTTCCTACCCTTCTCACTTTTTATGAAATATTAAAATATCATACATGTGTACGTGTGGGAAACCACCTCCACGAGTTGACATATTCCATTATCCATCTCCCTATTATTTTATTATTTGTCAAACTCAATTATATTATAATTAAAAAACTAAAAAAATCCTTATGTATTGTTAATAGTGATATTATTCCAATATAATCACTTTCTTAACTATACTCACCCATCGATTATACCATATTCATATTTGGGTTAGTTTGACCATATATGTTAAAAATGAAATAAATTTTTGTAATGGATCACTAAATAAACATATTTTCTGGTATTTTTATAGATAAATGTTAAAATAATGTTTGGTTTAATGTTTTTTATTGGATATATTAATTTTTAATCTGTTATTAATATACCGGCCATTTTTTGTTAAAAATTATTGAAGCAAGAACCCCACAAATTTGATCCACAAGTCCTGAAAATAAAACCTTCATGGAATGAAATTATAACATTATAAATAATTATAAAACATCTAAATCATTATATTAAATAATATATTAATTATTACAATTTTATTAGTAAAAGGGGTTTATCATTGGCATCGTAATGCATGTGAAAAATAATTAAAATTAAAAAATATTTAATGAAAATTAACCAAAAATAAGAAATGTATAATAAATATTTATAATAATATATAATTAAAGGTTATTTGCATGAATAATGATTTTAATTAAGTTATTATGAGCGTTGTTTTAGTTATAAATGAAGTTATAGAATGTCCGACTAAGCGGGAATAAAAGGTAATGATTTTTTAACCAAATTTTCAAACATTGGGTTATGAATATTTAGCATGAATGTTATTATTATAAGTTGGGAATGTTCTGAACTATTATTTATTAGGTTTAATTTTATATTTAATTTATTTGGATTTACATTTACATCACTGGACCCAATTTTTAAATTTTACCCACTTTATGAATTATTATTTCCCTAAAGTGTTTCTCACCTCAATTTTACTTCTTTGAGACTTATATAATATCCACCACTTATTTTAAATTATGTTTTGTATATAATATGAATTTATGTATTTTTATCATACATTACATGACTATAAAATGGATTAAATATCCATCTCAAGCATCATATTTCATAGACATTGGTTCAATGGTTATTAAATCTATAATGGTTTCATTTCCAATTTTATTATTAAATAGAGACTATTTTTTAATGATAATCCATATTGGTAATTTTAATAAAATTTATATATAAAATATTTCCATTTTATTATAATATTTTTATTCTTCATAATTTAAATCACTTGTCCTATTTTTATTAACCCTTGATAAAAAATTAACCAATGGTAGTTTGTGTTAGTACAACTGGCCTCACCTTTTCATTATGATCAAGAATATTCTTCCTCTATGTCCATATTAATTATTTTAATGTTATTATCCATGATTAAATTATTTTTAAAGGTAAGTTTCCAATATTTTTATTTCATTATAAAAGTTTTTATATAATCTTTTATCATTTTCCACACACACAAAAATTGAAAAAAATAATTCTTTTTTAATGATTTTTCTTAAAAACATTATTTAGTCCTTATAAACATTATAATTTATAAAGATTCATTCCGTGTTTTAAAATGGATTTCAAAATTATTTTTAATCTTAATTATTTTTAAAATAAAAGGAAATTTTTTTACATTTAGAAAATTTAATATTTTGATAATAATTGAATTCAAAAATTTTAAAAGGTATTTGTAAAGGATTAATTATTAAATATTATTATTAAATGTAAATGTTTTAAAATTTTTGAATTTACATTTTGGAAACAACTATGAATTTTTAAAGATAACATTCTTAATTATTTGTTTTATTTGTAAAAGCTTTAAAAAATAAATTCACATTATTGCGACCTTTGTTATATTTTCATCGATTCGTTGTTAAATGTTATTTTTAAAAGAATTTTTTAAAAAAAATCTGAATTGTACCATTTTTAAAATAAATTTTGAATTTGGTCGATAATGTTATCTTTTATAACTATGGAATAAATCTTTTCTAAATAACATATTAATTTTTTTTTCTTATTTTTTCTTATTTAGGTCAAATATTTCATACTTTGTTGGGAGTTTTATTTCATAAATCAACATTAAAAATCATTTATGAAATAATTAATTTGGGTGATTTAATTTTTTTCTCAACCTATATAATTCATGAATAAAATTTATTTTATAACATTTCATATATGTTATGAAACCCATTTTCTTTCCAAGGTTCATTATGATATGATGAGTGACTAATTTCAAGTGGAACATATATATATAGATGATTGATGGGTGAATTCCTTTATCTCCATCCTATGAATTGGTTGATGTTTTATATCTCATGAGAACAAAATGGTACAGTTTTAGTATATGAAGCTTAAGAGGTTATATGGTTTTCTATTATAAGATCATGAAGTACCGTGGGTTGTTATCATATGCCTAAGATTGGAAATGAGTTATTAACCCTAGCTTAAAAGAGTACATGGAAGTTTTTCCCATGCCCTAGAGGTTACATGGGTCGTTATTCCATTCCCAAGAGGGTATTAGGTTTATTATCCCAGTCTAAAGAAGGTGCATGGGGTTTTAGGCCAAACTAATGATGGTACATGGGTTGTTATCCCAAGACAAATATGTTATCAGAATCAACTTGAAATTCTTACTCTATAGATACCCTAGCCTTTTACACATATTATTACCTGATTTTAAGCATAATTATCCATAAAAACAAAGAAAGGATCATAATGTATAGTTTTTTTGCAATATTAGGTACATAGAATTAAAAACATGGATATATAATAAATCAAATCTTTATTAATATTCCATATTTATCTCATATGTTCCTTTTTTCTCCTACATGTGCATTGTATAACCATGGGAATACCTAGAAAAGGGATGAGCTAAAAATCCCAGTAAGGTAATTAAGCTGAGAATGAATCATAACACATGTGTTAGAAAGTAATAACGTGATAAAATAAAAGGCATGGATCATGATTAAACACATAGAATCATAAAATATAGAATATGGAATCATATGATCATGGAAATATTGTAATGTGGCAGCAACATATTACATGATATAGACATGACTCAAGGCTAATTACCAAGAGTATATAACATAGTGGAAAAAGACACATATTTAATTAGGTTTACTCCCTAGTCCCACACATGGAGTCTCACGAGACTAAAAAATAACTAATTAATTGAAGAGATATCTAGGTGCACCCATCATAACATGTTCATGCATATGTGTGACACATAAAGAATCAAACCTTAGGGTTGTTCCTATAAAGAAATGGGTATCATAATCATGTCATAAGGCATGACCAAAGGTCGTATCCATGAAATAAGGAATTTAAATAATCTATGAGCCTTCATAAAACAATAAAAATAATTGATCATGAATAATTATTTCCCATAATATTGAATATAAGAAATAGAGTGCTTAGGTTACAATAAAAATGTTCCTCTTAAGTGAAGTTTTAAGTATAAGAATAAAGAGTCTTTAAATATGATAAAAAAATAATTGTTTTCATAAAACATAAAATGAACTAAGATAATTTTTCATGATAAAATTATTAATTTTAAAATAATATTGGTGGATTAAAACAAATTATTTAGTATACTTAAAACTAGGTAAGAAATGAAGAAGTTTCCTTTAATCGTGTTTGATTATTGAGAGGAATTGTGATGGGAACGTTTTAAAACATGTATTTCCCATTAATAAAATATGAATTGATCTGTATAATAAAATTATAACATATATAAATAGTTTAGTATTAGTATATAAGAATCAATAATGAAAACATTGGGGTAAAGAGAGATAAATCTTAACCCAAATGAAAAATTGATGTTCGGAGAGATCCCTTACCTTATGTATGAATGTGTTTTTCACATGAACTTCATAACCCATATAATAATATTAGATTTTATGATTAGTTAATTAAAAATATATATATTTATTTTATTTATTATACGTTTTAAAGTTCATTTATGTCAATTTTGATGAGTTATAATGTTTAATTTCATTGTTTTGGGAGCATTCATTTTCATGGTTTTATGATCGGTACACTTACATAAAATTATAGAAGTTCTTTTAAAATTGGAATAATTATCCAAAAGTAAAATTATAAAGTATTTATTAACTTGTAAAATTTTAAAAGGTCCCATTTATCATTTTTTTAGGTATGAAGATGATTCATTTGATAAAATGTTAATGATAAATTTTTAATATATTTTTGGTGGTTTTCTGATCATCACGAACTGGTTTCATTTTATTTAATATTATGTCCATATATTAGCTCCAAAACATGAAAAATATTATAATATAAATATTAAATTCTGGTTTAACCTTAATTCGGGTGTTTTGACCAGCCTTGATGGTAATAATGGAAAATGAAATTTGGTCATCCACAAAGGCGGTGAACTATCATGGATGATATTTTCATTTTTAGAATAAAAGGATAAGATAAGATATTTGATGATGGATATTCCATTAACACAAAAACCTTACTATATATATATATATATGATAATGGAGTTATTTTTCTACATTGTATAGGGGAACTGAGGATAAATTAATAAAAGAAAATAAATTATAAGAGAAGGATTAAGGATTTTACCACTTGAATTTAGTCTCCTTAAGAAACTCCTTAAGTCATCTGGGTTTGTACTTTTGTAGATACAAACATCTCTTGGATGTGTGAAAGAGTCATGGGAAGGTAATTTAGAAAAATATTGACAAGATACATGTCTTAGAAATTGTTAGGGTAAGGGGTGGTGAGGGGTGTATTTATAAGGGTGGATGGGTGTTTCGATTATTATATTAATTATTTTATTATTTTGGTTCAATAATATCAATAGTGTTAATTCTCATTAATATATATAGTTAATTATTTTTGGATAGTTATATATAATGGGTTCTTAAATCATTCTTACATCATCCATGACTCAAGAATTGCTATATTTAGGTTATAATGTTAAATGTTAAAAATTACCATTATTCACTAGTGACCAAAAATTCTAATTTTTTAGAAAAATACCAACAATTCACCATGGAAATTTTTTGATGTGTATATTTCAGAAATAGAAAAAAAATTATGAAAATAATTTTCTAAATATTAGACATTTAATTTTAAATAAAATCATCGTTTATTCAAAAAATACAAATTTTAATATTCTAATTGATTTTGTGACCCTTTGAAAAATTAATTAAGGTATCATAAAATTATATTTTAATTATAGTACAAAATAATATTAACTTATGAATATATTATATAAAATTAAATTTTCCTCTAAATCATTATATTAATTAAAAAAATCAATAACATTTTTTCATTTTACAAAAAATACCAACACCTAATTTATCATTTTTAACTAAATGTTTGAATAATTCTATAGAATTTTCCATAACTTGGTGAAAAATATCAGATCACGGTTGGATATAATAAATAATGGTACTCCATTCATCCTCACCACTTATATGATGAATATCTATGAAATTTGATCGAGTTTGATGTCCTCTCAAATCGTAGTAAACTGAGCAGTCTTTGTAAGAAAATCTATAATGACACATATTGCATTATTTCCTCTAGATGTCTTCAAAATTCCATTGATAATGTCCATAGTGATGTATTCCCATTTACATGCTGGTATGGGTAATGATTGAATCGTCCACTTATACTTTTTCCTCTCATCCATCACTTGCTAACATAGTAGACACATCAATGTATATTTAGTGATCCCATTCTTCATATTTTCCCACGAGTAGAGCTCTTAGTGATTTCAATACAGCTTTATAGTCCTTAAGTGAATAGATAAGGTTAATCTATGTCCATAATTCAATAAAAACATTGTTTATATCCATATTTTATTGTATATATATTAATCTCCAAAATGTTATGTATCCTTTCTCATCAATTTTTGAATACTATGGAATTCCTGTTTTTGATAACTTCTCTATTCTTTTTAATTTTCACATCATCTCTTTGAGAATATTTTATCTTAATGAAAAGTTATGGTTGAGAAATAATTTATGAAATGAATTATGATTTACCTTCCTATATGATTACCATTTCTATATGTTTAAAGTCAATGAATATTGGATCCTTATCAAATCTCATCATTGATAAAGTTACTGGATCCTTTCTACTTATAGTATCTTCCAATTTATTTACTTTACCCAGATGGTAGTGAATTGAGAATTCACAATCCAGGATGAGTTCTAACAATATACTATTGCACATATTAATCTCATTCTATGTGATTATATATTTGAGTCTCTTGTGATCAGTATATATCTCACACTTCTTCCCATATAGATAATGTCGCCATATTTTTAACTCGGATATCAAAGCTGCCAAATCAAGATCATTCTTAGGATATTTTTCCTATGAACTTTCATCTTCCTGGAGGTTTAGGCTATTAATTTATCATTTTTCATAAGTACACAACCCAATCCCTTATTTTCATCAATATTTTATACCTCAAAGGGTTCCCAACTTGTTAGTAGTGTAAGTACTAGTGTAGTGATAAGCCTCATTTTAAACTCTTTAAAGTAGTCTTCACATTCATTAGTCCATACAAACTTCACACTCTTGCAAGTCATCATGTTTAGTTGCTTTTAAAATCATAGAATATTCCTCCCAAATTTTTAGTAATACCCAGCTAGACCAAGGAAACTACATATCTCCATTATAATTTCTAGTCTGGGCCACTCCTTAATTATCGTTGTTTTAGAAGGGTCCATAGATATTCCTTTATTGGTGATAACATGTCCCATTAAAGATACATCATCCATCTAGAAATAAAATTTAATTCAATTTCTATTTATTTTCTCCATCCAAAAATTATTTATCATAATATTCAAAGTTACATTATGATCCTTTATGCTCTTGGAGTGTATCAAAATACCATCAATGGAGACTACCACAAATTTGTTAAGGTAATATATAAAAAACCTATTCATTAAGACCGTAGAAACTTATTGGGAATTAGTGTGTCTGAAGGGAATCTCTTTGAACTCATAGTGTTCATACCAAATGTGTTCTTGGGAATATCTTCTTTCCTCACCATTAATTGGTGATATCATTACTAAAGGTACACCCAAGGGAAATACATGGTCCCACGTAGTTTATTGAACATGTAATATTTATGTGGTAGGGGATATGATTATTCGCTAAAAGAGGCTAATATTCATTGTTTATATTATAATATTCATGTGTTTTATTAATCATTAACACCATTTTTAGTGCATTTTACACTTTGAACATAATTTCACATTATGATTGTAAGTCCTTAAAATGCACAATTACATGGTACATTTTTGAACACATCCTAAAATACAAAAAGCTCCTGATTTTATTTTTATATTTTATTTTCAGGTCTCTAATGATATAAGAAACAATTCGTGCTTTTGGAGCACCAGAAGATTCACATTAGAAAACCAGCAATGTTGGCCTTGAACCAACAATATTCTGGGCTATGTAAACTGGAAATCATCCCAATAAAGAGACTATAGCGGGCAATATCCATGCCCAATGATTCTAAAACTTAAACTGAAGATAAAGGAAATCATGGAGAACATTTCATTCAATAGTGACAAGAGATGATTCAGATGTTTTAATGGAGTTTCATGTGTCCCAAGTTGGAGATAAAATTCTGGGCCAGATTCTTCAGCCCAGAAAAAACATCCCACCAATTTAATCATATATCGACAACCACAAATTAATTTAGCCTAAAATTTTACAAAGAGCTATGATCTATACGGATATTATTTTTTATCTTCTATGGACCATTCCAATTCGTCCATCTAGAAGGTCATATAGGTGCCTCTGTCCAGTTCATGCAAGATGGTTGTAACTTCGGTTCAAGGGTGGAAAAGTATCTTCTCCCATACTTTCCACCACCCTATCCTACCATACTCAAGTGGTATCCTTTGTAATACTGGTAGATCTACCCAAGCCTCTTGAAATCCCAATTTAAGGTAGTTGTGGTAGAAGATTTTATAATATTTGGTGTTTTATTTCATTGTAATGTTTTGCTGCTAATTTTCATTTGTAATGTTCTTCCTTAATTGTAAGTTATTCGAATCACCTTGGTTTTCTTATAAAATTTCTTCTTATTATCATTTTATGTTATTATTATTAACACATTATTTCCTTTTCTTCATGGTGTGAAATTATTCACACCAAACCTAGTGATATTTATCACACAATGGTGGAGTGTTTGTTACATTGTTTTTGTTTTTTTTCCTTCAATTCCTCCCTCATGAGTCTACTTCCCACTTCCATTAAGATCATAGGATAAATATTTGGCTAACACACATATGGGTAGATCTAAGAGAGTATCAAGGGTCTGGATTGGATGTTATTTATCAATCCATTAATCTCTAATCACTTCTTTTAAATGATATTTTTCTTTAACTATTTTAAAACTTCTTTATCCTTATTGAATTTTATAGCCACACACTTCAAGTGATAATATGAATATCCATAGAAGCCCCTAATAAATCTTTCCCCTACCAATCCTTGAACAGTTGTGTAAACAAATGGAGAAAATGAAATCATAAGTCTCATCCCTTAAACATGAACTACAAACCATAAAAACTAGGAAGTAACCCATTCCAACTCTGGTGGTACCATCCCCATCTTTAAGGGTAGAGTCATATTGCACTCAAACAACTCATGAACAACTAAAGGCTATGATAGTTTTACAAAGAAGTAAATCAATTGAGAAACCTAAAAAATAATTCAAAAGCCATCTGAAACTTCAAAATCTAATGAAATTTTAAATGAACAACATGATCAATCAGAAAAAACTGATAACAATGTGAAAGAAACAACTCTTCAACAAACAATCCAACAACCTGCACCATTTCATCAATTCATGAGGGGGAAAACTAGGCCTGAATTGAGTAAAACATTGAGGGAAATATTCTCACAAGTAAAGTGGAACATTCCACTCCCCTCTTCCATTAAAATAATTCCTTAATACTCAAAATACCTAAAGGACCTCTATTCATTTAAAATAAAATTCCCACATAAGAACCAAGTACTTATGGCAGAAAATGTTAGCACAACAATCCAAGGTACCCTTACACCAAATATGGAAGACCCAAGATGCCCTTACATCAATTTTTAACTAGGATAGAAAAACATTTTCAAAGCCGTGTATGACCAAGGTTCTAGTGTCAATCTCATTACCTATGCTTTTTACTGCCAGTTATGCCTGGAAGAGCTCTAACCCACATCTGTCACACTATAACTTGTTGATCATAGAATTAAGGTTCCAAAGGGGATTTTAAAGGATGTTCTGGTAAAGGATGAAAACATCATCTACCCTACTGAATTCATATTCCTAGAAAACAATCCAAACTTAGGTAGCAAAGAACAAACCCCAATCATAATTTTTTTTCCCTTGCTTGAAAAAATAAACTTTGTTATCTGAGTCTGAAATGGGAACATGACCATCACCTTTTGAAACATGAGTCTAGACTTGAACATCTATAATAAAATCTTAAAAATAGGGGATGATAAGGATATTCATGATGTAAACATGACAGGAAGAGTTGATAATTAATCCATAGAACATCAAGGAATATTTGAGGAATGTTTAAGTTAGGATGATATTAATTTCCTTTTTTCACATGAAGGAAGTTTATCTCCTTAGCTAGAACCACTTTTAGATTTCTCCTATGATGAAATCTTAAGACCAAAAATCATTGAAATCTTTCAGGAAAACAAATTTATGTGGACCACTCAAACTCCCTTCCCTAACACTAATCAAACCAATCTAGTAGCTGAAACTTCTACACGTGGGGAATCAATCCTATCTGAAACACAAATAAAATTTATTTTGATCCAATGTACCAATGTTCTACTAAAATTTTGAAATAACCTCACCTTGAATTGAAATAACTTTCTTATGAACTTAAGTATGCCTTCCTAGGAGAAAATGGAACACATACTATTGACATTTCTTATTCTCTTCAAGACGATCATGAGAGGATGCTTCTAGATTTTCTTAGGAAACACAAGAAATCCATTAGATGGACCCTATCTGATATTCTTGGTATTATCCCACTTATCGGGACTCATAGGATTGTTCTGGAATCTGATTCAAATCCATGTCATCAACCTCTACAGCGACCAAATCCTAATCTCATAGAAGTATTGATAAAGGAACTTCTAAAAATTTTAAAAGCTGGTATCATATATCCCATAGCTAAGAGTGAGTGGGTTAGCCCAATCCAAGTGGTTCCATAGAAGGCCAGAATCCTAGTGATAACAAATAATAATAGATAGATTCTTCTCACATGGGAGAGTAGTTTCTAGAGAGTCTTCATCGACTATAGGAAGCTAAACTCATTTACCAATAAGGACAATTTCCCCTTACCATTCATTAACCAAGACCTTGAGAGAGTCACAAAGCATGCCTTCTACTATTTCTTAGATGTGTACTTACGGTACAATCAAATTGAGGTCTCCTTATAGGATATAGGCGAGACTACATTCACCTGTCCATTCGACACCTTTGCTTTCAAATGCATGCCCTTTGAGTTCTACAATTTCCCTGTAACCACTACTAGAATTTAGGCTTTTCCCAACGGTATTATACCAACGGTTTACTTAAACCGTTGGTATAGGGAGCCTTTGCCAACGGTTTAACAAAACCGTTGGCAAAGGGAATTTTGGTGGACCATTTCCCAACGGTTCACTGGAACCGTTGGGAAAGGGGTTATATACTCACACCTTTCCCAACGGTTCACTGGAACCATTGGGAAAGGGGTTCTAAACTCACACATTTCCCAACGGTTCACTGGAACCGTTGGGAAATGTGTGCCTTTGCCAACGGTTTTTATAAACTGTTGGCAAAGGTTTCCCCCAAATTCCAGATCGGGATCTCCTCTCCCCATTCGAACAGAGCCCTAATCTATTCACTCCGCTGCTCTCCCAAACCCCATCCGACTCCACTTCTCTCGTGAATCTGAACTCCAGCACCCCCATCCCAACAGGTACACCCCCATACGAATAGGTAAAATTTGATCTCAACCATATTGTTGTAGTTGTTTTAATGAATAGATTTTTTCCAGGTGTTGGTGGTTTAATTGATTATTGAAATTAATATCTAAATAGGATATTGTTTGTGTTTGTGAAGACTTATTTAATGTTTTTGTATTCTATGTTTGGAAGGAGAGTGTTCAAAACATGTAAATTAGAGTTGGGGGAGGCTATCGTGAACGTTTACATGTTTTGGATAATGGATTGTGGGAATTATGGATTGTGTTCAAACCAATTTGATATGTTTTGGATAATGGATTGTGGGGGTAGGGGGTGTCCACGGGGTGGGTGGGTTGTCCACGGGGGTGGGCGGGGCTGTTCACGGGGGTGGGAAAGGCTGTCCACGGGGGTGGGCGGGGCTGTCGAGGGGGTGGGCGGGGCTGTCGAGGGGGTGTGGGCTGTCCTGGGGGTCTGGGTGGGGTGTCCTGGTGGGGTAGGGGTGTGTGGGGTGTCCAGGGGGTGGTATGTCTAGGTGGTGGTGGTGGGGTTGCAGGGGAGGGGGTGTGGGCTGTTTGGGAGGGTGGGTGGGGCTATCCAGGGGGGTACGGGGTGCCCAAGGGGGTACGGGGTGCCCAGGGGGGTACGGGGGTGGGCGGGTTGTCCACAAGGGTGGACGGGCTGTCCACGGGGGTGGTCGGGCTGTCAAGGAGGGGTGGGCGGGCTGTCCAGGGGGGGTGGGTGGGCTGGCCACAGGGGGTAGGGGTTTCCAGGGGGTGGGCGAGCTATCCAAGGGGGTGGGGGCTGTCTATAGGGAGAAGGGGTGTCGAGGGGGGTGGATGGGCTGTCCACGGGGGTGGGCGGGGCTGTCGAGGGGGTGGGCGAGGCTGTCGAGGGGGTGTGGGTTGTCCTGGGGGTCTGGGTGGGGTGTCCTGGTGGGGGAGGGGTGTGTGCGGTGTCCAGGGGGGTGGTATGTCTAGGTGGTGGTGGTGGGGTTGCAGGGGAGGGGGGTGTGGGCTATTTGGGAGGGTGGGCGGGGCTATCCATGGGGGTACGGGGTGCCCAGGGGGGTACGGGGGTGGGTGGGTTGTCCACAAGGTTGGACGGGCTGTCCACGGGGGTGGTCGGGCTGTCAAGGAGGGGTGGGAGGGATGTCCAGGGGGGTGGGTGGGCTGGCCACAGGGGGTGGGCGAGCTATCCAAGGGGGTGGGGGGCTGTCCATAGGGAGAAGGGGTGTTGAGGGGGGTGGGTGGGCTGTCCACGGGGGTGGTTGGGTTGTCTAGGGGGTAGGGGGAGTCCACGGGGGTGGGTGGGTTGTCCACGGGGGTGGGCGGGGCTGTCCACGGGGTGGGAAAGGCTGTCCATGGGGGTGGGCGGGGCTGTCCAGGGGGTGTGGGCTGTCCTGGAGGTCTGGGTGGGGTGTCCTGGTGGGGGAGGGGTGTGTGGGGTGTCCAGGGGGGTTGGTATGTCTAGGTGGTGGTGGTGGGGTTGCAGGGGAGGGGGGTGTGGGCTGTTTGGGAGGGTGGGCGGGGCTATCCCGGGGGGGTACGGGGTGTCCAGGGGGGTACAGGGGTGGGAGGGCTGTCCACAATGGTGGACGGGCTGTCCACGGGGGTGGCCGGGCTGTTAATGAGGGGTGGGCGGGCTGTCCAGGGGGGGTGGGTGGGCTGGCCATAGGGGGTGGCCGTGCACTCGCGAACCCCCCGTCCGAACATCATCGACCCCCGTGGACAACCCACCTTTTATCCCAAATTCCATAGATTTATACATTATTTTATTATATTATGTCTCAAATTATCTAAAATATGTGTTTGATGTTCTTCACGTGACCTATCATAATTCCTTCTCATAATCTATAGTGATCATGGGAAGATCCCTTGCATGATTCATGATCACTCAAATTATTCTGCAGATCATACATAATGGAAGCCTTACAGGATGTGAGATGATTATATCTATGAAATCTACTCAGGTACCTGGTGAGGAAGTGTATATTAATTCAAAAAGGTAAATCGCATATGAGGATACCCTACTAATATGGTTATGGGATGAGGCATGCTCTGATGTGATAACACATTAAGTTCTTGTTGGTTTTACATTTTTTCAATAACACATTAGTATGTTTTTTTCACATGTGTAGTTGATACCATGATTATTTTCTTCCTTTATCGTTTACTTAAATGTATTTTCTATTAAAGTTCAATCCTATTGAATTGTTTATGACAAAATGACTTATATGAATTTTTTTACAGAATGGACAGAAGTTGGATGTATGAAACCAATCATATCTCAAGCGATTTTCAAAACAATTTGGAGAGCTTTATAGATTTTTCATTTCACAATGCTTCAGATAGTGGTCGCATACACTGCCCATGTTCCAATTGTGTTGGTAGACCTTGGTTGAGTCGTGAAGAAGTCAGCTACCACATAACCAAAAATGGTTTTCAAGCAAACTACTTTGTGTGGTATCACAATGGGGAGAAAATGAAATCTCAAATTGGTGATGATCGAAATGAAAGGACTGGAATGGGGAATTTGTTAGATGATCGGTTTCCGTTTATTCGTCATCATTAAAAAGAAAGGATTTCGACTCAAGAAGACATCGGTATGAGGACAACTGATGCATCTAGTGAAAATGATGATATTTATAGGGTGAAAAAATTGAATGATGCTGCCATGACTCCAGTATATCGACAATGCGATAAAATGAAAAAGCTGAAATTTTTAATCCGATTGTTTCATGGAAAAACTATGTATGGGATTTCTAATACAGCAATCGATTACATTCTTACCCTCTTGAAGGATTTACTTCTAGATGATGCAGATATTCCCTCAAACCACTATATGGCATGGAAGTTAGTTGAAGAACTTGGATTTTCCAGAAACAAAATTTATGCTTTCCCGAAAGATTGCAGTTTATTCTGGGAAGAAACCGCTGAACGAAATGAATGTATAAAATGTGGCACATCCCGCTGGAAGTCAAAATATGATGGAACACCATCCCGCGTTCCACAGAAAGTAATGTGGCACTTTCCATTGATCCCCAGACTCCAGAATCTTTTTATGTCTGATGACATATCAATAAAAATGAGATGGCATGATACCGAGAGAAAGAAGACTAATGATGAGTTGGTTCATCCTGCAGATGGATTTGCATGGCAGAGATTTGATTCTCGACATCTTGATTTTTCAGCTGACGTGCGTAATGTGAGGCTGGGTCTTTCATGCGATGGTTTTAATCCGTTTGGGCAGATGCTTACTTCGCACAGCACATGACCAGTTTTTATACACATTTATAATCTTCCCCCATGGTTGTGTATGAAAAAATCTTTCACTTTCATGAGTATACTCATATCTGGTCCTTCTGATCCCGGTATTGATATTGATGTATACATGCAACCTTTAATAAAAGATTTGAAACTTCTTTGGGATGTGGGTGTGCGCACATACGATGCATGTTCGAAAGACATATTTCAGATGCGTGCTGCGCTTATGTGAACGATCAATGATTTTCCGGCTTATGCAATGACGTCTGGATGGAGCATGAAGGGAAAACTGTCATGTCCAGTTTGTATGAAGAATACACGATCCAGAAGACTGAAACATCGTTGTAGTTTCAGTTTTATGGGACATTGACGATTTTTGCCAAAGGATCATCCATATAGAATGAATCGTCGAAGATTTGATAATACTATAGAGACTGATGATCCACCTCAGCGTATTTCTGGAACTGATGTGCTCAATGAATTGAAAGATTTCAGTTTTTCGTTCGGGAAGGGTCAAATGAAATCTGGAAAGAGAAAGAATGTTTCCACAGAAACCTGTTACAATTAGAGGAAGAGGAGTATCTTTTTTGATTTTACTTATTGGTCAACCAATTTGCTACGTCATTGCTTAGACGTAATGCATATTGAAAAGAATATATGTGAAATGTTGCTTTCATTTCTTCTAAATGTCAAGGGGAAGACAAAAGATGATTTATGATCTTGACGTGACTTGGTGGATTGGGGAATCAGACCAGAATTGCATCCTGTGTGTATCAGTGAAAATAAATGGCAACTTCCATGTGCTTCTTATGTGATGACACCCACTGAAAAAAAAAATTGGAAGTATTAGAGACTATTAGAGTTCCTGATGGATATTCAAGCAACATATCTAAACGGGTTAACAGAAAGAGTTGAAGTTAAAATCTTTGAAGACTCATGATTATCACGTTCTACTGCATGAGTTGCTTCCAATAGCAATCCGTCATCTTTTTTCCAATAATGTAAGGGTGGGTGTTATTTGGTTGTGCCATTTGTTTAGAGATCTTTGTGCTAAGAAGTTGTCCAAGTCTTTCTTGCAAAAAATGTTGACAGATGCCCCATTAATTTTGTGTGAGTTGGAGAAAATATTTCCCCCATCATTTTTTACATGCATGCTGCATCTGACTATCCATATTCCAACTAAAATACTTCTCGGAGGACCTATTTCTTTTCGTTGGATGTATCCAACTGAAAGAAATATGTTCACATTAATGTCTTATGTTCGAAACAAAAATCATCCCGAAGGTTCTATCGTGAACGGTTACTTAGCTCAAGAATGTATGGATTTCTGTTCAATGTATTTGTCTGATCTTACTACAAGAATGAACCGACCAATGAGAAATGAAGAAGAACAATATGAGAAAATTGAACCCAGTTTTCCATCACTTCCTCAAACAGGAGGAATTCCTGGATCATAAACATTGAAGACATTAAGCCTTGAAGAGCGGGAGATGGCACATCGCACAGTTTTTTTTCAACTGTGATTTGTTCGATGACTATATCAGGTAACAAAATTGAATATGTATATCTTACATATATATCTGTTAAACTATTCATATTTTTTTATCTACAGGGAACATAAAACAATGATAAATAGGAAGCATCATTCTTTATCTTTGAGAAGGAGAGAGACTTTGCATAGAAAAGAGTTTTCTGCTTGGTTAAAATTGAAGGTAAAAATATTACTGTTTAAATTAATTATTTCAATATTTACTTAAGTTTAACTGTCATTTATATTGCAGGTATTGAGTTTTTCTGCTGACTCTGTCTCTGAGGAAATAAGAGCTTTGGCTTTTGGTCCTAATACCGTGGTCCGTGACTGTAAATCAATTGTTATCAATGGGTACAGATTTATTGTCACTGAATGAGCCAAAAACATGAGAACACAACATGATGGTATTATGGTTACTGCCACAACAGATTGTTATGCTAGTGCATCAGATAGTAGACCGCGACTTGAAAATGTGGGTTATTATGGAGTCGTTGAGAAAATAATAATATTGGATTATTACTCTCATGGACAAGTCACAATGATGAAATGTCATTGGTTTGATTCGATGACAAGACATGGCACATATATTGATGATTGTGGATTTCGAGTAATTAATATGACCCGCACTCTTGCAACCGAAGAACCATATGTGTTGGCATCAATGGATAAACAAGTTTTTTATGTCAAAGATCAACTTCAACCTGAATTTGGTGTCATAGTTGAAGTAATTCCAAGACATATTTTTGATGATGTTGATGATGGAATTGACACTGTCCCTATTGCCATTGGAACCAATCCATTTATTTATTTTGATGACTCCAATAGCTCAATTGTCAGAGTTGATTGTGAACCTGAAGTTGTGGTTGGAAATATATAGAATCATTCATCCATGTTCTCAATTCTTTTGGTTTACCTCGAGTTGGGTTGTTAAGGTTGGTAATATTCATATTTATTTAGTATTGATCACAAATATGTTTTAGCTGACTTGACCGTTATGTGAATCTTCAATGTTTATTGGTTTCTGTTTTATTTGAATTGCATTTTCTAATATGGAATTGAACTGTATTCAAACCAAATCAAACAATATTTCTAACTTGGTGAACATTACAACTTGTATGTTTTATTAAATTCATTCAAGCTCTTCTAAAACAATTGATTTCTAAATTACCAATAAATCCCCTCATTCCCTCATATATTTAGTTTTTTGGTTTACACATTAATTTTCTTTTTCTAATTAATTACATATTTGTTTTCAAATGCAGGAAATGCAGCCAATTGAAGAGAGACGGAGAAAAAAAATGGCGGAGAACAATCTTCGGATGGAGGAGATGGGCATTCCACCATTAGTGCCTACAGTGAGTACTTTATTTCAAATATATATATATATATATATATATTTACAGAATATATAATGTCATGTGATTAATTTTTTTTGTAAACTTTTTTGTAGGATCCACCATTACGTCGACAGTTATTCGACGAGGAGCCTAGTACTGGTCCTAGTACTCAGGCCGGTGGTATGAGGAGGGTTCGTACCAGAGGTGGACGTAGAGTTGCGCGTACCCGACTAGACCCTGCCCCTCCCACTGACATTTCATCCTTCCCACATTCTGATCCTGGTGTGTCGTTAGGGACACACGGGGTATTTAGGCCTCCCATGTTTTCGCTACCTTCTACATCTTCTGCCCCATCATTTTCACATCCCATGATGATTCCCACTCCCCAGTCAGCATCAGGTCATACAGCTGTTCCATCTTCTTTTCCTTCTACTTTTGTCTCTCTGAGCTTTTGTATTCCATCGTCTTCGACTCCTGTTCCACCAGAGGGTGTTCCATCAGGTTCTGTGGATCCGGTGCCACTCATTGATCAGACTAGCGCAGGTATATTTATAAAACCCTAACAAATTTTTATAGCAATATTTATTTTCATTATAACATGTTTTGATAAAATATTTGTTTTTCTTTCATGACAGATACATCTACTGACAGGAGGCGGGGGCGGGGCCGTACACGCATGCGTTCGGTGTGGAACTGTCGCACACAGGTTATGGTGGAATATAATGAAGACAATCAGATGGTTGAGAAAACAGGGCAGCAATGTCGGAGTTTTCTGGCGACGCTTGCCAAATACTCCGACATCATTCCCGTCAGCCCGCTGTCGTGGAGACATTTGCCACATGAGGTCAAAGATAGAGCTTGGGCAGAGATATGGGTAAAAAAATCTGTTGTATTTAATTCCATGAATTATTTTTGTATTTATATAAATTAATATTTTGATTTAAGCTTCGATTTAATTTTCCTGATGGTGAGGGTGCACGACTGGAACGTCTAAAGGATTTAGGTGAGCTTTGGAGAGCCTACAAGCATGAGCTATATATTGGCTGGTGTGCTAGAGTTGGCACTGAGTTAGAGGCGGTACTAGTCGTGGATGATTGTCCTATAGAGCAGTATCGTCAGATGATTACTCATTGGACGAGTACCCAGTTTAAGGTATGAATTACATTTGAGGTATTTAAATAATAACTTTCAAGTTTTGCATTAATATTATCCTTTGCATTATCGAATTTTATTTAGGAATCATCTGGAAAAAATTAAAAAAAAACATTGATGCAAAAAAATACCTCCATACACTAGGACGCACGACGATGCCGAATCATGAGAGGCAGCAGGTATGACAATTGTTTATAAGTTTTCTTTAAGACTTACATTTTCTTTTGTTTCCCCGATTATTTAATAATTTGCTAAAGTTTTTATATAACTTTTGTTTTCAATGTCATTGTAGAGGAAAGTACAAAATATTGAAGGACGTGTGCCTCGAGCAAAACTGTTTTTCTCGAGTAGACGAAAAAAGGATGGAAGTGCTGTCAACGAAGTGACTCAGCAGCAGATTGTAAGTTTTAATCTGTTGATTTTATATTTTAATATCTATTTCGTAACTTAATAATATATTTATATTTGTAACAGGATGCTTTATAGGCCCTCGATGCCCAAGAAGCAGACAATTTTGGGCCATATGATCACTTACATCAGGTGTTGGGAGAGGATCATTCTGGCAGAGTATGATGTCGACCTAGGATAGCCCCGACGAGGTATTGGCCTGCCTCAGGTACGAGTTGTAGTGCCACCGAGCTGCAGCAAGTTAGGGCACAGGCAGAACAGGCTGAGAAAAGGGCCACAGAGATGGCAGAATAGTCTGCTAGGGCAAACAGTGCATTTATGAAATTTATTGAAGTTCTACGTCCAACACTTCTAGCAGAGGCCAGCCCAGCAATTGATGAATACATGTCGTCGATACATTCTATATATGGTGCACCAGGTGGCAGTTCCAGTGGTGGTCAGGCCGATGTCCAGCTTGAAGATGATGATGGCGAGGAGTCTGATGCGGAAGAGGAGGGAGATGAGGAGGGCGAGGAGGAGGGCGAAGGTGAGGAGGAAGGCGCTGTGGAGGGTGAGGACGATGAGGATGACGATGAAGAGGGTGATGATGATGATGATGATGGTGATGGTGATGCTGATGTGGGACATATTGATCCGTTACATTTTTGACTTATATTACTGAGATTTGATGTTTAATCTATTCTAGTTGTTGGTTTTATCTAGACTCGTAATATAGTATTGGAGTTGAGTTATTTTTATATATTGTCTGTTTTTATGGATGTTGTTGTCTTTTAGTGGTTGTGTGTTTGTGAACTCCCTGGACAACCCCCCTCATTCTTGGACCCTGGACAACCCACCCTCCCCCTTGGACCCTGAACACCCCCCAAACACCCCCCGGACAGCCCCGCGGACAGCCCCCCGAACAGCCCCCCGTACAGCCCCCAACCCTCCACCCTGGACCCCGGATATCCCCCTGGACAGCCCCTCGGACAACCCCCCCCCCCCCCACCCTCCCCCTTGGACCCCCGGACAACCCCCCAAACACCCCCCGGACAGCCCCCTGAACAACCCCGGACAACCCCCTGAACAACCCCTGAACAACCCCTAAACAACCCCTGAACAACCCCCGGAACAACCCCCGGACAGCCCCCTGAACAACCCCGGACAACCCCCTGAAAAACCCCCAAACACCCCTCAGACAGACCCCGCACAGCCCCCCCCCCCCCCCACCCTCCTCCTTGGTCCCCGGACAGCCCCCTGGACACCCACCGGACAGCCCCCCCCCCCCCCCCCCGGACAGCCCCCGCGAATAGCCCCCTGGACAGCCCCCCGTATAGCCCCCAACCCTCCACCCTGGACCCCGGATAGCCCCCCGGACAGCCCCCCGGACAACCCCCCCCACCCTCCCCCTTGGACCCCGGACAACCCCCCAAACACCCCCTGGACAGCCCCCTGAACAACCCCAGACAACCCCCTGAACAACCCCTGAACAACCCCTGAATAACCCCTGAACAACCCCTGAACAACCCCCTGAACAACCCCCCGGACAGCCCCCTGAACAACCCCGGACAACCCCCTGAACAACCCCCAAACACCCCCCGGACAGACCCCGCACAGCCCCCCCCCCCCCCCCCCACCCTCCTCCATGGTCCCCGGAAAGCCCCCCGGACACCCACCGGATAGCCCCCCCGGACAGCCCCTCCACCTTCCTTAATTTCATTAGCTCTGAAATGTTTCATAGCACGATCAACTAAAATCTAATCCATACTAAATATGATATAAAAATATTCTATATGAATTTACATAAGATTTTAAGTGAAAACAAAAAGTGAAATACGAAAAACTGACCAAACGCATTCGAAATGTGTTGGACGCCCGTTTTGGCCGTTTATGACACCAGAATTGCGTTGTCGGTCACCGCGGGCACACGGCACGTCCGATTGACGTGCCGTCTGCTCGACCACTTCATAAATCACTCACCCGTATTTTTCGTCTGATTTCAGGCCATTCCGAAATCGTTCGGCCCGTTTGGACCACCCTCACGCGCGTTTACGAAGCGCGCGCATCACTTAAAACACGAATATTGAGCCGTACTGCGCAAACCGCACGTCCGATTGACGTGCAGTCGGTGCGTACACGTCACGAATAATAATTAGAATGTTGCACACGGTGGTTTCAGCTCAATCTGAGGTCGTCTGCTATGAATTTGACCGTTTGACGCCCGTTTTGGCTGTTTATGACACCAGAACTGCGTGTCGGTCACCGCGGGCACATGGCACGTCCAATTGACATGCCGTCTACTCGACCACTTCAGAAATCACTCACCCGTATTTTTCGTCTGATTTCAGGTCATTCCGACTTCGTTCGGCCCGTTTGGACCCCCCTCAAGCGCGTTTACGAAGCGCGTGCATCACTTAAAATACGAATATTGAGTCGTACCGTGCAAACCGCACGTCCGATTGACGTGCCATATGCGCGTAAACGTCAAGAATAATAATTAGAATGTTGCACGGTAGTTTCAGCTCAATCTGAGTTCGTCCGCTATGAATTTGACCGTTGGACGCCCGTTTTGGCCGTTTATGACACCAGAACTGCGTTGTCAGTCACCGCGGGCACACGGCACGTCCGATTGATGTGCCGTCTACTCGACCACTTCAGAAATCACACACCCGTATTTTTCGTCTGATTTCAGGCCATTCCGACTTCGTTCGGCCCGTTTGGACCCCCCTCACGCGCGTTTACGAAGCGCGCGCATCACTTAAAACACGAATATTGAGCCATACCGTGCAAACCGCACGTGCGATTGGCGTGCCGTCTGCGTGTACACGTCACGAATAATAATTAGAATGTTGCACGGTGTTTTCAGGTCAATCCGAGGTCGTCCGCTATGAATTTGACCGTTGGACGCCCGTTTTGGCCGTTTATGACACCAGAACTGCGTTGTCGGTCACCGCGGGCACACGGCACGTCCGATTGACGTGCCGTCTGCTCGACCACTTCAGAAATAACTCACCCGTATTTTTCGTCTGATTTCAGGCCATTCCGAATTCGTTCGTCCCGTTTGGAGCCCCCTCACGCGCGTTTACGAAGCGCGCGCATCACTTAAAACGCGAATATTGAGCTGTACCGCGCAAACCGCACGTCCGATTAGCGTGCCGTCTGCGCGTACACGTCACGAATAATAATTAGAATGTTTCACGGTGTTTTCAGGTCAATCCGAGGTCGTCCTCTATGAATTTGACCGTTTGACGCCCGTTTTGGCCGTTTATGACACCAGAACTGCGTTGTCGGTCACCGCGGGCACACGGCACGTCCGATTGACGTGCCGTCTGCTCGACCACTTCAGAAATCACTCACCCGTATTTTTCGTCTGATTTCAGGCCATTCCGACTTCGTTCGGCCCGTTTGGACCACCCTCACGCGCGTTTACGAAGCGCGCGCATCACTTAAAACACGAATATTGAGCCGTATCGCGCAAACCGCACGTCCGATTGACGTTCCGTCTGCGCGTACACGTCACGAATAATAATGAGAATGTTTCACGGTGGTTTCAGCTCAATCTGAGGTCGTCCGCTATGAATTTGACCGTTTGACGCCCGTTTTGGCCGTTTATGACACCAGAACTTCGTTGTCGGTCACCGCGGGCACATGGCACGTCCAATTGACGTGACGTCTGCTCGACCACTTCAGAAATCAATCACCCGTATTTGTCGTCTGATTTCAGGCCATTCCGACTTCGTTTGGTCCATTTGGACTCCCCTCACGCGCGTTTACGAAGCGCGCACATCACTTAAAATACGAATATTGAGCCGTACCACGCAAACCACACGTCCGATTGACGTGCCGTCTACGCGTACACATCACGAATAATAATTAGAATATTGCACGGTGGTTTCAGCTCAATCTGAGGTCGTCCTCTATGAATTTGACCGTTGGACGCCCGTTTTGGCCGTTTATGACACCAGAACTGCGTTGTCGGTCACCGCGGGCACACGGCACGTCCGATTGACGTGATGTCTGCTCGACCACTTCATAAATCACTCTCCCGTATTTTTCGTCTGATTTCAGGCCATTCCGACTTTGTTTGGCCCGTTTGGACCCCCCTCACGCGCGTTTATGAAGCGCGCGCATCACTTAAAACACGAATATTGAGTCGTACCGCGCAAACCGCACATCCGATTGACGTGCCGTCTGCGCGTACACGTCACGAATAATAATTAGAATTTTTTCACGATGGTTTCAGCTCAATATGAGGTCGTCCGCTATGAATTTGACCGTTTGACGCCCGTTTTGGCCGTTTATGACACCAGAACTGCGTTGTCGGTCACCGCGGGCACACGGCACGTCCGATTGACGTTCCGTCTACTCGACCACTTCAGAAATCATTGTCCCGTATTTGTCGTCTGATTTCAGTCCATTCCGACTTCGTTCGGCCCGTTTGGACCCCCCTCACGCGCGTTTACGAAGCGCACGCATCACTTAAAAAACGAATATTGAGTCGTACCGCGCAAACCGCACGTCCGATTGACGTTCCGTCTATGCGTACACATCAAAAATAATAATTAGAATGTTGCACGGTGGTGTCAGGTCAATCCGAGGTCGTCCGCTATGAATTTGACCGTTTGACGCCCGTTTTTGCCGTTTATGACACCAGAACTGCGTTGTTGGTCACTGCGGGCACACGGCACGTCCAATTGACGTGCCGTCTGCTCGACCACGTCATAAATCACTCAACCGTATTTGTCTTCTGATTTCAGGCCATTCTGAAATCGTTCGGCCCATTTGGACCACCCCCACGCGCGTTTACGAAGCGCGCGCATCACTTAAAACATGAATATTGAGCCGTACCGCGCAAACCGCACGTCCGATTGACGTGTAGTCTGTGCGTACATGTCACGAATAATAATTAGAATGTTGCACGGTGGTTTCAGATCAATCTGAGGTCGTCCTCTATGAATTTGACCATTTGACGCCCGTTTTGGCCGTTTATGACACCGGAACTGCGTTGTCGGTCACCGCGGGCACATGGCACGTCCAATTGACATGTCGTCTGCTCGACCACTTCAGAAATCACTCACCCGTATTTTCCGTCTGATTTCAGGTCATTCCGACTTCGTTCGGCCCATTTGGACCCCCCTCACGCGCGTTTACGAAGCGCGTGCATCACTTAAAATACGAATATTGAGCCGTACCGCGCAAACCGCACGTCCGATTGACGTGCCGTCTGCGCGTAAACGTCACGAATAATAATTATAATGTTACACGGTGGTTTCCGCTCAATATGAGTTTGTCCGCTATGAATTTGACCGTTGGACGCTCGTTTTGGCCGTTTATGACACCAGAACTGCATTGTCGGTCACCGCGGGCACACGGCACGTCCGATTGACGTGCCGTCTGCTCGAACACTTCAGAAATCACTCACCTATATTTGTCGTCTGATTTCAGGCCATTCCAACTTCGTTCGGTCCGTTTGGACCCCCCTCACGCGCGTTTACGAAGCGCGCGCATCACTTAAAACACGAATATTGAGCTGTACCGCGCAAACCGCACGTCCGATTGGTGTGCCGTCTGCGCGTACACGTCACGAATAATAATTATAATGTTACACGGTGTTTTCAGGTCAATCTGAGGTCGTCCTCTATGAATTTGACCGTTGGACGCCCGTTTTGGCCGTTTATGACACCAGAACTGCGTTGTCGGTCACCGCGGGCACACGGCACGTCCGATTGACGTGCCGTCTACTCGACCACTTCAGAAATCACTCAACCGTATTTGTCGTCTAATTTCAGGCCATTCCGACTTCTTTCGGCCCGTTTGGACCCCCCTCACGCGCGTTTACGAAGCGCGTGCAACACTTAAAACACGAATATTGAGTCGTACTGTGCAAACCGCACGTCCGATTGGCGTTCCGTCTACGCGTACACATCACGAATAATAATTAGAATGTTGCACAGTGTTTTCAGGTCAATCTGAGGTCTTTCGCTATGAATTTGACCATTTGACGCCCGTTTTGGCCGTTTATGACACCGGAACTGCGTTGTCGGTCACCGCGGGCACACAGCACGTCCGATTGACGTGCCGTCTGCTTGACCACTTCATAAATCACTCACCCGTATTTTTCGTCTGATTTGAGGCCATTCCGACTTTGTTCGGCCCGTTTGGACCCCCCTCACGCGCGTTTACGAAGCGCGCGCATCACTTAAAACATGAATATTGAGTCGTACCGCGCAAACCGCACGTCCGATTGGCATGCTGTCTGCGCGTACACATCACGAATAATAATTATAATGTTTCACGGTGTTTTCAGGTCAATCAGAGGTCGTCCGCTATGAATTTGACTGTTTGACGCCCGTTTTGGCCGTTTATGAAACCAGAACTGCGTTGTCGGTCACCGCGGGCACACGGCACGTCCGATTGACATGTCGTCTGCTCGAACACTTCATAAATCACTCACCCGTATTTTTCGTCTGATTTCAGGCCATTCCGAAATCGTTCGGCCCATTTGGACCACCCTCACGCGCGTTTACGAAGCGCGCGCATCACTTAAAACACGAATATTGAGCCGTACCGTGCAAACCGCACGTCCGATTGACGTGTCGTCTGCGCGTACACGTCACGAATAATAATGAGAATGTTTCACGGTGGTTTCAGCTCAATCCGAGGTCGTCCGCTATGAATTTGACCGTTTGACGCCCGTTTTGGCCGTTTATGACACTAGAACTGCGTTGTCGGTCACCGCGGGCACATGGCACGTCCAATTGACGTGCCGTCTGCTCGACCACTTCATAAATCACTTACCCGTATTTTTCGTCTAATTTCAGGACATTCCGACTTCGTTTGGCCCATTTGGACCCCCCTCACGCGCGTTTACGAAGCGCGCGCATCACTTAAAATACGAATATTGAGCCGTACCGCACAAACCGCACGTCCGATTGATGTTCCGTCTGCGCGTACACGTCACAATTAATAATTAGAATGTTGCACGGTGGTTTCAGCTCAATCTGAGGTCGTCCGCTATGAATTTGACCGTTGGACACCCGTTTTGGCCGTTTATGACACCAGAACTGCGTTGTCAGTCACCGCGGGCACACGGCACGTCCGATTGACGTGCCGTCTACTCGACCACTTCATAAATCACTCTCCTGTATTTATCGTCTGATTTCAGGCCATTCCGACTTCGTTCGTCCCGTTTGGACCCCCCCTCACGCAGGTTTATGAAGCGCGCGCATCACTTAAAACACGAATATTGAGTCGTACCGCGCAAACCGCACGTCCGATTGACGTGCCGTCTGCGCATACACGTCACGAATAATAATTAAAATGTTTCACAGTCGTTTCAACTCAATCCGGAGACGTGGTGTGGCCGGCACCACTCAAAGTGTCCGTCTTTTGTTTCAAAAGGACGTCATTTTAAGTGAAAAGCATCAACTGACATACGGAAAACCAACCAAACGCATTCCGAATCTGTTGATAATTTATCCCAACAATCCATGGGTCATATGTGACGTGTACGAGCCAACCTGGGATGAATCTGAGTCGCGGTGTGGCCAGGATAAGTCTAAGTGACTCTCTTTTGTTTAAAATGGACACCATTTTAAGTACATACGGAAAAACGACCAAACGGATTCGGTTTCCGTTGAAACTTTAGGAAAAAGATCCATGTGTCTTATGTTACGTGTACGAATCATCCCCGCTTCAATCCGACATGCGGTGCGGCTGACACCACTCAAAGCATCCGTCTTTTGTTTCAAAAGGACGTCATTTTAAGTGAAAGGCATCAACTGACATACAGAAGAATGACCAAACGCATTCGGATTCTATCAATACTTTAGCACAACGATCCATGAGTCATATGTGATGTGTAAAAGTCAACCCCATCTTAATCTGAGACGCGGTGTGGCCGACACCGCTCTAACTCTGTCTCTTTTGTTTAAAATGTACATGATTATAAATGAAAAGAACAACTGGCATACGCAAAACCGACCAAACGCATTCGTAATCTTTTGATAATTTATCACAACGATCCATGGGTCATATGTGACATGTAAGAGCCAACTCGGGATGAATCTGAGTCGCGATGTGGTCAGGATTAGTCTAAGTGTCACTCTTTTGTTTAAAATGGATAACATTTTAAGTACATACGGAAAACCGACCAAACGCATTCGGTTTCAATTTAAACTTTAGGAGAACGATCCATGGGTCATATGTGACTTGTACGAATCAACCCCGCCTCAATTGGAGACGCGGTGTGGTCGGAACCACTCATAGTGTCCGTCTTTTGTTTCAAAAGGACGTCATTTTAAGTGAAAAACATCAACTGGCATACGGAAAACTGACCAAACGTATTCGGATTGTGTCGATACTTTAGCACAATGATCCATGGGTCAAATGTGACGTGTACGAGTCAACCCTGCCTCAATCTGAGGTATGGTGTGGCCGGTATCACTTCAGGTGTATGTATTTTGTTTAAAATGGACATCATTTGAGGTAAAAATATATGGTATAGAAAAAACCGATCAAATTATGAATTGAATTTCAGATTCCACATATAATTGTCATCTAAATTTTAAAATGAATTCTAAATAAATTATGTATGTTTATAATTATGTTATGAATTCTACTTTAATTATGGATGTGTATATTTTCAGGATGCATTATATGTGTTGGTTGGTTGGTTTTCATTATTTGTATGTATTGGTTTGTTCTCTATATGTATGAATTATATGTGTTACAGGTACAATAATTGGTTTTAAAAATGAATTGAAAACGAGGGCATAATTGGATTGAAAATTGAATTGAAAATGCCCAAAAACCAGACCTGTTGTGCAAATTGCAGGCTGCTGTGCAATCTGCACAGCAAAGCCTATGCCAACGGTTTTCAAACCGTTGGCATAGGCTCTATGTAGCTGTTTTTACTAATGGTTCCTTGAACCGTTGGTAAAAACACCCTATCCCAACTGTTTGAAACTGTTGGGATACCTTGTTGCATGGTTGTTTTTACCAACGGTTCTATGAACCGTTGGGAAAGAAAATTATCTGTTGATTTACCAACGGGCCAAACCGTTGGGATAGGTTGATTTTTTCTGACCTATCCCAACGGTTCTGTGTAAACCGTTGGGAAAAGCCTTTCCCAATGGCTTACTTCCCCACGGTTTGCAGAACCGTTGGTATAATATATACCAACGGTTCTGCAGCCTTTCCCAACGGTTCTAAACCATTGGGAAATGCTGGATTTCCAGTAGTGAACCTTCTAGCGGTGCATGATGGGAATCTTCTCAGACATGGTAGGGGATTTTCTATAGTTCTCCATAGAGTAATTCTCTATGTTTTGGGATACATTTTAGGGATGTCTGAGGAATGTGGAGAGAGTCTTGTCAAGATGTGAAGAAAATAATCTAGTCCTAAACTGGGGAAAATGTCATTTCATTGTCAAAGAGAGACTATTACTTGGCTATCTAGTCTTAGGTAGGGGGATTGAGGTTAATAAATCCAAGGTTTAAATAATTAGTCACATTTCATCACCCAAAAATGTCAAGGAAGTGAGGTCTATCTTAGGACATTCTGGTTTCTATAGAAGATTTATTAGGAACTTTAGTTTAATTTATCATCCCAATTGTGGTTTTTTATTAAAGGATGCTCTATTTGTTTGGATAGAAAGTTGTGAGGGTTCATTATCAACCCTCAAATCATGTCTCACCTCTCCTCCCATCACGAAATCCCCAAATTGGAACCTTCCTTTGGAACTCATGTGTGATGCCAGTGAATTTTCTTTAGGAGCTGTGTTAGGACAATGTTGTGATAAAAAATTTTATGTAATTTCTTATGCAAGAAAATCCTTAAATGATGCTAAGATTAACTACACCACAAATGAGAAGTTTTTACTTACTATTTTGTTTTCCTTAGAAAATTTTGGGTTCTATCTATTAGGATACCACATCACTGTGTTCACTGACCATTCTACACTGAAATACATCTTCCAGAAACAAGATGTTAAGACTAGACTGATTAGGTGGGTCCTTCTCTTAAAAGAATTTGACCTCACAATAAAAGAAAAAAATGGTGTTGAAAATATTGTTGTTGATCATATATCTAGGATAGAATCTAATGATAAATTATTTCAGCTTTATGTTTTAGATTCATTCTCTGATGAACACCTATACTTTGTGAGTGACTGCCCTTGGTATGCCGACATAGCCAACTTCTTAGTCACAGGAGTCATTCCCAAATTCTTTGGGACTCAAGATCGGAAGAAATTATTTTCTGATGTTAGTAACTATGTGTTTGATGATACATACCTCTATAAGTTCTGCTCTGACCAAGTCATTAGAAGGTGTGTCCCAGAATCTGAACAAGAGTCCATCCTTAAATTCTGTCATAGTGAGGGGTGTGGAGGTCACTTTCCCTCTAAAAAACTTCTTTTTAAGGTTATTCAGTGTGGTATTTTCTAGCCCACCCTCTCAAGGGACTCCTACAGATTTTTCTAAAAGCTATCCTAGGTGTCAACAGGTAGGTTCCATCACAAAAAGGAATCAAATTCCACTCACTCCCATCTTAGTGATTGAAATATTTGATTGTTGGGGAATAGATTTCATGGGTCCCTTCCCAAAATCTAGTGGATATATATAATTTCTTTTAACCATCGATTATGTCTCCAAATGGGTTGAGGCCATTCCTACAAAATCCAATGATCATCAAACTATGATTATATTTCTCAATGAAAACATCCTCTCTTGATTTGGAATTTTGAGGGCTATCATTAGTGATCGTGGAACTCATTTTTGCAATCATCCATTCTCAACACTCATGGACAAGTATCGAATTTCTCTCAAAGTGTCAACTACTGACCACCCACCGACCAATTGTCAAGCTGAGTTATCCAATCGAGATATCAAAAAAATTCTTGAGAAAACTATTAATTCATCTAGGAAATATTGGTCGAGAAAACTCTTAGACGCTCTTTGGGCCTATTGAACCGCATATAAAACAATTTTAGGAATGTCCTTATATAGGATGGTTTATGGTAAAGCATTCAATTTTCCATTGGAGATTGAACATAAGGCCTTTTGGAAAATTAAGAAAATTAATTATGAACACTCCTTTGTCGAAAAAAAAAGAGAATCATATCTCAATGAACTTGAGGATCTTAGGATGGAGGCTTATAAAAATTAAAGGATCAATAAAGCTAAAGTACAAGACTACCAAGATCAAAATCGTAAAACCAAAAAAATTATACCAGGTAAAAATATTCATTTTTACAGTTATAAAATTTATTTACAACTAGGAATGTTGAGGTCCAGATGGCCAGGTCTATACATAGTGCATAAGTTTTTCCCCCATGGGACTATAGAAATTCAAGATCCCACCAATGATGAAATCGTTAAAGTTAATGGCCATAGAGTCAAACCATTCCTTGAACCATTACAAAAAAATGAAGTTGATGAAAATTTGTGTGAAACAACCATATATAAGGAAAATACATAAACAATTAAGGGTCAAAGTCAAGCTAGAGACGATAAAAAAAAGCACTGCATGGGAGTCAACCTGTGGTTTTCATGTTTCCAATCTTTTTGAATCATCTTTATTTTAAAATAAGATTAATGATTCATTTTGATATCTAAAAAATCACTTAATCAATAAACTATAAATATGATAGTACCTTATACTGTTGACATGTTCTTCTATTATGAGTATAGATGAAAATGAAAGGGGATCATCGTATTCATCTGTGTCACGTGGTGTGATCCCTGAGTAATAACTTTCCCAAGAAATTTAAAAAGAAGACAATGTGTCATTAGTTTATTTTATGTTATTTTTATGGTTTTGTAGGTTAAAATAAAAATAAAAAATATAATAATAATTAATATATATATATAAGGACACATCATAGGTCATGGGGAAAACCCCATCACAACCAGTGAAGCTATAGGGACTCATACCTGGGGCTGAAGGGAGACAGGGGCACGTGCTTAACACTAACATACGGCTTATAGTTCTTCCTTATTATATATTGTTTTATATATAGTAATATTTTAATTTTTTATGATATAAATATAAATATATTTTTTTTTACTTTTATTGTTTGTTTGTTTTTCCTTTTTCCACTAGGGAACTCTCCAAGTGACATAGATATCAAGAGATCAAAAGGGAGCAGCAAGACCTTCAACTTCCACCACCATGTGAGTTCATTCCTTGATACTCATTTTCAATTTCCTTTTTTAACACCCCTTCTATGCCTCTACTTCCTTCTAAATTTTCTTTTCTTCAAACACTGGGGATAGTGTTATTTTTGGTTTGGAAGGATATGAAATAAAAAATTGCTTTTGTGTGCAAAAAACTGATTTGAATGAAAAGTGTGCCTAAATAGAAGAAAAGCTCCTTTAACCTTGAAAATGATAATAAACATTGCACAATTTTAAATTTAATATCAAATAATTTTATATGCCCTGATTCTGATTTTAATTCAAGTTTAAGTTCATGTGCATAGATTTTGGAAAGTGTGTTTGTCTGATGTGAGTTTTCACCGTTTATATTTTCATCCATTTAATAAAAAAATAATGCACATCCTCTGGATTGTGGGGTATTAGTTTTAGTTTATGGGGTCCCCTAAATAAATATCACAGGTTTGGTGATCATTTTAGTTTCGATATGAGTATTAAAAAAACAAAATTTGTTTTCATAAATAAATGGAATGACCTAATGTGTGGCTTTTGGCACTTGGATATTATAACTCCATAGTCTTCTAGACCATAGTTAGTAATTTTATCTCTATTTTGGGTAATTTGAATTTTTTTAATTGATTAAACTCAAGATGATTCCCGATTATGTGAGCTTAACTTGGTTCCCTAAGGTATTTGAGCCTGGAAGTCATCAACAAAGTCTTGCTACTGGGTTAACTCGATTGAGTTCAATTTCAATTACCATGGAAAAATAGAAAAAAAAACACACACACAAAAAAAAATAAAAAAAAATGAATACTCATCTTAATATTGAAATGTGATTCCACCTAACACTTCTATCATTTCCCCCTTGAATAAAGATGAACCCCCATGTCTATTATAACACACTACACTTCATCATGCTTAATTGAAATTCGATGAAATGTGGTGATGAATTTGAACAAAGGAATAGGATTGGGAATGGGATATTCTTTTGAACTTAGCTTGTTTTAAATGATTTTTATGGGTTTAATGATTTTTTGGTATAAGGGTTTTTGGTGAACATTGTGTATTAAAATTTTTTTGTAAAAAGGAATTTGAATTTCATATTGTTGAGATATATTTTTCTCGGGACTAGAAAAACTCAAGTTTGGGGTGTGATTATCCCCTGAAAGAGGATAATATTAATTGTTTATATTATAATATTCATGTGTTTTATTAATCATGAACACAATTTTTAGTGAATTTTACACTTTAAACATAATTTCACATTATGATTGTAAGTCCTTAAAATGCACTATTACATGGTACATTTTTTAACACCTCCTAAAATAAAAAATGGCCATGATTTTATTTTTATATTTTATTTCAGGTCTCCAATTATATAAGGAACAATTCATGATTTTGGAGTACTCAATGATTCAAATTAGAAGACCACCAAAGTCAGCCTTAAACCAACAACATTTTGGGCAATGTAGAATGGACATCAGACCAGTAAAGAGACTGTAGCGGCCAATATCCTTGCTCAATGATTCTCAAAAATTTAACTGAAGAATGAGGAAATCATGGGTAAAATTTAATCCAATAGTGAAAAGAGCAAATTCAGATGTTTTAATGGATTTTCCTATGTCCCAAGTTGGAGATAAAATTCTGGGCCATATTATGTGGCCTAGAAAAACATCCCACAAATTTAATCATATATCGATAACTGCAACTTAATTTGGTATTACATTTTATATAGAGATAGGAGTTATATGGAGATTAATTTTTTTCTTCTATGGACCACTCCAATTCATCCATCTAGAAGGTCATCTAGGAGCCTCCGTCCAGTGGATGCAAGCTGGCTGCAACTTCGGGTCAAGGGTGGAAAAGTCTTCTCTACCTTACTTTCCACCACCCTAGGCCTACCATACTCAATTGGTATCCTTTTTACTATTTGTAGCTCAACCCAAGACTCTTGAAATGCCTATTTAAGGCAGTGGTGGTGGAGGAGTTTATCATATTTGGTGCTTTCTTTCATTGTAATGTTATGCTACCACTTTTCCTTGGTAATGTTCTTCCTCAATTGTATGTTATTTGAATCAACTTAGTTTTCTTATAAAACTTCTTCTTCTCATTTTCTGTTTTTATTATTAACACGTTGATACCATTTATTCATTTTTTGAATTTATTCACACCAAACCTAGTGAGATTTATCACACAACGGTGGAGTGTTTGTTACTTTGTTTTTGTTTTTTTCCTTTAATTCCTCCCTCATTAGTCTACTTCTCGCTTCCATTAAGATCATAGGATAAATGGAGGGATAAAAAACTTATGGTTTGATCCAAGGGAATATCAAGGGGATGGATTGTATGTTATTTATCACTCCATCAATCTCTATTCACTTCTATTAAATGATATTTTTCATTGATGATTTTAAATTTATTTCATCCTTATTGAATTTTAAGGCCACACACTTCAAGTGATAATATGAAAATTTACCTTGGAGTGCTCATAGACATGATCCTGAAAGTGTATAGGTGATTAGTATTAGATTTTTTTGGTATAACCCAGTAAGTGATAAAGTTTTTTGATCTCCTTCAATGAACTCATCTCAATTATAAGAAATTGAAATCGCTAAAGAGGAATTTCCTCCAATCCACCCCTTATAATAACCTAGGATCAACCCTTATCATAATTTGAATTCACTTAAGTCACGTAGTTTTTTCTGAAACCTATCAAAAATAAACCGAAATATGGCCACTTAATATCCAAAATTATTCCATAGGATGTGCATGTCTATAGATTTCTTCTTAGGTATATGAGGAATTGGAAACCCAAGCTACTCTACATTTGACCTATTAACCCTAAAAACTTTGGTAAATTTTGGTGAGACCAGGATACATGTTCTTTATTGTTATTTTTTAAAGTTCATGATAATCAATGTATAGGCACATTGATCAATACTTCTTTTTTACTAAGAGGGATGGTGTATCCCTTCGTGAAGCACTCTGTCATATAAAACCATAGTCCATATTTTCTTATAATTACTTCTACAATTCCCCCAAATAAATAGTGGAAATTCTATAAGGGTTCATTTATATAGATTTAGATCCAAGTATAATATCAATTAAGAACTCAACCTCTCCATAAAGAGGAAGTCCAAGCAATTTTTCAGGGAATAGATTAGTGTATTCTCTCACAATAGTCATGTCTTTGAGCATGAACCTCTCCATTAACTTACTAATTTTAGATAGATATGCTTGATCATAAAGAAATAATATCCATAACTAAGATGATGATTCTGAAGTAGATTTATCCACCTACATACACTTGTTTATAATTGGGGGATGCTTCAAGATGTTAAGATCGGTCTCCCTTTCCTGAAATTTAATATTTGATTTTAATAAAGATGAATATTTGATTCATAATTTAACATCAAACAACTCCAAAGGATGTAAGACAATATTTTATCAGAAGTTTAATCCACAAAATTAAATTAATGAGGAGTTATGTACTTTATATTAAATAATTTATCCATTAATTATTCTTAAATATAAATCAAACTTCATATTTTGAGTTGGTGTTTAAATAGTTCTACTAAACATTCCTAACATTAATGAATGTGTCTAACTAGAATCAAATCATGCATTCACTATTCTTGAATAAATAACCAGTGTACCTATCACCACATCATTTTTATGATCCACCTTAGTAGTAGTAATAGAATATTCCCTTCCCTACTACCTTTGAGGTTGTTTTTATTGATTTCCTTTGACAACCCTTGGAATATGGTATTTGATATAATAATTACCATGTTATTTATTATTCAAACACTACACTCCTTGAGGATTATTTATATTAAAATTTATTTCCTCTTTAAAATTATTGGGTTTCTTCAAAACCCTTTGGAAATAATAAGCTTTATTCCCCTATCATCTAAATTTGAAGCATATCTTGGTTCCCTTTAGTCAATTCTCATGATTCTTTTTCCAATAATTTTGAAATTTGGGTTGTTAGGTTTTTTTCCTTCATTGAATTTATCTATTCATAAACCCATATTAAACTCTATTTTATAGTTTTTATCTTTGATCCCATGAGACCACTAAGAGTATCCAATCTCCATTTAAACCTTAAGGAAATAACAGAAAATCTCCCTATAACCTTCAAAGTCTCTAATCAATAATGATTTTCTAGACTTAGGTTTAATGCACTAAATAAGTGATCCAACTTGATTTTAGTTTTCATGACTAAGTCAGATTCATATCATGAAATCCTTGTGAAGTTTTTCTCATACACCTTGATAGGATCATCTTCCTTTTGGTTAATTTCAAGGAACTCTCTCTTAATCTAAATATAGAGATTTTAGGGAAGATATTTATTGAAATAAATTTCCTTAAATCTTTTTCAATCCATGGTATCAATTTCAACCTTATAATTTTTGTTTTTGATCATTTTCCACCACTGATTAGATTCCCCAAAAAATGATAGATTGATAATATGACATTCTATCCTTCTGAACACTGGAGAACAAATAATATATTCTCAATGGAGTTAATCTATTGTTCTTTTCTGAGGATATCGGAATAAAAACTAATGATAGGAGGCCTATGTCACATAAGGGATTCAAACACTAATTTCTCTTTACTTGGATAAAGAGGGTGTTCCACACAATTCAAGTTATTATTCATAACTTGGGCTAGTTGATCTAGTACAGTCATGATGTTCTAGGCTCCTGTTACCATAAGGTTTGGCATCTCATTACGGAAATAATAATATAACCTATCACATTAGTTTTTGTCACTGATTATCGTATTTCCTTCTAGTCATTAGGAAAAGGAAACAAAATACAGTTTGAGGGCTTAAATAATTATCTAATGAGAATATAAAAAGGAAACTATAAACATATATGGAATACCATATTAAATAAAATTATATCCTAACTTATGATTCCCAAATATTCAATCTAGGTTATCCATGGTGACAAAATTATCTATAGGGTTATTACTCAAGGTTTCTAGTTATAATACCCAAAATTATCTGGACCATCCTTTTAAAACAATTATAAAGTCCCTATCCTTTTAATATATATTATTACATTATTTTAAGCATAAGTATCCATAAAATACAAATGAATGATCATAAATTCTAGGTTATTTAGATGATTAGGTATATAAAATTAAAAACATTGAACTATAACAAATTATGTTTTTATTAATATTCCATAGTGAGCTCCTAAAATCCTTTGAGCTCATACATCTATATATGATGACCTCAGGGATACATAGACAAAAGTGTTGAGTTAAAAATCCCAATATAGGAATGAACATGGGAAAAGATCATAGTTCATGAGTTAAAAATGAACCACATGATAACATAAAAGGCATGTCTCATTAGTAAACATATGTTATTATAACATATATAACATGGAATTATATGATCATGGATGTATTGGAATGTGGAAGAAACATATAACATGACATAAACATGAGCCACGGCTGACTTCCAAGACTACATAACATGGTGAACAAAGTCTAATAATGGATTAGGTTTACTCCCTAATCCCATACATGAAATACCATGAGACTAAACATTACCGAATGAATTGGATCTCTATCTAGTAAAATCCATCATAACATGTTCATGTATATTTCTTCTACATAATGAATCAAACATAAGGGTTACCCATGGAACAAAATGGGTATTATAATCAAGTCATAATGCATAACCAAAGGGCTTATAACAATGATATCCATGAAAGAAGAGATTTAAATCCTTCATGTTCATTTATAAAAGAAGAATAATAATAAATCATGAATAATTATGTCAAACTAAATTGAATACAAGAAATTGAGTGGTTAGGTAACATTATAACTCTCCCATATAAGTGAGATTTTAACGAAAATAATAGAGTTCTTAAAAAGGATAAAGGCATAATTGTTTTCACAAAACCATAAATAAAATAAAATATATTTTCATTATAAAATTAGTTATTTTATTAACATATTTTTGTATTAAAATAGTTAATTAAGTGTACTTTAAAATGGGTAAGAAATGGAGAAGTTCCCTCTAATCAGGTTTTCTTATTGAAGGGAATTTAGAAGGGAACCTTTTAAAACTTGTATTTACCATAAAATAAACATGAATTGATCTATATAAACATGTTTTGAGAATATAAAGAGAATTTATGATAAGTATATAAGAAGATAGAAGAAATATATTTGGTTAATGAGGGAGAGAGTGCAACCCAATGGAAAAAATAGAGGTTTGGAGAGATCCATTACTGCATATGTAAATGTATAGTACACTTGCACTTAATGTCCTGGATAATAAAATTTTATTCATTAAACAATTAATTAAAAACCTATCCTATATGTTTTTTATTTATTATAATTTTTTTATGTTTTTTTATGGACATTTTCATGAGTTATAAAGTTAAATACCATTCTTTTAGGAGTGTTCATTTTCATGGTTTCATGATCAGTTCACTTGTATATAATTATGGAAGTTGTTTTTCAATGGGAATAGTTATCCATAATTTAAAAATATATTTTTTTAAAGAACATAGATAATTTTAAATATTTAAAAATATATGTATATATATATATATATATTGTATGAGTATTATTCATTTTATAAAAGGTTAATGATATATTTTTAGTTTTTTTTTGTGGTTTTCGATCATAAAGAACTAGATTCTTTTTATTCAATAGCATGTCAATATATTAGTTCCAGATCATGAAACAAGTTATTGTACACATATTTAAAACCTTTTTAGCCATAATAATGATTTTATGACTAGACTTGAAGGCGGTAATGGAACACAAAAACTCATCTTCCATGAATTCGGTGAACTGGTATATCACATACGATGTTTTCATTTTTTGAATAAAATGAGAAGAGAATAGATTTGATGATGTCAATTCTATTTATAGAATAAAAATCCAGTTTATATATGATACCAGAGTAACAATTTCTCTTTTTATTGGTTAGGTGACGAGGGGATAATAAAATAAATGAAATTAAAAGAGAAGGATTGAGGATTTTACTACTTGGGTGTCTTCTCCTTGAGAAACTTATTAAGGCACTTGGGTTTTGAACTTTAGTTGAGACCAGAAGCTATTAGTTAAGGGGAAGAGTCTTCGAAAGATAATTGGGAAGAATATTTACATGGTAAAAGTCTTCAAATTTTTGAGGAGAAGGGGTGGTGAGGAGTGGTATTTATAGGGTTAGGAGAGGGTTGTTTTTATTATTATATTAATTTATTTATTATTTTGGATCAAGACTATCAATAGTATTGATTTCGATGACTAAATACAGTAAATATTTTAGGATATTTCAAACTAATGGGTTCTTGCATCATTATTACATCATACATGACTCAAACTTCATGTATTGAGATTATAATATCAAATATAGAAAATTTCCATATTTCACTATTCACCAAAAATTCCACTATTTTTTTAAAATACCAAAAATTCACCCTAACTAATTATCCATGTGTATATTTAAAAAAATGGAATCCATTTTATGAATATAATTTAATAAATATGATAAATTAAAAATTTTAATTAAATCGTAATTTACTCGATGAATACCATTTATAATATTATAATTAATTTTATAACCCTTTGAAAAATTAAGTAAAGTATCAAAAAATTATCTAATAATTTTAATAAAAAATAATTTTAACCTGTGAATAAATTTTAAAAAAATAAATTTTCTTTAAAATCATTATATTAAATATAATGTTGTAAATAAACATTTTTCATTTACAAAAATACCAACACCTAATTTATTATTTTTAAAACATTTATTTACTTATACCATGATATAATCAAAAAATATTTTTATTTATAAGATTCAAAAATTTTATTTATACTATCATAGGTGATGATACTATTCAAATTTCTAGATTACTATTCCTAATAGTCATATTATTAATCAAACGACCATATTTATAACGGTAATAATGTTTTCTTAATTTATATAAATACCACTTATTTCATTAATCATTCATTTTATTCTAATTTTTCTTAATTTTTTATATATAATTTAATCTTCAAAATGAATATTATATTATTAACATTATGTTTTACTTCTACAGATTTTTCTGTGACTGCAATCTTTCTAGTGGATCAAAGAGATCCAAATTGTCTAGTTCTTATTATGAAATTTTCTTTTTATTGTCTTACTGTAATATTTGGAATTAGTATTTGTTTATTTTCTTAATAATGTGTCATTATTCATGTATGATAATAACATTTTTATTGTATTCTCTAGGTGATGTGTGTGTTTTATGACATAATTATAAGAAGAAAATTCTATTGATAAAATTATGGGTCATTAAATACTCAACTAGGTTATTATTTACTATACATTTTATTATTAAATATTTATATGTTATAATATTATCTTATTCTTTAATGGTTCATGTTCATTGATCATTTTTTCATCTCATTATATGGTATATGTTGAATCATCTGATATTGCATGTCATTCTTTTATCCCTTTATGAGAATTATTATTATTTATTTAAGTTAGATATTTTCCTAATGCTCATGTTTTCTCACTTTCTTATGATTTTTCCCTTAATAACATGTTTATAATTTTTTCCATTCTGGGTTTTTGGGCCCACCATTTTATTACGTTTTCATTCCCACTGATATAAAGATAAGTATGAATTATGAGATATCAATAAGGGAGTCTAGTGTGGACTGATTATGAAGAAATATCCACAACTATATTAAAATATGTATCATATTTAGATTATCTAAATTGTCACTAAACCTTATGTTCATGGTATCATGTAATTATTTATGAGATCAAATTTTTGAAAAATGGAAATTTTAAAAAATTAGAATATATTTTGTTTTAATCATATCACTTTTATCGAAGTTGATTTTTTAAGAAAGTTTTTTTAGAACTGGATCTTGGTATGTAAGTCTAGGATACCACAGTTGGTTTTAGGGAAAGTTTTTATTATTTTTGGGGGTTAGGTATGTTATTTTTTGGAATTATTATGAGATAAATTTAGTGAAAACCCAAGGGATAAGTCTATGAATAGGATGAAATCCTGATGTTTTGGTAATATAGAGATTATGTGGAAAAATTGTAATGAATCCCTATCTGGATATTAATATTTGACGCAGGCTATGTCATAGATTCACCTAGGGGTATTAACCATGAAAAATATGGTTAAGTATAAAATCGATCATCACCTAGTGCCAAAAAAAATTGGCATAACTATACACCCTCTTTGAGACTCATGGGGGATATTCATTAGTGATTCAATTATACCATTTGAACCATTATTATGGAATTAAATTGAATTTGAGGATGTAAAAAATAACTAGTAAGGTTAGACTACCTTAAATTAAAATGAACATAGAAAACATAATTTAAACTGGAGGATTTATTGGTTGATATTGTTATATCACAGTTGAAAAATGTATTATAGGATGAAATTTAGGTGTCACTGGAGAAGAAATCATAGGATTTTGTTTCCTTATTTACTTTTCTATTTAATATTATTTTATTTATTATTATCATAACCATTTTTGTTTTAGTGTTTGATCAGATATAAGATCATGAAAATGAATTTATGAAAGGGTTTCCCCTATAAATTCCAATAACCAACTAAGGAAAAAAAATCAAACATATTTATAACATAATGGAAAACATCAATTCATTCTTATGATATTTAAAATGGGGATTATCATAGTATATCTGATTTTTAAATAGATATATCAGTAGAAAATATACCCTAAATTTATTACAGATACTTTAGATAATTTTTTTAGTGAATGATAATTAATAATATGAAGAAATAATTAATTTAAGGGTAGATTGTATGTGATGATCCTACTTTGTGTTTGTGTTTTATTTATTATCAATATTTCAATAGGTGATGAAGCACTAAATTTCAATCTACATTGAAGAAGATACTAGCATAGAAGTATGTTTTGGTGTTTTTAAGATTAGAAATGTGTGAAGACTGGTGTTACTAATCAATAATAATAATTTCATTGAGAATTTTTTTATAAGGATAAATGTCTTATTAGGAAACATGGAAGTAGTAAAATAAGTTGAATATTTATTTAAATATCTATATGTGATGATTACAAATTTCACTTATTATATTTTTTATGAAGTAAATAAAACTTTGACCTTTTATGAAAATTTCTTAAAGATCAAAGACATGTGAAAATAGAATTTGAAGAAGTTAAAATTGTTTATGTAAATTAAATATATCATGCTATATTATATTATTTAATAAGTAATTTTATAAAGAGAATTAAAATATTTAGTTTTACGATGAAATACACATTCATTGTGGAATATTTTTGATGTCCATGGAAAAAAATTAAAATACATTTATATTATCTCATGATGAATCATATTGAAAAATTAATTTGAGTAGATTGGAATTTGATGGGGATAATTATATAGAATTAAATTATATTTTAGGATAACTTTTTTTACCCATTATCTGTAGTGACCCCTACCCCAGTTACACAAAACTCATGTCTATATTATTACATTGGCATAAGATATAATGAATTTAACCCTGAAGGATTAAAAAGTTTAATAGTCTTTTTAAAATAGATACATAATTTAATTAAATTTATTTTTTAAAACATAAATCACAAAAGTAATTTTCATTAAGAACACCATTATTCTTCTTATAATCTTCTTACATATCAATCGTAACACATTTCTTGGAATCCTATGAAAAATCAAACATATAAAAGGGGTGATCTTAGATGCTCTGTAAGGTTAAGTGTACAACATAAGCTATGAATAAATAAGGAATAATCAATATGGTAAGGTAAATAACAGAAACACATTTCATTTAATCAATAACATTATCATAACATTGCAATAATAAATAATGATCAAATAATTCTACATAAATAATCACATAAGCTTGAAAAAAAACTATTGATATTATATATAATAAAATTATCCCATGGAATATCAATAAATAAATTAATAGTTATGGAATAATTAATTATGTACATCTAAAATATTTTATAGAGGCCTTCTTGCAAGACATATAAATAAACGGGTGAGGCCTCAACCAAAACCCAATCTAGTTTTTCTCACGAGACCTATTGATGAATCAAGGGTTTATAGTGAACCCTTCCTGTAACCTACTATGTCTAATACATCACTCATATGAACTTGATAAAATATAATCTATATAAAAAAATTTATTAAAAAACTAAAATTTGAAATTTTAATACATACCCCAATAAATTAACATAATCATAAACCATCAAGAGTAAAATGGTAAATTCTATTAAAATTGTACCAACCCAGTAAAATTGATCATAAACCATTTGGAGAAGTAAAAAGTATTGTATTAATAAAACATATCATTAGTAGATAAAAATTAATATATAGGGTTGATGATTTTTAAGAATATAGATACCATGAAAATATCCTTAAAAATATTTTTTTGAAAAATAATTTCTTTCAGTTTGAAAATCAACTTTTTAAAAAAATAGTTCAAACAAATTGAAAATACATTTCATTGAAAATAACATTTTAAAACTTGTAAACTAATAATTAAAACATTGATTTTTCTTGATGGTGTAAAATTTCATTCATGTTATACTCATTTAAACAAATATTCCATTCATATTTTTAGAAACATCCAAACATGAATTATTTTAAAAATGATGTGAATATTTTCTTGAAAAAAAATGAAAATCTAAAAATGGGTAAAAATAAATTTAATAAATAATTTTTAAAAGGTTAACTATAGTTTTGGAAATAAATTTAGAAAACATGTGTTCTAATGAAAAAGGTTTTCCAATTGAGGAGTTAAATAAAATTGATTGTTTTAAGAACAGTTTGTCAATTATTTTGAGAAAAAAAGAGTTTAAAGTGGTATTATTAGTTTAAAAATATTATGAATAACCATATGTATATTTATTTTCAAATATAAATATCAAATAATATTACCAATGGATATGTAAACATAAAAAATCTTAAATAATAATAAGATTGTGAAATAAACACTTACCACTTTGGTAACTTTGGGATCGTAAATCCCATATAGAAAATGACATAAAATCAAACATTAAATAACCTTAGGATAAATATATTCATGATATAACATATTAATTTTCAATATATAAACCACATAAATTAAATAAGTGATGAATATGGAACATGTCTCATTGGAATAAAAGTGAGATGGGAAATCCTTACCCCAGGTCTGATATCCTTCATACATGTCTTTAACTCTAGTATAATGGTTTTAAGTTTATATTAATTAATAAAAAAATATAATAACAATGTTAATATCATATATTATCCTCTTTTAAAATTTTACCTCCTATTTTTTAACAATATTTCGTTATTTTCATTATTTCAGATGTTAATTTCCTTATTTCTCAAGCGTGTTTTGTCATGAAAGTCATAATTCATGTGCATATGTTATATATATATATATATATAATATATGATGATAATAATGTTTAAAATATAATATTTAATCATTATATACATTTTTATAGTCATCAATTAAATTTGGACATGGAAAATGAATCATATCGCTTTATAGATACGGTAGGTCGTACATACACATGAGCGACGATATCAATCCATTAATGATTGAAAGGGTAAAAATTTGGGAGATATATTAATTTTAAAAAACCAATATAATCTCATATATAACTCATATATACGTTATTTTTATCCTTATTATATTCCATGTAAAGCGTAAGTGAAAAACAAATCGCATCCCTTTGTAAGGTAGTAGTCTTTCATACACACAAGAGACGTTATCATATTCAAAATAGAAAGGAACATAAAAATGTATATGTTATATTATAATTAAATAAGTTTGATAATGTAATAAATATCATATAAATGTGTTAAATCCATCATTATAACCATCCTTTAAATGTTTTAATGGAGAATGAACTACATCGTTCTACGGGGTGGTAGTCTTCCAAACATATGATTTAGGATTTAATTTCTAATTTAATGGTAGTGGAGATGGATAAATATTATTACATAAACATAATTATATCTGAAAATATTTTTGATAATTTTTTTAATATATATTTTTTTAATATATAATTGAATGTGGAAAAAAATAATGAAAATGAATGAGCTTTGTTAAGATAATTACCTTCTCTAAGAGAAACCTCCTTTAGATATCCTCTAAAGGACACTAGGGATGGTCTTTTGGGAGTACCATAAGATATAGAATATATATAAGGTTACTGGGGAGACATTTAGTGAGTTTTGGTTGAGACATTGGGCTTTAGTGGTGTAATTAAGTGAGTGAATGGGGTTTCCTTTTATAAATGGGAAAAGGGGACCTTTATGGAAATTATGTGGAAATTTTCCAGAATAATCTAGAATCATAAATTCCTTCAAATGGAAAAAATTAAAAAAAGAACATAGATTCGACCTTGAAAATTATAATATAGAACTATTTCAATCCATTATGATTTACAGATGTTCTGGATCATTTGTATCTCTTATCTTCTTAGATTAACCACCCATTAAATCCATTTTTACATTAACTATGGTAAATAATATTTACTGTTTATGTTATTTTTATGGTAAAACTTTAATTTTACCGTATTATAGAATATATATTATTCTAATTAAAAAAATTAATACATTTTTCATAATTCCATTAATATAATTTGAATAACCAAAATTTGAATTAATCTCATAATTGTGAAGAGAAGTTGTGTTACTAGAGACAAAATTTTCAAAAGTTTAAAATGTTTTTACATCAAAATTAAATATAAAAATGATTCCAATGAGATAAATTTTTAAATTGTAAAATAAATAAACTAATTTTAATTTTAAAATAATTTAATATATAATTTAACTTTATAAATAATTTAGATGAAAATACAGTTTTCCATTAGAATTAATTATTTTCCACTATTCATAAAAAATGATACATTTCTGAAAAATCCAAAAATTTACCCTAAGATAATCTTGAAATAATGATTTAAAATTTATGTTTATTTTTCCAAGTAAATTTTCTGAAATTGTTAAATATAAATTATAAATAAGGTGTGAAAAGATAAACTAAACCACCTTTTATAAAAAAATACATTTGTTCAGAAAGCATTTCTTTTACTTTCAAATGATTATTATTTTATTTATAATACATATATTTACATTTAGTTTATTTTATACATGTTTAAACAAAATAATTTTAATAATTTTTTTATTACCATTCATACCTACCCATTTAACAGCTAGGTTGTAATGGTCATGTTTAAATAATAATATTTTAATCGAGTATTAGGTTTCAGTTAAACCGAGTGTTGTGTGCATCACAAGTTATTGAAGAGATTGAATTTATTTTAAAATAGAAATATAATAAAGTCTCAAGATGATATATTCATTATAAGCTTTGTTTTGTGTATTATACATTCTATTGAACATGATGTTTTAATTTTAAATTAATAAGGTGTAACATACGACCCCCTTAAATAAATTTCATCCTTATAATTTAAGCATGATCTCAGCAATCAAATAATTTATGTTTGAAAATTACATTCTTCCAATATCACATCATGATATGGGTTAATAAAACATTATATTCATAATAGATAATGGGAAGTCTGATGGTCATCTGGAATAATCACATAACAAGGTTTCCAAGTAGGGGAACATAGGTGGGAATTGAAAACTTGGTCCTTGAAGAGAATACTAACACCCAAGGATTAATAAAAAGTGACAAATATCATTATTCACAATAAATTTTCTGATCCAAATAAGTTTAAAAACCATCAAACCATAAATATGTGATGAATTAAGGGACCACTTCATTGATCAAAAAATATGTTACATGAATAACATTTTCAATTCAAGATCTTTTCCTAGAGTTCAGTAATTATTTCTATATCTAGACTAATAACGTATGAATATATACTTACTTGATATATTTCAATTTTATGAGAATAATTTCATCATTTTTAGATGCTTCATTAATTTTTAATTCATTTCTTACTCAATTAAATTAAAATCAAAAATAGATTTTTATGCATGAATCACATTAAACAAATCATTAGAATAACAAGTCATTCATCCTACCTCTAGATATTTTACAGAACCATAATGGTCAGGAAAAGTTTTCCAAAACACCCAAATTTAAACATAGTCCATTATATACATATTTAACCTTTAGACTCATCCAAAATATTTTTTCCCAAATTCATATTCCAAATTTTTTTATGGAAGGTCACTAAATTAACATTATATTCCTGAGAAAATATAAAGTGTCTCTTAATGTCACATTACAAATATGTTAATAACATGACAAACATAAAAACATAATGAAAACATTAATGCTTCCAAATCTAAAATCACAATTCATAGAATATATTCTATAAACCAATACTTTTAGTAAACTTAGGAAAAGATAACATAAACCCTAAACTAAATAAAAAAACTATGGTTACCAATATTATTCCATAAACATATCCTTATCATTATTATCTCAACATATAGAATATGTTAATTTTTATCTCATATAAACCATGTGTTTTCCAATAAGTTTTAATTTCCACTAAATAACCTTTTTATTTCATTGGTACCATTCAACAAATTCTCTAAATTTTTTAATGAAATAGTACTATAGTAAAATCCTTATACATTTCATGGTTTCTATAAAAATAATTTAATTAAAAAAATAATCATAAAATATAATTCTGGAATCCAAACACGAAAACATTTATCATTCAACATTGTGTATAGTAATAGCATAAACTTGTACTTGATCCCTTATCTTATTTTTAGGTATATTTACTTGATGATTGGGGAATTCATTTGTGTTGTGCCCCATCTATTTTCATTCAAATCACTAAACATTGTAAATTTATATCATTCCCTTGTAATTATAATCATGGTGGGATTTATCTCCAATATTATATAAAAATCAAATTCCATTCAAGAAATTTTTAGAATATTGTTTTCTACAATTATTACAAGTTGGAAAATCCTTATTTACCTTCATCCCATTATACATTTTTTTTCTCAAGTCCTCTTTTTCTCTAGATTCCCTTAAAATCCATAATACATAGAGAATTATTTATATATATTGATATAAAATGATACAATTTCTTCATATGATGACAATTTTTATGGGATAAGTACCCTTCAATGAAGTAGTGTAATCCCATCAATGAAATGATCATTCTTACAATTTGGATTATGTGAATTGATATGGTTTCCATTCCTTCAACTATGTTCCATTTCTAAAAAATGTAATGCACTATATTAGATCATAACATTACAAAACATAATGTATAATCCCAAAACTATTTAAACACTAAATATAAATTGAAAATTTTATACATATCTAATCTCATATCTGTTAACAAGGTTTATTTGGTAAATTATTCAAATAATAAAAATATTTTCAAACTCTTCATAATGGTTTTTAAAGAAAATGTAACTTATCCCAATCATATCCATTAGGAGTGTCAAACCAGGTGATTGGTAAGGACTATTTTTGTGCACCTGGTAATGGAGAGGTCCATCCAAATGCACCCCTGTCAGAGCTATTACCTCTAGGTACATCTTTTCCCAAACTACATCCACTTCTAGTATCTAGACAGGGATGTATTTTATGGATTTTTTGTCATAGGAAAAACTTTTTTTACTTTGATTAAATTTATATCAAATGTTTTTAATATTAATAAAACTTATTATTACAAATTTATCTTTGTTTTACATGGCGTAATAATGTCCTAGATTATAAACCACATTGAAAAGGTCTTAACATTTCTTCACTATGATGAGAGCCTTTATGTTTTATGATGATATTCTTAAATAATTTTATGTTGTTAGATAACATACTATGATTAGATACATAGTACATATACCTTCAGGTTCATGTACCTATAATTAGATTAGGATTCTTCCCATGATGTTTTCACTTTTTAATATACAAGATAAGAGATTATGAAAATAAAACCACTAGTTGAAATTATATATGTTATAATGTCAATGGATATTTATATATGTTAACATTTGTGATGGTCCTTATACTTTAAGATAATTATTAATTAACATTTACTTAGATTTATTTCATAAACCATTATGATAATACTTCATGCCAAAGTTTGATATGTTGGGTGTGTCATGAGTGACATGTCATTAATGCATAAGTCAAGGATGGATTTTTCCATTCCATTTTTATGGAATATTATATATCCACCCTTTGATTACAGTGGATCTGTCACCCTAAATTCCATTTCTATAGTGTAACGACCTGTTTACATTAGATAGTTGAATAAATATGTATTGAGAATATAGTTTAGTGAAACTAATGTGAAACATGGTTGATGAAATATTAAGGTTAAGGGATTATATTAAAGAGTGATTATCTATATGCATTTCCCATCATTGTGAAATTAAATAATTTCTCATGGATTCCTTTACCAATTTCTAGAATGTAATTTTGGACTTTAGGAAATCCCACTTAATGCCCATGAAAAAAACTTTTAGAGGGTCACACACTAAGTGTTTCCATTGATATTAATTAAATTATATTTGAATTTAATTATTGGAATAAATATTATTTTCTAGACTGAGAAATAATTTTATTCATGTTTTATTGATCTCTAACATTCAAAAGGTAATAAATAATCATTTATTTGTTAATAAATAATTTCTTTAATTATGTGAATATTTATATATTATTTATTCTATGGATTGAGAATAAAATATTTATTTTATATATTGAATATTTTTAAACAATATTTAGTCTTTAGATTGTGAAAAAATATATTTATGAATAAAACATTTATTCAGATGTTTAATAAATGCTAAAGAAGTTCAAATGGACTAAGATCGAGTCTAGTGAAAAAAATATTAATTAACAAGAATATTACATAATATTTTTTATTGCACAAGTTGGTTCACACCAAAAAATAATAATAATGACATTATTCTTATGTGGCATGGATTTTATTAATGGTTTTAAATGTTATTTAATTACTGACATTCAATTAAATAGTATTTTAACCTAAACCCTGACTACATAAATTGATGGTTATACCTTTTGTATATTACATCCAAAAATTTAGAATAGATAATTGTTGTGAACAATGAATTCTTTCTCGACTCCTCTATCTCTCTCTCTCCCTCTTAAGAATGAGAAGCATAAGAGAGGTTTATTTGATACCAAAGAATGGGAGATCCAGAAAAAATAACACGAGACATTTGATTCAATGCGTTAGCATTTGTTGATAGTGTGGTTTTTCTCAGAGATCATTGGAGTATGTGTGGATCACCACTAGAGGGATTATATCCATGAATCCTTATAGTGAAATGATGGTAATTCTAAAGTGTCTTTTTGGTTGATCAATAATCATCAAAGAAGAAAGTTCAAAATTCTAGGTATTTATTTCTTCACATATTAAATAAATAAATTATAAATTTTACATTAAAGATCCTATCTTATGGTTTCAATAAATTGTTATTAAAAAATTTAATATATCATATACCACATAACGCTTTTATTGCTTCTGGAACTATTAAGTGGTATCTGAGCTAGGGTACATTTAGGTTAATAATTATTTATTTTATTGTTGATCCATACACAGTGGTGGATGAATTTTTATTTCTTATTATTTGTTATTTATTATGATATTAATTAACATGCCTTGATATATTAATCATATTCATTCAGAATTTCATTTTAATAAAGGTTTAAGAATATATTAATAATGAATAGAGATTCCATCAGAATGTTTCAAATATTTGGCCAATAAAACTAGGTTACACATCGTGTATCTAGAGTACACAATGTTTACCCATTCACATTGTACCAAGATTCTCCAAATAGTTATTTATAGAAGATTCATTTATGGAAAACCATGAGTTTATCAGGGTAACCTCAAAAATAGCAAGTGGATATATGGAATATAGATGGAATGCACACACCACATAGTCTAACCAACTTAACTTGTCAAATCCACAAGTGTTTGACTCATATACAGAACAAAAGATGTACATGGAGTGTAGTTGTACTATATATGCTATGTAGTATCCCATTAAAGTATATGATTAAAATTACCATAAATTTAAAATTACAGCATTAAAACCTTATTTTATTGATTGTCACACCAATGTGTGTTTGAAAATTAAATAATGGTTTTAAATAATATTAAATTCTCAATTGTTTTATTTTATTTAACATGTCATTATTTGTCATTAATTTTTTTCCCATAAATGTAATGAATGATGGGTGTCTCTAGTTATGTTTTAATGATCATTAATATGATGGGAAATTAATTAATTAATTTAATAGTGTTTATCTTAATAATAAATAATGAATAAAGAAAATAATTCTAGAAGGTTTCTTTTTCTGTATTGTTTGGATGTATAACCAATCAAGATCTTGACCAAGAATTATGTTTGTGTTGAAATTTATTTAATTTAATTTATTTCATGTTTCGAAAATTATTCAATATTAAATTAAATTATGGCCTATGATTCATCCCTCCATACATTATTATATAGGACATGTGTTTCCAATGATATTTATGCGACCCCCTTTAACCAATCCTTTGGTTATCCTCACCTTCATGTGAGTAATAAAAATTTGTAATTAATAGAGTATCCCAAGGTGTGTGGAGGTTATTCATGACCAAACCATGATGATGCCAACTCAGTTATATGTTGATATACAGGTGGAATGATATAACTCAAGTCGTGGCTGGAAATTGGAGTTATTCCCCTATGTCATAGTTTGATTTAATGTATTCTTATTTAATCAACCATTAGATAATATCATAATCAGGTTATTTAATTTAATTATTTCTTTCTTTCTCTGCATTATTTATTTTATATATATAGGATTGTGGTCACATAAATAAATGAATTAATATGAAAAGAAAAAAAAATAATTAATTATGAGTAAATGTTTTACCCAACATGTTAATATAATTAAGTAACATTCACATAATATTAACAAGACATGAAAAGGATAAGAAAATATAAAATATATGAATAAATAATTAAAATCCATCAATTTAATATAAAGTCAAAATAATCTTTCCATTACATGATTGGGAATGAATCCATATAACTAACTGTATTAAATGGAAAAATTCTAGAAACTTACTTTCATTATGGCATTCCCATGAGTGTTTTGGTTTGACTTAACTTAATTTTTATTTAGTTTAATGTAAAAAGTATATTCAACAAAAATTTTGGGGCCAGTTTTGAGAAAATCCATGTCATGATTTTTTGATAGAGAGATCCACTCAACCAATCAAGGAGTTGTAAGTCTATAGTAAGAAAGACAACCTACCTAATTACATTTAATGGTTTTCATGTCCAAATACTAGATCATTAAGAAAAATAATGGGGACCCTTTCCACTATAATGTTAATGAAAATATGCATTCCATGTTCAATGGTGAGGTATTTTGGGACATGATACAATAGTGTGTGATTTAATAAAAACATTTAATTTATTATATCTAATCCAATTTTTAATCAAGAAAAGTATTAATAACCTGATCTTTTTAATTGTATAATAAAATAAAAAGTTCATCGTCCACACTATCCCTATGATGAATACTAGAGAAAGACAACCTCTTAATTGGAAGTAACATTCAGGAGTGGTTTAGATGCCTTCATGTTAGACTACAACATGAATGAAAATATTTCATGCTAGAATCCTCAAGGTATGAACCACTTTCTAAAGAGACAAGTGATAAATAATTCCTAGTTTATGAAACAAATTTGAGAGACGTGGTCATATTTGAATGTTTTATGTCTTCATATATTTCAAGTGAACTCAGGAAACCTCAAGAAAACATGGATATGTATAACATGCTTGATCACCTCTGTGGTCTATACTATGAGATAGATAGATAGGAACAACTTTTTATTTTCTATGTGATTTTTTAGAGAAATATAATAGAGGGTTCCCCAGTTGGGCCTCACATAGTCAAGCTCAATGGCTAAATTGATCATAAAGAGGTTTTAGGATTTAAAATATCTAAATAACTAGGAAATGAACTCATTCAGGAATCACTCCCTCATAGCTTATATATCTTTATTAAAAATTTTAATATGAACAATATTGAGAATAATCTATTGGATCTTATAACAATATTTTACCAAGTATATAAGGATACAAAGTGAGAAAATACTTCCTTCCTTATGGTGAAAAAATAGAAAGGGAAACCGAAGTGATTTAAACCCAAATATTTTTATTGCCCTTCCAAGAAGAGTAAGTTCAAGGGTAAAGAAAGGGAACATGATTTTATATGTTTCACATGTGGAAATAAGGGTCACTAAAATAAAAACTGCACCCATCCAAAAAAATCAAGGGGAAGATTCAAGTGTATTTTTTACTAAGTGGAATGCATCTATTTCTAGAAATTGGGTATTAGATACAAATTTTGGTACTCACATATGTATTCAAATACATGAACCATGTACATTCACAAAGATTTACCTAGGGGATATAGATCTACAAAAATCTAACGAAGCTAAACTAATAATTGTAGCTATTAGGGAATACCACCTCACATTACCAACCATAATGATCTTAGTTATAATGGGTTTTTCATTATGAGAATTTAGTTACAAAAAACATTATTTCCATATCCAGAGTAGATATAGATTGATTAATTTTAAAATTTGGGTATAAATGTTGTTTATTTTATTAAGATAGAATATTTTAGGGTAAGGAACATTTAAATAATTGTTTTTATGTGTTGTATTACACAAACCAATTAATATAAATTGATTACAAAGTTACTTCACATAACCCTTTCCACACTCAAATTTGGCATCACCAACTACGACATGTAAATGAAAAGTGCTTGACTAAATTAAATCAAGATGGATATTTAGATTCATTGAACTAATAAAACATGGTGAATGTCACACATGATTACAATGAAAAGTGTCCAAATACCAATTTAGTAGGAAATGTGAAAGGGATAAATGGATTATTTCATTAGTGTATACCGATGTGTGTGGACCATTTCCTATAAAGTCAATGGGTGGGTACTCATACTTCATAACTTTTACTGATGATTTTAGTAGAAATAGAAATTTCAACTTAATAAGGTATAAGTCAGATTATTTTGAAAGATTCAAGAAATATAATAATTAATTTGAAAACTATATTACTAAGAATATTAACAAACTCTGCTCAGAACACAGTGGATAATATCTTAATCAACACTTAATTGATTATTTTAAGGAGTTCAGGATATAATCTCAAGTTACTCCTCCTTATACTCCTCAGTGGATAATATTTATTTTTATTATAAATATAATTTTGATTAATTTTTAATATATAATTTAGTCTTGAATTTTATTTTAAAATAACTATTTTAATTTCATTGTTTAATTTAATTTTTTTGGTAATTATTTTTAATCTTTAGCTTGTTTAATTAATTAATTAATTAATTAATTAAAGTTTAATAATTAATAACTTTTAAAATTACTATATATTTTTTTGTAGAGTATTATGTTTTAAATACTAGTTTTAATTTATTAATATGTTATCTTTTTAATTTTTATTTCATTTTAATTTATTTTATTTTATTATGTTGGATATAATTTTATTTTGATGTAATAGTGGAGTTTCGCGTAAGATAAAATTGATGGGCACCACATATATACCATAAGATGATTTGAGTGATTTTTGTTTTGAGTAGTGAGTAAGATAATTTGGATTTGGTGAGCATAAGAGAATACTAGTTTTCAGTGTAAGATAAATATCACCCATGAAAAGTATAATTTATTGGGCATGTAAATTATAACCTGTAAGAGAATTCATCATATCTTTCTGAGTAAGATAATTTTCTTATGAGCCTTTGAATTATCTTATGACCTAAGGTCGAGACCTCTAATTGTGGGTGAATGAGTTTGTATCTGAGATTCTTAAATCAAACCGAGGAAACCCAAGTCGAACTAGATTTACCACCATGGTTCTTCCTTCCAAACCAAAACTATAAACTACCATGATCCCAAAGCCTCCAGAAGTCAAGACACTGCCGCTGCAATAAATAAACCCATGGTTTTACTCTTCACCACCATATGAGTCATCTAATCTAGATGGATATCCCGATCGAAGACCACCATTGATAAACCTTGTATGATGAAGAACCATTGCTCATGTCAATCGAGCTGATGTCATTGCTATTAAGAATGTATATGAATGGACCCATCAATGATTTTGGATTCCAAAACTGAGGTTTCCATTTCTAGATGATCTGCTTATTAGCTTCCATGCATTATTTTTTACCAAGATCCAACACCACCAGTGATTACCAAATTCATTGATGAACTTGAGCTCTTCCTAGGCTAATGAGGTGAAGAATAAGCTAGATCCAAACTCATTATTTTTATTAAAGTTGATTCCTATTTCCACTAATTTTAAATTTCTATCCTTCCGAGTGATGTGTCATGAACATGAAACTGAACACTTAGTTTTAACCCAGGGTCGTCAAGAGGTTGAATGTTTCTGGTGAATTTTTATTTTCAAATCATATCTGAAATTATGTGTTCATAGACACCAAATATATTGAATCTAGTTTTCAATGTGCCCATTTTGATTAGTTTTTGGCTCTTCCACATCTTATAGTTACTTTGGATCATAAGAAATAAGCTCAAAGGATGAAGAATGTTTTTTTGTTTGAGAAATTAGTGATGAATGATTTTTTATAGATAGTCATTTTTGTTGTTTTTGAATAAGTTTTTTCCTTATGAATGTTGGAAATAATGGATTGAGACCTTAATATTTTAGTGATTCAGTTGGGAGGATATTTACCCCAGACCATTTATGAAGATTCCATATTCTTTTAGATGTTTTGTTTCTCAGAAGAGGTGACAATTTGCGAAGGAAGATGATATTTTCATAACCCTGAGTCTGGGTTTAGATGAATAGAAGGTGAAAATAACAGACACATGGTCATATGTTTTGAAAATAATATTATTAAGAAAATTCAAAGTTCCTATTAAAAAATGATATTGTTGTTGGACCATTTATTTCTCACATACAAGTAGGGAGAGGTGTTGGAGGATTTTTTATAAGGTACTGGACACAGTGTCTGAAGGACAAATAATTATTTCTTTTATATGTCCTTCATAGAATGGAAGTAGGTTATAGGCTATGGAATGGGATGAAAAGTAAAAGGGGAGGAATTAATTCATAAATGGATAGTAGAACAGATAATTTTTTTGTGATGTCGGAAGTGGAGACAGAATAAAAACCAAGAGATTTTTTGGGAATCTGCTGGAACTCCGAGATCCAATGAACATGATGAAAGAAGTTAGCTATTGTTCAATGGAGATGGCTGGCTATATTCCTGGTAGCTAAAACTAGTGACTTTTCAGGGTGAAGTCTTTTTGAGTGATCAATTTCTTTAAATTTCATAATTTTGAATCTTCCCATAATCTTGAAATATAAAAATGTAATTTCTTCTTGAATATTCATTTATATTTCATCCTGTTATAAATTTTTTTCTTCCAATATGAGTACAACACATTTCCAATTAAAATTTGATGAACTCTAATTATGGATTATTAATTTTAGTGGAGTTGGAGTTTAAGGATGATTCAAACTATTTATATTTATCATTGTTTGATCAAGGAATTGTGATCACAATGACTTGTTTCTATGTCTTGAATTTCAACGATCATTGAAATCATTGACTGACTCCTTCAAAAAATAGATTTGATTCCAGAATCTTAGCTGTAAGATCATTTTAAATGGATGAATTCATATCAAGATATTATATTTAAATCTTGAATTACAATAATTATTTCTGTGAAAACCTATAAAATATCTGAATAAATAAATATCCATTTGAATCATTACTTAAGTTGCTTCTTCATTTTTTAGTCAATTTCTTGTTGCGTCTTTCAGTCAATTTTTTACTGTTGTTTTTTTTCAGCCTGATATCAACTATTTCATTTATTTTTAAAATTTATTTTGTACCTTGAATAATTTTATATTTATTTTATGATGTTTAAATCCCTTTAGAAACAATTAAAAATATAAAAGTATATATTAAGAAAAAAATGACAAATTTACCCCTACAGGATTGCATCGATATGAGACATCCTTGGCTACTTATTTAATATATTTCTTAGGTATTTAATTTTGTGTTAGGTTTAAGTGATACAAAAAAACCTGACAAAAATTACATCATTATTAGAGAGGCTTCCAAGGGGTAAAAAATTAGAAAAAAAAACAAGTTTTGTTCAGAAATAACACAAAACATAAAATATTAAAAAAATGTCTTTAAAATATCATTTGTATGTTAAAAAACCCAAAAAAAAATAGAAAATGAAAAATAATATAGTCGTAGGAATATAAAAATAGAATAAAAATAATAAACATGTTTTAGAGTTTGAAAATTTAGAAAATATTGAAACTAAAAAAATAAACAGCAAAACAAATTTTTATGGAAGAAGAAAATTCAAACAAATTAGAAAAATATGGCTGACCAAAGGAAATTAAAGGAGATCACTTCTCTTGATCTAGAAAATAAAAAATATTATCTAGGATATCATGAGATCTCTCCTGGTATTGAACTAAGACCAATATTAATCCATCATTTACTAATGTTCCATATACTACAAGGACAGAACCCTCACAAACCCCTACAAAAATTTAACATGGTATGTATCACCATGAATTTACCAGGAGTAATTGATAACCAAATAAAAATGAGGGATTTCCCATTTTCCTTGGATGGACTGGCGAAATAGTGGTTCTACTTGTAACAACTGAGCCTCGGTGAAAGCACAGACACCCCGCCATAACATGGCTATTAGGGCTTGGCCCGCTGGGTTTGAACTAAGATCAAGATTAATCCATTATTTACCAATGTTCCATAGACTACAAGGAGATGACCCTCAGAGACACCTATAAAAATTTAACATGGTGTGTATCACCATGAATCCCCAAGGGGTATGTGATGACCAAATAAAAATGAAGGATTTCCCATTTTCCTTGGTTGGATTGGAGAAATAGTGGTTCTACTTGTATCAACTTAGCCCCAGCGACAGTATAGACACCCCGCCATAACATGGATTTTAGGGCTTGGCCTGCTAACTAATGACTTCCCCCACATGCAAACACATGTCCTTTACAGTGTGCTTTGTCCTCATTCACACACATCCTCGAAAACTACCCAGAAGGTCACTCATCCTGATCACTACTCCATCCCAAGAATGTTTAACTGTGGAGTTTTAATTAGTTAGGCTCTCGAAAAAGGTTGTGAACTTTGTTGACATGAGTCACATCATTTAGTCAATTAACCCTTTATCATTCTGGGGTGTTACATCCCACCCCCCCCCCCCCCCTTAGAGCACAACATCATCATTATGGACCCTACATCTCAACCCAGGTAGTGCACCGCACTTAAGGAAGGGTTCCACCTCTGATACCAAATGTTACAACTGGGCCCCAACGACAGCATAGACACCCCACCATAACATGGTCGTTGGGTCCTGGCTCTCCAGGTACCACAAGTTTCCTCGCAGACTCGTGGTCCCCACCCTAGGGCCCACCCATGTGCCCGAATGAGTCATCTCACTAATGAATGTCACCAAATTCCAACACATTTCATTTCCAATTTGCTTTGTCCTCACACATACACACCCAGATAAACTTCTTAGAAGTTCACCCATCTGGATCACTACTCCAGCCCAAGCACGCTTAATTATGGAGTTCTAATAAGGTAGGCTCCCAAAAAGGATGGTGCACCTTGTTGACATGAGTCACATCATTTATTCATTTATCCCTTTATCATTCTGGGGTGTTACACTACTACTCACAATGCACCACTATAAAAATTTGGCATCAATTGAATAAAATATTTTTAGAAAATTTTTTACAGCATCCAGGACTGCTTCGCTTGGGAAGGAAATATGTGTCCTTAGGTAGCTCCATGGAGAGACTCTCCATGATTACTGGGAGATTTTTAAGATGCTTTTTTCTATATTTCTTCATCACCATATCTCACCATCTCTTTATCAAATATATTTATGAAGTCTTAGTCTTGATGGATAAGAGTATGATAGATGCTACAGCAGGAGGTGTGCTAGTTGATAACACTCCCCTTGATGATAGGAATATGACCTCTAATATGGACCAAAATTCACAACCGTCCAGTACTAGGGGTATAATTCATGTCAAAATAGTTATGGAAATTTCTTCTTCCAATTCTGAAAATAGGCGAACTGAGAGTCAGATAAGTGAACATAATAGTTTGATGAATAAATTGTTGACTAATTCTTATTCTTCACAATACTAAACTAAACCAATTTATCCCCTCTAAATGAATTGTGGCATTTGTTTTTCTGCCAATCATTTTATTGATTAATGTCCACAGATGTAAGAAACTTCTAAATATTAAAATGGAATCTTTCCTGGAAAACCTTTCTAGATTAACCCAAATATCCAGCTTCCAAATCAAAACATCCAATCTAAGACATTTTAATCTAATAATAACATTAACCAAGGCTAGAAAACCCAATATAATAATACTTTTATTCCTCATGATCAACCAAATAAGAATTTATACCACAAAACTTTTAAACAACAGCCTAGGTATAACCAAAATCAGTATGGAAATCAGGCCATTAGAAATTTCTCAAATTTCTAGAATTAATAAAATCAAAAAAAAATTAATCAACGAAATGATTTACATCTTAAATACATGGTTAAAAAGAAAAAGTATATTTCAAAACAAAAAAAAAAGTGTTTCTATAAAATATTGTTACATAAATGTGTCAAATGGAAACTGAAATTAGTAGTTTGAATAATCAAAGGAGTAATAATGTTTCATCATAATATGAAGTTAATATGAGAGGAAGAGAAAATGTGAATTCTATATTCATGAAAAGTGGAACTAAAATTCAAAATTCCCAATCTAAAAACATTAAACAAGAACCCAAAAAATGTTTCAACTTCTAAAAAAATTTCAAATCACATGAAGTTATTTAAACTACCTGCTAAAATTTTTGAATAATCTACTAAATTTTCACAGCAACCTACTATCTACACACCTGTTGAACAAGAAAAATTGAACATGAAGAGAGAAATACAACATGAAATAACCTTTATATATTTTATAAGTCTAATGTGTTCATTCAAAGGGAAAAATAATGTTTATGATGCTCTTAAAATATATAGGGATCTATTACCATATCCATTGGGTATCCCGCTTGTTAAGACCAATGATGAAAATGAAATGGATAAATAGGTACTTGAATATTTTAGAAAAGTCCATATTAATGTCCCTTTGCTAGATGTTGTAAATAGATACCTCTTATACAAAATTTATTAAATATATGTGCATTCACAAAAGGAAGTTAAAGGGATATGAGAAAGTTAATTTGGGAATAAATTTTTCATCCATGATTTAACTCCCTCTCCCAATTAAATGCAAAGATCTTGGTATATTTTCAATCTAATGTGTCATTGGTAATCATCAATTTGAAGATAAGATGTCAGATTTAGGAGATCCCATACATGTGATGTCTTTTTATATCTTTTCATCTATATAGGTCAGAGAGATCAATAAATATGTAATTTTCATCAAGCTACTTAATAGGAGCTTTGCTAATTCATATAGAGTTATTGAAGATGTGTTGTAAAGGTAAAAAATTTAGTTTTACCTTCTATTTTTATGTAATAACATTGAATATGGTTTTTTTATTTCACATACACTATTAATTATAGGAAAAAAATTCTTGAAACCTAATAAAAAAATAATCAATGTTCATAAATGTACTTTGTATTAAAATCATAGAGTCAAAGAGACAGCCTTTGCGATTGAATGGTTTTCCACATAGTTTTTTCTTAATTCTATTCTAGAAAACCAACCTCTAGATTCTTTCAAAAATGTACATTCTCTTGAAAATGAATTTTTGTTTTCTAAATTATATTTTGAATTTGAGAAATATGAATTTTTTTATAAAAATGAATCTGAAATTAAATATATACTTTTCAAATTTTTATGATGTTTCGGACTTTCTAAACATGTAAATAATGATATTTTTCAAAAAACAAATATGTAAATGATGAGTTTTTTCTGAAACCTTTAAAACATGTTCTACTAATGAATGTTCTGAGTTACTAAATTAAATAGATTGATATTATACTATAATTGAATTTAATACTTCTCAAAATATCATTAAATGGTCACCTTATATCTATGAACATGAATCTAAAAATTCTTTTGATGATCTGATAGATTTTATTCTTCAAGATGAATGTATATTTAGTTTTGGAGTTTGTGATTATACTATTAATCAGGATGTTTTAATGGATAAAAATAAACATAAAGAACCCATAGTATATTATTTATCTAAATAGGTCAGCCCGTCTAAACTTTAACGTAAACCTTTGACTAAAAAATGAAATATTCTTACTTAGAGGAAAAAAAGAAACTTCTTATAATAATTTAAATTGGGTTATCCAATCAATAGTAAAATCAACTCTTAGAGGACTATAAGAAGAGTATGAAGTCTATAGGATGGTCTTTAGATGATTGGCTATGTATTAGTTCTTTAGAGTGAAATTATAGGACTCTTTTCGATGATGATTGTAAACTTGTTAGACAATTTCAAAGTTGATTGAATCCTACCCTTATATAAGTAGTTTAGAAGGAGGTTACTACCTTGTTGGATGTGGGTATTATCTACCCCATTTATGATAATTGATAGCTAAGTCTAGTTCAAATCATTCCTAAAAACGGTTTATTCATAGTTGTCAAAAAATAGTTTGGAGAGTTAGTTCCAACTAGGTTACCCAATAGGTTAAGGGTATGTATCGATTATAGGAGGCTAAACTTAGTGATTATGAAGGACCACTTTGCATTACATTTTCTCAATAAAATACTTGAAAGGTTTTCTTTTTGATCCCAATATTTTTTTCTTGATGGATTTCTTTAGTTATTTCCAGATTCACAAAGGTCAAGAGGACCAAGATAACATAATATTCACATGAACTTTTGGTACTTTTTCTTATTGGAGAATGTAATTCGTACTTTTCTATCCTCCTTCCACCCTCCAAATATGCATTATTAGTAATTATTCTATGTTTCTTAAGGAATTAATTAAATTTTTTATTGATTTCATTAAATATTATGTTTCCTCTTTTAAGAGTTGTTTGAGGATTTTAAGAGCAGTTCTTAGAGTTTTCATTGAGAATAACCTTGTTCTGAACTTTCAAAAATGTCATTTTATTATTGAAAGTGGAATAGTTCTTGTTTGTGTAGTGTCTAAGAATAGAATTAGGGTAGAAAATTACAATGTTTGAATCATCTCTTAACTCCATTTTCCTAAGATTGTTAAGGATATTAGATCTTTTATTGGCCATGCCAGGTTTCAAATGAGATTGATAAATGATTTTAGTCATAATTCTCTTCCTTTGACAAGATTACTCCAGAAATAAATTTATTTTCCCTTTGATGAGAAGTTTAAGGATTATTTCAATTAATTGAAATAAAATCAGGTGTACCTAGTAATACTTTAACCACCTGATTGAAGTCTTCTTCTTGAGCTGATAACTGGTGATTCAAAGTTTTCTTTGGGCGATTTTCTTTGGAAAAATAGTGGAGAGAAAATCACATGTCATTGCTTATGACTTTGGAACTTTAGATGCTACTCAACCCAATTACCCCACAAATAAGAAGGTATTTCTATCCATTGTAGTTTCCCTCAAACGGTTTAGAAATTATCTCTTGGGATCTAATTTTTTTTGTTACTGATCATTCTTTTATTCTATATCTCATGAAGAAGACAGAATCAAAACTAGAGTCGGTTATATGGATTTTATTACATCATGAAATTTTTATAGAGATACAAGATAGGAATGGAATTGATAACATTGTGGCAGATCATTTGAGTAAAATACATGTTGAATATTTTCCAGATAAATATTTTTTAGAACCTATTAATAATATTTTTCCGTGGTAGAAGTTGTATTCTACTACTATTGAAAAACGACAATGCTTTTCAAATATCATGAATTACTTAGCTTCTAAAATTTTTCCTAATTGGTTTTTCAAGAAACAAGTTTCAAGATGGATTTTAGATTCAAGGAAATATATCTGGGATGATCCTTGTAGAATTTTGGAGGATACCAAGTTGATAGGTGGTGTATTTCATGTTCTAAAATTCCTTCATTTCTAAAATTATTCCATAGTTTGAGTTGTTTTGGTCACTATGGTATAGAAAGGACTTATATAAAGGTGTTAGATTCATGAAATTATTAACCCACAATTTTAAAATATTATCATGAGTATTGAAGGAGTTTTACATCTTAACAATTCGAAGGAAACATTTCTCAAAGACATGAGATTCTACAACAACCATTATTAGTTTGTGACGTCTTTGATGTTTGGGGAGTGGATTTTATAGTTCATTTTCCAAATTAATTTGGATAATTATACATTATACTTCTTATTGGTTATGTGTAAATATAGATTGATGTTATTCCAACTCAAACAGATGATTTTATGGTGGTTTCCCAGTTTTTTAAGGGTAATTGTTTTGTAGATTTTCATTTCCTAGATTTAATATTACATAATAGGGAAATAATTTTTATAATTGGACTCTTGATTCATTTATAAGAAGATATGGGGTAATTCATGAAGTTTATACACCCTATAAACCACAAACAAATGGGATGGATGATGTTTCAAATGGATAGATTACTCTTATTCTTGAGAAATCATTTAACATGAATGGGATGGATTAGATTTTGAGGCTTGAGGATGATCTTTGGTCATATAGGACTACCTATAATACTCTAATAGGGATTTCATATTATAGGTTGGTTTTTGTAAGAGATTTTCATTTTCCTATGGTCGATGCGCATAAATATTTTTGAGATTTCAAATCTTGGAATCTGAATCTGTTTAAGGATAGAAATAGTGGAAGTTGTGTTTTCAATAGTTATAGGAGATAAAAATAGTGATTATAAAAATGAAATTATTTTTAAGGAAAAAATTAAAGTTGTGCATGAAAAAATGATTTTGAATAAAGGGTTTTAGATTGGAGATAAGGTATTGTTGTACAAATCTAGGATGAAAGTTTTTCTAGGTAAATTTAATTCTTAATGGGATAGACCATTTATTATAACTCATGTATTCCCTTTTGGTAAAATAAAGATTCAAGATCCTATGAAGGATGTTCCTTTTACATTCAATGGACATCTAACGAAGGTTTTATGGAAGAAAATAAGTAACCTACAGTTGAGGAGTTCTTTTTTAGATGTTGAATGCCATTGAATTAATAGGTTTTTTAATCACATACTATTACTATTTTTAATAAGTGTTGGGGTAGGTTATAACCTTTTATAGTGTTGGAATTTTTATTTTTTTCTTTATAGTTTTTCTTTACAGAAAATAAAGTGAACATTAATGTAGAATCCTTTCATTTTTTCACAATGAGGAATCCACATTAGGTTGATCTTAATTTTATCTTTCATTTTGAGTAGATGATTTTCAATTTCATTGATCAAATTAAGATAAAAGTTAAAGAAACTTAAAATAATGCCCTAATTTATTTAACTTTGGTTGTGTTTTACTAGATCTGGATTTTTTATGGGATCTGATGTTAATCAGATTTAAATTTTAGGAATTTTAAATTTAACCAGAGGTTACTTGAAAAAGGAATATGGGTGTATTTAAATATAGGAAAATGATTAAAAGCTTATATTTCAGGGGATTTTTTTGTTAAAATTATACTCACTTTTTCATAATTTTTTTTAAAAAAAAAATTATTTTTACTTTGACATAAATTGCCTAAAAATTTAAGTGAAGGATATTTTTAATGTTGTACTTTCTACTAAAACATTCTATTAAATGAACTTTAATTGAGTTTTTCTTTATTATATATCAGTCATAAATAATCATTTTCTTTGTTGAAAATTCATATTCACACTTTTTGAACATGTACATATATACATATTATACATTTGAAATGAAATTTTTGAAGTGGTAACCAATTGTGAATTTCTAAGAATGCTAGGAATTGTTTTTTATTATGTAAAAACATTCATTGATATTTTATGAAACCATTTTCTAACATGACAATAATATACTCTATTTAAAATATTTTTGAAATTAAAAAATAAATTTGATATGTTTTCTCCACCACGGGTTTAACATTGAGGACAATGTTGAGCATTAGTGTGGGGAAGACAGAATTTCAATGTGTTAATCTGTACAATAATGTGATCCCTTTTAAAGACCCTAAAATTTTTATAATTTGATAATATCCCAAGATTTAATTAAATTTTTTGAGTATTTTTTAAAAAAATTATAAAGTTTGATTAATGTATATCCAGTTTAAAGTGGTTAATTTCACATTATCTCTTGGATTTAATTGAGTTGTTCATTTTTCATTATCCTCAAAAAAAGTGGTGGACTTTGGTAAATAATATTAATAATTTTTTACTTTAATATTTTTCCTTTAAAGATTTTAATTTTGATAAAAATTCATAAAATATGCATTTAAATACATTATGAAATGAAAATCCTAACCCAGGTTGAACAGATTATTTTACTCTTTAAGCTTTCAGATGAGCTATTTATTCTCCTTTTTATTTTTTAAATTCACACATCCAAACAGAATGTCTAATTATTTGATTTTATTATTTGAGTCGGTTCTCCTGGAGGTATACAGATGTTGGACTACATTTTAATTAAATTTAAAAGAGTTTATTTTGAATTTGAATTCTTTGGGGTCAATTTTGTATATAAATCAAAAATTGAGTTTTCACTTAAAGAAAACATAATTTATTGATGGTAAATATTTTCACTGCTTAATGAAATATAAGTGGGAAAATCTCTTTGAAAACCAATTTATTGTTGAAACCTAGTATTTCTAATAGGATATTTATTTCAATCCACTAAATTTGATTAATTGTTTTTCTTGATGAAAAACAAGACCATATTTTGGTAGAATTGATGTGGTTATATTTTGATAAATGTTTTCAATATAATATCTTTTATTTAATTATATATTTTTTATAATGATGTTTTAAATAATTAATTCAATTTGGTGTCAATTTGATGTTAAAATAATATAACTTTTAAAATAATGATTTTATGTTAAATGATTTTTATTATTTTAATTATTATTTTGATTAACATTGAAATTATTATTCAATTTTCATGCTTACTTTAAAATTATTATTGTAATTTTATTATTTAATTTCATTTTCTAATAATTAATTTTAATCTCTATCATATTTTTAATAATTTATTTAATCAATTGATGTTTAATAATTAATTTATTTCTGAATTACTATTTTTTTAAGATTCTTAGTTTTAACATACAGTTTTAATTTATTAATAAATTATCTTGTTTATTTTTATTTCATTTTTTCATTGATTATATTATGCAATATATAATTTTATTATGAAGTATTATAATGACCAAACCTATTATAAATAAAATTCTCCTTTTTATTTAATTAAATGTCTTTTTATGTAATATGGTTATTGAAAACACATACACTCCTCTATATCCAAGTTGTTTTAAAATACCATTAAGTATATTTACCATTGTTAATATAGCAGTTGAACATTGATCACATGATTAGTATAAATATAGGGTTTTAACAAATCCAATTAATATAGAAAAATGAAGTAATGGCCTATATGAGTAGGACCATACCCAACAAAGCCCATTTATCAAAGATTCTGAGGGAGATAGAATCTCTGGGATTATACCTTGTCCAAACCTAAATCTTCCATCCAAAAACTTAAGCATGAACAAACCCATTTATAGGATAAGTTTAAGTTCATCAAGATCACAGCCCAAACGATGTTCGTCAAATAACCCCATGAAAGTCTCTATATCATACACCTTATTCTTAGAGAGTTATCTAGAGTATTAAAGGGATATGTATCAATATCCTTGAAAATTTTTTATGTGCATTATTTTCTATAGAATAATGAATATATTTTCATCACATTAGAAATTATTTCTTTTTTGATACTACAAAACATGAATAATATTTTTGGTTAATATTCAAATTTAATTAAGGAATGTATTTTGATGAATAAAAATATTTTTGAAATCAATAATATTTTAATTAAAAATTATTATTAAATATAAATGATCATATAATTTTTATGATGTGAAATGTAATTTTTATAATGTTAATTTTAATTTTATAAGGGTTCAAAAACTTTTATTATCAAAAAATAAAGAATTAATCAATAAATGTTAATTATTATTTTGAAAGTGATATTATACATATTTAGAAAATTGTTTTGATAATGAATATTATTTTTGGAATAAAAACATTGAAATTATCCAATGGTGATTTTTTCATAATTTTTTGAGATATTAGAATTTTTTGGTAAAAATTAAATACCTCATAAATATACATTGTGTATTATTATATCATAATGACCCAAAAATGATGTAATAAATACTATAATGGGTATTATCAGACAAATATATGTTTTACCGTTAAAATAATTTTATTTTAAGTTTATTTTATTTATTTTATAAACCCTTTATGAATCATCTAAAACATATAATATATTTTAAGATTTCAAGTTCATTTTTTTAAGAGTGTGACTCACCTCCTCTTAATAAAAGGAATTTTTTATTATGTTCATCACTTATCCTAATAAAATAATGAAAAAATAATCTTTGGTATAAACCATGCGAAATAACTATAGGAAGGTTTGTGGTTGTGGTTATTTTATTATATAGAGTCCAAATCCTACGTTTGTGAAATATTAAATAATTCCCTTCTTTTTAACTATATAAACCCACCCAAGATCCAAATTCAATTCACTCAAAATCCTTGTAGAACTTCTTTTATATACCGTCCCCTCTCTTTAATTCTCTCAAGGTTCCTCAATCTCTCAAGAATCTCATTTTCAAGCTTTTGGAGTCACACACTCAAGTAAGAGATCTTTTCATTTCCCCTCTTTATTAAAGCATCATCTTTAGCTTATGTATTTTATCTTAATTTACTTATAATTGGATATGTTATTCCATATCATCCTTAAATACTATTTATTTCCAAATTATGAGACACCTATTTAACTCTCATCAACTCATTTTATGAATTTTTATGTGACATCATTATGCTGCCGAAATTCTATATGTGATCTTATCTTTACCCAAGTTATTCAAGAATCCTCTTCATTTTATGCCCATTTGTTTTCCATTAATAATGTTGGGGTTTATTTTTACACATTCCCTATACTTCCCATATGATTTATAAATTATTATAAACCCATTTCACTCTCAATTATCCCTCCCATGGACATGTACATCCTCCCGTTATACTGCCAAAATTTCATCATGGGAATCCATGAAAAAAAGAATGTGTAGTGAGTACCCATACCCAATTCCTACCAAGGGTGTTATCCTTTATGAACTTATACTCATTTTATGGGTACTTAAATGTATTTATATCACAATCGTGTATTGTTTTAAAAATTATGATGAAAAATGAATTAATGTTGTATGATATATGTGGCACACTTAAAAATGATAATGAAATGTATGTGACGGGTGCGCCCAGAATTTTATAGCACTCTAATACATTGGATGGTCTTTAATATCATGATAATTCATGTTGGGATAGGTAGTGAACATTATTCATTTATGGTATGATTTCCATCATGATGTATTTGTAGTTTTTCTTAACCTATTGATCGCATAGCGATTCACTATTCAATTACACCCTTATGATGTTGTTTTAAACTGGTTTTGTAATGAATATTCCAAATATTATAATAAATTTAACTTCATTTTTGAGTCAATGAATTAATTTTTATCATTGTTTAATAGAGAAATTTTACTTGTTTTTTAAGGTTCCGGGCATAGCGGAAGCACGTGGGTGGATGTGCCCACTTGGATTTTTGTCATTAATAATGATCAATCCAGGATCAATACGACGATAAACGCCAGTCTCCACGGATCAAATCACAGCAATGGACAAAGAAAATGAAATTCCCAGAATCACAAAGTAGGATCATTACAGGTTGATTATAATTAATTTAATAAATTGAAAAGAAATACCTTTTGGCTGTTATTTCTTCGTTGATGTTCTTGATCACGTTCCGATGTGATTTGTCATTGCGTCGCAGAATCCAAGTGTAGACTTCCTCTAGAGGTGATCCACACGTGTACCTCATATCTCGGGACGTCACCAAAGGAGTCTTTGGGTGCTAGCATGGAGAAACCTTTACTTGAGTTGTCCGCCTTAGATCGTCTTGATCTGATGGAAGAGGATCTCTCTCGGTCTTGAGAGCATTCTTGGAGGAAGAGGTTCTTTCGGTCATGAAATAATTCTCCAGAGTTGTTGTGTACAACGATTCTCTTGTGTGTTTCGCACACCAAAGAGTTGGGGTTGTGAGGATATTTATAATCGCGTTTGAGGTTGTAGATTTATGACAATAAATAAATGTGTTACACGTTTTATTTATTTCATTGACTCTTATTTAAAACCTCCATGTCGAATAATTAATTCCTTGACATGCACCCACGCTGATTATAATAAATATCATTTAAAATAATATTGTATCCTCAAAATCCCGACTGGAAAAACTACACGGCGTGTATTAATAAATACACTGTGTGTACTTGTTTTTCATTGAAAACTACACTGCGTGTACATTCAATGTACACGGCGTGTATATCTTGTTTTTATTTCCTTCTTCCTCTATCATTAAAACAATTTAGGCTTACTTGAATAATTATTAAACCACATACAAGAATAATATTTATTCTACTTGAGATACTTGAATACACTTAGTGTGTGACCCTTTAGGCCTCTTTCTCGTTGGCATTAGGCGGCTTGCCTAAAGTCCAAGATTACTGTCTAGAAATGGGTCAAGGCACCCAAGAGAAAGAAGTTGATGCCGCATTGACATATCACCTCATACGAATGCTTACTGTGTAATTTAATCTCTTTGTCTCGATATCTCATCAAGTAGGTTTCATGGCAGTGTCATAAACCTATATGCTTGATCTGTCGCTCTTTGACTACCTGAAATAAACTCGTCATTCACACCATGGCCATGGAATTTAATGCGACAGTTCTATTTCAATCAAAGGGCCGAGATATCAACTTCCATAAATGGAAGGGAAAAATCCTTACTTGACTTATCCATTAACAACATGTCACTCGTGACACACCCAAAGTACCCTACATCCTGCCAACTGTCTGTGTGATGGTTTTTGTCAGTAAATCTAAGTGCGCGATTCATGACATGAGTTAATGATAATCTTCCAGTCTAAGGACCATTACACATGCTCGTAGATAGAAATTTACGATGACATCAAGACATGCAGAATTGCTACTGGCGGGTCTGTTCTCATAATATCCCATCTTGGAGATTACCAAGTGCGAACTCCATGAGATAGAGTCTTGTCTTCTTAAGAGTACTCACACATGACGGTCTGTATACTATTTGTCCTATCATAGTATGACATCCAACTATAGAAATTTATTTAAGAATATTGTTATATCATTTCAAGGTTCTCATCACAGCGGGGATCTTCCATGACCTTATCAATGCAACAAATATTCCAGGACATTATTATATTATAGTCATGCAGAACAATGAACAATATATAATAAGTGAACATTCATGTAATCAAAGTACAAAACAGTTGGTTCTCAGGACACCAACCCTTAAAAACTCCCACTTGGACTAGAGCCAACTGCCTACGAATTTTAGTCCTCTAGACCTCACATGATGATCATGTTTCTGCTGAGTCAATGATTTAGTCAAGGGGTCTGCCATGTTGTCTTCCGTGGAAATACTTCTCACTGCAATTTCACCTCTCTGAGAAAAATTCCCCAAGATATGATACTTTCAAAGTATGTGTTTTTCCCCTGATGTGACCTTGGCTCTTTTTCAAGTGCCACCGCTGCAGTATTATCACAATAGAGTGTGATAGGATCTTTTCTGCTTGGTACTATATCCAGCTCTTGGAAAAAGCTTCGCATCCATACTACTTCTTTATCTGCCTCAGAAGCTGTGATATACTCGGACTCCACTGTAGAATCTACCACTACACTTTGCTTTGAGCTCTTCCAACTCACTGCACTTCCATTCAAACTGAATATGTATCCAGTCTGCAACTTCATATCATCTTGATCAGTCTGGAAACTAGCATCTACATGTCCTCTGATGACTAGTCCCTCATATCCTCTATAAACTAGGAACATATCCTTAGTACACCTCAGATACTTAAGGATATTATTGACTACCATCCAATGGCGGTCTCCTAGATCAGCTTGATATCTTCCTACTTCACTTAATGCGTAAGAAACATTTATACTCGTACATAGCATAGCATACATAACTGACCCAATCGTGGATGCATAAGGGATCCTTGACATTATATTTCTTTCCTCATGTGTCTGAGGACACATTTTCTTGGAAAGATGAATGCCATGTGACACTGGAAACAATCCCCTCTTGGACTGTTCCATACTGAATCTCTTCAGTATCTTTTCAATGTATATACTTTGACTCATGCCCAGCATTCTCTTGGATCTATCACGATGGATCCTGATCCCAAGAATATAAGTTGTCTCTCCCAAGTCTTTCATGGAGAATCATTTATGAAACCATGCCTTAACTGACTACAAGATAGGTACTTCATTTCCAATTAGTAATATTTCATCAACATATACTATTAGGAAAATGACTGTACTTCCACTAAACCTCTTGTAGACACAAGGCTCACATTCGTTCTTAACAAAGCCAAATTCCATTACAGCTTCATCAAAATGAATGTTCCATGACCTTGATGCTTTCTTTAATCCATAAATGGATTTATGCAACTTTCATACCTTATTGGCATCCTTTGGAGTCACAAAACCTTCAGGTTGTGTCATGTAGACATCTTCCTGGAGGTTCCCGTTAAGGAAATATGTTTTGACATCCATTTTCCAAATTTCATAGTCATGTTAAGCAGCAATGGCCAATAAAATTCTGATGGATTTCAGCATTGCAACTGGTGAAAAGGTTTCATCATAGTCAATTCCTTGACGTTGTCTAAAACCTTTTGCAACCAGTCGTGCCTTGTAGGTGCTGACTTGCCCCTCCATGTCCAGTTTCTTCTTGAATACCCATTTATTACCAATAGTCTTTACATCAATAGGTGGATCTACCAAAATCCAGACTTGGTTTTGGTACATGGAATCCATTTCAGAATTCATGGCTTCTTGCCACTTGGCAACATTTGTGCCTTCAACTTCTTCCTTGTAGGTAAGAGGATCATTATTGTCAACCAATAATGAGTCACCATCCTCGGTGACAAGAAAACCATATCGTTTTGGTTCTCTCACCTCTCTCGTGCTCCTACGCAGTTCTTCTGTCTCTAGAACAGATTGTTCTTCCACGGGGCTTTGTGGAATCTGTTCTTGTACCAACTCCTATGTATCTTGAGCCTCGACTTCATCAAAGTCTATCTCGCTCCCACTATCTCTTTTGGAGATGTGCTCCCTCTAAGGAATATGGTGTGTCTTTCCACTATAACCTTTTTGTATGAGGGGTTGTATAGATAATATCTCCTTGTTTCCTTGGGATATCCTGTAAAGATACACTTTGTGCCTCGGGGTGCAAGTCTGTTACCTGAAGAGACCTTAAAAAATTCTTCACTACCCCACACATGTAAATTCGATAACATGGATTTGCATCCACTCAATAACTCGTATAGAATACCATTTATCAATTTAGTTGGTACTTGGTTTAGTATGTTCGCTGCTGTTTGTAATGCATATCCCCAAAAGGATAATGGAAGACTCGCATTACTCATCATTGATCTCACCATGTCCAACATGGTTTGGTTTCTCCTTTCACTTACACCATTCCACTTAGGTGTATAAGGAGGAGTGAGTTGAGATAGAATCCCAAACTCCCATAAGAAATCAATGAAGTCCTGATTAAGATATTCTCCTCCTCTATCTGAGTGGAGTTTCTTAATCTTCTTACCAAGCTGGTTCTCAACTTCATTCTTGTATTCTTTGAACCGATCAAAATAATCTGACTTATACCTCATTAAGTAGATATATCCATATCTACTAAAATCATCAGTAAAAGTTATGAAGTACGAGAACCCACCCCTTGCATCAACTGTAAATGGTCCACACACATATGTGTGAACTAATTCTAGAAGCTCATTATCTCTTTCACCTTTCCCACTAAATGGGGCTTTGGTCATTTTTCCTTGTAGACACGCATGACATACACCAAGGGGTTTTAGTTTGAAGGAATCTAAATACCCATCTTGATGTAATTTTTTCAAACATTTATCATTGACATGACCTAGCCAGTGATGCCAAAGTTGGGTGTGGTATGAGTCATGTGAATTTACTTTGTCATCAATTTCCATTACTTTGTTTGTGTATTCTAACACATAAAGGTTGTTATATAAATGTTCCCTACCAAAACAAATGCTATCTTTATAAAAGTAGAAACATTCATTTCCAAACTTGAACATGAATCCATCATTATCTAATATGGATACTGAAATAATTTTTTTAATAATAGAAGGCACAAAATAAAAACCCTTTAACACAAAGATCATTCCAGTTGGAAACGTGAGGTGGTAGTCTCTGACAGCTACAGCAGCAAGTCTGGCTCCGTTGTCTACTCGTAGATCTACCTCCCCTCGATTAATCTTCTTGACTCTACTTGGTTCCTATATTTGGATACAGATGTGAGAACCACAAGCATTATCTAATACCCAATTATTACAAACAGATAGATTGCATTCGATAACAAACACACCTAAATCTTCCCCTTGCTTCCTTGGCTGGGTGTAGTTTTTCTTCCACTGGCCCTTCTTGCCACATGCAAAACAAACAGCATCCTATTCCTTTGCCTCCCCTTTGATCTTCCTTTTCTTGGAAGGCTTTGAAGAAGCTTTGGGCTTAAATCTCTTCGCCTTCCCTTTCCTTTTATTCACCATGAGGACAGATGGATTTTCACGCTTCATGTCATTGTCCACTTGGAGAATCAGGATAAGAAGATCAGATAGAGACTTCTCAATGTTGTTCATGTTGAAGTTCACAACAAAGATTGAGAAGCTCTGGGGGAGTGATGAAAGAATGAGATTGGTCCCTAGTACTTTGGGGAGTTTAAACCCGAGAACCTCCAAGCGCTCAATGTAGCCAATGATCTTGACTACATGAGGCCCAGCTGGGGCACCCTCTCCAAGCATGCTCTAAAATAGAGCCTTGGAGATCTCAAACCTTTCCTTTCTTTCTCTCTACTGGTATAGACCACGGAGGTGCTCGAGCATGATATATGCATCCATGTCTTCATGAGACTTCATGAGCTCACTAGATATCGATGATAGCATCAAACATTGAACATAAAGAGCGTCGTTCAAATGTTGATCATAGACTAGGAAACCTTCATCACTCACCCCTAGGGTAGGACAATCAGGAAGTGAGGACTCCAGCACGTAAAACTTTTGTTCATGGCATAGGATAACCCGAAGGCGTCTAAACCATTCTTGAATGTTACTGCTGGTGAGGATATTGTCTTTATCCAGAATTGATTGCAGAGAAAATGTGGTTGATGAGTTTTTCATTTCGATTCTACAATTTAAAAGAGAAGATTTATCAGTACTTTCTTGATTACATTTTATGAAAAATAATAAATGAATTTATTAATTCTCCCACTATTTTATCAAGTCCCAATGGCCCTCACTATTGAATTCGTAATGTCCAGTTTCTTTGACATTCTAGTGGAAAGGATCCATATTCCCCTTCGCATAACCCCAATAAGGATTGGTCAAGCTATTTGAAGTTATTTAGGTAGGAAGGTCTTTGCCAACTATGAGCTTATAGTTCCTTGATCTATTGAGTGGACTCCCTAATCCTGAAATCCTGACTTGGATTTCCTCAACTCTTGCCTCCAATATTACACCAAGTCTAGCAAGGGATACTTCTCTTGATGTAATATGGTGAAGTCAACCCAAAACCTTTCATAAGGGATTCCTTTATAAAAGTAAGTGTCCCAATAAGGGTTGGTCAAACACATAGTTTTATTGAGTCTTTCCCTTAATCAGGTAATGGAAGGCTTGGTCTGACTTAATATGGTATTGAGGGATTTTATTCCTGTATGCGTTGTTTCACATTATCACATGCTTGTTAATATTAAGTGATGCTTGCTTAAGTGATTAACCATGTTTTGATAATGTTTACGCATAGTTCGGTTTTTATTTTATTCCATCTTTTCATGCTTTTTCATTTTATTAATTATGTGATCGTGACAACACATACATAATAAATAAACCATGAAATCATACAGAAATAAAATAATATTTCATGATCATGATCTTCTATTGGTTAGCTTATCTAGCGGTTTTGATAAGCTAAACCTAACATAGGGAAACACCTTGAACCTGTTGGTTCGTGTTTTGCAGCTCCCACCTATCCACCTTTGTATATTCTTGCATCAGTTTCACCTCGGCTTCAGGATTTGAACTATCTCCTCTGGCTTGGGAGATCCTTCATTACATGGGTTTACATTAAAGAAACCATGGGCACGCAGGCCCTACATTTTATTGGAATAAGGCTCATAGGCCAACAAATTTAAATTAAATAATTTTAAATGAAACCATACACATACAAAGGGTCTTTGGTCTAGCTCATGATCATCCATAGCATGCAACAACATTTACGCATATTTAGAATTCAAATTCTTTTAATCACTCTTTCATTTAAGATAAGTCACGCTCGAATTCAATTAATTATGATCTTATAATTAATCAATTCTTTATCTTAAGTTCCTTTCTGAATTTCCTTGAGATTCTTCTCATCCATATTCCTTGTGCGGGTCTTTGTACATTGGAGGAAACCTGGTAAAATTACATTTCTGGAAAGTACATGGCATGTATTTTATATTTACACGGCGTGTATTTCTTTTCACCTTGTTTCCAAAGTACACGTCGGGGGATTTGGCGTGTTTTCTCTACTTTGGAAATTTTGGAGTACACGGCGTGTAGATGAATCATACACGGCATGTACTTCCTTGTTATGTGGTAACCGGCTTGGAAATCCCGTGTACGCGGAACACGGCTTCTCTTTGTACACGGTTTCACCTAGACCGGATCGGACTACACGGCGTGTTGCTCCAACATACACGGCGTGTATTCTGGTTTCCACGCGCCGTTCAATTCTAGTCAACACAGCGTGATTAATACTTAGGCATAATCAATTCACACAGTGTGGTTTGGCGGACCAATGCCGGTTCGTTGAACCTAAGTACATGGCGTGTAGTTTTAATTACACGCTGTGTAATCCCATGTTGTACAGACAGAAAGAGTGGCTCCTCTGGATGAGTTCCTCGTTTTTATTTTAATCAAAAATTAAAATTAAAAGTCTGTTTCTGTGATATGAATCGAGAAACTAAGGAGGAAGAATAGATCTCATTTATTTAGATTTATATAATGATATATTTCGAATTGAATCAAATATAAATGCGTAAATTATCAACGAAAATTAAATAATTATAATCAACGTTGTAACCTCCCTATGATACCATTTGAAGGTTCCAGGCGCAGCGAAAGCATGTGGGTGGATGTTCCCACTTGTCTTTTTGTCATTAACAATGATCAATCCGGGATCAATATGATGATAAATGCCAGTCTCCACAGATCGAATCACAGCAATGGACAAAGAAAAGGAAAGTCTCGGAACCACAAAGTAGGATCGTTACCGGTTGATTATAATTAATTTAATTAATTTAAAAGAAATACCTTTTGGGTGTTCTTTCTTCGTTGATGTTCTTGATCACATCCCGATGTGATTTTTCATTGTGTCACAGAAGCCAAGTGTAGACTTCCTCTAGCGGTGATCCACACATATACCTCGTATCTCAGGATATTGCCAAAGGAGTCTCTGTGTGCTAGTGTGGAGAATCCTTTGCTTGCGTTGTCCACCTTAGATCGTCTTGATCCGATGGAAGAGGATCTCTCTCGGTCTTGAGAGCATTCTTGGAGTAAGAGGTTCTTTCGTTCTTGAAAGAATTCTCCAGAGTTGTTGTGTACAATGATTCTCTTGTGTGTTTTTCACACCAAAGAGTTGGGGCTTTGAGGATATTTATAATCGTGTTTGAGGTTGTAGAGTTATGACAATAAATAAACGTGTTATGGGTTTTATTTATTTCATTGACTCTTATTTAAAACCTCCATGTAGAATAATTAATTCCTTGACATGCGCTCACGCTGATTATAATAAATATCATTTAAAACAATATTATATCCACAAAATCCTGACTGGAAAAACTACACAGCGTGTATTAATAAATACATGGCGTGTAATTGTTTTTCATTGAAAACTACAGGGCATGTACATTCAATGTACATGGCTTATATATCATGTTTTCATTTCCTTATTCCTCTATCATTAAAACAATTTAGGCTTCCTTGAATAATTATTAAACCACGTACGGGAATAATCTTTATTCTACTTGAGATACATGAATACACTTAGTGTGTGACCCTCTAGGCCTCTTTCTCGTTGGAATTAGGTGGGCTTTCCTAAAGTCCAAGATTACTGTCTAGAAAGAGGTCAAGGCACCCAAGAGAAAGAAGTTGACGCCGCATTGACGTATCACCTCATATGAACACTTACTATGTAATTTAATCCCTTTGTCTTGATATCTCATCAAGCAGGTTTCATGGAAGTGTCATAAACATATATGCCTGATCCGTCATTCTTTGACTACCTGAAATAAACTCGTCGTTCACACCATGGCCATGGAATTTAATGAGACAGTTCTATTTCAATCAAAGGGTCGAGATATCAACTTCCATAAATGGAAGGGAAAAATCCTTCTTTGACTTATCCATTAACAACATGTCACTCGTGACGCACCCAACGTACCCTACTTCCTGCCAACTGTCTGCATGACGGTTTTCGTCAGTAAATCTAAGTGCACGAGTCATGACATGAGTTAATGATAATCTTCCAGTCTAAGGACCATTACACATGCTCGTAGATAGCAATGTCCGATGACACCAAGACATGCAGAATTGCTACTGGCGGGTTTGTTCTCATAATCTCCCATCTTGTAGATTACCAAGTGCAAACTCCATGAGAGAGAGTCTTGTCTTCTTAAGAGTACTCACACATGATGGTCTATATACTATGTGTCCTATCATAGTATTTCATCCAACCGTAGAACTTTATTTAAGAATATTGTTATAGCATTTCAAGGTTCTCATCACAGCGGGGATCTGACATGACCTTATCAATGCAACAAATATTCCAGGACATTATTATATTATAGTCATGTAGAACAATGAACAATATATAATAAGTGAACATTCATGTAATCAAAGTACAAAACAGTTGGTTTTCAGGACACCAACCCTTACAGTTTTTGTATTTACATTGTAGGAGGAGGTGATCTTGGAAGCTTTTGATGGAATTCAAGCTAATGGGCCAAGCTGCACGAGAGCACAAGCATGCATGTGGAAAATTGTTGGAATTGTGGATAGTATATGTATATTGGGATAAAAATTGGTTTATGAGTTCAAACGAATGTGGGATACATTTCTCTAAAATATCATGAATCCCAATTCGTCCATTTAAAGGCCCAAAATTGGCCCACAATATGAAGAAATTCTAGGCAAGCTAAATTGGAACACACTTCTGTATTTGGGCCATAACTCTGACCTCAGAGATCCAATTGGGCTGATTCTATCTCCCATGTATAGTTAACCCAAATCCCGGACTCTCCACAAAATTTCAAGTCAATTGAACGCATTTTTCTTAGACAAACCGCTGGATAAATATAGAGTAAAAATTCTTCCTTGAATAGTCACCTTTCCCTTTTGTTACTTGACCACTTTATGTGGAACTTTTGATGTAATTTCCCATAAAATAACTCCTTTCACTCATTAGATTAGGTGGAACGACCCGGGGTAATTTGATTCTAATTATAGATCTTTCTTAATCCATTCTCTCCCTCTTCTCCCCATGTACTTCTAAACCTCTAGTGATCAATTTGGGGGGTGTCCATTGTTGTAATCCTAAGCTCCATGCTTGTAATATTCATAAAGTAATTAATTTTCCAGGTTTGTTGAAAATTTTTCTTCATTTATAAATTCTAAATTTGTGTTTATTCGAGTATGATCAAATAAAAATCAAAGGAACAAGAATCATCAGGCTTCCATGTATAACTCGGATCTTGTGATGATTTGAGTGTGGTTGCCTCTTTTCTCACCATTTCCCTTTCATTAGTGTGCGAATGGATTTTGTCAGTTTATAAATTCTAGGATCTTGACCCCATGAATATTCATGTTCTTTTCTTGTGTAATATTTTATCACTGACACAAATCTAGTCATCTCATCACATTTTTCATGTGACGCCTTGATTGAGTTCCGCTTTTACATCGATCCAAGTTTGATGATTCTGAGGAGTCACCGATAATCAATATTGTTGATTGATCAAATAAAAGGTGGTAACCTAGTAAGAACTCACATACCATACTGGATTCAGTGTCTATAAATCAAGGAATCAATGATCCTTCCCATTCCCTTGAGAGCGATGACGGATTGAGCATCAAGGTATACTTACCCGGGTTGATCATGTTTTCTCTATCTTGTTTCCATCACTTAGTAGTATAGTTTTAATTTGTAATTTAAAATCAAAAAACCCCAATTTTTATAAATAACCATTCCTATTTTAGTTTCTTAATTAGAACCTCCTTTTAAACTTAATGATCTAAGGCTCTGTCGACAGATGACCTGGGGTTACTGCTATACTGCAGAAATTCTAGTTAAAAATAAACAACTAATTTGACATGCTCGAAGACGTGATAAAAAATTGGCACCATCACCGCGGAGCCAAGATAAAAAAAAATTATTTCCTTTTATATATTTATTTTACTTATTAATTAGTACCCCTTTCAATAACCCACCCCCATTTGATTTTTTTTTGGTTTTCTGTTTCTATTTTTCATGGTTTTTTTTGTGTTCTTCCTCTCTCTCTATATATCTATATCTTCTACTTCTTCTCCATATCTCTCTCTCTAAAATTATATAGTATAACATTATATTCTCCTTTCACCCTAACTGAAAAAATGATTTTTATTAAACTTTGGAAACCAAGAGAGAAGGGTTACACAATCCCTCAAGGGGGCGGAAGTGGTGCACGCCGAAGTAATGCCCTTCAATAATGGCTCAACAATCAAGAGGAAAAGAATTGAAATAATCATAAATCATAAGATCTTCCTCTAGCCTTCCCCACTGAGCAAGTGCATCATCCACAGAGTTTGCCTCCATCCAAACATGTTGGATATTCTAACTCAGATTGGTCTCCCTCTAGCATCTTTAGATTTCATAAGTCCTATGCCACGACATTTCCTGAAGACCCTAGATTGAATTCACCAGCACCTATGAATCTGAATCAATCTCTAGATCCTAGAAACTGCAACTTATACATAGATCCAAACCGGACAGGAGTGCCTTCACCTTGGCACCTAAGGAAGATCCCAGGCCATAGAAGGTATTGAACACTAGAAGCATTGAACCACGTGATTTACGAAGGACTCCTCCACCTCTCATAAACCCTTTAATAAAAGATCCGTCCACATTCAAATTCAGACCTCTAAGGGGGGGACCACTTGATCTATTGACCCCCCATTCTTCTAGGAATACAACGGTGATTGAGCAATCTACACACTGTGGATGAAGATATCTATCCCTTCAACAGCAAGCCTAACTCAAAAATTAGAGCTTTCAGTCTCATTTGTAGAAACAGAAGGGAAACCCTAGACCCCACCAGACTTTGTTACATGCTTCCCACAGATTCCATCAAATAGGGGAGAGAATGGTCTCCTGAACATTACTTTCCATCGTCCTTCCCTCCATACCCTGGAACCATGATTCCATGTAGCCATGCAGTGAAGGTTATTCCCCAGCCCTACTAGAATAGATTGAGAACAACGATCATAAATAATGTGCCCACTCACTCTAGAAGAGAAGGTGAAGAGTTGAATCAACCTCAGGACTCTTGCAACAGAATCACCAGGAAACAAGTGGTATCCCTTTCTTTTGAATGTTATCATCTGTTGGAAGGGTATTGGTCCTGACCTTCCAGATAAAGAAATTAATCTTAGTATGAATCTATTTAAACCAATTCCTAGGAACCCATGTATCATGAGGCCCCTCTGCATGAAGCATATGGTGATAGTCCCTAATGACGAATCTTCCTGAAGACGACCTAGTGAAGTAGCAGATATCTGGAGTGTCTTCCATGGCCACCTCCTTAAACACCTTCACCTGCCCGGGATCCAGAATGTATTGGATGCATCTAGGGATTTCATTAACCTCCTTAAACGAAATATCCAGATGGGGAATCCTGTGAAAAATAGTGTTTCACTTAACCAATTATCCTTCCAGAAACTGACCTCTCCTTGCCCCACGATCCACCGAGTTGATACATTGAGAGCTTCAATGTGACAATACATGCATCGAGCCAATCGAGAATGCCGAGGACCACGCACACCCTACACTGCCCGATGGTATCCATAGCACCTTTTAAATAATGAATCCCACATAGATTCCCCCTAGATAATATCCCATGAAAGACAACCTTACATGCCTTGCATAGTTTCCCAGATATCCAAAAGACCCACGCCGCCTTCCTCAACCGGCCTAGCCATATGCATTGGTGATCCCCTTTGGAAATGACCCTCTTGTTTGGAGTCCCAAATGACGGATGAAAGAATTTTTTCTATATGATCCACGGTACCTTTGGGAGGCTTAATTAGTAATAACAAATGCATTGCTATAGATGATAAAATGTTTTTAATAAGAGTCACCCTCCCACCAAATGATAAGATGTTGTTTTTTAAGTTTAGGATTCTCCCGAGCATTCAATTGATGATGTCTTCAAGGTGATGCATCTTGATGTGGCCTTACAAAAGAGGAACTGCTAAGTAGACAATTGGCATTTATTTCCACTGGCAGCCCAGAATGTTCTGGATGTCCATGCACCGTCTTCCCGAGAATTTTATGGAAATGAAGACTTGGCTCTTCCCCTTGTTGATAGCCCGACTTCTTAGTTTCTCATAGGTAGAAAGGATCTCTATAAGGTTGGTAAGTGATCTAAGCCTTACATTTATGAAGATAAGGATTTAATCCACCAACATAGAATGAGATACATGCTCGAAGCCTCACCTGCTCCTATAAGTATCTAACCTTCCCACCATAACAATTTTGATAGGATTCATGTATGATGCATCTTGTGCCAAAATGAAGACAGATGGAGACAAGGGGTCTCCATGGAGAACCCCACACACATATTTGTGAAAAAAAACATCTCCCCATTAGAGATATGGAAAGACACAGTGAAGAGAAGCACCTGAAATAAATGTCACAAAACCATTATTGAAACCCAAACCTTCGCATCACCCAGAGGATAAAGCTCCACTCCATTTTTTCATAGGATTTATCCATATACACCTAGAAAATCACGTTGGATCTCATAGACTTGGTGTTGATGTCATTGACCAATTCACTTGAAATCCCCACTAGCCCCTAGATGCTCCATCCTCTGATGAAGCCATGTTGTTCTCTAGAAATCATCCTAGGAATGACCCTTCAAAATATGGTAGATACGTGGGAGACCAGGATCTTATACGAGACATTGCATAGGCATATTGTCCAGTATTGGCTGACACTAGAGGAGTTTTTAATATTTGGGATAAGGGTAATCCTGGAAGAGAAAAAATTTCTGTTTGAGGGTCTGCCGCGAAATTAGTCTTGTACAGCCTCCACCACCTAAGGTACCACCACCTACCAAGCAGCATCATAAAAATCACTAGTGTACCCATTCAGCCCTAGAGCGGTGTCTTGGGTAAACTTGGAGATCGTATCCTTAATCTCCTCCACTGAAGGTATCGAGTCCAGGAAGAAATTATCCTTCTCATTTACTTGTTGTGGCAAGCAAGTCAAAAAACTCTAAGTAGATCACTCGATTAGAGGGTCAACAGAATGAGATGGTGCCGCCCCAGTAAGAAGCCCCCTAATATGTTCTAGTGCCATATTTCCTACCACAACCACATCTGGAGTAAAAGCCTCATTCCCCTGGCTATTGTCAAGTTTTGATAAATTCTTCTCCTTCAGGAAAGCATGAAATAAGTCAATATTTTGGCCGCCTTCCTTTAACCACCTCACACATGACATCTTTTTATAAATCCTTTACATTTCCAGCAGTTTCTCTGCATGAGCCACACATTTATCACAATTTGAAACAAAATCACTTTCATCTCACATCTCGTGAAGTCTCTCTTCTAGATTATTAATATCCACTTGCATCCTTTCCACCCCATAGTCATCCATAGGACTCAACTCAAGCCAACCCTAGATATCCACTCTGAGGAACTTCAAATGATTGGCCAGTCCATCCCATGACCTTCTAGTAACCCCTTAGTCCCAAGAACCTTTTAGCATGTTCATGTAGCTCTCATCCTAATTCCAGATATTTAGGTAATGGAAGGCGCGACTCTATATGACCTCTCTTTGAAGCTTCAAAATGAGAGTCGCATAGTCCGAGAGTAAACAGGGGAGATGAGTGACTATAGTTTTTGGAAAGGAATCCAAACACTGAATATTTGTAAGACACCTATCCAGAAGGTTCCAGATGTGGATGGAGCCCCTCCTATTGTTTCACCAGGTATACTTGGGGCTAGAGAACCCTAGATCAAACAAACCTACAGAAGAAATGAAATCCTTAAAGTATTGCATGTCCCCGCAGCTCAGAATCGAACCGTCTTTCTTCTTTGAGTGGTATGTGATCATATTGAAGTCACCCCCCCCACAAACCATGGTAGGGGGAAGTTTGAAACGCTTCAAGGTGCCGCCATAGACTCAATCGCTCGACCGGGTTAGTGCTCGCATAAACCAAATAGAGAAAAGTTACCATCCCATTTCATGTGACTCGGGTGTCAATGCAATGTGATGTGATATTAGTAAACTCCAAAGACACATTATTCTTCCAAAAAACCCAAATATGGCTGTTCACCAGGTGTTCGTACATATACGATGGAAAACCCATACTTCTAGTAAAGGTTTGGAGCTTACATGGATCATGTTTCGGTTCAATGATCACCATGATAGAGGACTGATTCTTCCTTGCTTCGAAGGCTAGAAAATATTTCTTATCTTGCACCCCAAATCCAAAGACATTCCAAATCAAGTTGGAATGAATTAACATAGGATCTTCCTACCTTTAAGACCATGGGCACTGGGAAGAGATAAGCAAAGAAGAACGTTGGTTTATTTCAATCATGAGTGGGTAAATGGTCTCGAAGCGGAGACTAGGGGCGAGCACATGAAAGGAGAGAGGATCATCTTCTTCGAAAGCCCATCTAGCTCCAAAACAATCACCACCTAATTAGAAGGAGGTCCTCGAGAGATTTTGTCTACCATGCCACCTTCCAAGAGAGAGATCAGAAGTAACCTCTACAGAGTTCCCTAGGTAGATTGGATCGCCTTCGCCACACCCACAAGTAGAAAATCCTTCTGCATATAACCATGGATCGACACCAGAATACTATTCAAAGGCCAATTGAAGAGAGTCGGGTACAACTGAGAGGAAATGCAGAAAGAATGCGGAGATGGAGGCATGTCCTTGTAGAGGAGTAGCGAGTTGTCAAGTGAACGGTCACCGTCATCAAGGATGGAAACCATATCTCTGGGAGGGGTAACAAAATCCACTGCATACCAAGGATCGATGAGGTTAGAAAGCGACCAGATGATCAGGTCCGCCGGCTCCGAAGATGCGCCCAAAAAAAAGGAAATCTAATTTTACAGACCCATGTGAAATAGAGGTTGGGGTGGCCATGTGGGGGCCACCACCCGAATTTGAAAATGGGGACTGCCCCCCCCCCCCCCCCACAATGGTAACATCTTCCAACCCCTCCTTCACCACCAATAGTAGTTCCATCAGCGGACACGCCGCCTCCCTGCCCAAGCCACCCTGAACATTGTAGCCTGCTGCCTGCACCTCCTAGGAAGGTAGTAAACCTGAATGCCCCTGGACTCTGGAAGGAGCCCCCTAAATTCTCTCACCTGAAGAGTTGTCCTCTAACCAATTCCTCCTATAGATATCCACTGAATTCCCATTAAACCCAAAGAACACACAGAACTATGAAGGGTATTTATAAAAGATCCTCTTCCACCAAATAAATCCACTATCATATCGTAACAGCACACACAAGGGCCAATCCACCGAAAGGTCCATAACCACACAAATCTGCAGGTTGGAAGCATCTTGGAGGATCCGGGTAGCACCGTCAAAGCATAAGAAGAAACCCAGAGAGTCTCCAAGAGCCTTCAGGATCGTCGTGTTCTGGAACGGAAAGGGGAGACCTAGGAGACTTGGCCAAACTACCTCTGAAGTGGACTCCCTGCCGAAATAGAAATCTCAGGACCAGTGAGTCAAAGAGAAACTCCACGATCCACACTTCTTATCTTCACGAACCCAATCAGTGGCAAAGTCCTCCGTGGAGAATAAATGGATGAAAAATGAAACTCTGGAGAGCTCAGAAACCGTAGCTGGAACCCTAAGACCCTACAAATCCACAAAACACTTGAACACTGAAAGGGAAGGCTTGCTGCACCCAAAGAGGGCCACCAGAGATAGGTCATGAAAGGATGTAGCATCCTAGAGCTCTTTGCTGGAAAAATCCATTGAAAGGAACCCCTCCACAATCCCAGGTCCCCAAGGTTCCAACACTATTGTCAGGATCTCCGGAAAACCCCTCATGGTCGTCTGAGGTCCATCCCCACTGGTAACCACCTAAGGGCGTGCCACCCCGCAGAGGAAATCCTTAAACAATGAACCATTGGACCATCCTCCTGGGTCCCGAACTGAATTCTTCCAAGGAGACGCACCTCTTGTGGAACCTCAAGTGGTCATAAACCAATCAAAAATTGAACCTAATCAAACCTAAGAAAACATGGCTACAAATAATGGAACCTCAAAAAAATTACCACCCCGGATGTGGAGTACCAACCAGCGTACATCCAATATCTCAAAAAACATCCAACTTTGAGATCAGATTAGGCCTCATCCACCTACTTCCCAAATTCCATGGTATTCTTGGTGAGGACCCTCACAAACACCTTAAGAAGTTTTATATAGTGTGGTCCACCATGAAACCCCAAAATTATTATAAAGACTTAATTAAGTTTAGGGCCTTCTGTTTCTCCCTTGATAGTGTATCCAAAGATTGGATATACTATTTTCCTACCACAATTGGGGGATGGAATGACCTGAAAATACTATTTTTATAGAATTTCTTCTCTATCTCCAGAACTTCATCAATTAGGAAAGAAATATGTGGCATTAGACAATCGCAAGGTAAGACCCTTCATGAATACTAGGAGAGATTCAAAAGACTTTTCTCAAGATGCACCCACCACTAGATTAGTGAAAAAAAATTAATCTAATACTTCAATGAGGTACTTATCCCCATGGACCATAGAATGATTTATGTTGTAGCTAGTGATTCCCTAGTTGATAAAATTCCTTCCACCACTCATGACTTAATAGCCAACATGGCTCAAAATGCACAACAATTTGGTACATGAGCTATTGCACCAAACTGATGAGTTCATGAGGTAAGTCATTAATCTATAGAACAAAGGGTAGATATCAAGATTGATGAGATTCATACCCTTTTAAGTCAATTAGCTCAAGTACAAGGTAACTCCCAATCTTCTCTCATTCCATTACGTTGGGTTATTTGTTCTAAAAATACTCATTTTTCTGACCAGTACTTACAACTTCAAGATTTACATTAGTATTATGTAGTCGTGTTCACAGGGCATCCATTCCAACAAGAACCTCCCTTCAAGAAAGATCCATTCAATCCAAATACAAACCTCGGGTGTCAAGCACAACCCCAGTACCGATAAGGGGGAAAATCAAGCTACCCCAAGCAGAATTGGTATCAAAAACTCCATGGTATGCCACCTTATTATCCTTCAACTTCTCAAATAAATTCATCCTCCTCCTCCCAAATCTAAACCAAGCCTCAAGGATATGGTGAAGGAAAGGGAAGCCAAGAAGATACAATTCCAAAAAACCACACAATCAGTTATTCAGGACTTGCGAAGTCAAGTGGGGAAATTGGGAAACACCATCAGTGTGCTTAAGATGCAAAGTTCTGGAAAACTACCATCCCAACCCATTTCCAATCCGAAGGACTAAGTTAATGTATGTGAAGATACACTTAGTAGTGGTAAATAAGTTTCTTCATCTAATGATTCTTCCCAATAGGTATGTCCCCTTCTTGAAAACAATCTTTCTCCGCCCATAAAAGATTCCAATGAATAAAATAAAAATAAAAAAGGTAATCAAATTATCATTGATGATTCAAATGAACAATCCATTCATCTTACTTTCCCCCAAAGACTCTCTAAATCTAAGAATAATTTCGATAATGACATTGATAAAGAAATAAGGGATTAATTTAAAAGGGTTCAAGTTAACATTCCTTAATTGGATGTAGTTAAAAAAATCCCTTGATATTCTAAATTTCTTAAAGATCTTTGCACCCATAGAAGGAGGATGAAGGGGAATGAGATAGTCAACTTGGGGAGGAATGTCTCGGCCTTTCTTTAACCAGAAATTCCAACCAAATGCCAGGATTTGGGCATATTCACAATACTATATACCATAGGGGAGACCTTATTTTCTGATGTTATGCTAGATTTAGGTGCTTCCATTAATTTAATTCCTCACTCAGTGTATACTTCTATGTAGGTTGTATAGCTTCAACCAATAGGCATTGTCATACAAGTTTCCAACCGGAGTACTACTAATCCAATAGGAGTGATTGGGTATTCCCTTGTAAGAGTGGAGAATCTGATCTTCCCTACTGATTTCTACATTCTTGAGATAGAAGATACCCAAACCCAAGGACATGCTCCTCTCATACTTGGGAGGTCATTCCTTAAAACAGCAAAGACGATCATTAAAGTTCACAACAATACACTGTCTATCGATTTTGGTGGAGAAAAGGTAAGTTTTAACAAGCTTGAATCTATGAAACACCCCATTGAAGAGAACTCCAATCTTCCTATCTATTTGATGGAAGTGCTCTCAAATGATGCACACACACACAATTTTGTCCTCAACCCATACTATGATTCATTTTCCCCTTCTTCACCCTTGGATGATTTGAGTTTTGATTCATGTTTTGAGTATGGTGTGGGTTATAAAAAGTGTAAACTGTGTGCTTTAATTGATGAGTGTGTTCATTCTGACGTACCCATGACTATCAACAATTCTGAAAATCTCATTTCAATAGATTCTCTATCCTTAGAGAATAAACATTTGTAGATAGACAATTTAATTAACACCACTCCCCCTAAACACCCCCCTCAATCCATAAACCAATAGTTTTGGAACTTAAAAAACTTCCTTATAATTTAAAATATGCATATATTGAGGGTATTGACCAATTTCCCATCATTATTGCCAATAAACTCTCTCCACAATAGGAATCAAAACTGCTCAAGCTTTTAAGATAGTGTAAAAAGGAAATAGGATGGACATTGGATGATATTCCCAAGATTATCCCATCTATTTTTATGCACCATATACTTTTGTATAATGAGACTAAGCCTGTTAGACGATCTCAATACTAGTTGAATCCCACTCTCCTTGAAGGTGTAAAATTGGAAGTTAGTAAATTACATGTCGTGGGAATCATTTATCCTATATATGATAGTAAATGGGTTATCCAAGTGAAAATTGTGCCTAAAAAATAGGAATAACAGTTGTATCAAATGAAAGGAATGAATTGGTTCTAAAATGTGTAAAAAACAGTTTGCGAGTCTGTATTGACTATCGTCGACTAAATCAAGCCACGCAGAAGGACCACTTTACTCTACCTTTCATTGACCAAATGTTGGAACGATTGGCTGGTAAGTCCCATTATTGTTTCCTTGATGGCTATTTGGGTTATTTCAAAATCCATATAGCCCCTGAGGACCAATAAAAGACAACATTTACCTATCCATTTGGCACATTTTCGTATAGAAGGATGTCATTCGGTCTATATAATGCTCCTGGTACTTTTTAGAGATGTTAGTTGAGTGTTTTTTAGTACCTCAAGAGTTGTATGGAAGTCTTTATGGATGATTTCATGATGTATGGTTCTTCTTTTGATGATTTTTTAGAACACCTAGGTTCTTTCCTCCACCGATGCATTGAAAAAGATCTTGTTTTAAATTATGAAAAATTCCATTTCATGGTTGAGCAGGGGATAGTTCTTGGGAATGTCATTTCAAATAAGGTAATTCAAGTTGATAAATATAAAATTTAATTAATTTCATCCATTGAGTATCCAAAAATTATTCGTGAAGTGCGATCTTTCTTGGGTCATGCTAGTTTTTACTGTCGATTCATTAAATACTTTAGTAAGATTGCACTTCCATCGTCCCAGTTATTACCAAAAGATTCTGATTTTTTATATTATAAAAATTGTGAGGATTAATTAAATTCACTAAATAGTAGACTCACATCACCTCCCATTATCCAACCTCTAAGTTGGGATCTCCCCTTAGAACATATCTGTGATTCCTCTATCTTTGCAGTTGGGGCAGTTTTATCAAAAAGGGTTGAGAAGGATCCACATGGAATTGCATATTCCTCACATACCCTTGAACCTACCCAGGTAAACTACAAAACCATTGAAAAATAACTCTTTTCTATTGTTTTTTACTTGGAAATATTTTGTTCATATCTTGTTGGGTCAAAAGTCGTTGTGTTTTCTAATTGTGGGGACCTTAGTTTTCTCATAAAGAAACCTGAATCTAAGCCTCACATCATATGGTGAATACTCCTCTAAGAGTTTTACCTTGAGATTAGAGATAATAGGGGAGTAGAAAATGTTATATCTGACCACATTAGTAGGATTTCTCCACCATATTGACTCATCCCTCCCCATTGGAGAATTCTTTCCTCATGAGAACCTTTGTGATGTTGTGGACCTTACCCCCCGGTATGCAGACATTTTGAATTTTCTAGCAACATCTAGGGTCCCCACTAATTTCAACACTTCCAAATCCCAAATAAATAAACATGATTCTTGAAGGTATATTTGTGAAGACCTGTATTTTTGGAGAATTTGTGGTGGATAAGTAGTTCTTTAGTGTGTCCCTCACCAGGAGTTCACCTCAGTTTTGACCTTCTACCACACTTTTTCATGTGGGGGTCACTTTGGATCTCAATGTACAACTTGAAAGGTCCTTGACTAAAGACTTTATTGTAAAACATTGTATAGGGATGGCCATCGATTTTTCAGGTCATGTATTCATCGTCAATTCATAGGGAATATCTTCAAGAGGAATGAAATTCCCCAACAACACATGTTATTCTGTGAATGTTTTGATGCCAGGGGAATTAACTTCATGGGGACTTTTCCAAATTCATTTGGCTTTGTGTACATCTTATTGTTTGTGGACTATGTATCTAAATGGGGGGAAGAAAAGTCCACAAGGACTAATGACTCTTGAGTTTTTGTTGATTTTGTGAGGTCCCAAATTTTTTGTCAGTTTGGTTTTCCAAGATTCATCATTAGTGATCAGGGTTCGCATTTTTTCAATCAAAACATGAAATATTTTCTTTGTAAGTATGGGGTTTATCATAAATTATCCACTTGATATCACCCCCAAACGAATGGACAAGCAGAAATATCTAATCGGTAAGTTAAGAGAATCATGGAAAAAACAGTACAACCTAACAGGAAAGATTGGAGTTTGCACTGGGATGATTCACTTTGGGGGTACCGTACAGCTTTTAAAACCCCAATAGGAATGTCACCATACAGAATTATGTTTGAAAAGGCTTTTCACCTCTTTGTGGAGGTAGAACACCGTTCATATTTGGCTGTTAAAAAATGTTATATGGATCTTTCAGATGCAGGTGAGCAAAGGAAGTTGCAGACTCAAGAGTTGGAATAAATTCTACATGATGCATATGAGAACTTCTGGAACTATAAAGAGAAGGGAAAGGCTATCCATGATATCATGATTCATTAGCAGAAGTTCCATATTGGTGAGAAGGTCCTCATGTACAATTCTAGGCTAAAGCTCCACCCAGGTAAGCTCTGTTCCCGATGGCTCAGTCCTTATACTTCTATTAATGTTTACCCTTTTGGTGCAATATAGATTTTGCATGATCATAGCGTAAGAAGTATTACCGTCAATGGGAAATGATTTAAACACATCTATGAGGATTTTCCACAGAATATGGTGGAGAAAATCAACCTTCTAGAAGCAACATACTAGTGAAACACACCAGGTTTTATCCTTCACATATTATCAATTATTACAGTGAGGAAACTACACATTCTAGGTGTGGGGGTGGATACATTCCTAGGTTCATTAGGATTTTCATTGTCTTTCTTCTTTCTTCTCTTTTTCTCCTTCTTTATGGTATTTTCACTTTTCCCTATCTTTCTGGGTTCATTAAGATTTTTATCATCTTTCTTCTTTCTTCTATTTTTCACCTTCTTTATAGTATTTTTACTTTCCTTATCCCCTTATGGTCACCAAATCATGGAACTTACTAAAAATGCATGTTAACATTTTTGATTCCATGTTGTTTTAACATTTTTTGAAAACCTGTCTCTGTTATGGAATGAATTTTTGTATAAATTTAACACCAGGGAGTGATTTTTAGTGAATTGGTTTTCTGTCAATGATATAAATAGTTTTATCTCAATAAAACATTTGAGATGATTTATTCCCCTTGTGTGAGTAGTTTTTGGGAAAACCGTTTCACTAATATCTCCACACATTTTTGCACCAAACCGCACAGTGTTAATATTTATTACTTCATAGAAATTAAATATATGTTAGCTTAATATTTTTCATCTTTAAATAATATTTACATACGTTCGTTCCTTATCCGATCTATTTCATTACTGTACTAGATTGACCTATGCATGTGTACCTAATATCCGACTGTTGTACACCCTCAAAAAATAAAATCAAAAATCAAAAAAAATAATTGGGTTGTGTCTTGGGCTGGTCAAAAACCACTCCTCCTCAACCTTTGATCTTGTTATAATTATTACAATTAGTGTTGTGAGAAGATCAAATAAGGGCTGAGAGATGAGTGTGAGATTTGTTCCAAATTCAACTTCTAAAAAAACAAAAATAATAAATGAGGGGAGTGATGAAATGTGAATCATCTATGTATATCTAGGTCAGGAGCTTATGGTTTGACTTTTGGGAATGCTTAAGTGAGTGGGTCTTGAAATATGATTGCAAAGGATGTAGGGAAGGTTCGGTGGACAAAATCATTTAAGCTGAATAATGTTAAAATAACCCATATTTATTAGGTAGAAAGTGGAAAGAATAGCATGGAATGGTTTTCAGACACACACATGGAGAGTTAGTGGAATGGTTAACTTTTTAATTCGTTTCTCAATTTGGTATCATTAATCTCTTTTAATTTCATTATATGATTTATGAGACATCTTTTTTAATTTTCACTTGGAATAACTCCTTGGTGTGGTTTGTGCATTGATCACATCACTTTAATGAATTTAAATTTCATCAATGTTAAAACTTCATGATGTTGAGAATATATACTTACATCATTTTTTTGGATATGTGACTTTTCCCAGGAATGGAAATGTTTAGGTGTGGGGGTGTGATCGCATAGCGATTCACTATTCAATTCCACCCTTACACTGCTGTTTTAAAATGGTTTTTTAATGAATATTACAAATATAATAATAAATTTCACTTCATGTTTGATTGAATGAATTAATTTTTATCACAATTTAATAGGGAAATTTTACATGTTTCGGTATTTACATTGTAGGAGGAGGTGATCTGGGGATCTTGTGATGGAATTCAAGCAAATGGTCCAAACTACATGAGAGCACAACCATGCATGTGGACACTTTTTGTATTGTGAATAGTCCGTAAATATTGGGATAAAAATGTTTGTACAAGTTTAAAATAATGTAGGACACATTTCTCTAGAAGATCATAGATCCCAATTCGTCTATTTGGAGGCCCAAAATAGGCCCACAATGTGAAGAAATCTTGGGAGGGCTATATTGGACCACCCTTATGTATTTGGGACATAACTCGGGGCTCGGAGATCCAATTTTTCTGATTCCACCTCCCATGGAGAGCTAACTCAAATCCCTGACTCACTAACGAATTTCAAGTCATTCTCACACATTTTTCTCAGTCAACTAGCCAGATAAATATAGATTAAAATATTTTCCTTGAATAGTCACCTAGCCATTTAGATACTTGACCACTTTATGTGGAAATTTTGATGTAATTGCCCATAAAATCACTCATCCCCCTCATTATCATTAGAGAGAATGACTAGGGGTAAGGGATATTTTAATTAGAGAGATTTCTTCATCAATTCTCTCCCTCTTCTCCCTCATGTACATCTAAACCTCTAGTGATCAATTTGGGAGGTGTCCTTTGTTGTAATCATGAGATCCATGTTTTTAATCTTTATAAGGTAATTGATTTTCCAGGTTTGTTTTCAATTGTTCTTCATTTATACCTTATTAATTTTTTTTATTCTGGTATGATCAAATAAAAATCAAAATAACAAGAATCCTTATGGTTCTATGCATAACCTGTATATGTTGATGATTTGAGTGTGGTAGCCTCTTTTCTCACCCCTTCTCTTTCATGTGTGTTCGAATGGATTATGTATCTTGATAAATTCCAGGATCATGAACCCAAGAATATGCATGTTCTTTTCTTGTGGAATATTTTATCATTGATACAAATCTAATCATCATATTACATTGTAGATGTTATGCCTTGATTGAGTTCTGCTTTTACGTCGATTAGAGTTTGTTGATTTTGAGCGGTCTTCGATAATCAATATAATTGATTGATCAAATACTATGTGTTAAACTAGTAAGAACTCACATACCATACTGGTTTCAGTGTGTATAAATCAACGAATCAATGATCCTTCCCATTCCCTTGAGAGTGATGACGGATTCAGCATCAAGGGATACTTACCCGAGTTGATCATGATTTCCCTATCTTGTTTCACGCACTTAGTAGTATGGTTTGAATTTTTTTTAAATAAACAAACCCCAAGTTTTATAAATCCCCATTCCTCTTTTAGTTTCTTAATTAGAACCTCCTTTTAAACATAATGATCTAAGGTTCCATCGAGAGATGACCAAGGGTTGTTGTTATACTGTCGAAATTCTTGTTAAAAATAAACAACTAATTTGACGCGCTCGACAACATGATCAAATTTTGGCATCATTGACAGAAATCCAAGATATTTTTTTCTTTATTTTCTTATATTTATTTATTTTACTTCTTAATTAGTACTCCTCTCATACCCCATCCACATTTGATTGTTTTTTTGGTTTTCTGTTTCTATTTTTGGTTGTTTTTGTGTGTTCTTCCTCTATCTCTCTCTCTCTTCTTCTTCTTCTTTTCCATCTCTCTCTCTATAATTCAGTAGCATAACATTATATTCTCCTTTCACCCTAACTGAAGCTCAATCCAGAAAGGGGGAGGAATTGGTTTAATATTAGGTATCTCCTTGAATAATGGCCCTACAATCAAGAGGAAAATAAGCCAAACAATCATTAATTGAAAGATCTTCCTCTATACTTCCCCGCCGAGCAAGCGCATCGGTCGCAGAGTTCATCTCCATCCAAACATGTTGGATATTCTGACCCATATTGGTCTCACTCCCGCATCTTCAAATTTTATAATTCATGTTCCACAACACTTCCTGACGGCCCTAGATAGAATTCACCAGCACCTCCAAATCCAACTCAATCTCCATAACTTGGAAACTGTGACATCTACATAGATCCAAACCGAACAGAAGTTCCTTCACCTTGGTGCCTAAGGAAGAACCCAAACCATAGAAGGTGTTGAACCCCAAAAGCACCGAACCACATAATTCATGAAGGACCCCTATTCCTCTCATCATCCCTTGAATAAAAGATCTGTCCACATTCCACATCAGACCCCCGAGGGGGGGGCACTTGATCCATCGACCCCCCGTTCTACTTGGCATACAAGGGTGATTGAGCAATCTGCACACTATGTCCAAAGATTGCCATCCCTTCAATAGCGATCCCAACTCAAAAATCATAGCTTTCAGTCTCATTTTCAGAAACATAAGGGAATCCCTGGATCCCCACCAGGATTTGTTTCTCTCTTCCCACAGAGTCCAATAAATAGAGGAGAGAATGATTGCCCGAACCTCGATTTCCATCTCCCTACCATCTATACCCTAGAACCATGATTCCATGTATCCATGCAGTGAGAGTTGTTCCCCGGCCCTACCAGGACAGGGTGATAACTACAACCATAAATAATGTGCACACTCTCTCTAGAAGAGAATGTGAAGATTTGACAAAACCACTAGAGTCTTGCAATAGAAGCAACATGAAACAAGTGGTATCCCTTTATTTCGAATGTTATCATCTATTGGGAGGGTATTGGTCCTGAACCGCTAGATAAGGAAGTTCATCTTAGTAGGAATATCTTTTCACCAAAGCCTTGGAACCCATGTATCATGAGGCCCCTCTACATGAAGCAAACAACGATAGTCCCTAATGATGAATCTTCCTGAAGACGGCCCAGTGAAGCCACAGATATCTCGATCATCTTCCATGAAAACCTCCTTAAACACCTTCACTTTACCAAGAGTCAGGTTGTATAGGATGAAACCATGGATTGCTTTAGCCTCCTTAAATGAAAGATTTGGATGGGGGCAGCCTGGGAAAAACAATATTTCAGCCAACCAATTATCCTTCCAGAAACTGACCTCTCCTTGCCGTATGATCCACCAAGTCAATCCATTGAGGGATTCAATGTGAGAATACATGAATTGATCTAGTAGATAATTCCTATGACCATGTGCAACCTTCATTGCCCAATGGTCACCATAATTTCTTTTAAATAACGAATCCCACAGAGATTACCCCCTGATAATATCTCACGCAAGCTGACCTTGCATTCCTTTTATGGTTTCCCAGATATCCTAAAGACCCACACCACCTTCTTCAACCATCTAGGACATACGTTTTCATGAGGCCCAGGGGTAATGACCCTCTTGTCTGGAGTCCCAAATGAAGGATGAAATAATTTTTTCCTTATGATCAACAGTCCCTTTGGGAGGCTTAATCAGCCAGAACACATTCATTAGTATAGATGATAAAATGTTGTTAATAAGAGTCACCCACCCACAAAAGGATAAGAGATTTTTTTTCTAGTTGAGGATTCTCCCAAGAATTTGATTGATGATTTATTAAATTTCCTTCTTCTTTATGTGGCCATATGAAAGATGAACTCCTAAGAAGATCATTGGAATCTATTTCTGTTGGCATCCCAGAATGTTCTAGATGTCCCTACACCGTCATCCTAAGCATGTGTTGGAAATGAAGATGTGGATCTTCCCCTTGTTGACAACCTAACCGCTCACTTTCTTATAGGTAGAAAGGATTTCCATAAGTTTGGTAAGGGATCTATGCCTTCCATTTATGAATATAAGGATGTCATTCACAAACATAAGATGAGATACACGCTCAAAGCCGCACCTGCTCCTATAAGGATCTAACCTACCCACCTTCACACTTTGGATAAGATTTCGAGATAATGCATCTTGTGAAAAAATTAAGAGAGATGGAGACAAAGAGTCTCCATGGGGAACTCCATGCATATATTTGAAAAAATTAAAACATCTCCCCATCAGAGATATGGAAAGCCACACTGAAGAGAAGCACAAGAAACAAATGTCACAAAACCATTCTTGAAACCCAAACCTTCACATCACCCAGATGATAAATACCCACTCCATTTTTTCATAGGATTTATCCATATCCACCTGGAAAATCACATTGGATCTCATAGACTTGGTGTTGGTGTCATTGACCAATTCGCTCACAATCCCCACAGCCCCATGGATGCTCCATCCTCTGATGAATCCATGTTTTCCTCTGGAAATCATCCTAGTAATGACCTTGCCAAGTCTAGTAGATAAGAGGGAGTCCAGGATCTTATATGAGACATTGAAGAGGGATATATTCTGGTATTGGATGATGCTGTAGGGGTCCTTAATATTTGGAATAAGGAAAATCCAGGAAGAACAAACATTTCTGTTTAAGGGTCCTCCACGAAATTAGTCTTGTAGAGCCTCCACTACCTGAGGTCCCACCACCTCCCAAGTAGCCTCATAGAAAGCACTGGTGTACCCATCTGGCCCTGTAGAGGTGTCTCAGTGAAACCAGTAGATCATATCCTTGGTCTCCTCCACCAAAGGTATTGAGGCTAGGAAGCAGTTATCCTTCCCATTTATTTGTTCTGGAAATCAATCCAAAAAACTCTCAGTAGATGCCTTACTTAGTGGGTCAACGGAATGAGATGGGGTCACCCCAGAAAGTATCCCCCTAAATTTTTCCATCACCATTTGTCTTCCTACAACCATGTCTGAAGTAAACACCCCATTCCCCGGGCTGATGTTATATTTTGAGCAATTCTTCTCCTTCAGGAAAGCATGAAAGAAGTCACTATTTAATTCTCCTTCCTTTAACCACCTCACATGAAACCTTTTTTTATAAATCCTTTCCATTTCCAAGAGTTTCTCAGCAAGAGTCGCTCATTTATCACAAAGTGAAACAAAATCACTTTCATCCCACATATCCTGAAGTCTCTCTTTCAGATTATTAATATTTTCTTGCATCCTTTCCACCCCATTTTCATCCATATTCCTCAACTCAACCCAACCCTAGATATCTTCTCTTAAGTGATTTAAATGATTGACCAGGTCGTCCCATGACCTAACAGTAACCCCTTGTTCCCAAGAACCTTTTAGCATGTTCATGTAGCTCTCATCCTTATGCTGGTTATTCAGGTAATGGAAGGTGCGGCTCCATAGGACCTCTCTTGAAGCTTCAAAATTAGAGTCGCATGGTCCGAGAGTAAACGGGCGAGATGAGTGACCTTAGCTTTTGAAAAAGAATCCAGACCCTTCATATTCATAAGACACCTATCCATCCAGCTCCAGATGTAGCTGGAATCCCTTCTATTATTGCACCAGTTAATCTTGGGGCCAGAGAACCCCATATCGAACAAACCTGCAGAAGAAATGAAATCCTTAAAGTCTTGCATGTCACCGCTGCTCAGAATGAAACCTCCTTTATTCTCTGAGGGCTCTGTGATCATGTTAAAGTCACCCACCACAAACCATGGTAGGGGAAGTTTGAAACGTTCCAAGGTGCCACCACAAACTCAACCGCTCGACCAGGTTAATTCTCACATAAACCAAAGAGATAAAAGTTTCCATCCCACTGCATGGGACTTGGGTGTCAATGCACTGTGATATGATATAAACCAACTCTAGAGACACAATATTCTTCTAAAAAAACCAAATATGGATATTCACTGGGTGTCTAGGCATATACGATAAAAACCCCATTCTTATGGAAAAGGGTTGGAGCTTACACAGATCCTGTTTTGGTTGGATAATCACCACGATAGAGGACTGATGCTTCCTAGCTTTGTAGGCCACAAAAGATCACTTTTCTTTTGCCCTAAATCCATGGGCATTCCAAATTAATATTTAAGACATTAACATAAGATCTTCCAGCCTTTAAGAATGGGGTAACTGGGAAGAGATAATCAAGTGAGAACGCCAATTTCTTTTGATCTTGAGCGGGTAAAAAGCCTCGAAGCGGATACTGGGGGAGAGCACATGATAGGAGAGAGGACCTTATTAGAAGGAGGGCCCCAAGAGAGTTTGTATGACATACCACCTTCTAAGAGGGAGATCACAAGTAACCTATTTGGAGATCCCCATGTAGATTAGATCGCCTTTTCTACACCCTCAGGTAGTAAATCCTTCTGCATAGAACCATTTCCCGACACCAGACTATTATTCAAAGGCCAATGCAAGAGATCCAGGGAAAGTTGAGAGGAAATGTGGAATGAAGGTGGAGACTGAGGCATGTCCTTTCAGAGGCGCAACGAGTTTTCAAGTGAATGGTCGCCGTAATCTAGGAAGTAAATCATGTCCCTTGGAGGGGTAACAAAATCCACTGCATCCCAAGGATCGACAAGGATGGAAATTGACCAGATGAATAGGTCCACCAGCTCCGAAGATGCACCCAACAAAAGGGTATCCGCTTTTACAGGCCCAGGAAAAATAGAGGTCGGGCCAGCCACATTGGGGACACCACCCAAATTTGAAAATGGGGACTGCCCCCCAACAGTAACATCCGCCAACCCCTCTATCACTGTTGGAAGCAGCGCTGTCACCAGACACGCCACCTCCGTGCCTGGGCCTCCCTGAACATTGGAGCCTTCCACCCAAACATCTCGGGAAGGGCGCAACCCTGAACACCCTTAGACTCTGGAAGGAACCCCTTGAATTCCCACACTCGAAGATCTGGTCTCCGACCACTTTCTCCTATAGACATCCACCAAATTCTCATGCAACCCACAGAATACACATAACTGTGAAGGGGATTTGAAAAAGATCATCTGCCACCAACTGAATACCCTATTATACCGTAACATCACACACGAGGGCTTATCCACTGAAAGGCCCATAACCACACAAATTTGTGGGTTGGTAACAGCTTGGAGGCTCCTTGTAGCACCATCGGAGCATAAGAAGGAACCCAGATAGTCACCAAGAGCCTTCAAGATTGCTAGGTTTTGGAACGGCAATGGGATTCTTGGGATAATTAACCAAACCACCTCCAAAGAGAACTCCCTACTGAAATGGAAATCCCAAGACCAGTGATTCAAAGAGAAATTCCACGATCCACACCTCCTATCTTCACAAGCCCAAGAAGTGGAAAATTCCTCCATGGAGAATAGATGGATGAAAAATGAAACTCTAGAGAGCTCAGAAACTACAGCTGAAACCCTAAGACCCCATGAATCCATGAAACTCTTGAACACTGAAAGGGAAGGCTTGTTGCACCCAAAGCGGGCCACTGGATATAGGTCATGGAAGGAAGAAGCGTCCTGGAGCTCTTTGCTAGAGAGATCCGCTGAAGGGAACCCCTCCACCTTCCCATGTCCCTGAGGTTCCAAAACTATCACCAAGATCTCCGACAAACCCCTCACAACCGGCCGAGGTCCATCCCCACTGGTAACCACCTGAGGAAGAACCACCCTGTAGAGGACATCCTTAAACAATGCACTATTGGTCCATCCTCTCGGGTCCCGAAACAACTTTCACCGAGGAGACGCACCCCATGTGGAACCTTAAGTGGTTATAAACCAATCAAAAATTGAACCCAATCAAACCAAAGAAACATGGATAAAAATAATCAAACCTTAAAAGAACTTACCACCTTAGATATGGAGTACCAACCTAAGTACATCCAATATCCTGAGGAAGCAACCAACTTTGAGATGAGATCAGGCCTCATCCACCTACTTCCCAAATTATTTGGCCTTCCTAGTGAGGACCCTCATAAACACATTAAGGAGTTTCACATAGTGTTCTCCACCATGAAACCCCAAAATGTTTCTGAATACATAATTAATTTTAGGGACTTTCCTTTCCCCCTTAAAGGTGTAGCCAAAGATTGGCTATACTATTTGCCTACCACAATTGGGGGATGGAGTGACCTGAAAAAACTATTCTTAGAGAAGTTCTTCCCTACCTCCCAAACTGAATCAATATGGAAAAAATATGTGGCATTAGGTAATCACAAGGTGAGACCCTTTATGAATATTAGGAGAGATTCAAAATACTTTGCTCAAGCTTCTCCTACCACCAGATTAGTGAACAACTGTTAATCCAATACTTCTATGAGGGACTTATCCCCATGGATCATGGAATGATTGATTCTGCAGCTGGTGATGACCTATTTGATAAAACTCCTTTCGCCGCTCGTGACTTAATAGCCAACATGGTTCAAAATGCGCAACAATTTGGTACATGAGCTATTTCCCCAACCTGAGGATTTCATGAGGTAAGTCATTCATATCTAGAACAAAAGGTAGATAACAATCTCGATGTGATGCATACCCTTCTAATGAAATTATCTCAAGAACAAGGTAACTCACAATCACTTCCTATTCCATTACATTGTGGTATTTATTCTGAAAATAGTCATTTTTCTGACCAGTGCCCACAACTTCAAGATTCACCTGAGTCTTGTGCAGCTATGTTCCCAGGGCGTCCATTCCAACATGAACCTCCCTTCATCAAAGAACCATTCAGGCCAAAACCAAACCCTGAGTGGCAAGTGCAACCCCAGTACTGACAAGGTGGAAACTCAAGATACCCCAAGAAGAATTGGTATCAACAAGGCCAAGGTATGCAACCTTCTTATATTTAAACTTCTCAAAAAAATCATCATCCTCCTCCCAAATCTAAATCAATACTTGAGGATATGGTGAAGCAAATGGCAACCCAGAACCTACAATTCCAACAAAACACACAGTCAACTATTCAAGACCTACGAACTCAAGTGGGGAAATTAGAAAACACCGTCAGTGATCTTAAGATGCAAGGTTCTGGAAAACTACCATCCCAACCCATTTCCAATCCAAAGGAAAAATGTAATGTATGTGCAGTTACACTTTATAGATGTAAATAAGTTTCTCCTTCTAATGATTCTTCTCAACAGGTATCTCCCCCTCTTGAAAACACTTTTTCTCCACCCATAAAAGATTCCAATGAAGGAAAGAAAAATAAAAAGGGTAATCAAATTATCATTGATGATTCAAATGAACAATCCATTCCTCTTCCTTTCCCACAAGGACTCTTTAAATCTAAAAAAAATTTGATAATGATATTGATAAAGAAATAATGGATATATTTAAAAATGATCAATTTATCATTTCTTTATTAGATGCATTTAAACAAATCCCTTGATATTCCAAATTTCTTAAAGAGATTTGCACCCATTGAAGGAGGATGAAGGGGAATGAGAGAGTCAACTTGGGAAGGAATGTATTGGCCTTGATTAAACTAGCAATACCAACCAAATTCAAGGATCTGTGCACATTCACGATACAGTGTACCATAGGGGAGACATTCTTTTCTGATGTGATGCAAGATTTAGGTGTTTCTATTAATGTAATGCCTCACTCCGTGTATGCTTCTCTACAGGTTGGTGAGCTTCAACCAACAGACATTTTCATACAACTTTCCAACCAGAGTACTACACATTCAAAAGGAGTGATTGAGGATTTCCTTGTAAGAGTAAATAATCTCATCTTCCCCGCTGATTTCTACAATCTTGATATGGAATATACCTGAACCCAATGACATGATCCCCTCATACTTGGGAGTCCATTCTTTAAAATAGAAAAGATGATCATTAATGTTCCCAAGGGTACGTTTTCAATGGAGTTCGGTGGAGAAAAGGTAATTTTTATCATCTTTGAATCTATGAAACACCCCATTGAAGATCACTCAACTCTTTCTATCTATTAGATGGAAGTGCTCTCAAATGATGCACACACAAACAATTATCTCCTCAATCCATACTCTGATTCATTTTCCCCTTCTTCACCCTTGTATGATTTGAGTTTTGATTCATGTTTTGAGTGTAGTGTGGGTTTTAAAAATTGTAAATTTTGTGATTTAATTGATGAGTGTGTTTATTCTGAGGTACCCATGACCATTGAGGATTCTACAAATCTCATTTCAATAGATTCTCTATCCTTAGAGAATAAACATGAGCAGATAGACAGTTTAATGGACCTCACTCTCCCTAAACACCCTCCCTCAATCCAGAACCCATCGGTGTTTGAACTTAAACAACTTCCTTCTAATTTAAAATATTCATTTCTTGAGGGTATTGACCAATTACCCATCATTATTTCCAATAACCTCTCTCCACAATAGGAATTAAAACTGCTCAACCTTTTGAGAGAGTGTAAAAAGGAAATAGGATGGACATTGGATGATATTAGTAGGATTAGACAATATATTTGTATGCACCATATACTTTTGGATGATCAGGCTAAGCCTGTTAGACAATCTCAACTCCGGTTGAATCCCACTCTCCTTGAAGTGGTAAAATTAGAAGTCAGTAAATTACTTGTTGTGAAGATCATTTATCCTATATATGATAGTAAATGGGTTAGACCCAGTGCAAATGGTGCCTAAAAAATAGGAATAACAGTTGTGTCAAATGAAAGGAATGAATTGGTTCCAACACTTGTGCAAAATAGTTGGTGAGTCTATATTGACTACTGTCGACTAAATCAAGCCATGCGGAAGGACCACATTCATCTACATTTCATTGACCAAATGTTAGAGCGATTGGCTGGTATGTCCCATTATTGTCTCCTTGATGGATATTCATGTTATTTCCAAATCCATATACCCTCTAAGGATCAATAAAACACAATATTTACCTATCCATTCAGCACATTTTCATACAGAAGGATGACATTCGGTCTATGTAATACTCCTGGTACTTTTCAGTGAATTATGTTGAGTATTTTTTTTCTTAGTACCTTTAGAGTTTTATGGAAGTATTTTTGGATTATTTCACAGTTTATGGTTATTCTTTTGATGATTTATTGGAACACCTAGGTTCTATCCTCTATCGCTACATTGAAAAGGATATTGTTTTAAATTATGAGAAATTCCATTTCATGGGTGAGCAGGGGATAGATATTGGTAATGTCATTTCAAATAAGGTAATTCAAGTTGATAAATATAAAATTCAATTAATTTCATCCATTCCATATCCAAAATGTGTTTGTGAGGTGCAATATTTCTTGGGTCATGATGGTTTTTACTGTCGATTCATTAAAGACTTTATTAAGATCACACTTCTATTTTCCTAGTTATTACCAAAAGATTCTGATTTTGTATTTGATAAAAATTATGAGGATGCATTCAATTCACTAAAAAGGAGTCTCACATCACCTCCCATTATCCAACCTCCAAGGTGGGATCTCCCCTTAGAAATTATGTGTGAAGCCTCTAACTTTGCAGTTGGGGCAGTTTTATCACAAAGGGTTGAGAAGGCTCCTCATTTCATTACATATGCCTCACGTACCCTTGACCATGCCCATATAAACTACAAACCCACTGAAAAATAACTCCTTTTTATTGTGTTTTCCTTGGAAAAATTTCTTTCATATCTTCTTGGGTCAAAAGTCATTGTGTTTTCTAATCATGATACCCTTTGTTTTCTCCTAAAGAAACTTGAAGCTAAACCCTGCCTCATACGGTGGATGCTCCTCCTCCAAGAGTTTGACCATGGGATTAGAGATAATAGGGGTGTAGAAAATGTTGTAACTGACCACATTAGTAGGATTTATCCACCACTGGACCAACATGATGACTCATCCCTCCCCATTGGAGAATTCTTTCCTCGTGAAAACATTTGTGATGATGTGGACCTTACCCCCTAGTATGCGGAAATTGTGAATTTTCTAGAAACATCTAGGGTCCCCACTGATTTCATCACTTCCCAATCCCAAAGACTTAAACATGATTGTCAGTGGTATATTTGGGATGACCCATATTTGTGAGATAATTTGTGGTGACCAAGTAGTTTGTCGGTGTGTCCCTAACCATGAGTTCACCTCTCTTTTGACCTTCTTCCACACATTGACCTATGGGGTTCACTTTGGCTCTCAACATATAGCTCAAAAGGTCCTTGACTCAAGAATTTATTGTCCAACATTATATAGGGATGCTCATAAATTTTTCAATTCAGGTATTCATTTTCAATTCACAGGGAATATATCTAAGAAGAATGAAATGCCCCAAAAACCCATGTTATTCTGTGAAATTTTTGATGCATGCGGCATTGACTTAATAGGCCCTTTTCGAAATTCATTTGGCTTTTTGCACATCTTATTGGTTGTGGAATATGTCTCTAAATGGGTGGATGCAAAGGCCACATGTACCTATGAGTCTCAAGTTATTTTTGATTTTGTGGGATCCAAATTTTTTGTCGGTTTGGTTTGCTGAGATTCATCATTAGTGATTAGGGTTCGCATTTTTGCAATCGCAACATGAAAAATTGGCTTCGTAAGTATGTTTTTGATCATAAAGTCACCACTTCATATCACCACCAAACTAATAGACTAGTAGAAATATCAAATCAAGAAGTTAAGAGAATATTCAAAAAAAATGGTACAACCCAACAGGAAAGATTGAAGTTTGCGCTTGGATGATGCACTTTAGGCATACTGTACAGCTTTTAAAACCCCAATCAGAATGTCAGCATACAAAATTGTGTTTGGAATGGATTTTCACCTCCCATTAGAGGTATAACACTATGCATATTGGGTTTTTAAACAATGTAATATGAATCTTTCATATGTAGGTGAGCATAAGAAGCTGCTGATTAAAGAGTTGGAATAAATTTGACATGATGCATATGAGAACTATCATATCTATAAAGATAAGACAAAGGATATGCATGATAGCATGATTCATCACTGGAAGTTCCATATTGGTGACAAGGTCCTCATGTACAATTCCAGGCTAAAGCCCCACCCAGGTAAGCTTCGTTCCCAATGGCTCGGTCCTTATAAAGTTATTAATGTTTACCCTTTTGGTGCAATACATAATTTTCATGAGCATAGTGGATGAAGTCTTACCGTCAGTGGGAAACAACTTAAACACTTATATAAGGATTTTCCGAATAATCTGGTGGAGAAAATCCACCTTCTAGAAGCAACATACCAATTAAACACACAAGTTTTTATCCTTCCTTCTCATATTCTCAATTATTACAATGAGGTCACTTTACATTCTTGGTGTGGGGGTGGATAAATTCCTGTGTTCATTAGTATTTTCATCGTCTTTCTTCTTTCTTCTCTTTTTTGACTTATTTATGGTATTTTTACTTTTCCCCATCTTTCTGGGTTCATCAGGATTTTCGTCATCTTTATTTTTTCTTCTCTTTTTTGCCTTCTTTTGGGTATTTTTACTTTCCTTCCCCCCTTATGGTCACCAAATCATGGAACATTCTAAAAATCCATGTTGAAATTTTTAATTCCATGTTGTTTTAACATTTTATGAAAACTTGTCTCTGTTATTGAATGAATATTTGTATGAATTTAACATCAGGGAATGATTTTTAGTGAATTGGTTTTCTGTCAATGATATAAATGGTTGTATCTCAGTGAAACCTTTGAGATGATTGATTCCCCTTGTGTGAGTAGTTTTTGGGAAAACTATGTCACTAATATCTCCACACATTTTTGCACCAAACCACAAAGTGTGAATATTTCTTACTTAATAGAAATTAAATATATGTTAGGTTAATATTTTTAAGCTTTAAATGATATTTCCATACATTCGTTCATTATCCAATCTGTTTCATTACTCTACTAGATTGACCTATGCATGTGTACCTAATATCCGACTGTTGTACGCCCTCAAAAAAATCAAAACAAATTGGGTAGTATCTTGGGTAGGTCAAAACCCACTCCTCCTCAACCTTTGATCTTGTTATAACTATTACAATTTGTGTCATGGGGGTATCAAACAAGGGTTTAGAGATGAGTGTGAGATTTTTTACAAATGAAACTTCTAAAAAAAGAATAAATGAGGGGAGGGATGAAATGTTCAATATCTGGGGATATCTAAGTCTGGAGGTTATGGTTTGACTTTCTGGAATGCTTAAGTGAGTGGTTCTTGAAATATGATTGCAAAGGATATATGTAAGGTTAGGTGGAAAAAATAATTTAAGATAAATAATGTTAAAATAACCTATATTTATTGGATAGAAATTGGAAAGAATAGCATGGAATGGTTTTCACACACACACATGGAGATTTAGTGGCATGGTTGACTTTTTAATTCCTTACTCAATTTGGTATCATGAATCTCTTTGAATTTCATTGTGATATGATTTATGAGACATCTATTTTCATTTTCACTAAAAATAACTCTTTGCTGTGTTTTGTGCATTGATCGCATTACTTTGATGAATTTAAATTTCCTGAATGTTAAAACTTCATGATGTTGGGAATATATACATGCATCATTTTTTGGATATGTGACTTTTCCCATGATTGAAAAATATTAGGTGTGGGGGTGTGATCGTATAACGATTCACTATTAAATTCTACCCTTATACAGCTATTTTAAACTAGTTTTGTAATGAATTTTCCAAATACAATAATAAATTTCACTTCATGTTTAATTCAATGAATTAATTTTTATCACTGTTTAAGAGGTCAATTTTACATGTTTCGGTATTTACATTGTTGGAGGAGGTGATCTGGGGAGCTTGTGATGGAATTCAAGCTAATGGGCCAAACGGCGCGGGAGAACAAGCATGCATGTGGACACTTATTTTTATTGTGGATAGTCTATGCATATTAGGCTAAAAATGGGTTCATGAGTTCAAAACAATGTTGTCTGCATTTCTATATAAGATCATGGAGCCCAATTCATTTGTTTGGAGGCCCAAAATAGGCCCACAATATGGAGAAATTCTGGGTGGCCCAGATTGGACCACCCTTCTCTATGTGGGCCATAACTCGGGCCTTGAAGATCTAATTGGTCTGATTCAACCTCCCATGGATAGATAACTCGAATCCTCGACTCTCCACTAAATTTAAAGTCATTTACACGCATGTTTCTTAGTAAACCATCTGGATAAAGATGGAGTAAAAATTATGCCTTGAATAGTCACTTATCCCTTTAGATAATTGACCACTTTATGTGGAAATTTTGATGTAATTTCCCATAAAATAACTCACCCCCTCATTATCTTAGGGGGAATGACTAGGGGTAAGTTTTATTTGAATTAGAGGGCATTCTTCATCCATTATCTCCCTCTTCTCCCCATGTACTTCTAAACCTCTAGTAATCAATTTGGGGGTGTCCTTTGTTATAATCCTGAGCTCCAAGCTTTTAATCTTCATAAGGTAATTTATTTTCTAGGTTTGTTGTCAATTGTTATTAATTTATACCTTCTTAATTTTTGTTTCTTCTGGTATGATCAAATACAAATCAAAGGAACATTAATCCTCATGCTTCCATGCAAAACCTGGATCTTGTGATGATTTGAGTGTGGTTTCATCTTTTCTCACCCCTTCCCTTTCATGAGTGTGTGAATGGATTATGTCGGTTGATAAATTCCAGGAGATTGAACCCATGAATATGAATGTTCTTGTCTTTTGGAATATTTTATCATTGACACAAATATGGTCATTTCATCACATTTTTTATGTGATGGCTTGATTGAGTTCCGCCTTTACATCTATTCAATTTTGTTGATTTTGAACGATCATCGATAATCAATATCATTGATCAATAAAATCCTAGGAATTAACCTAGTTAGAACTCACATACCATACTAGTTTCTGTGAGTATAAATCAAGAAATCAATTATCCTTCCCATTCCCTTGAGAATGATGATGGATTGAGAATCAAGGGACATTTACCTGGTTTGATCATGATTTCTCTGTCTTGTTTCCCTCACTTAGTAGTATACTTTGAATTTGTGTTTTAAAATCAACAAACCCCATGTTTTATAAATCCCCATTCCCCTTTTAGGTTCTTAATCAAAACCTCCTTTTAAACTTATTGATCTATGGCTCTGTCGAGAGACGACCTAGGGTTTCTTCTATACTACATAAATTCTAGTTAAAAATAAACAACTAATTTTAAATACTCAATAACGCGATCACCTATATTTATGATGTAGTGTTTTATGTTGTTACCAAATTTCCCATGTTATGATTATCATTCTATATCATGTCTTATTATTCATGGTTTTTAGCCCCATTGATATGTCTATTATCTAACATGTATTATCGTCTTCATGTTATGTTTTTTCCTTAATAATCTTTATATATCACCCCTTTCTTATGTATTCCATTAGGATATCCCAAGAATTATTAAGTTCAAAGGTATATTTTGAGCATGTTAAAGAAGTTTTCAATAAAGATTTTGTATTCCCTATTTTATGTTGTTACGTAATGTACCTAATTTGAAAATACACTATATATCTCAATCTTATGAGTTATATTAATTGTAATATTATGTAATGAATCATGTCTTAATATGAATTAAAGAGAAGGGTTATCTTGGGTGTTATCAAAAGAAAAGTTTATTTATTTTTAGTATTAGGATTAGAAAACTCTATAGAAATCCATAGGGATAATACTAAGTATAATAAAGCATCCCTATATTTTTGTAAGTATAGAGTAAGTGTTTTATCAGTAAATATAATCCATGTCTATATACTATAAGTAGATATGGTTCTGGCACAAATTTATCTAGGGTAAACAACTCCAACTAGGTGTCCCATGCCTGCCTCATGGGAACTTGATTCACGACAACGGGTCTTACTAAACAACTAGTTTGACACTATCAGTGGATATGATTTGGTAAATTCATAATCTCATTACAACCCACTATTAAGGGAACAAAAAAATACACATAAGATTATATGTTGGGAAATAGATCAGGGATAACATAGATTAAATCCAAGAAATTCATAAGTTAAGGAAATAAATGTAAGTTATAAGTTATCAATTTAATATCATTAAATACCCCTCTATGTGTTTAAAATGTTAAATATAATCATCCCTAATTTTTCTATTTTTTCAAGACAATGTCCTAAAATATGAGAAATCAAGTAAATATTAAATGTGAAGGGAAATGTGATGACTGCCCAAATGATATTCCCGACCCGATGGGACTAGGAATCACAAACTTCATGCAAATACTCTCTAAGATGACTCGAAATCTGAATAGAATCCTAGATCATGTGGAGCATATAAATCCCCCTAAGAGAGAAAAAGCTATGATTGTGTTCTTTATATGACAAAGGCCTCTAACTTTCAATGGATCATCTGATCCCATAATCGTGGAACAATGGATCTAATCCATTGAGAAGATTTTATCCATCTTTCAATGTTTTAAAAAAGATAAGCTTCTACTGGCAATTTGTACTATGGGGGGTGAAGCTGATCAGTGGTGCACATTGATAAAAAATGAAAAGTCATAGGAAGATATCGAAGCAATGGGGTTGAAGGATTTCTAGAAAATAATTGATAAATATTTTACTCACACTCTAACACTTAAAATGGATATAGATTTCTATTCTCTCAAAGAAAAATGATGAATTTATCAGGATTTATGAGGAAAACTTCACAATACTTGCATGATAAGCCTATGACTTTGTCGTTACCCCCAAATTCAAGTTTGACCATATCTTTGGTGGGATAAAACCTAGTCTATGAAAATCCCTGGAGATCTATGAATTTTATAAATATAAGAAAATTTTCTAATGTTCCCTCAAAGTCAAAATGGAGATCAAAAAAATCTCAAGGGTTTCATGGGGATAATAAGTGGAAAATGGAGTTTAATTATGTCGGTCCTATTGAGAAATATAATGGTTCCAAGAAATTACAACACCCAACTTATCAAAATTGAAGAAACAAGAACCCCAAAAATTACCTAAAGGGTATAAGGAAATGCTTTAGGTGTGGGGAGGAAGGAAATCTAGCTAACGATTACCGACATGAAAAGCATGCTACTACGATGAATAAAAGGAATTATTCGGTCAACCATCATTACATTTTTCATTGATAAATTTTCAAGTAAAAATGGTAATTTCTAAACTAATTTACTATGCCAAGGGTTTTTGGATACAACCAACAACCTCCAAGGCAGTATGGGTGAGATTTTTCCATCACTTTTACTAAGGTGGATCCCGACAAAAAAGTGGTGACACGTACGCTAGTTACTCATTCAATAATAAAAAACTTACTTTTTTATTATATTTCTAAACATTCCTTAATATCATGAATGTTTATTAGAAATATTCAAATGCCATCTCAAATCATGGAAGTAGAGTTGTAGGTGAAAATGGAAAATGGTGAAATTATTTCATCCCAAGTATATAACTCCTCCCCTGTCAATGTTTGTGGGATGAATTTCCCATAGAACATTTTTGTACTCACTTTTGTGGATTTTTATGTAATCCTATGCATTTATTGGCTATCCCTATATAGAGCCAACATAAATTGACACAAGAAGGAATTCATTCTCCATATTTCTAATCAACCTCTGATTCTATACAAGTGAAAGGATGAGGATGAATCTTCTTTAGCACCATCATCTCAAGTAAGTATATTATTTCCCTATGAGAAATTGTATATATCTCAAATGATTGAGTTTAAAGAAAGAAAAATCCTCCAAGACATACCTATTGTGAGGGAATATGATGATGTGTTTCCCAAGGAATTTTCTAGTCTTCCTCCTAGTCGAGAGGTTGAATTTTCAGTCGATATTATACCTGGGGAATTTACATTATCCAATACTCCATATATAATGGTTATTGTGGAACATGAGGAGTTGAAAAACAACTATAGGAGAATTTATATAAATGGTTCATATGCCCAAGTGCTTCACTATAGAGTGCACCATTCCTCTTAGTCTAGAAAAAAGATGGGTCAATGCACCTTTGCATCGATTATCATGAGAAGATAACAATAAAGAACAAGTATCCTATACCATGAATTGATGACTTGTTTGATCAAAAATGTGGATAATAATACTTCTCCATGGTTGATTATAGTTTGGTATATTACCATGTATGTTTGAATAAGGAATATATCCATAAGACCACTTTTTTTACATTGTACGGACACTATGAGTTCATATTAATTCCATTTAGACTCACTAATTCTCTAGAAATATTCATGGAATTGATGAATAGAGTCTTTATAGATTACCTTGACAAATTTGTGGTTTTATTTATTTATGGTATTTTAATATACTCCAAAATAAATTAGGAGCATGAGGATCATCTGAGAACTATGCTAAAGACCATGAAAAATGAGAAACATAATACAAAGTACGGAAAATGTGAGTTCTATTTGAAGGAATTATCTTTCTTGGGGTATATCATCACAAGAAATGGGATATTTTTGGACCCTTCAAGGAAATATGTAACTTATGGATGGACAAGGACAACATTTATAACATATATTCATAGTTTCCTTGGGTTGTCTGGGTGTTTTTGTTGATTTTTGAGAAATTTCTCATGATTGTCAAACCCTCTAACAAAGATAACTCTAAAGGGAGACAAGTTTACATGGAATGATGAATGTGAAGAGATCTTAAAGGAGTTGAAGAAGGGGATTATCACTACACCTATGCTTAAACTACCCACAAGTGGAGATATTTTCATGGTATTCAGTGATGCTTTGAAGAAGGGTTTGGGTTTTATGTTAATGCAAAATGAAAAAGTTAAAATCTATGCTTCAAGGAAATTGAAATTTCACAAATAGAACTACCCAACACATGATCTGGAGTTGGATGCAGTGATATTTTATTTGAAAATTTGGAAACATTATTTCTTTGGGAGAAGTGTGAAAAATATATGGATCACAAAACCCTCAGGTATATATTCACATAGAAAGAGATTAATATGCTCCAATGAAGATGGTTTGAGATGATCATGGACTATGACTACTAAATTCACTACCATATTGGGTAAAAGAATAAAGTGGAAGATGCTCTAAAAAGAAATTATATGATAATACTATCATTGATGAGAATTGATATGGATTTTATCTTATTATATTTGGAAAGGATAGGCATGGGAGTCATAAATGAAGGAACATCATCAATCAATTAACAAATGATTTCTCAACCATATCTTATGGAGAGGTTAAAGGTTTCTTAAAGAGATGATATGGGAATTCAATATAAAGTGAAAACTATAAAGACGGGGAAATACTTAGAGTTCAATGTAAATTTTAAAAGAATTCTGAGATTTGGGTCAATATTATGTGTTCCGTCAAATCACAAGTTAAATAAATAATTGTTGGATGATGCAAAAATTTCACCTTTCTCCATTCCCAGAGGAAGCACAAAGATGTATCGATATCTCTGAGAACACTATTGGTGGGACAATATGATAAATTATATTTAAAAATATACATCAAGTTGTCTTGGATGTCAGTAAGTGAAGGATAAAAGACAAAAGGATAAGGGGATGATGCAACCATTTCCCATACATACATGGAGGACTTGTAAATACATTCAAGGGAAACAATGTGATATGGGTAGTAGTGGATCATATTACAAAGACTGAAATTTTTATTAAAATTCAAGAGGATTTTGCAATGGATTAACTTTCATGGATATACAATAGAGAAGTGGTGAGGATGCATGGAGTACCACTATCAATTGCATATGATTGATATATGATATTCACCTCCTTGTTCTAGAAATGTCTCCAACATTATCTAAACACTAAACTGAACCTCAGTATGGACTATATTCCCTAAAATGAAGGCCAATATGATCAGACTATCCATACACACAAGGACATGTTGAATGCATGCTCAATTGACTTCAAAGTAGGATGGGTTCGACATCTTCATATAGTTGAGTTCTCTTACAACAACAGTTTCCAATCAAGCCTCCATATGAATTCCTATGAAGCCCATTATGGGAAGAGGTCCAGTAAACCTACATGCTAGGATTAATTTGGGGAAATACAATTACTAGGTCCTAAAATGTTCAAGTAAATGGTGGAAAAGGTTAAGACCATTCAGCAACACGTCAAGGCTGCTCAGAGTCGATATAAGAGATATGTCAAGAATCATCGATGAGACCTAGAGTTTTATTTTTTAGACATGGTATACCTATACATATCTCCATGGATTAGATTGATGAGATTTGGGAAGAAGGGAAATATTAGTCAAAGATACATCAGTTCCTTTAAGATCCTTGATCACATCAGAGCAGTGGCCTACTGACTTGTACTCCCATCTAACATATCTCAAGTATATGATGTATTCCATGTATAACAATAGAGGAAGTACATACATGACCCCTCACATGTAATAAATATAGAGGTGGTACCATTGGAGAATGACCTATCATATAAGGATCCGCCAGTGAAGATCATAGATCATAGAGACAACGTTCTACAAAATAAGACTATGCACCTTGTCAAAGTGATGTGGAGAAACCAAAAGTTTGAATAAGTGACGTGGGAATCAAAGGAAGTGAGGAAAAAAAGATACCTGCATCTTTTTCAGTGTGAGAAATTAAAATATCAAGAGTAAAATTTCTTAAGGTGGGATGATTGTAACTACCCGACCTGTTATAAATAAAGTTCCCCTTTATATTTAATTAAATGTCTTATTATGTAATATGGTTATAGAAAACACATGCACTCTTTTATATCCAAATGGTTTAAATTACCATTATGTATCTTTAAAATTGTTAATATATTCATTTAATAATGATCACATGATTAATATAAATAAAGGGTTTTAACAAAACCAATTGATACAGAAAAGGAAGTAATGGCCTCAACAACTAGGATCGTACCCTATGAAACCCATTTATCAAAGATTTTGAGGGAGATATCATATCTAGTATTTTACATTGACCAATCTAAATATGAGATCGAATATCTTAAGTATGATAGAAACCATTTATGGGAGAATTTCAATCTTATCAATATCACGGACCAAACCATGTTCGTTAAACCACCCCATTAAAGTCTCACTATCACACACCTTAATCTTAGAGAATTTTATGGTGTTTTAAATGGATATATATTAAGAACCTAGAAAATTAATTATTTACATTATTTTGTATAGAATAATGAATATATTTTTATTACATTATAAATGATTTTTATTTTGATACCATAAAACATAAATAATATTTATAGGTAATATTCAAATTCAATTAGGGAATTTATTTTAATTAATTAACGTATTTTTAAAATAAATAATATTTTAATTAAATATTAATATTAAATTATTTATATTAAATATAAATGATCATATAATTATTATGATATTAAATGTAATTTTTATAAGGGTTCAAAAACTGTTATTGCTAAAAAACCCAACATTTTTCAATAAATATCGATTATTATTTTAAAATTGAAAATATATATTTATAAAATTATTTTGATAAAATGAATATTATTTATGGAATAAAAACTTTTAAATTATCTAATGGAAAATTTTTCATAATTTTTTGAGACAGTATAATTTCCAGGTAAAAAAATAAATACCGTATAAATATACAGTGTGTATTATAACACCATAATGAACCAAAAATGATATCATAAATACTATAATGGGTATCCTCATCCAAATTTTATTTTTTCCCCTGAAAATAAAGTTCTTTTAAGTTTATTTTATTAATTTTATAAAGTCGTTATTATTGCTCCAAAACATATAATATATTTAAAGATTTAAAATTCATTTCTTTAAGAGTGGGACTCACCTCTATATAAGAAAGGGGATTATTTAAATATTTTAGGCCCATTGCCTAATAAAATAATTAAAATCAATACCATTTGGCAGAAACCATGATAAAAACCCCATGGTAAGGTCTCCGGTTTTTGTTAATTTTTTCAATAGATTCCAAAATATAAGTTTGTGAAATATTAAAGAATACCCCTCTATTTTCCTATATAAACCAACCCATGATCCCATTTATCTTCACTAAAAATCATTGTATCACATACTCAACCTTCTCTACCCTCTATAGAATAATCAAAACGTGCCCCAATATCCTAGGAATCAACTTTTCAAGCTTTTTGATTCACACACTCAAGTAATGGATCTCTTCCTTTATCCTCTTTATTAAAGAATCTTCTTTACCTTATGTATTTTATCTTAATTTCATCATGATGGGATATATTATTACATATCATAATTACTTATTATTTTATGTCCAAATGATTATATACCCCTTTGGTCCTCATCAACCAATTTTCTGAATGTTTATGTGACTTTGTTATGCTGCCTAAATTCTGTAATGGGTCCTCTCTTTCTCCACATTATTCAAGAATATCATTCATTTTATGACCTTTTATTTTAAATTCCTAATATTGGGGTGTCTTTTTTCACATTCCCCATACTGGCCATATGATTTATAAATTTTTATATACCCCTTTAACTCTCATTTATCCCCCCATGAACATGTATGTGCTCCCGTTATACTGCCAAAATTTCACTGTGGGAATCCATGCCAAAGAGAACATGTTTTGAATACCCATACCCAATTCCTACCATGGATGTTCTCATTTATTCACTTATACTCATTTTTTGGGTACTTTCAAGTATCTATTCCATACTCCTGGATTTTGGGGGGAAAATATGATGAAAAATGAATCCATGTTGTATGATCGATGTTGCACAGTTAAGTATGAGAGTGAAATGTATATGATGGGTGAACCCAGAATTATATAGAGCTCCAATGCATTGGGAAATGTTTAGTATCATGATACATCAAGATGGGATATGGAGTGAACCTAATTCCCTTATGTTACTTTTTCAATCATGATGTCTTGGCAGTTATCCTTGACATATATTTATAATGTAGTGTTTCAAGTGATTTCCACATTTCCCATGTTATGATTATCATACTATATCATCTCTTATTATTCATGTTCCTTTTAGTCCCCAATGATATTACTATTGTATAACATGTATTATCTTATTCATGTTATGTCTTTTTCCCTTACTGGGTTCTATATCTCACCCCTATCTTATGTATGTCCTCAGGATATCACATACAATTTTGAGTTCTAATGAGTATTTTGAGCATGTTAAATATGTTTTCAATAAAGATGTTATATTCCATATTTTATGTTTTTATGTAATTCACCTAATTCCAAAATACACTAGACTTCTTGATCTTCTAGGTTTTATTAAATTTAATCTTATTTAATGAATTGTGTATTCATATGAATTAAATAGAAGGTTTGTCATAAGTATCATGGAGTTTCATGTAAGATAAAATTGATGGGAACCACGCAAATATCGATAGATTATTTAAATTACATCAAGGAAGATCACTACTAAAATATTAGGATATTGCCTCGGTTTGTAACTGTGGGTGTAAACCCCAAAACAATGGATATAGGCTATATCCATGGTTTGTTTGGTTGTGGATCCTATTGGTATGGAAATAGGGTGAAGTCTATAGCCATGGTTGAGAACCATGGCTATAGACCAATTTTGATAGTTCTCAACTATGGATATAAGCTCCTCTATGCAGACCTATTGCCACAGTTTGTAATCGTGGACATAGAGCTATAAATATGGTTTTTATCCATGTAAATAGACCTATTTCCATGGTTATAAATCGTGGATATAGCCTTACTTATAGCCATAATTTTTAACCTTGGAATTATTCCAATAGCCATGGTAAAAACTGTCTTTTGGTATGGTTATAAATCATGGTTATAGCCTCAACATGCCAAAAAAACTCCACCCTTAACATCTTAACCAAGAAACAGATTTATATATCAAGAGGGGTTAATTAAAATGGTCAAAACAAGAGATAAATTTATAACCTTCCAATAGTACACCTAATAACAGAATCTATAGATAGAGGTTCCATGCGAAGAAAAAAAGGATTTACTAGAGAAACCTGGAAACACATTCACCTAAACATTCTTATCCACTATTTCATCCCGGTCTTCTAGTGAAACTTGAAGGGGATCCACCTCTTAAAATTCCTCGATGATTCACAGAACATTCCAAAATCAAGAGCCTACTGCAGTCATGCCTCAAATTATTTTTCCTTATCCATCATCATTTCAGGATCCAGATTCCATCAAAACCTACATGAGGCCAACCACTTCATTGACCTCTCTAAACTCACCATATTCATATGGAAACTCAGTTGATGCGTGTTCGGCCTGAACACCATTCCCTGACAAAAACTCCCCCTGCAACCAGTCAGAAATCATATCCTCCCCAGCTTCTAAAAAAATATTTATCATTTAAATGATTTATAGCTATTAGAAATATCCTTAATGAATAGTAAAATAATTCTTACCTATTTTTTATAACTTAAAAAGGATGAAATTAAATAGTTTTTTTTTGTTTGGAAAAAATGAAATAGTGCATTGTTTTGAAAAAAAAATCATGATACCAAAAAAATTAGAAAAAATAGATTAACAAAATAAAATAAAACATGAAATAGAAATAGACAGAAATCACTGGAATAAGGCCAATCAGTATATGGATAAATAAAACCCACTCATCCACAAATTCTAGTTTATTTAATTCTAATATTTGGGTGATTAAAACATATATACATGAAATGGAACCTAATGATTAATCCTTTATAAGTATTTGGAACATAACTCTTGAAAATATACTATAGAGTGGGCTTGGGATCTCTATGAAAATCAATGGTGATGATCTAAAAAAATTAATGAAAGCCCCAGAAAAGGATTTATAACATGATCAATAAATTTAAGAAGTTGTAAAAATATGAGACTAAAATTGAAAAATTGGGTTGTGAGGTTGATCCAATAAAGATAGAAATGTATATATTTTCATCAAATCTAACTCATATGTAGTATATGAAATTAAAAATAATAGAGTATATGAAATAATAGAGTATATTATTGAAATAATAACAATATAATTCAATGTATTTAACTGTGATTGAAATAATATAGTATATGAAATTTGAAAAAAATATCTGGTATTCTGCCGTAGTGATTGAATTCAATTCACAAGTTACAATTTTGAAAAACAAAATAGTAGAAAAAAAAAACAAAAATGGTGGTGGTGAAATAATTTTGTGAAAAAATATATATATCAATGCACATATAATATAATATTTTCTTGATAATATCAGTAGAGGATGATAATCAAAGGTGGTTGGGCTCATACAGAAAGAAATTGAGAATAGTGGGGAGTGATATTGCATGTAGTGATGAAATCTAAGGGTCATCGAGTATCTTGGTGGCTGAAATGAATGGGATGGGATATTGGATGGAAACATTGAAAGAGATGGTGTCATTTGTAAGGGGAAATAAACTAGTTTAATATAATTCTATATGGTGTAGTTATTAGGATAATAATGTGGAAAAATATAGGGGATGCCCTCAATTTTGGTGCACTTTTATTATGAATTGATTGAATCCCAAAAGATAGGAAATCTAAGTTTCCTATAGTCCCTCATTCTGATTGAGGTAAGCATAGATACTCTTTTCTAATCCATTAATTCATAACTTTGAGCACACTAAGATGAGTTTCACACCTTTACCTAGGAAAAAGACCCTGGTTGAAGGCATTTCTTGAAGGCAACTAAGTAAAGCACATGGGAAAAGCTCTTACGTCACAAATTTACCTAGGAAATTTATCCTGAGTGAAGGAGTTTCTTAAATATGTACAAGTGAAGAACTTGTGAAAATATCTTGGGTGAATCTCTTATGAAAAGTTCTTATATGAAGTAATTAGGTGAATCTCTGGGGTGAAGTACAAGTAAAAATCACTTGGGTGAATTTTTTTTCCATGATGAAATTTTCACTCTAGTGTACTTATGATAATATCACCTTTCCATGGATTATTTCTTCTTAATAATTTTAAATTTCATCCACTAAAAATGCTTAATTTATTATTTTAAAAATGATATGGATCATTCTTTGAACCCATTATGAGATGCCAATACATCTTGAATTGAAAATCTAGATCAATATGTAAGGAAAGGATATGCCTGAAAATATAGGCTATATATATCATCTATTGTGAAAAAAATGTGGAAACACCACTAGAAATTAAAAAAAACATATTTCCTCTTTCTATATGAGCATGATCTCATAATAAACATGGAATTTCTAAATCCCAATGCCAACCCACCAAATTCATGGATCATAGGATAAAAAAAACCTTTGAGTTCCAACATATCATTGTTTCGGTGCGGATGTGCGTCGGGTTACGCTGTTCCGCCAGGACGCGTTCGCGCGTGCACCCGTCAACCCGAGGGGATGGGCGCGCGGCTTGTGGTCCCGCAGTCCCACTTTCCAAGGGCGGGCGGCATTCGACCCTTATTCAGGGGCGTCTGCTCCTTGATCGAAATCGGGATGATGGGATGTCGGCTCCTCCTTCCTTGGACGTCTCCTCGGAACTCGTCGCCTAATCCGGGTCTCCCTCATAGACTTAAGAATGTTCGTGAATCTCGTTCCCGGCGCCATATCTTCATGGACACCGGTTAATTACGCTGCTTCCGCCCGGACGTTCCAAGGAGTCTGGTCGGGGCAGCAACCTGCGGTGAGGAGGCCGAGTGGCTCTGGGTGCTGGGGGCATGTCGTAACATTGCGGCTCTGCACGTCTGTCTTCCGTCCCTAATAGGGCTTCTCGAAGGCATGATGGCCTGAGGCATCCCGCACTGGGTGCGGGGAACTGTGTCCCCTGAGGTTTTCCTCAGCTTCCCATGTTTAACACGGGGTATGCCGCGAGTTTAACGTCCAGCGGGGACGGCATCGGACTGATCAACACAAAGAGTGGATCAGATGACAGAACCCCTTGCGGGGAACCTCCGACGCTGGGGCCAGCGCATGGCCGGCTTCCCAAGTAACGTGGAGTGGAGTGAAGTGGCATGACCCCACCGGGATGTGGCGGCCCGGGTAAGGATCAGGATGGATGACGGAGTGAAGAGCTTGGACCCCGTAGGGGCTTCCTACGTACCGCGCGTTAGCACGGATCAAAGTCAACGTAGTTTGGGTATACAGTTTAACGTCATGCTGGACGTCGGCAAGCCGACTCACGAAGAGGTCTAGGCCGCCGGGCGGAGGATTGAACCGAACCACCTCGCACAGAGGGGGATGGAACGGCCGGGTGGATCACAGTTTCACGTCATGCTGGACGATAAAAGGAGAAATGGAAAAAGGGGCTGTGGGGAGGCACAGTGGAGATACACACGGGCAGTCTCCCACAGGGGCGGATTCATAGGTGAATCGACGCAAGCGTGAACCCTGGAGGGGTCCACTGATGGACGAACCGACGTAAATACGACCGGGACGACCAGGTGGTGGGCTTGGACCTCAGGGAGGCTTCCTACGTACCCTGTTTAGAAGACAGGGATCAAAGTCCACGTAGTTCATTCTATCAGGACTTACGCACTTGAGGCAGCCCGGATGCGGCAAAACTCAGTTGGAAGGGACTTGGACCGAAAGTAGGAGACACCTCGATCCCAGTCACACCCTCTACTGGTTTCGGCAGTGGGGAGGCGCAATGGAGATACACATGTGCAGCCTCCCACGAGAAACTAGGGGTTTGTAATACCCTGCCCCCGTAGGGAAAAGCCACTCCCATTAAATCGTCCCAAAAGCGGGACAATCCCGACATCCCTGCAGAGACGAGCGGGTGGGGGCCACATCCAAACCGGGGGGGACCCTGCGTGCGGAGCACGGGATCAGGTTGCGGACGGTTTAACGTCTTGCCGGACGAAGTACAGTTTAACGTCGTGTGTTGAAGACGAAGCGGACGGTTTAACGTCTTGCCGGACGAAGTACAGTTTAACGTCGTGTGTTGAGGACGAAGCGGACGGTTTAACGTCTTGCCGGACGAAGTACAGTTTAACGTCGTGTGTTGAGGACGAAACACTTGGCAGTTTAACGTCTTGCAGCGCGGACGATGGGGGCTAGGCAGTTTAGCGTCGTGCAGCTTGGACGGATGTGCAGTTTAACGTCATGCTGGACGTATGGGCAGTTTAACGTCATGCGGGACGAATGCGCAGTTTAACGTCATGCGGGACGTATATGCAGTTTAACGTCATGCTGGACATATGGGCAGTTTAACGTCATGCGGGACGAATGCGCAGTTTAACGTCATGCGGGATGTATATGCAGTTTAACGTCATGCTGGACATATGGGCAGTTTAACGTCATGCGGGACGAATGCACAGTTTAACGTCATGCGGGACGTATATGCAGTTTAACGTCATGCTGGACATATGGGCAGTTTAACGTCATGCGGGACGAATGCGCAGTTTAACATCATGCGGGACGTATATGCAGTTTAACGTCATGCTGGACATAGGTCCGTGTCACTTCGCGCAAGCCTGGAGGGCCGCACGGAAAGACAACGCACGGTGCGGGCACCCAGGATGAAGATCATCGGGCGCCACGCAGGCGGGTACCCTCAGGGGGTCAAGGGAGGCGACCCTGGCGGATTGCGCGCAAAAGAGGAGCTTTGCGCGCAAAACCGCGGGTCGGCGCGCAAAATGGCGGGCTGGCGCGCAATTGGGCCAGCGCTTCGCGCGCGGATGATTGGGATTGCACGCACCGGGCTTCGGGTAGCGCGCGGGGGTAACGGCTCATTCTCTAACGAATGGCCACTTTGAAAATGGGGGGTGCGCGCAATCGGGCTGGATTGCGCGCACCCGGGGGGCAATTGCGCGCAAGAAGCTTCTTTTGCGCGCAAAGGCCTTCGGGTTGAAATTTATTCAAAGGAAAGGAGCCAAGGGGATTGCGCGCGAAGGCGGACCCCAAGGCTCTATTGCGCGAAAGAAAGGAGGTTACCTGAAGATCGGCATTGCGCGCGGAGGGGGTCGGATTGCGCGAACGAGCGACGCTTCGGATTCTGGCAACCTTCAAAACGTCGGGGGTCGCCTTATATTTATAGGCAACCCCGGGCGCGGAATCCGGTCTCGGGCGCGCAATTCGCTTCGCGGGCGCGGAATCAGGACCCGGCGCGCGAAGGAGCCGCGCAGGCCACGGCGCGCAAAATAGCGCGCCGGCCCAGCGCATTGCGCGCATCCCGGGAGGATTGCGCGCCGCGACTCAACTTTGCGCGCGGACCTCTGAAATTTCGCGCAAGTCCTTCGGGCCCTCCGGAACGTGCCTCTGACTCCAAATATCACTTCGCTTTCCGCATCCGGAGCTTCGTTTGGGAACAACGGACTTTTCCGGCGTCTACAAAAGCCCCCCCTCGGAATCTGATCGGCGAGAGGTCGCAACGATCGGGTTCCGAGGGAGACGCCGGAATGCCGAAGTCCTGGGCGGCGCGGGACTTAGGCGCGCAAAAAGGGGCGCCGGGCGCGAAATTCGCCGCTGCGGTCGTGCAAAGCGCTTTCCGCGCAGCGCGGACCCCGGCCTCGTCTATAAATAGGGGTCCAGGGTTCCGCGTTCCGTACACAGGCCTTCCGCGCGATAAGCTCCAACGCTCTCGTGCGCGAAATTGCCTTTTCCGGTGCGAAATTCGCCCGATCGGCGCGCAAAACCATCCGGATTTCGCCTGTCTTTGCGCGAAAACCCGGAACTTTGCGCGACATTTTTCCCAATTGCGCGTCGTCCGCTTGGATTGCGCGCCAACCTTCAAACTTCTCTACCAGCCTCGTCCGATCCCGCACGCTTCATCCCTTTACCCGCACGACTCCCGAAACTTCTGAGATGGCCGCGCACAGAGGAAATGAGGGGGATGCCGCCACTCGCAGAGCTGAGATGGCGACGAACGAGGAGGTTTACGGAGGCAAGGAGATTGTTTCCAACAATCAATCCCTGTTCGACTTGCTGACGCCGGCCCAGAAGACATACCCGCTGTCGGACAACCTGCCGCTCTGGAACTTCGGCATCCTAGATGAGGTTCTGGTGCCAGGGTTCGAGATTGATGCGCCGCGGACCTGGGTGACCCGGGAGGACGAGCTTCTCCGCTATAACATCACCAACAATGGGCATCCTGCCAGGGAGACCAGACACTTGGATGTCTATGTCCTGAACCCGAGGACGCGAACCATTGACGGGGGTGAGCCTACTGCGGAGAATTCTCCAGCCCTCTACTCGAGCATATATCGCCAGAGCGTCACGGACGACACCAAGGGCTGGCTGAAGGACTGAGACTTGCGGTCTGGGGGCAATTTCACCAGCGAGTGGGCCTGGGCGTTCTGGGTACGCCACACTTGCGATCACTTCGCAGAGGAGCTGCGGTACATCGGCCTGTTCGAGGCGGTGTGGACGTCGCAGTTCCATTTCTACCAGCAGTCCGAGCTCGGGCCGGAGCTGTTCACCCGCTGGTCTCCGGATACCAACACCTTCCATCTTCACCATGGGGAGGTCGGCATCGGTCTCTGGGACATCCACTGCATCGGAGGTATCCCGCTGGAGGGCTACCAATACGATGAGTTCCTGCCACCGAAGAACACCTGGGAGGACAGGTCACGGACTCCCATCCTGACCTGGCATCTGCTTGACCTGGCTACGCAGCGGCTCGGGATCAAAGACTTCCAGAAGGACATAGCCTACAAGGAATGGTTCGGCCAGTTCTTGGAGCATGACCCGGCGGTCAAGATGCCAGGCAGGGGGAAGCGGTGCCCGACCGCAGCTCAGAGGAGCCAGAACGGGTCGTACTGGCGGGTCCTGGAGACGGGCGACTACCGCTCATGGGGGTACCGCGTCATCGAGGCCCGGGACCCAAATGTCCGGTACGCGGCGTTCCTGGCCGCCTTTCTGAGTGGGTGGCTCCTGCCAGTGCGGGACGCGAGAATGGGCGTTCGCCCGACGACTCTGGCGATGGCGGGCGCTATGGCCGCCAACAAGAGATACAACCTCGGGGTCCCAGTGTTGGCGAAGCTGTATGCCATCCTGGGACGCATCTCGCGAGGGGGGTCGCCACGAAGGATCTGTGGGCCCTTTCAGTTCTTCCACGGCTGGGTGGCTGCTCACCTCGGTGGGTACACGTTTCCGAACGCCATCATTCCTCCGGGCAACGGCCTGCGACCCTCCCTGCTGAACATTGCGGGGGTCGCTCCGATGACCCTAAGTGAGGAGGGCGTGAGGATTCGGATTGGCAATCATGTCAATTTCAACTTCAGTCTGTTCCCCACTACCGTTGGCCAAATGATCGACAACGGGCAGGGTCCGCTGGAGCAGCATGAGTACTTCCTGAACATGCGGGGCGGGGTGCTCGTGGCTCGGATCGACGGGAAGGTGATCTGCGAGCCTTACGTGCCAACCCGTTTCGCCAGGCAGTTCGGGTGCCTTCAACGGATGCCGAAGAGGGTATTCACTGCTGTCCGGGAGGAGACGAACCCTGGCGTCCTTCGTCAGATGTGGCTGATGTTTGCCGCTTTCGGCTCTGGCGACGTCATCACTCTCCCTCCTACCGGAGTTGACGCAGGCTTGGCAACCGAGTACGCCGAACATTGGGCCATCGCGTACCCCGAGGGGCTTCTACGGAAGCCAGTTCGGCGGCTCGAGGTCACCCGTGCGGAGACCGGGCGTCAAGGAAGGAGGCGAGGCGCCGCCACACGGGGGAGAACGGAGGCGCGCCAAGCAGCGGAGCCGGCGTGAGCAGGGACTTCGGCGGCGGGTACATCGCAGGCTGCTGCTACGACCTCGGCGCCCAGAGAGGGGGCGCGTGCGGTGGTCGAAGAGCGGCCCGGGAAGCAGGTAAGGCGTCTGCTCGAACCCTCCCACGATGCAGTCTTCCCGGCGCTGTGGTCGGCATGGATGACCCTGCGGCAGTCACTGGGGACCGACGTCATCTGGCGAAAGATACTCAGAGAAGGAATCTATCTGCCAGAGGTCGGGCGCCTCCAGATCGCCGACAGGGTGGACTTCAACCGGCAGTATGCATATCTGACGGCCATGGACGAGTACGCGCGCCAACGTGGTCAGCGTGCGGAGCCATCCCTTCTGGTGAAGGTGATGCTCGGTCTCGAGCCCGCTCCAGAACAGATGCCGCCGGGAGAAGATGACAGTAACGACTCCGAGGAGGAGGAGGAGACGGGGGAGGATGAAGGCTCCGAGGGAAGGTCCCATCGGGGGAGCCCACGGGAGAGCGGCGAGGTGGCCGGCTCTGACAATGTTGACGTCACTGAGCTCCTCGAGGTCTGCTTCTATCCCTACTCAACCTGCTTCATCCATTCTCTTATGCAGCTTCTAACCCGTTTCCCCACCTTTCTCAGGAGCACACGGATGTTGGCCAAGCATCCTCAGCAAGAGTAGGAGAGGCGCCAGCAGGACAAGGCGGGGGCCAGACACCCATCATTGAATTGACAAGCGCTGAGGGGTCCCCTGCTGCAACTGTTCCTGCGGCGGCCGGGGCAGCGGAAGATGACGCTTTGAACTCCCATAAGTCTCCTTACTTTACTGCTGGCGCTTGCCATTGACGATCCGTGACTAACCACGGCATGCCATGCGCAGTGATCCCAGGACTGGAGGCTCGTCGGGTTGCCGAACCCGGGCCATCTACGAGTGGACCAGTGGTGGACATGCCGCCTGCTCCGGAACAGACTTCTCAAACCGAGCCGGCCCCACCAACTGCTGATCAGGGGGCTACGGACGTCGGTGGTGCTGCCGTCGGAGAGATGTCGGGGGCTGACAAGGGTGTCAGCGCCGCTGGGGAGAGAGAAGAAGGTCGCCCAGATGTTGGAGAACCTATCCCCCGTGAGGACATCCCAGGGGCGGACCCTGCAACAGACCTGCTGGCTGCCTTCCCTGCCTACCGGCCTGCCGACCCCGAGGAGATGGATGACTCGGACGCGGAGGCGGTCGAGGAGAGCCGGATAGCGCGCCGAAGGGGGTGGAAGTGCATCCAGCGCTTCCTCAAGCGAGACCCATCGGAGTGGCTGGGGCGCATTGGATCACTTCAAACCTGGCTGCGCTTCCTGTGTGCCGGGGGAGCTGATGCTCAACGCCTCCATCTGACGGTCCGTGATTTCATGGCCGAGAAGATGCGCGAGAGCCGCCAGCGTGCCGACGTCGCACAAAGTCGTGACATGTCGGAGAGCACGCGGGCGCTCCTCGCGGCGGAGCAGGAAGTCCGGCGTCTCGAAGGGCAGGCGGCAGAGAAGGAGGCCTTCGTCGCAACGTGTACCGAGCTTGTGGAGCAACTAGCAGCCCAGCTGGTTGACGCCCAGGTACAGTTGACGGAGGCGGGCCAACAAATGGTCACAATTCAAGTCGAGCGGGAGCGTGCACAGGCTAGAATCGACGAACTGCGTGCTGCGACCGCCGACGAGGAGAGGGCACGCGGAGAGCGAGAAGCAGCTCTGGAGGCCGCCAGCCAAAGGGTAGCGGCGTTAGAAAGGCTTATCCAGCATGCTAATCCTTAGGGGCTTTGTTTTGCCGTTCCCAAAACATTTTCTTCCGCTACTTTGATCCATTTGTATGAACCAATATATTTATCTATATCTTTTGGCTTAACATGCTCAACCACAATTCGTTGTCTTGCGGGAGTGTTAACCAAGCATCAGGCATCCGTAATTGGGCCTGGATTTCTGGAGAAAAGAGGGAGGTCATTCCTAGGAAAGGAGACCTCAGACCTAATCAATGTATCATCCCCCCAACTTGTTCCAACACACGAGCGGGACAACGCTAGGGGCGTTGAGATTTTATCCGAACATAGGGAAATGAGAAAGGGTGAATCGCGTGTCCCGAATCCGGACATCCACAACGGTCGGCCTTCCAGGAAATGCCCAAGACGGTAGGCGGACAGTGGATCGACCATAACAACTGCAATAGACGGACCGAAAAAGGCCATCATTCATATTGCAGGAGGCGGACCACATGTCATCATGAATACCGCTTTGGGGTTCCTTCAGACACAAGGGTGGAAATCCCGATCAACAGGGCATGCGAAGCGTGGGGCGAAGTGACGATTTGTTCGGACAGAATCCAACGCTCTCAAAATTGCGCCACCGTGGGGAAAGCGTATTAGGCGGATGCACCAATCCGGCCGTGAGTCACCCCAATTCTCAGACAGCACCTCTTTGACGAGGAAACTGTCGCTTCCCATCATTGCGATGGGGCATCCCGAGCTGAATCGGGGAGAATATTACGACTGCACCACTCTACCCGAAGTCAGGCCAGACGGCCGGCGACGAGGAGGGGCGGGACTTAACGATCCCTGAGGCTGGACCCGAGTTGAGATGCCCGGGCGTTCCTACGTACTCCATCAGGCTGGAGATCAAGCCACACGTAGTTCTGAGAGTGCAGTTTAACGTCATGCAGGACGTAGGACCCCATTTGGGGAGATCTTAGTTTAGGGTCGTAGAGCTCGGACCATAGGGGTAGATCTTAGTTTAAGGTCTTAGAGCTCGGACCATAAGGGGAGATCTTAGTTTAAGGTCTTAGAGCTCGGACCATAAGGGGAGATCTTAGTTTAAGGTCTTAGAGCTCGGACCATAAGGGGAGATCTTAGTTTAAGGTCTTAGAGCTCGGACCATAAGGGGAGATCTTAGTTTAAGGTCTTAGAGCTCGGACCATAAGGAGAGATCTTAGTTTAAGGTCTTAGAGCTCGGACCATAAGGGGAGATCTTAGTTTAAGGTCTTAGAGCTCGGACCATAAGGGGAGATCTTAGTTTAAGGTCTTAGAGCTCGGACCATAAGGGGAGATCTTAGTTTAAGGTCTTAGAGCTCGGACCATAAGGAGAGATCTTAGTTTAAGGTCTTAGAGCTCGGACCATAAGGGGAGATCTTAGTTTAAGGTCTTAGAGCTCGGACCATAAGGGCTAGATCTTAGTTTAAGGTCTTAGAGCTCGAACCATAAGAACCTCAAAGTACGCCGCATCGTGGTCCTATCCCCTGGATATGCGAAGACGCACTGAGGGATAGCGTCAAGAGTTTCGAGGTTTCGCCTGGTCAGAATGGGAGGTGGAAACTGTGAATCATGCGGCCATTCACTCAAGGACTGGGGGCACCGGAGTAACGATATGGGAGTACTGCCGACCGTGGCGGAAAAGCAGCATCAATATCGCACTAACCGTTGGTGGAATGAGGCAGCAAACGAGCATCGACCGCTCAATCGCAGGATTCATATCGATTTGCTGCCCGAGGCCATTGGGGGTACCGGCCCGAGTCGGTGGGAGAGCACTGAGGCATTGTGTCCGAACCGTTCACGGGGGCTCCACCCAGGGCGTAGACGATGGGTCCGAATGAAAGGGAGCACGAAGCCTGAAAAGTGGAAGGAACCTGACCAAGCTGAACCTGACACTCCTAGCAATAAACCAGAGTACTCTTGACACCGGTGGACCACGGCAAGGGGTCGGGGAACACGCCTTGAGGGTGACCTGAAGGCGGCGGATTCCCCAGAGAAGGGGGAATCTCTAAGAGGTGGGGGGCTGGACCCGAAGTTTCAAACATCCGGGCGTTCCTACGTATCCCATAAGGATGGGAATCAAGCCACACGTAGTTCTTGAAGCGCGGCGCAACACAATCGGGCACCAGCGCGAGGAAGAGTGCGGGTCTGACCCTCGCACATAGAAGGAGCGGCATTTGATATTTCTTGTTTGTCCTTAAAGATGAATGGTTTTTTCTTCGTGCAGCGACATGCCTGTGATGAAAGAATCACTGGCGTCGCCACAATAATCAAGCCGTGAAAGGCATTGATGAATGGCGTGGTTATTAACCAGCGCCCAACGTGAGTGTCCCCTGAGGAGAACATCACGATGCAGTGTCGTTTCTCGTCGGGCGGCCAAGACGATCACAGTTTACGGTCGTGTGGTAGGACCAGACAACACAGTTTAAGGTCGTGTGGTTCGGACCATGGAGGAATCCGCTTATCGCGGTACGGCGGACACGGAGGAGGTGGGAACATACCCAGCCCTGCGGTCACGCACGATTCCAGGAGAAGAGTCTTGGGATAGGGGTCTGCGTATGTCCATCACCCGAGGGGCAGAGATGCTAGCCTCCAGATATACTGGGCCCAGAACGCGATTGTTCGAGCGACTCCTTCCTCCTTTTGGGGACGAGGGTCCAGCTACGCATGGCCCTTAGGGAGGATATCCGCATATATCCTTGGTGCTCAGATCATGGGAGCCTCGAACGACATCATTACCCTGGTTGGTCTGCCGAACGTGTAGAGGTGCACTGAAGGTTAGTATGAAGAGAGTGTCGAGATTCCACTACAACGCACAAAGGCGGAGTGTGATGAGGACTGCGCAACCAATGTTCAGAGCCTGAAAGAGCCGACACGGCGATCAAGGATGTTGCTGACGCATTCGCAACACAACATCCGATCGCGTCAGCCTAAGACGGGGCAAGCAAACGAGCATCAACCGCTCAATCGCAGGATTCATATCGATTTGCGGCCCAAGACCCGCCGGTAAATCGACCCGGAGCGGTGGTAGAGCACTGAGGCATCGTACCCAAACCGCTAACGAGGATCCCTTTGAGTGAAGGCTCGAACAAGAGGGAGCGCGAGGCCTGACAAGAAACACAGGACTTGTCGGGATTGAATCTGACACTATGAGTCATAGACCGAAGTACCCAAAACATGTTAACAGATCACCGGAAAGGGTCGGAGGACTCACCCTGAGAGCAACCAAAAGAGGGCAGATCCCCATGATCAACCAAGAGACAGGGCTGGACCTGAGACACAAGCGTCCAGGCGGTCCTACGTATCCCATAAGGATGGGAATCAAGCCATACGTAGTTCTTGAGAGGCATTTTAACGTCATGCAGGACGATGAGGGGTGCGAGGTAGTCTCACACACGGGGGGAGGCGTACGGCGCGGCCAGTAGACCAACGCGAATGAGGACATAATCCCCCTCTCACGCTACACGCCTCGCACAAAAAGGAGGGGAACTGGGGCCAGAGGCCCAACGCGGGATAGAGATTCCCGAGAAATGGGGCTGGGCCTGAAACATGAATGTCCAGGCGGTCCTACGTATCCCATAAGGATGGGAATCAAGCCGCACGTAGTTCTTGAAGTGCAGTTTAACGTCATGCAGGACGAAAAGAGAGGAAAAAAGGGGGGGCAGAAGGCATCCCCAAACGTGGGGGGCGTACAGCGTGGCGAGCAAACCAACATGAATGAGGGCACAGCCCTACGTCCACACCATACGCCACATACCCAGAGGCAACTGGGCCAAGGGCCCGAGGTGGGATGGAAATTCCCGAAGGATGGGGCTGGGCCTGAAACATGAATGTTCAGGCGGTCCTACGTATCCCATAAGGATGGGAATCAAGCCGCACGTAGTTCTTGAGGGGCAGTTTAACGTCATGCAGGACGAATGCTGAACAGTTTAACGTCTTGTAGCTCGGACGTAGTGCAGTTTAGCGTCATGCAGGACGAAGCACTTGGCAGTTTAACGTCATGCAGCGCGGACGAATGCTGAACAGTTTAACGTCTTGTAGCCTGGACGAATGCAGTTTAACATCGTGCAGGACGTAGCACTTGGCAGTTTAACGTCATGCAGCGCGGACGAATGCTGAACAGTTTAACGTCTTGTAGCCTGGACGAATGCAGTTTAACGTCGTGCAGGACGTAGCACTTGGCAGTTTAACGTCATGCAGCGCGGACGAATGCTGAACAGTTTAACGTCTTGTAGCCTGGACGAATGCAGTTTAACGTCGTGCAGGACGTGGGCACACTCAGACAAAGTACTGCTTGAGGAACCTAGCGTTGGTGGGAGGAGTGACACGCTCACCATCCATAGTCGCTAGGGAGTACGCGCCATTGTGATAGACCTTGTGGACAACAAAAGGTCCCTCCCACTTGGGCTCCAACTTGGGCGGCTTCCTGCCGGGGATCATCGGCGCTCTTAGGGCTAGCACTAGATCACCCTGCAGGAAGGAGCGGAGGCGAACCTTCTTATTGAAAGCTCGATCCATTCTGCTTTGATGCCTCTCCAAGCTGTGCAAAGCGCGAAGTCTATTCTCATCCAGTGCTTCCAACTCGACTAGACGGGCTTCAGCAACTCTGTCCGGCGCTTGCTGGTCGTAGACCGCAGTGCGCAAGGACGGCAACTGGATCTCGATGGGCAGGACGGCCTCAGCTCCATACACCAGGGAATAAGGGGTCATCTGGGTGGAATTGCGAGTCATCGTCCGATAAGCCCAGAGGGCGTTGGGGAGCTTGTCCGGCCAACTCTTCTTGTTCTGACCAACCATCTTTTGCAGAATGTTAGAGAGGGTTTTGTTAAACGCCTCGATCTGTCCATTCGCCTGCGCATGATAGCGAGATGTATGGTTCGAGCGAATGTTATACTTGGCGTACAACTTCTTCAACACGGCTGCTCGGAAATTGGTTCCGTTATCCGTGAGGATAGCGTGAGGCACTCCAAATCGATAGATGATGTTGGAGGTCATGAAGTCAGTGATCGAACAGGATTTGACCTCTCTGAGCGGAATCGCCTCTGCCCATTTGGAGAAGAAGTCCGTGGCGGTCAGAATGAACCGGCACTGGCGAGCTGTCGCCGGTGGGTATGGTCCCACAACGTCCAGACCCCAGACCGCGAAGGGCCAGGAATACCTAGTGGTATGGAGAGGCTCCGGCGGCTGATGCACAAAGTTCGCATGAACCTGGCACGCATGGCACCTCCTGGCATACTCGATGCAGTCATGGATCATGGAGGGCCAGAAGTATCCCAACCTCCGAATCTGGTGGGACAGCTTCGGCCCAGTCTGGTGGGCGCCACATGAACCAGCATGAACCTCTTGCATGACTCGTGGGATCTCAACTCCCTGAAGGCAACGGAGGAGAACACCATCAAACCCGCGTTTGTAGAGGATCTGCTCCAGGCCGGGACTGCTCTGGAGGACAAACTGCGATGCGCGGCGTCGAACTCGCTCGCGCTCGGCCCGATCCGATGGAAGAATGCCATGTTGGAGGTACTCAACCAAAGGCGTCCTCCAATCAGGGGCTGATCCGACTGTCATATCTGGGGTACTCGGGGCTCCGGGCATAGGGGCAACCGTGGTGAGATTACTTACCAATGGGCCGCGATCTTCTTCCAGGATAACGGGAGCGATGAGCCTGCGGCGCGTCACGCGGACGATCAGGTTGTCCTGTTCAGGTTCCGCAAGTGATGCAACAAGGCTATCCAAAGCATCTGCTCGACCGTTCTGCGACCGGGGAATATGGACAATTTCCGGCCGAGAAGGGAACCGGGCCATCAGAAGGAGGGTGCACTCCAACAATGGCACAAGTTCCGGCTTCCTGACAACATAGTCGCCATTGATCTGCTTAATGACCAGCTCGGAGTCCCCTTTCACACACAGACGGGGCACGTCGATCTCGAGAGCCAACTCGAGGCCGGTGATGAGGGCATGGTATTCCGCCTCATTGTTGGTACAACCCTCTGACAACAGGAACGAGTATGGCAGCACGGCTCGCTCCGGGGTAATGAAGACGATGCCCAAGCCCACTCTGTTGAGCTTAGGATTATCGAGTCTTCTACCGGTGGGGCTCCAGGAGGCACCGTCAAAGTGCATCTGCCAGCATGGATCGGCTCGATCAACCGAGAGAATGGTCTCATCAGGAAAGCCTAGATCCAGCGGCTGATCCGCGGAGGTCGGGTGAGCTGCCAGAAAGTCTGCCAATGCTTGCCCTTTGATGGCCTTCTGAGACACATACCTGATGTCGAACTGCTGGAGAATCACAGCCCACCGCGCTAGACGGCCAGTCAACATAGGCCGGCTCAGGATATATTTCAACGGGTCTACCCGAGAAACCAACTGTACCTCATGGTGCTGCAAGTAGTGCCGTAATTTCTGTACGGCAAATACGAGCGCCAGGCAGCTCTTCTCGATGGGGGAATACCTGACTTCCGCGTCGAGGAGCATGCGACTGAGGTAATAGAGGCTATTCTCCATTCCCTCGTTGTTCTTCTGGGCGAGAAGGGCACCCAGGGACCGTTCCAGGGCGGTCACATAGAGGACCAGCGGCTTTCCGGATACAGGCGGCATCAGGACCGGAGGTTGAAGCAGGTACTGCTTGATTTCCTCGAAAGCGGTCTGACACTCTTTATCCCATACATAGGTGGCACCTTTCTTCATGAGCCGAGAAAAGGGCTTACACTTTCCGGCCAGATTCACGATGAATCGGCGTATATAGGCTAAGTGGCCTTGGAACCCTTGCAGTTCCCGGATGGTACCTGGGGGAGGCATTTGGCTAATCGCCCTGATTTTCTCTGGGTCGATCTCAATACCCCGGTATCTCACCACAAATCCAAGGAACTTTCCGGAGGTGACCCCAAAGGCACACTTCAACGGGTTCATCTTCAGGCAGCGAGACCGGAGGAAGCCGAACACTTTCTCAAGATCTTTGAGATGGTCCTGACGCTGGCGCGATTTGACAACCAAGTCGTCGACGTAGCATTCCACCAGTGTGCCGAGGATTGGCTTGAATATGCGGTGCATCGCCCGTTGATAGGTGGCACCTACATTCTTCAGGCCGAAGGGCATGACCCGGTAGCAAAAGGTACCTTGGGGGGCTCTGAAGGCAGTGAACTCCTCATCCTCAGGGGCCATCCGAATTTGGTTGTATCCGGAGTATCCATCCATGAAGGAGAGGGCTTTTAACCCTTCCGTGGCATCAATCAACAGCTCTGTCACTGGAAGGGGAAAATCATCCTTCGGACAGTGGCGGTTGAGATCGCGGAAGTCGATGCAGACTCTGATCTGCCCGTTCTTCTTCCTGACCGGCACAATGTTGGCCAGCCATTTGGGGTACTGAACTTCCCTCACGAAGTTGGCTTTGATAAGCTTGTCAACTTCGGCCTCAACCATGGCACCGTGGGATGGGTGCATCTTCCTGGGAGGCTGCTTGAACCCGCGATGGTTCGCCGGGAGACCAAGGCGGTGGACGGCTACCTGAGGATCTAGCCCCGGCATCTCGTCATAGCCCCAAGCGAACACATCACGATGCTGCCTGAGAAAGTCCACGTACTGCTGCCACTCCTCAGAGGGCATGGTGGCACTAACCAATGTGGGTCTTGGATCGACCTCGGTTCCAAGGTTCACCTGTATTAACTCATCGACTGTGGCGGGGACGCCCTCCTCAAAGGCTGGGGGTGCGTCTTCCATATCCTCTCCACTCGGGGAGGGATCGTCCACGGGAGAGACTGCGTTGGAAACTGCATTGGGGCTACCAGGTCCTACTGGGCCACTAGTGCTGGCGCGGGCGGTCGCGGCCATCTCATCAGGAGACTCGCGGGCCGTCGAAACCATGGCGACGTCCAACCGGTGAATCGGGAGGACGTAAGCGTCATCCAGACTTGCCCAGGGATCACTTGCAACAGCGACAGGCTCAACCTCACCTGCCAGGATCTGCTTATCCTTGCTCTTGTAATAGTCCGCATCCAGATAGCGGGCTTCACACGAGGCAAAAGGAGAGGCATCTCCTTGAAGCACGCCTACTCGACCATTAAGGGAGTATTTGAGGCATTGGTGGTATGATGAGGGAACCGCCGCATGAAGGTGGAGCCATGGCCTGCCCATCAATGCGTTATACGCAGTGTCCTGAGAGACTACCATGAATTCGGTGTTGGCAACCAAGTCACCGAACTGGGTCTTCAAACGTATCTTGCCGACCGGAGTTTGCTCGGTGCGGTCGTACCCCTGGATCCTGAGGTCGGAGGGAATCAAGTCATCCTCAGACAACCCCAATCTCCGGAGCGTCCGAGTTGGAATCAGGTTAATCCCGGACCCCGTGTCGACAAGACAGCGCCGGACTTCAAGGCCATTGAACTGGCCAGTGACATACAGCGGACGGATATGTCCCTGTATAGGAGGGTCTTCATCCTTACCAGAGAACGAGATAATTGCCTGACATTCGGCGTCCTCGATCGTTTCGGCGTGAAAGGCCTCTGCAGCCGCAACCTCTGTCTCAAACTGGAGGGGGCTTTTCAGGGCTTCAGCGAGTGCCTCGCGCATCTCAGATGACATGCGCAGAGCCTCAAGGATGGAGAGCCTTGCTGGGATGTCAGCCAAGTGCTTCAGGACATCATACTTTTTGGCCAAGCGCGAGCCCCTGGTTGTAGGAGGTTGCTCTGCGGTTGGAAGCATGACGGGCCTTGCCGGTTGGATCGGCGGCCGACTGGTACTTGGCGCATCTCGTTGTTCACTGGCTGCAGTCCGGGAAATGGCCACCGTACTGGGGTCAGGAGGCCGGGATGGACTCGTGGCAGGGCGGAGCTGATCGCGACGCGGCTGAGGCGGTTCTGCCTGGTCCCACACCACAAACAGTGGCGGAGGCGAATCCGTCATCCCCGGATGGGGGGCCTGCGCACGCCGAGCTCGATCTTGAGCCTGCTTCCTAGTCTCAGTGGCGTGCACGGCCTGGCTGGAGGTACCAACGGCTGTGCCCCGGCGACTCCTGCTGCTGCGGTTCTTCCGACGGTAGCGACGACCGGGGACACTAGGGAGGTCCACCTGGTGTTCTTCAACGTCGGGAACCGAGAAGGGATTTACCAGCTCGACGGTATTAACCGAAGCGTACCCAATACTGTCATCGGACGAATCATTCACCACGGGGTGGATCCGAGGAGGGATCCCCATCTCCGGGGGCATGAAATCGCCGAGAGTGCGGGATAGTGGCGGAACTGGAGGGGCGCGCTCTTCCTTCTTGCGCTGCCGCCGTTTTCTCCTTTTGGAAGAGGCAGGCTGGGACGACGATGCCGAAGCAGCACCCGCAGATTCTGGGGGCTCAGGCTGATTCAAGCGCGCACGGATGATTCCATGGGCGCGAATGATCGTCTTGCGGGCCATCCAGTTTTTATACTTCTGGGACCCGCGGTCGGAGACCAGCTGCCATTCGTCCTCATCGCCGCTATCGTCATCTGATCCCACGAACACGCCCGCCACTTATGCTGGAGCTGGGCCCAACCTGATTACATTGTTGTTAATCTGGTCTTGGAGCCAATCCTTAAACACATAGCACCGCTGGATGGTGTGCCCCAGGGCCCGATGCTAGGGGCAGTAGCGGGGGTTATTCGTAAGATGTGCCTCCTCTGGCTTCCAACACTCAGGCAGTCGCACAATCCTCTGCTCCAGGGCGCTCCGGAAATAACCGGGGACCTGATCCTCATGAAATGAGTAAGTCAGGTGTCGCGGGCCCCTGGGAGCGTGGTCTTGACGAGGGGCTAGAGGGGCCGGTCGAGGAGGTGGACCCTGATTATCTCGCCTGGGTTGTGGCGGTACATTACGCGGAGGGGCCGGCCGGTTCTGAGGCTGCCACTGCTGGGCCGGGAACTGAGCCCGTGGAGGCGGATTCCTGTGAGGCTGTGGAGCTGGTCTCGCCGGCAGCAGCTCCAATGGCCTGGGAGCCTCTATCTGGGCCACAACAGCGGGCTCAGCCCTGCTGGCTCTCCTTGCAGGAATCATAGGAGGCAGCGGGTGTGCCTGGCTGGCCTGTTGCAGGGCTTCCTCAAGACGTTGAGCTTTGTCTGAGAAGTCCCTGAACCCTCCGGGGTAATTTTGAGTGATCAGGGAAGGGACCAGCTCGGTCTTGACGTTCCCGACGCACATTGTCAGCAACTGCTCCTGAGTCAATGGCATGTCAAGGGAATACGTGAGACCCTTCCATCGGGCGACGAAGTCCGCGACTCGCTCATCAGGCCTCTGCTTGCACTTGAAGAGGTCTGCGATACTTGTCTTCCGGGTCGTGGAACTGAACTGGTAGAGGAACTGTCTACGGAGGTCCTCCCAGCTGGTTACCGACCCGACGGGGAGCTGGCTGTACCAGACAAATGTTGGCCCTTCCAGTGTCTGAACAAAGCAGCGAAGCTTAGCGGCCTCTTGCTGCGCCGGAGTCCCCAACATAGGCCTGCACCTCGAGTTGAAGTGGGCTAAATGCTATGGTGGATCTCCAGTCCCGTTGAAGGGGGAAAAAGTGGGATTCCCGAATCTCGGAGGCGCCGGCATGTCATCCACCCATGCTGGGTAGGGCTTGCCGTCCGGTGGGATCGCCACCTGCCGAGTCTCCAAGGCTTCCAAGCGGGAAATGAGTGCCGCCATCGGATCGTCCGGACATGGGTTCCAGTCCTGGTGAGGATCTCTAACCACGAGCGCGTTACATGGCCCTTCAATCGGGTCGTCGACCGGATCGTCGAACTCGGCAGCTCGTGGGATGGCGGGCGGAGCGGCCCTTGGGGCAGTGGGAGGAATCCGAGCGGGGTCTCTCAGGTAGTCACGCCGCTCGAGAGGGTGTGGCGAAACATACCGCGCCCTCTTGCCGTAGGCAATGGCCTCTCTCCTGTCGGCGAACACGGCGTAATCACGGTTGCCCGGGAGAGTCTCATCGAGGAGCGGTTGTTCCGGTCCCTGCTGTCCTGGCCTGGGATCACCGTAGTCAGGCCGCCGTTCTGCAGCGCGCTCGGCAAGGAGCTGGTCAACCAGCTTCTTCTGTTTGGCGAGCTGCTGACGTAGCGTAGCCTTCTCAGGATCCTCCTCTGCCCTCTGCATGGAGGCAGATGGGTCGGCGGGCTTTATAGCCTCGCTGTGCTCTTTTCCTTTGCTGACGTTTCGGCTCAACGTCAGTGCTTCAGTGGGTGCGGGGAGCCCCAGGAGGTTCCTTTGATGACGAGTAACTCTCACTGATGGATCTGACAACGGCTTGTCTTCGGGGGGGAAGCCCCCGTCGATAAGTTCCAAGTCGTTCCCCTCTCCCGACAGGTCAGCCATATTGACCGTTCCTGTCCCTGGGGATATACCCTCAGGGCCACCCAGTGAATCGGGCTGTCGGCGGATCACACTGAAGCGTAGGGCAGCGTACTGCCCCCATCCACGGATATACACGTGGGGAATGGCTTCCTCGATAACTTTGCGGAGTATTTGAAAACACTCGACGCATCGTTGTTGGAGGGCCTCGTGGTGCCCAAATGACCCGGGGTGCCGAGCCGCGGGGAGCATGGCCAAGTCAATTTGACGGCACTGCTCACCAATATCCTCCAGGTGCGCTTGACTCCCGGGGTATGGCATTTGTAGGCGGTGAAGACAGGAGCGAGTCTCCCGGAGAGTTCGGCGGAAGCATTCGAACTCAACCGGGGTGAGCGATTCGGGTGCATCAAAGCCCGGTCCTGCGACTGGCCAAAACTTCTCAGGGAAGTGGCCCTCTGCAAGGACGGTCCAGAAGTTCCACGACTCAAACTCGGGACCCAGATCTCCTTGGTCCTCTTCCATGGCTGGGAACGGACGGGGAACCGGCAGTGGTGCCGAGGCGGGCCGCCGGGCTGACGGGCTGGCCGGCGGTGAATACGGCGAACAGGCCGATTGGCCTCCATATCCCGGGCCTCCCTCTGAGGGTGGCGGTGCCCTGGCTACCACATCACGATAGGATGGGCCGGCGAGCGAACATCCTGCCGTAGCATCGGTGCTCGCCGAGGGTGCACCAAATCGTGGTTCGACCGTCGGTCCCCAGAAAAAGTCTCCGGCTTCTCCGATCGAGACGGAAGGCACTTCCGGAGGGGCCGGTACCAACCGCAAGCTTGATCCTTGGGGGTCTACCAGGCCCTCGTTACCCCGGATATACCTTCGGAGAGAAGCGGGGATCACATCGATCTCGCTCTCGGGGAGCACGAGGCTGACGTGCCGCATTCCTACCCCTGCCCTTGACTGGCGGGATTGAGGAAAGGGCTCTGTCGCCGAATCGTACTCCGCCTCTGAATCAGAGAAGCGAACCGGTCGGACCTCTGTCCGGAATTCCGTAACTTTCTTCCCTCGGCGTCGACGCCTTGCCTTCCTGCCCCTGGGTGGTTCTCCGGGGCAGGGCTGATCTCTGTCCTGGCGTCCTCCGGCCGCACTGGTACTGGGGCCGAGAGGACTGGGAACCAAGGTGCGATGAGCACCGGGACAGATATCAAAGGGGACGCGGGGAGAGATGATTCCGGGCAGGCCTCCGGGCCGGGATCGGAAGGTGGGATGACCCATGCCTCCTGGATCGGCCACACGGAGTAGATCCTGCCGGTGAATAGCGCTACCGCGAGGTGGTCCGCGGCGGCTACTGCCTGCACCAGCAACCGGGAGAGTCGACCCAACCTGCCTTTGGGGCGGTCGGGGCCTCGATCCAGGTCGGGCATAGGAGTTCCCCTGCTCAGGATGCGCAGAGGCCTGGCGACTGGAGCCAGCAGTGGCTTGGGCCAATGCGGCCGCTGTTGCTAGAGCCCCAAGGTGGGCATCCTCTTCCGCTCGTGCCCGACGTTGGCGTCGGGACAGACGAGTCGGAATGAGCGGCGCGGGCAGGTGGAGAGCCCGCTCTTCGACTGGAGAGGCCTGGCGGCGGTGTCGCCGTGGCCGGGCGGGAGTCCTTACCGTAGATCCCTGGAGAGAATCCCGGATAGGGTGATCCCGGGCATCTTCCACCTCATCCGCATAGGGAAGGGAACTGTCATAGCGCTCCGGGGATAAGCTCCCGAAGCGATTGGACGTTGAGGTAGGCAGCGGTGCCTCCCTGCGTGGCCCTCGGGGGCGGCGGTGGTGGCGAGGTGCAGCCTCCTCAAGGTCTAGACGAGCCATTTCTCTAGTGGGGATGACTCCCTCTTCCTCATATCTCCGCACCAGGGTGTTGATCACCCTTCTCTGGATGACCTCCGAGGGGGAGAGAGGGCGTGGTCGTCCCGCAATTGCGGCTGCTGGGACGGCTGTGGAACGGGCGGGGCCGCGCGGAGTAGCCGCGTCGGTGTTTCCCCTATCCCTGCGCCAGTGGGCGGGTGGCGATCGGGCACTGGATCGGGCGACCTGATTTCTGAAAGCAGGGAGAAGAACCCATTAACACTGATAGGAAAAAGGAATCGTCAACCAACCATTAGCGCCACGACGCCTTCCGTGGGGGGAACCCAGGCCCTCGACGTTGCGAGACGGAGTGCCCGATGTCCCTTCCCCAGCCCCTGGCGGGTAAGACTGAATGCTTGGCCGGGCAACATGCCGGTCTTCCAACACCTCTGAAAGTCGTCGGTCTTCGTATCGAGGAGAAGAGATTCACGTCGGGTTCACCATTTTTCTGTTTCGGTGCGGATGTGCGTCGGGTTACGTTGTTCCGCCAGGACGCGTTCGCGCGTGCACCCGTCAACCCGAGGGGATGGGTGCGCGGCTTGTGGTCCCGCAGTCCCGCTTTCCAAGGGCGGGCGGCATTCGACCCTTATTCAGGGGCGTCTGCTCCTTGATCGAAACCGGGATGATGGGATGTTGGCTCCTCCTTCCTTGGACGTCTCCTCGGAACTCGTCGCCTAATCCGGGTCTCCCTCATAGACTTAAGAATGTTCGTGAATCTCGTTCCCGGCGCCATATCTTCATGGACACCGGTTAATTACGCTGCTTCCGCCCGGACGTTCCAAGGAGTCTGGTCGGGGCAGCAACCTGCGGTGAGGAGGCCGAGTGGCTCTGGGTGCTGGGGGCGTGTCGTAACACTGCAGCTCTGCACGTCTGTCTTCCGTCCCTAATAGGGCTTCTCGAAGGCATGATGGCCTGAGGCATCCCGCACTGGGTGCGGGGAACTGTGTCCCCTGAGGTTTTCCTCAGCTTCCCATGTTTAACACGGGGTATGCCGCGAGTTTAACGTCCAGCGGGGACGGCATCGGACCGATCAACACAAAGAGTGGATCAGATGACAGAACCCCTTGCGGGGAACCTCCGACGCTGGGGCCGGCGCATGGGCGGCTTCCCAAGTAACGTGGAGTGGAGTGAAGTGGCATGACCCCACCGGGATGTGGCGGCCCGGGTAAGGATCAGGATGGATGACGGAGTGAAGAGCTTGGACCCCGTAGGGGCTTCCTACGTACCGCGCGTTAGCACGGATCAAAGTCAACGTAGTTCGGGTATACAGTTTAACGTCATGCTGGACGTCGGCAAGCCGACTCACGAAGAGGTCTAGGCCGCCGGGCGGAGGATTGAACCGAACCACCTCGCACAGAGGGGGATGGAACGGCCGGGTGGATCACAGTTTCACGTCATGCTGGACGATAAAAGGAGAAATGGAAAAAGGGGCTGTGGGGAGGCACAGTGGAGATACACACGGGCAGTCTCCCACAGGGGCGGATTCATAGGTGAATCGACGAAAGCGTGAACCCTGGAGGGGTCCACTGATGGACGAACCGACGTAAATACGACCGGGACGACCAGGTGGTGGGCTTGGACCTCAGGGAGGCATCCTACGTACCCTGTTTAGAAGACAGGGATCAAAGTCCACGTAGTTCATTCTGTCAGGACTTACGCACTTGAGGCAGCCCGGATGCGGCAAAACTCAGTTGGAAGGGACTTGGACCGAAAGTAGGAGACACCTCGATCCCAGTCACACCCTCTACTGGTTTCGGCAGTGGGGAGGCGCAATGGAGATACACATGTGCAGCCTCCCACGAGAAACTAGGGGTTTGTAATACCATGCCCCCGTAGGGAAAAGCCACTCCCATTAAATCGTCCCAAAAGCGGGACAATCCCGACATCCCTGCAGAGACGAGCGGGTGGGGGCCACATCCAAACCGGGGGGGACCCTGCGTGCGGAGCACGGGATCAGGTTGCGGACGGTTTAACGTCTTGCCGGACGAAGTACAGTTTAACGTCGTGTGTTGAAGACGAAGCGGACGGTTTAACGTCTTGCCGGACGAAGTACAGTTTAACGTCGTGTGTTGAGGACGAAGCGGACGGTTTAACGTCTTGCCGGACGAAGTACAGTTTAACGTCGTGTGTTGAGGACGAAACACTTGGTAGTTTAACGTCTTGCAGCGCGGACGATGGGGGCTAGGCAGTTTAGCGTCGTGCACCTTGGACGGATGTGCAGTTTAACGTCATGCTGGACGTATGGGCAGTTTAACGTCATGCGGGACGAATGCGCAGTTTAACGTCATGCGGGACGTATATGCAGTTTAACGTCATGCTGGACATATGGGCAGTTTAACGTCATGCGGGATGAATGCGCAGTTTAACGTCATGCGGGACGTATATGCAGTTTAACGTCATGCTGGACATATGGGCAGTTTAACGTCATGCGGGACGAATGCGCAGTTTAACGTCATGCGGGACGTATATGCAGTTTAACGTCATGCTGGACATATGGGCAGTTTAACGTCATGCGGGACGAATGCGCAGTTTAACGTCATGCAGGACGTATATGCAGTTTAACGTCATGCTGGACATAGGTCCGTGTCACTTCGCGCAAGCCTGGAGGGCCGCACGGAAAGACAACGCACGGTGCGGGCACCCAGGATGAAGATCATCGGGCGCCACGCAGGCGGGTACCCTCAGGGGGTCAAGGGAGGCGACCCTGGCGGATTGCGCGCAAAAGAGGAGCTTTGCGCGCAAAACCGCGGGTCGGCGCGCAAAATGGCGGGCTGGCGCGCAATTGGGCCAGCGCTTCGCGCGCGGATGATTGGGATTGCGCGCACCGGGCTTCGGGTAGCGCGCGGGGGCAACGGCTCATTCTCTAACGAATGGCCACTTTGAAAATGGGGGGTGCGCGCAATCGGGCTGGATTGCGCGCACCCGGGGGGCAATTGCGCGCAAGAAGCTTCTTTTGCGCGCAAAGGCCTTCGGGTTGAAATTTATTCAAAGGAAAGGAGCCAAGGGGATTGCGCGCGAAGGCGGACCCCAAGGCTCTATTGCGCGAAAGAAAGGAGGTTACCTGAAGATCGGCATTGCGCGCGGAGGGGGTCGGATTGCGCGAACGAGCGACGCTTCGGATTCTGGCAACCTTCAAAATGTCGGGGGTCGCCTTATATTTATAGGCAACCCCGGGCGCGGAATCCGGTCTCGGGCGCGCAATTCGCTTCGCGGGCGCGGAATCAGGACCCGGCGCGCGAAGGAGCCGCGCAGGCCACGGCGCGCAAAATAGCGCGCCGGCCCAGCGCATTGCGCGCATCCCGGGAGGATTGCGCGCCGCGACTCAACTTTGCGCGCGGACCTCTGAAATTTCGCGCAAGTCCTCCGGGCCCTCCGGAACGTGCCTCTGACTCTAAATATCACTTCGCTTTCCGCATCCGGAGCTTCGTTTGGGAACAACGGACTTTTCCGGCGTCTACAATCATCAATGGGGGTATACATCAATGAGGGGGACGTCACCCCTATGTATATATTACACTATTCCAAGTATTGACAAGAAAAATTTGCCTATATATCAGAGCCTAAAACACACTTCTACATGTCTACCATTCATTGATTATTCATAGACCAACTCAATGTCTTGGAATAATATTGGGACTTTCATCTTGGAGGTGGTGAAAAAAATGAGTGGTGTGTACTGGGTAAACATTACATGTGAAAACATCAAGGACTATATGGGATTGGTGTCAATATATGAAGATGTTTGGATCTCTAAAACATATTTCTATAAGAATAAAGATATTCTTCCTCAAATGTTTAGCTATTGAAGTCCATAAACAACCCCATTGCATATGGTACATGATTAGGTGGGGATTAACTTATAGGAAATGTGCACGATTTATGGGGACCTTAGTGTGGATTTAATATATGATGAATTCATTCCTTTGGATGGTTATTTTTGGGTCCATTAACGAGAAACCTTGTTGGGCTAAGAGATCTTAAGACAAGACATCAACCTCATGAGGAAGGAGCCCCATCCATGGATAGATATCGAGTTTGAGTCCTGTATGATGATATTCTTGTTTTCTTAGAGAAAGGGGAAAAAATAAAATTCCTAATAGGGTATCATAATATTAATAAGAGGTGATATCTAGGTATAAATTTTATAATACTATATCAATGATGCTATGATGTGTGGTTAATTTTTTTCCTGAAATGCATCCGTAGACTCGGATGGTGGGATTCCTCTGCATATGTCTAAGTGGATATCTTCTTCTAATTCGTGAGTATTATAATATAGTATAACCAAGAACATTTGTGATGATGAATAAAATGGAATAGGGTAATTACATTTTCCTAGGAGTAACATTTCTAGTGAGAATAAACCATTTTCTACTGCATATCTAAAAGGGGAAAGTCCCTTTTCACCTTTCAAGGATGTTTTAATTATATGGAGATGGGTGGACAAACACTTTAATGCATATAAGCTCTTTAGTTATGTTTAGATCCTGTGATATAGATTCAGAACATTCATCAAGGTGGTGTGTCTATAATTTTATCATAATCATTAAAGGTAAATAAAGAACCTAAATTATTGAATCTGTATTTAGAATTTAAATTCTTATCTTATGGGTACCCTCTTATGAGAATGATAATTGACATAAGAAATGGAGATTATGAATTCTGGTCACACAAGGTTTCTATAAAGGATTTCATTTTGGATACCCAAATTGATTATGAAAACATTTTTTCACCCAAATTGATTACAATATCACATACATTCATACAAAAATCAATCCACACATATTTCTTATAAATAATAGCTCCTATATCAATATATATCAGATATAAGCGATGGTAATATTAATATCTTGATATGGGGTTGGAAACAGAAGAATCACTGTCTGTGCTCATGTTATTGTTCTTGCACATAGCCAAACATAGATATGGGAAACTGGAAAACTATGTTTTTTCGGAAAAATGGGTCATTTTATCCAAGTGTAAGGTCATGTAATAAATGAAACCATACATATATATATATATATATTCTTCATATAAGGTAATTGGGTAACATGACACAGATCACTCCAAGTTATTTAAGGTCTTGTATGATGGACCACATGTTGTGTATTTTATCATTATGTTACAAGGTGAAAGGTGTTCTAGAGATTTAGGTCATATGATGACACCCTCTATATAAGGAAAAATTTTATACAGTTCTAAATTTTGAATAAAAGAAAAAAGTAGTTCCACATTATTGTGAAGAATATCATTGGCCCCCAATCATCACTCTATAGCTTCAATGATATTCACTTCATTATAACTATGAAAATGATAAAATAATTCTAATAAATATGAATCACCAAATAATAATCATATTTTAAAGAATTAATTTTGTCACTATGAAGATCCTTGGAATACATGATTTCACATTTTTCTTGGTGATGATTCTGGAACATTTATATTTTTACATATAACACCAACATCTGATCATGATACATCTAGGTATTGTTTTCTCATACCTGATGATAGGAGTGTGGGGTGGACTAGTCATAGTGGTAATTGTGCAACTGATTAGGGGTAGCTATGTAATTACTCTTATAGTTGTCTGGATTTTAATAGATTGTTAGTTAGTTAGTTAGTTAGTTAGTTAGAAATTTATTGGGAGGGGGTTGTCTAGAATATTCTAGTAGAGTTCTTAAATAATGGATTTGTGGGATGAATGGGGGATGATATTTAATTTTTGAGTAATCAACTGTAGTTGGTCGGTGGTTTAGGCCACATGCCTTGGGAGTTGCGCCTTCCTGGGAGTGTCTTATCCTTCTTCATTCATCTTCCCCCTCCATTACTTCTTCTTCTTCTTGGATTCTTCTTATTCCTTTATTATTATATCTCTTATACCTACTTTAATATTTTCTTCTATTAATTGAAGTGACTACTCTTTTTATCTCTCTCCCAATTGATTCTTATTAATTGGTTATTTAATTGAGAGATTTTTATAGAGAGAAATGAGAGATATTCTTGCTAGATATTGCTGGAAATTTTCTGGACCAAGTGAACTGTAGTAGATGTGATTATTTTGTAGACACAGCAACACAGCATGAATACTGAAGAGGAAAACACTACCAAAGATGAATCACATAAGTAAAGAAATGGTGGAACATGACAGACGATAGGTGGATGCAGGTGGAAACAAAGTTGATGAAATCATCTGACTAAAGGTGTCCAATTAACAGCAGGTGGATGCAGCACCACAAAAATTTCAGGGTGCTAGGAGATAATGATTTGGAACTGAAAAAAGAAAAAAAAATATGGATATTTGGATGTCACTCACTAGGCTGAGAAGAAATCATGAAGAGATCTTGGTGAAATATTTGATGATAGTTTTCCATAAAATTGATCCTGACACTTGTATCAAAGAAGTTGGGGATTATATTCTCTCCGCCAAGTTTCAAAAGAGATGGAGGTACCAATGGAAGAGTAATGTATGCCAGAAACAACTTAGGTTTAGAATTTTTTGGTGGAACTAAATAATAATGGTATTACTTGGACACAATTCAATGGAGCATTGTTGGAGAGATTTTGAGGTGTGTTAGAGGAGGAAGTGTGGGCTGAAACTTCTCAAAATGAAAAAGAGTTATGAACAGATGAAGTTATAGGGAATTATGGTCCTATACAAAATCTTCTCCAGAAGGTGTCGGAAAGAGCTCTTTCATGTATTGAGAAAATTAAACATCTATTTCCTGAATAGCAGCATCCTTCAGTTGTCGAAGACACATTAGCAGCTGGAACATGGTGTCTGTTTGATAGCAAAAAACTATTTGTATAAGCTTTAAGAGTTGGAAATCAAATTCAGGAACCACCACACCAAAATCAGCATGTAAAGTTGGTTGTGGAAATTTCTTCATCAAACAATTTGACAAAGTAACACAATTTTTTAACTACTAAGGCTCAGGAATTTAGTTAGGGTGAACAATCCACTCAACCAATTGCTATAGGGAGTTATAATCATGGAGCTATAGATGCTAGAATTCAAGAGGACGATGAAGGGGTTTGAGAACTACCACACTGGAAGGATATTTTCCAGGGAAGTAATTCTATTACATTGGCAGTGCAAGATTCCAAATACTCTTTTGATGGATCCAAGATTCATTGAACCATTTCTTTCACCGATTAAAAAACAAAAGAGACCATTACAATAGATGAAAAGTGAGGAAAAAATTATACATAAAGTAGAAATTTCTATTTAACAAGATGCATGGATACCAAGTCGACCACCAAATCCACCATAAAATCACCTTGAGGTAAAAGTGATATTTCAAGAGGGAGGTAATGATGGGATTTTGGGGTGGGATGGTTGTAGTGGGTAGTGTGCAACTAACCAGGTGAAACTATGTAATTACTATTATAGTTATTAGTAGGTTGTTAGTTTCTTAGTTTTTTAGTTAGTTTGAAATTTGATGGAAGGGGGGGTTAGAATGATCCAAATGAGTCCTTAAATAAGGGGGTTCTAGGATGAATGGTTGAATATATTGTATTTTGGAGTAATCAGTAGCTTCTAATTGGTGGGTTAGGCCATAGGTCTTGGGAGATTCCCCTTCTAAGGAGTTTCTTCTCCTTCTTCATTCCTCTACCTCCTCTATTAGTACTTTTTCTTCTTGGTTTATTCTTCTTACTTTCTTGTTTTATCTCTTGTTTCTACTATAATTTCTGCTGCAATTAATTAAAGTGCCTACTATTTTTCCCTCTCTCCCAATTGATTACTATCACCTGAAGTAAAAAAAATTAAAACTATATTGACATATAAACTTATAAATTATATTAATATATAATTATTATGGACATATAAATAGTATAACATATAATATTATAAGAATATAAACTATATTAACAAATAAATACATATATAAATTGTTTCTATATCGTAAAATGTTTATGTTAATACAAATAAAATGTAAAATGTTTATATGTTTATTTAGATATTGATTTTTTTAATAAAATTAATATATAAACTCTACATAATTTATGCTCAGAAATTTTAAAAATATATATATTCCCATATAAGCTGAAACAATTCAATAAAATTAACATATAAACTCACATTTTTATGAAAACATTTAAAATAAATCACTAAAACACCAATAACTAAACATAAATATAAAGTTAAAGGAATCTCTTTGAATATGTTTTTAATATTGAAGTAAATTATAGATGAAATAAATTATTACATACTGTTAGGTATAGTGATGGAATTGCTATAGTACTTGAGTCATTTGTTTAGTATCTTGAATCAGAATAAGCACCTTGTAAGGAAATAAAAAATACTGTTAGATTGAATGATTACTCATATTCCAGACATAGGTGGCTAGAAGCCACTAATAATTCTCACTCTTATAACTAGATCCTCATTCTTATGCTTATGAATGAAAGAAATTCATCCCCATTACCTTATAATCACACATATTCTCTCTTTCAATCTCATGATCAACAAAATCTATCATAGGTGATTCACCTGCTCTTATAAAGAGAATAAACACATGGATTTAAAAATGTAAAAAATGTATCATGCTTAAAAGGTGTAGTAAGATTTTATGGACCTACTACTGCATGCTCAAGAGTCAAACTGTGATTTAGAATACTTAAATATTACTTTTTTCAAGAATTATTAAAACCAATTGGTATGATGGATGGTTTTAATGGAATTGTCAATTTTATACATTCTTTAAAAAGTGCTTCATGTAGTATCTAAAAATTCATAAGGAATAATATTTTTATGTTACATGTACATGAAATCATCTCAATTTATGTAATGTAATCTTCTAATTTTCTAAAATATGTGCATGCATTAAAAAGAAATTACATTGGAATGTGTTCAGTGCATGCTAATGTGGGATCACATGGCATGTGGGTATTTTCTAAGTAGTTAGAAATTGAAAATCTTATATAAAGATGAATAATGTGATAAAAAACCACACTTCCTATTGATTGGTTGTGGAAAACCTGGTATAGAAGTTCATATGCTCAGTAATGGTTATATATTCCACCTTAATGTTTGATATTGATTGGATTTTATTCTAAACTGTGGAGAAGAAAATCTAAGAAGTTGTGAGTACATGTATAGACAAGGGAGGATAAATGGGAATAAAGGTTGGTTAAAAATGAAATTATGTTGGACTCATTTTATGCATGATGAAGTGAGAAAGTTTGATGAAAAATACTAAAATATGATTATGTTTTTAGGAATTAATAAAAAATGGTTATCTTGGGTAGTTTGAAATTAGTGACCAGATTTATACATGCTATAAAAAAGTTGTTCATGTCATATTTGAACTTTCACAAGGCATAAATTTATATATTTTAATTAGCACTATCATATAATATTATGTGTTGTGATCTGATCATGTTCTAAAAACTGTGAAAACACCTTAAAAAGGACATCATGGCTGGATTTATGATCATGGATTAAAATGAAGGAGAAGGTGACATGTATAGTGTAGTTCACACATTTTAGTGTAACTATAGATATTTAGAACATTTATATACATAAAGATCATACATAATTTTTGTATAATTAAAACTCTATAAAATAGCTTAGAAAGGAGAATAAAAAAAACCTCATAAAATTAAATTATAGCATCTTGAGGTGTGAAAACAAACTAAATCTTTTATAGAAGTGACTCTTAATAGAATATGACTAGTGGAATCAAAGGGGTTGATTGTTAATTCTCGAGGGGAAACACCTCAACTTCCCTAAATGAGAAACCTCTCATTATGGTTATATACAACCAAACTTTAAAATCTAATTTTACTGTAGACGAATCTAATATAGAAATAGTCATTTTTCATACCTAAAATTATAGAAAAATAATTACATAATTTAAAAAATGAATAGAATAAGGCAAAGAATAAAAATGACAATTAGAAATAAAATTGTTAATGGAAACTCACTTTTTATACCTAAAACCAAGTAGAAGTAGTTTAATTTCCTATGAATGCATAATGTACTAAAAAAATTTCACCTTTCTGAACTATCTGAAGGTGAAATATTTAGTTGAGAAAAACTCATAAAAAAAGAAAATAATATTAGAGGTACGAATAATACTATATTAGTGTGTTATTTCATTACCATATTCCCAAGTCCTAAATTTTTGAATAATTAATTATTCAAATAAAATGAGTAGGTAAGAACAAAAAGAAAAATCAACTTGAAAATTAATTCCTAGAACCAAAAAAACCTCTCGATATAGTTAATATATAACCCAGCTTCCCAATCTAATTTTACTGCAGAAGAAGCCTACATATTAATGACCATATTTCATACATAAAATTATATAATAAGAATTACATAAGTTCAAAAATTAATATAAGAAGATAAATAATAAAAAAATTAAGAATAAAATTGTTATGGGAAGCTCACTTTTTATACCTGAAACCAAATAGAAGCAGTTTCACTTCTTTTGAATTCATAATGGCCCAAGAAATTGTCGGATTTCTGAATTTCCCGAAGGTGAAATATTTAGTTAGGAAAAACTCATAAAAAAGAAAATGATATTAAAGGACATGAATACTCATATAGAATATGGAATGTTTCCTTACAGACAAGTGAATGTCCAATGCAATATCTTTCAATTAGCTCAACACTAAATTAAAGAACATACAATATTAATTTACCTCTAATAGTCACTATGTGAAGCATAAATATTCTTATATATTTTATTTTTTGTATTGAGAGAAGGGCCCCAAAATGATGTAAGGGAAGAAAACAATATAAATTATTAGTTTATGAACCATGTAATAATAAATATATTGGTATTTATAATATAAATTTGTTTCATGTTTAATGATATTCTATTAAAAATCCATTTTTTTCAAACACATTAATTTTATCTAAATATAATAAATATATTTTAAAACAATTTTTATAAGATTTAGAAGAAGCACATACTCTCAAACTCCAATCTTCTCACAACAATCTAAAAACATTTGTGTGTACTAAACAAGGATTCAATGCTAACATGAAGCTACAAACATTTGGGGGCCAATAAGGAATTTAGGGAAAGTGGATAAGTTAGTGATATATTTTGTAATGAAAAAATATAATCCATAATTATGTAATGAAGCTCCATAAATGAGTTAAACGATGAATATTAAAAGTTTCTAATGAGAAGAATGCAATAATAAATGAAAAATTATTTATATATATGCAAAAATGGATAAAAATGACTATTTTTCAACTCATAAAAAGAATGCAATGTAGTGAAAATATAATTGTTTCATTGAAGTAATTATTTTGTATAACATGGTAGTGGTAATGAAAATACATAATATTTATTTCATAATGTAATATAGAGTATTTAAATGTGATAGATGAATGAATCCAATTATAAAAAATAAAATGTAATAATAAATTTCAACTTTTATTCATAATGTGTGTAACTAAATAAAAGTTTCAACCATACATTTCTTAAATAATGGGTCAAAATTTGTTATTATTACACTTCATTTACTAATACATATAATTTAAAAACACATTCAAAATTATATATTTATATACTTTTATATTTAAAAAATATTGTTAAAAATCAATAGATAGGAACAATGAATAAGAATAATAATATTTATATTTGGGTTAACATATATGAATAGATAGGAACAATGGATTAGAATATGAATCTATTTTAGTAAACAATATGAAAAAAAATATGAACCAGCTTATATAAGAAAGAAATATTGGTTCATTGTGTTTATAACATAACAAAGAAAAAAAGAAAGAGAAATGAATATCGATGAACCAATTGTAGTTGCAGTTGCATAACCTCATGGTTGGTACCTATGAAGCAATAATCTGAAGAAATGAAAATATAATTATAAATATACATTGGCCAAGTCCCCCATAATTAAAAATCATGTTAGAACAACAGAGTTAAAATAAAATTACTCATGTGATAATTTTGAAATTTGTGGCATCTGTTGATTATTGCTTGAATATTTGTTTCCTGTAAAAGGTCATGCAGCCTAATTACTCAATTAATAATTTTAAAACAAGTTGTAACAACATAATAAAAAATAATAAAATTCCTTTTGGAATTATATGACAAAGCAGATTTAATGTAACCTAATTTCTTATCGATTAATCTATTGATTTAAGGAAATCAGTTTACCATTCAAATCATAAAAATGAAAGGGTGGAGATATCCAAGAAAATTACAATGAATGGTTTTCAAAAGTTTCCAAACATATAATAGAATAATAGAAGATATAAAATTGAATAATAAAGACTAGAAGAATGTAAATATGAATTAGAAACATACATAAAAGGAAGGTCTTTGGGGGTGTTTTGTCCTGAATCATGTCGTACCAAATAATGAAAAATATATGGTCTGATGGGTACTAGGTAGTATATCATTTTTATCTTATGAAAGAGGTTCCATAGTAATGTAGTCCATATGGGTGATTCTAGGGGGTTAAGTGTTTGTACATTTGATCAATTTTTGGTATGACATCTTGTGATGGTCTCCAACAGGTTTATTCACAAAGCCAGAAACACCCAACAACCCCCTTATCCATGATTCATGGACCTTCATTCCAAAGGTAGGTTCTTGTTGGATGATTTGGCCAACAATAGTTGAGGACTCACATTGGTTGATAGGATGGGAACTCAAGATTGTCACACCCTTGTGGGGGTAATTATTGCCTATTTTGGGACTCTCTTAGAGATTTAAGCCATGTTCATATGTTTGTGAATCCTTGGCTCATTCCCAAGCATGTGTCCATGGATTACTCCTAGGTTGCAAGATCAATCAGAAGTATGCATGGGTCTGGAATCATCCATGTGAATCTGAGGCTATCCATTAATGAAAACATATGTACGTGTTTGAGGTTCTTCATCAATATTACCCTCTTATAGAAAATTATGGATTCCTCAATTGTTCGCTAAGATAATATTGATTTTAATCTATATGGGATGGAACTCTAGATTTTATCATCATCCAGGGGGGTGAGAATCATTTCACTATTGGGATCAAACACACAATATGGGTTTCCTCCATATCCTCATGAGAGGAATCAGAGCCCACATAATTCGGTGTCACTTTACTGGACACATCACCTTTAAAGGTCACATGATAAGGACCTGACCATGTAGTTTATCATCGTTAAACAAGGATATACGTGAACCGACATGAAAATGATGGTTCTGAGCTTAAACCTCGAAGAGGTTTCCTACCTATCCCATCTAATTGGTAATCAAAGTCCATGTAGTTTTGAAATATGGGGATTAAGCATGGAAGATGACCATTAAAGGGGAAGTGATTTTGGGGTTACATCCAGAGGGAAGGCCCATTTAAGCTCGGGCCTTAGACAAGCATCCAACATATCTTGGTTATATTAGGAATCAAAGTTCTCAGAGTTAAACTACTAGGTGGGTTGGGTGGATACCACTATTTTCACTAACCTATAAGCCCACATGAGTCATGCTCGGTGTGAGAAACAAGAGTAAGCGATTGATCCGAAAAGTTATGAACTTTTCCCTCTTCACTAATGGAAAAGGAGAAAGATGACGGTGGGAGATGTCGGGGATACGTCACTTTCCTGAAGAAGGGCTAGGGGATTACCTCAAATGGAGTGCCCTTATATTGGTTCTGGGAAAGGGTGGGAGCATTCTCCATCAAAGGGGAAATAAAGCATGATTTTACCTTATTTATCATTGGATATCATCGAATATAAAGGCTAGTGATCACCCTTAATATCTATAATGGGCAGTTACATGTGATAATCCCAAGTCTAGACTCCAAATTACCATGGGAATGTAAACTTACGTACATCCTAGGGGTCCACCTTATTATAATGATTACCCCCATTACTCTTCTTACCATGGGTATGTAAACTTAGAAGGGTGAACTGATGTGACCAATGGTTTTATAATATGGGTTTGGTGGCTTTAGAAGAGGCTTTGGAATAGTTTCATTAGACAGGTTTGTGGAGGGGCTATGGGTGACGTGATGGGAATGGAAGGGAATGATTGAAGCGATAGGGTGGAACGCACAAGAATACCCCTTTTCGCATACAATTTCTTTATGCAAGATGGGGTTTCCCCCACATAGCACATTACTATGCAGGTGAAGGGGTCGTCTGCGTACCGTGATGGTACGCGGACCTAGATTCGGTCCGCGTAGCATTTTTCTATGTAGGACTGGGTTCCCTCTACATACTATGGTGGTACATGGTTCTAGGTTCCATCTGTGTACCATGGTGGTACGTGACGCTGTGTTCCGTCTGCGTACTATAGTGGTATGCGGCGCTGAATTCCATCTGCGTATTGTGGTGGTATGCAGTGCAAGGTTCCATCTGCATAGCATATGGCTACACGAAATTCCATTTTTAAGAAGGGGAATTTATTCTTCACTTTTTGGGAAATTCATCCATGATGGAAACTGGGTTCACGGACTACCACTTAGTATTATCATTTCTCCTTTAATTTAATGCTACGGGTTATACCTGTAGGGAATATAAGAAAGAGTCTGTCCTTTGCAGTTCCCTCCTCTTCTATGCCTTCAATCGATCAATTCTTCCTAAAATAATCCCTTGAACCTTCTGCTATGTGTATTTCTTTCATTCCCCCTTGGGTTCCTTTTATAGAGCGGTGGAATAAATAAATTGTTGGGTCACTCTGTGTCTTTTTTAGAGGCCCATGGGAGCAACCCTATCTGCAGACAACTCAGTTAGTAGGGGACACAGGGTCGTTGTCTCTAATGGAAAAAATTACCGCCTCATTTCCATGAATGACTTCATTTATGGGGGATCAACATTGTCATCTTCCATCCAGTGAACTAATTAGTTTAGAGGATCCTCATGAAGTAGATCGCCATGCGGAGCGGTGGTCCATGAAAGAGCTCTACTTCACTTTTCCCACAGGTTTTTTGAGTCCATAGTAAATGTAGTATGTGGGAAAAGTTTCTCTACCTCCATTCTATGAACGATAACATTCATAGATATAGCACCACATTTTTCTTCCCTTGAACCTTTAGTTCACATACGACTTGTGGAGTACTGGATCATCATGTGGAGGAGCAGTCTACGAAGGATCCCTGGTTCGCATCATCTCTTTATTACCTTTTCAATTTTGATCCTTTATATATTTTTCCTTCAATTATTCCTCCATTTTTTTCTATCCTTTTCTAAATATATAGAAGTACTTTATTTCCCTTTGAAAAGTTTTGAGGATCCAAAAAATTCCCTCCATCTGAATGGGGTCTAATCGGGATGAAGAGGAGGCTATCCTATTGTAAAAAGTGGTCTTGACATAAGTCGGATTGCAGTATGATGGTATAACCATAGGGGGGGAATACCTATATATAGGATCATATATCATTTTTCTTTTATTGTATTTTTTTTTGGAAAATTCTATGGTTTCACGATTCTCTCAGCCACTTAGTTTCCATGAACCGTCTCTTTTATGGAAGCCTTTTCCCCATGAACAGAACCTTGCATCCAGAAACTGAACAACATGTTTCTATGAACTATGAGTTTGGGATTCCAAAAAGAGCAATTTTTTATGTGGTTTGCTTTATCTATGAACACTCAGTTTTTTTTTCAAAACTTTTGGGGCCATCACCTTGCAATCCTTTTTTGAATTTTCAGTTCGTGTATGGTGGTTTCCTTGAATCGTTCATGGGACATTAGTACACAAACTACTTTAACTACTTTTCAAAATGTTTTTGGACTAACATTTTTCTTGCATGGATCTGCTGTCATGGGAACAAGATGGCTTTTAACCCTTCATAGACTGCTCTTGATGCCCCCATTTCCCTTTCAGCTGGTGATGTGAAGCAAAAAAGACATGGTGGATTCTATTGACAATCTGATCCTAGTTGTCCAGTTGACTCAATCTCTAGCTCAAATCCTCAGTATGTGTTATAAGAAATATCCAACATTATATAGGATACCCATTTATGGATTTGGTCTACAATATCATACATAAATTTCATATCCACGTCGGACCAACCAACATGTAGCTTGGATAATTGATAACAACACTATCCCTCAGACTCTTATTTCATCAAAGAGATGCTTCATATGAAAATTCATCATTGCTACACCCTTATTGAACTATACCCCATGATCACTAGAGGGTACCTGAATAGGTCTAGATAACAAGGACCATTGCAACTGTATCATTGCATGGAAGGCCAAGTAAAATGAGGAGCATGGTTAGTCATTAAAATGGGACGTTTTTTCCTCAGGTTTATTTGGTTAGGACTGGGGGTGGCCTTTCTGGGTTCGTTAAAGATGTGAATAATTCCAAACTAAATTGTAGACCATGGGGATGTATTAGACTGTCGAGGTATCCCAAACCTATACTCATCGAACCAGCACCTCATTTCATATCTTTTGAGTAGATGGATCCCAGATTCCAACACTTTTCGTTTATTCCATGGGGAGGTCGGTATTAACCTCTGGGATATTCGGTTGATTTTGGGGGTTCCCATCATCTAAGATATGTATAATGAGTTCATACCACTCCCTTCTTCTTGGGATTATGAGGAGAGAACTCCTCGCCTGGCCAAGAATCTTATTGAGAATGAAAAATCCATTTCAAAGGATATTAAACCTTTCCCAAAGTAAGAAATACTCTTTTATCGTTGGATTGATGCCTTCGCAAAGCAAAGTGGTCCTGAGCCCCATGCATGCAAACACAATTCCTACCTGACTATGGGAACCCGTATGTGAGGAGGTTTCTACTGGTCTATCTTAGAGGATGGTCAGTTCCAAAAATGGGGATAGAAACTTTCTCTTTATATTGACCGTTTGTTTCGACTAGCAGCCTTCCTAGCCATGTTTCTAAGTATCTGGCTTCTACCGTTACATGATTCCATTCCTCAGGTTAGATCTTTGAACTTTATAATGGTGGATCAATTGGTCTATGGTAAATGTATCAACCTAGAAATTCGGGTATTGGTGAAACTCTATCGCTTTTTGGGTCATTTAAGCAAGGGGAAGTTTCCTCACTAGCTAGTATGGCCTTTCCAAATATTCTAGGGAAGGATAGGATGCCATATGGGGGATTACACATTCATCAATCTTCTACCTATTCTAGACATTGTGCTCTGGTCATATCTTTAGAGTACTAGAGGTGTCATGCAGGAAAGATGGGTTATTCAAGATAAGAAGGGTGAGTAGACTTAATAGAATGAATGAGTATTGATGGCCCGAAACAACTATCATGAACACTTTACTTATAGTTATTACTCTTCCTTTATTAGTGATTTAGTGATTAAATAATCAGAGGACTTTGTTAAATAATTCTACCTCTTTTCGTTGAGAGAATGTATCTTGGTTTCTCGTATTTATGGGGAACTTATCTATGAGGGATATGTGCCTTACATGTTGGGCCATCAATTTAACTGTGTCCAGATGTTATGTCCTTCATCCCTCAATAGTGAATGTCAAGAAAAACATTTCATGATAGCCCAATAACTGTGGAAAATGTTTACCCAAGAAGATACATAGTGAAATATTAAGTTTGTCAATCCTAAGGGTTTTGTACCCTCCCTCACAAATGGTTATGCTGATATTTTGATTCAATCATGCCCAAATGGCCAGATGGTAGAGTTGGTTCCCATTGTCACAACCCCTAAAGTTCCTGGAGCTAAGGGGAATCATAAGTAAACCATTGATCATTCCCAACCTAGAAAATATCCTTAGAAGTCTCATATTTATAAACCTCTGAGGAAGCCTTTGAAAGCTTGGGGTTTGACATATCATACTATCGGTGTTGCTACTGAGGGCCAACCAACCATCCCCTCTCATGCTATTGTTCTTGTGGCTTAGAGGTGGTGGGATTTGCTGAGGGGTAGTTAGTAATTTTTTTATCAATCCCCCCCCCCCCGTGCCTTGTGGAAATTTCATTAGGATAGGGTGGTCTCTTTTACCAATCTTGGTTATATGTAATCTTTTATTGACATTTCTTACTATGATGATCCTGAAAGTGTGAATCGTTACCTTCGGGATTTTCAAGCCCTGATTCGCACTCAGTAAATTTGTTATAAATACTCTAATCAAGTACTTTCCATGCTAAAACTAGAAGTTGACAAAGATGATGATAATGATGGTCACTCCTCATAGGGTGAAAATACCACCAATTTTCCTGTTGTTACTGAAGTAGGGGAATTTCCTTGTCTTCATCCAAAGCCATGCAGATGTCCAACCCCTGAGAGTTCTAGGGTCATGGAGGCACCTAGGAAACTGCTAAGGTTAACGAATCCAGCCACACTTCCTCGATAAAATCCCCTATCATTATCCATTCCTATCATGACCATATTCCCAAAGTCCTAGAGGTTCTAGGATTAGTTGAGGGAAACTACTTCCAATGAATACATCTTTGAGTTGGTACAGAAATAATTCTTTAATATTACGAGCTTCAGATAATCCATCTCCTACAATTTTATTTATGCTCATTAGTATCTGTAGTGATTAGTATTATACTAGAAGGAAATTTATACCTATCTTCATTCTTCCAAGGATAGTCTTTATTGGTCTGATCGGGTGGCATATATGGTGTTAATTCTAGATCTGATTGATGTTGAAGGAGAGGTAGTGATATTTTCTAACTTCATCCTTACATTTTATCATTGTAAGGATACTGAAATTTATTCCTTACTTTTTTAGGAGTTGGAGGAGGCTCAAGAGAAAATACTTTCTCCGGTGTGCACCCCTATGGGTACTGTAGTTAGGGAATGTGCTCCCTCATACGTGGGGGTCACTGAGGAAGGTTCTTCTGGCACAACTGCGCAAATGGAGGTAGTTATTTCAAATCCTACTAGGGAATTTTCTCTTTCAGTGCCACTTGAAACTCCAGCTAGGGGGCCATCCCCATGGCATACCAAGAAACGTCGACAGGCATCACAACTATAGATACATATAATAAAGGGGATTACAAGTAACTGTCATACCTATATATTTGGTTTCCACACTATATGATTCTATTTTTTTGACTAATCATCATGCTCATATCTTGATTCATGACCAATGAGTAACCAAGCATCAATCTCCCAGATTTTTATAGCTCCTACCACTTCTAAAGGTTGGGAGATAACACTGGAAACTGTGGTTGAATAGGGCAGAGAGGTTGGGCCAACCGAGGATGTTGGGGGTATTCCTAGCCCTCAGGGAGCACCTGTTTTGGATCAGATGGCCACTTCCCCAATAGTGGAGGAGTATTTATAAGTTTAGACCTCAACATGGTGTTCTGATCCTACCGTTATGTATAAGGATGGGGAAACATTGATAGTGATAGCTGAGATGGGTTGGGAGCCCCAATTGATGGAGGATATAGGAAGGGTTCCCAGTCTTGAGATATTGACTACCCAAAACCAAAAAAAAAACCCTCCATTGTATAGGGAGTGTCTTTGGAAGTCGATGTCCTGATTGAGTAATATGATCCCTATCTTCTAGAAGACACAACCACAGGGGAGGCAATGATCCTCGCCCGAAGAGGTTTAGAACTGGACATTGTGCATTTTTTCAAATTGGTTATCCCTATGGACCCAATTTCCGTAGGTGATCTTCTGGAGTTTGTCGACCCAGTTGAGTGTGTCTCTGAGCAACAAGTTCCTTTAGATGACCCTAAAACTCAATTTCATTCAAAATATGTAGTACCATCTTTAACGAGTGGTGAAGCCAAAATGGAGGTCGTAGGAATTGATTCTTCGATAAGTGGAGGTTAGTTTTCCACCCTTATAACCATTATGTTTTTTATTTATTTCTTTTTTTGTTTACCTTAAAGAATATAGAGTGTTCCCTTGTCTTACTCTTCACTTCAGGATCACATCCACAAGAACTTGTGACTGTGATTGACACCCTGACCTTGCCTCCTATCGATGCTACTAGAGATGCGACTGCAGAGAGGTTGAGTTGTATTGAGTTCATTGGGTCAAGACCTACTCGGGTAGCCTTCATTCCGAAATATGTTCATCCATTAGGGAGAAACTCTGAAAATGAATAAGAGGGATTGTCCAACCTACATCTCTTCCTCCAAAAAGCATCATACAACATTTGGAGGTTGATTTCTCAAACACCTCTTGCTAATGTTCCAATGAAGTTTCCCAAATTACATCACCTATTTTTAGTCCTAGGGGTTGGAGGGTTTGATTATCATGGAATTTATGACATAGTGAAGCATGTAGTTTCTGGTAGGGAGGAAACCGACACATTTGAATCTTGTCTTTACACTACATAGTCCATAGATTATCTTTCCACCTCCAGAGAAATCCTCATCGAGGGAGGTTCCAAGAAAGATGGGGATGTCATGAGGTTACAGGGAGAACTCACAAAGCATAGGTCCTTAGCAGAGCATCTTGGTCATAAAATGGAGAATCGGTTCAAAGAGCTTGAGTGACCTATATAGAAATTGTCACATGCCACGATAAAGGTTGATGAGGGGAAATGACTAGTGGATGAAAGGGAAAAGGTTGGACTTGAAGCAGTAAAGGAGGTAGAGGCATTGATGGCAGGAGAAGAATCTATGACTGAAGCTTTGTCGGAGCTCCACTAAGCCATAAAAAAATTGAATCAGATGTTGATACGATTTTTTGAATCTGCTCAACATCTTCTGTAATTATCATTCCCTGCTCATATGGAGAAGCTCCATGTTGTGGATTCCCTTCTTGTATTCATCGAATGGAATGAAAACATTTTTCTCTAAAGTGTTTCTCCTTAATATTTTCTTGACTAGAGGGACCCAAGAAGTGTAGTTTTACTATTTCTAGGGTTACATGGAAAACCCTACAAACATTTTGTATTTTCCATTATCACCCAAATTTTTACCTAAATTCAATTCGATGTAGGTTTAGTGGGTATAGCTTGAATTTTTCTTATATTACCCTTTGCGGGTTTTTGACCTAACAAGATTTGTGTCTTTTTTAGATTTGTGATTGCTCGGTATTTTTCCTAAACAATACAAATTGTAGGTTTAGCAAGTTGGTACTCAAATTCTATTTGGGATTCCCTTTATGGGTTTTTGTCCTGATGAGTTTCATATATTCTTCATGGGTAGTTAAATTTTTGAAAACCACACTATCATTACTTATATTTTAGGTTGAAAAACTTTGAACGATATTGATATTTTAGGTTGAACAGTTTGGACAAAGACTGATGTTTTAGGATGATCATTTTTTACTGAGATTTGTAGGGAAAGGGCCTTGATTAAGGATTTATTGACTGAGGATGTACCAATATTTTTTAGACATAAATGAAGGATTTTTCTTGACCCTGATTTTTTGTTTTCCAAATATATGCTATTATATAGGAGATGAAATCCATGGGGTGTAAGGAAGTAGGGAAAGAATCTCCTGAGGAATAATTTTTCTTGAGTTGACATTACTTTTTTGTGGGCAACTTATGCAGATCCATTGGGGCATTGTGTGCATATTCAAATGAAGGTGATCTCAAGACACTGACATTACATTTATAATGGAAAGGTAATTTAATGGGAATTTGGACTTTTTAAAACCATCAGGGGTGTCTTGTCAAAGGAGTGGTGTCTGAAAAGTATGAGGTAATTTATATCAATGGTGATCATGAATGAGTGACCACTCCTAAACTTATTTGGATTGTGTAAATGGGGGTTGAATCATGGTTTAGTTTAACTTCATGAAACTAGGAAATTTTAGTATTATGATTTAAAGTCATTTTACCCTAACGAGAAGGGGGAAATGATTCCTCTTTTTCACTGTAGTCTACCTAGAAATTTTCGGTTGTCTTCAGGCATGAAAGGGGAGAGGGGATGCAAACTGTAATCTAGGGGGGTTGAAAAATCCTCTCATGAGGAAGAATTTTAATTTTTTTGACATGCCTTTTATGGGAAATTTATGTAGAGCCATTGGGGAATTGTGTGCATAGTCAAACAAAGGTGCTCGTAAGACACTAACCCTCCATCTTTAATGGCCATGGATGATTATAGGGATTCTGACCTTTCTAGACATAGAGTACGATTGTGAAGGGGGTGACTGGAAATGAAAGGGGGTACTTTATACCCAAGAATTTGTGGAAACATTCTTCCCATATAGGTGTGAGGAGGTTCACTATGCAGGTTTAGCCCTTGCGCAGGAAAGGAGGGTGAAATTTGTTAAATGGCTGGACTCGAGATATGACATTTGGGCATCACTACGTATCATGTGATGATAGGAATAAACATAGACGTAGTTATTTTAAGGTTTTATGTTTATCCATATGAGGATCTAGTTCATGAATATTAATGGGGTGTTTCTGTCTTGTGTACGATCTCATCAATAAGGTGGGATGCATACCATAAATTCCTAAGTGGGTTTATTTCATGTATAGAAACATGGAGTGAAATATATTCCTTTATGTTTCTGGACCCAAGAGTAAACATTGGGTATCAAGAATCATATAGTTTTAATGTCATGTGATTAATACCTTGATATAGAATCCCCGAGTAATTGGAGGATAATCGAACTAGGATATCCCAACATGTCCAATATATGGTATGAAGGAAAGTTTAAACCATGGTTCTGAGGGTTCTTAGATTGGGATAAATGATATGGGGCTTGGAAGTGGTTGGGAACACATAGGTATTAAAATCCTCTCCTGAGGAATAATTTTTCATTAGTTGATGGGCCTTTTTTGTCAGAAACTTATGCAGAGTCATCGGGGCATTGTGTGCATAGTCAAACAAAGGAGTCCCTAGGACACTAACCTTCAATTTTCGATGGCTAGGGAGGTTTATGAATATCCAAAATCACTCAAAGAATAGAGTTTTTTAATGGAAAGGATTGGTCTAGACATATTAGAATCACTTGGGTTGTGATTGCTCATGGAATTTGGAATTTCCCTCCATAGATATGATTCATATGTTGTGTGGGAAATTTCAATTTTTTTATGGAACTAGTCCTAATTTTGAGGATATGGGTGTCTTGAAATTAGACTCTCCATATATTTTTTGTCTATATGTAGGGAGAGGGGGGATTTTTTCTACATTTTTTTGGAGGAGGTTGGGCCTATGATCCTTCATCAAGACATCACTATGTATCTTGCACGCACAGAAATAAATCCAAAATTAGTTCTTAGTGTAGCTTATAGTTTAACTTCATGAGGCAAGGACTTTGGGTTTCCCAATATAGAGTGGAGGAACCTTAGGTTCCTTTTATGGTCATACCACCCGGACCAAACATTACAGATTGATTTTCCATGGATCTATGGGTAATTCCCTACAGATGTCCCTAAGATCACATGAGTTGTTCTCAGTTAGAGAAATAGGGGAGTAAAGGGTGTATTCCGGCAACTAGTGATGGAACAATCCAGGAAAGGGAAATTTTCTATTTGAGATCCTTCTCCTCTAAATTAGTTTGAATGTAGAGGGGACATTTTTATGCATTATGTGGCCAGGTTAGGGTCATAGGATCTAGGCATCACTATGAATCCCATGAGATGATAAGAATCAAACTACACGTAGTTTCTTATGAAAGTACCCAAAGTAGGTCTAACCTATACATAGGGAGATAATTCATTTTTACTGTTGGGTGGATAGTCCAGGATAATGGTATGGGTATCTTTATGTATCCTTTGTATACAGAAATCAAGTCATATGTAGTTCTATGATTCGGCATGGTAGGTGACTGATGTTAGGGGGCAATATCCTCTTAGGTGAGAATACTGTTATTCCATTCATTTTATTGTCCTATGGTGAGGACATATTGGTAGCATGGTTTAACATCATGTTGTAGGCTCAAATTGTTATAGATACCATGAGTAATTATGGCCTAATTAGGATAGGATATTCTAACATGCTCCAGATGTGAGGGGGGGAAGAAAGTGTAAACCATGATATTAGGAACCCACGGATTACGAGGAGTGATATGGGGCTTGAAAACAAATGGACATACAGAGGTATTAAAATCCTCTCATGAGGATGAATTTTTATTTGGTTGATAAGCCTTTTTTGTGGGAAACTTAGGAAAAGCCACTGGGGCATTGTGTGCATAGTCAAAGAAAGGTTTCCACATGACACTAACCTTCCATATCTAATGGCCATGGAAGTTTATGGGGATCCAATATTTCCTAATGCATGGAGTTTGAAGGATGGAAAGGGTATATCTAGGTACACAATAAATATCCATACCATGATTAGTTGTGATGTATGGAATCCCCCAAATAGATCTGACTCGTATGTAGGGGCATTATATTTCCGTAAATCCTTGTTGAAGGAATCATGGATTGGGATCTCTTACACTGGTTCACATTTTTGTATATAATATTAGGGAATTTTTATTTTGAATGGTGGTTGGACCAAGATGTAGTCTCTTGTAATCACTACGTATCATTTGGGTGCAGAAATCAAGCCACACATATTTCTAAGAGTAGTCTCACTATATAGGCTTGGTCTATACGCAGGGAGAGGGGGAATTTTTAAACCATTACTTTGAGTTAATGGGTCTATCATGTACCTTTACTTTTTGTTCATGCGGGGGAAATCGCTTAACACTATTCCTAAGCTCGCGTGAGCTATGATCGGTGTGAGAAATAAGAAATAGCATAGAATTCTCTCATAATGCAGAGGCAGTTGAAGGTATAACAGAGGCATTTTGTATCATGTGGCAGATGTACCAATATCTAGGATTAAGGTGTCTCTATGTATCCCATTATGAGAGGAGATTCAAGTCATACGCAGTTTTGTGAAGTGACCTCCCCATGTAGGTATGTCCCTTGCATGGAGAGGGGGATTTTTTTAATGGAGTTTGGACCATGATGTAGGCTCCTAGCATCACTACATATCAAGCCACATATAGTTCTGGAGAAAGAGGATTACCATGTGGATCTGACTCACATGTAATAATGATGGAAATTTATCTTTCTTTGGCATAGATCTAACTCATGTGTGATGGATCATTTACTGGAACACAATGAATCATGTACAGTTTAGTCTGATGTAGTTAGGATGATGGATACCATGAAAATTAACGTTGTGTGATTAGGATGATAGATCAACTGACATCAAAGAAAAGGCATGTTATATCCTAATGTTTAATTTCTTGTGGTTAGTATATCCATACTATACATTTCAATGTCATGTGGAAATTATTCTTTATCATTAATTTTCTTCATCATGCATTCAAGATGAGTTTCTATTAGCTACATGAAATATTTCTTCGAGAAATTTACATTGGTGGGAGTTGTGGTGAGTTTCCCATCCATTGAAATTAAGACATAGGCTCCATTGGTGTAGAACTTGGGTATGAAATATGGTCCTTCCCATTTTGGCTCAAATTTTGGAGGTTTCTTCCCAAGTATCATCAATGTTCTGAGGACCAACACCATTTCTACTTAGAGGAAAGATCAGAGGCAAACCTTTTTGTTGAAGGCTTGTATAATCCAGTTTTGGTAAACATCCAAATGGTGAAAAGTGTGAAATATTTTCTCATCCATTAATTGTAACTCATCAAACTATTTTTTGGATTTCTCTTTTGTGGATAGTTAATCCCATAAAGAAACACATAGTGATGGTATTCAAACTTCGATGGGTAGAACCGCCTCCATCATGTATACCAATGAGTATGGGGTTTCTTGAGTGGAAGTGTGAGTCATGGTCTGGTAATCCCACAGAGCACAGGGGATATTTTCTAGACATGATTTATTTTCCTTGTCTACCTTCTTATGGAATATTTTGTATAGGGTCTTATTGAAAACCTCTATCTGTCTGTTGGTTTTTGTATAGTAGCGGGATGAATGGTTGGCCTTGATACCATACTCCTAATATAATTCTTCCAACTCAATAGAGTAGAAATTGGTTCCATTTTACATCAGTATTTTATGAGGGACATTGAATCTGGTGATGATATTGGATTTTAAAAATCTAACAATGCTTCTTTCCCCAACCTCTTTAAGTGGTATCGCTTCTTCCTGTTTGAAAAGAAAGTTGGTCGCTATGAGGATATACCTGAATTGTTTGGACTTGGTGGGAGGGTATTGTCCCATGAAATATATTCTATATATAGAAAATGGTTATGAGTACTTGTATTTGTAAATTAACTCTAGGGGTTGACGGATGAAATTGGAATGAACCTGATAGGAATATTACTTTTTGGTGAATTGAGCTCAATCTTGTGCCACAGTTGACTAGTAGTATCCAAGTCTTCAAATTTGAAGAGAGATCTTGGATCCTGACTAGTGTTACCCAAAATCTTCAGTGTTAACTTCCTTCATAACGATAGTGGTCTCTTCTCTATCAATGCATCTGAGAAGGATCTCATCAAGGCCTCACTTATAAAGGTTATTTTTTTGATTTGTTCCATCATACATAATAAAGTTAATTGCTCATCTCCGGATTTGTTCTCTTCCATATCTATCTAGTGGGAGTTCTCTCTTTTGAGGGAAATCCATGATGGGAGTCATATAGTTGGTGGTAGGTCCATACAGCTCTAGAACGGGACTGATCTCATCAATTTCTTCTGTTTTGTCATGAACGAATAGTAGGACCATCTAATGAGGGGCATCATTGATGATCATTTCATCCTAGTTCAGATATTCTTAGGTGGTGTCTACATTATCCAATGCATCTACCTATGAATTTTGTGACTGGAGGACATGAATTAATGTCAAATCTAATGGGAATTCTCCCATAAGCTCTTGGATGTGATCCATCAAAGGTATTATCTCTCCCTTATTAATAGCATAATCACTATTGACTTGCTTGATGACCATTTCTGAGTCACCTTTAATGTTTAAGTGTTCTTCTTATACATGAAGTGTCAGCTCCCGGCCTATAATGAGGGTCTTGTATTTTTATTCATTTTTTGTTCACCACTCTAACAGTAGGAAGAAATAGGGAAATACTACCTTTTCTAGAGATATTAATGTGACTCCCATCCCTACTTTGTTGATCTTGGGGTCTTCCATCCTTTTCCTGTCGGGCTTTTAGATGTGTCGTCAAGATGCATTTCCCATGTTTGTGATTCCTTTTGAATAGAGAAACCCACTTCATTGGTAGTTTTTCATCCACTAAAGTAATTTTTTTTAAAGGGAGATCTGCAAAAATATATTCCATTGTATGGACTTTAATGGATTTCTAAGGCACATACCATATATTGAACTGCTGTAGGAAGACCGCCCACCATGATAGGCATCCGGTCAGCATTGGACAACTTATAATATAGTTGAGCGGGTTGCTATAAGAGACCAAATAGATCTCATGATGTTGAATTTAATACCTTTGCTTTTGTAACACAAATATTAAGGCCATAAAATTCTTATCGTCATTCAAATAACATGTCTCAACATCGATCATGGTTCAACTGAGATAATATAGACTAATCTCACAGCTGGTGTCATTATTTTGCACAAGGAAGGTGCCTAGGGATCTCTATAAGGAAGTAACATAAAAAATGAGTGGTCTTCCTTCGACATGCAGCATTATCACTAGTGGGATTAAGAGATATTTATTTATATTTTCAAATTTTTCTTGGAAATCATTATTCCATTGATATTAGACCCCCTTTTTATTTACCTAGTGAAGGGAAAACAATTGAATTCAATGTTGGCTATGAAGCACTGAATGTAATCCAGATTTCTTTGAATTCCTCTCAAATTAGTGATGTTGTGAGGAGGTAAAATTCCAAGATGGACCTTGTCTTATCGACGTCGGCTTTGATTCCATGGTGGTGTACGATGAAGCTAATGAATTTCCTTGAGGTAACACCAAAATCCCATTTCAGGGGGTTCGTTTTCAGACTGTGTTTTCATAGTTTATTAAATATAAATTCAAGATCTATTAATTGGTTCAAGAACTATCATGATTTAACTACCAGATAATCAATATAGTATTTTATGAATCTTCCCAGGAATGGTTTGAAAATGTGATGCATGGTGTGTTAGTATGTGGCACCGAAATTCATAATACTGAAGGGAATTTCCTTGTATAAAAATACTATATGGTGCCCTGAAGGTGTTGGATTCATAATATTATTGAGTCATTCGAATTTGGTTGTATCCTAAGTAGTCTTCCATAAAAGAGATAGCCAAATATTTTACAGTTTCATCGATCAACAGTTATGTGTTCGAGACTGGGATGTCATCTTTCAGATAGCACTGATTAAGATCTATAAGACAATGAAAACTGTAATTTTCCCATTCTTCTTTTTTATGGGGAAAATATTGGACATCAATATGAGATATTATACCTCTCTAATGAAGTTTTATTTTATGATTTTTTCACCATTATCCTCTATTTTTTCACATGTGTCAAGTGCATCCTTCTAGTGGTTTTCTTATAGCCACAATGATCTTCTAGTAGGCCTAAGTTGTGAGTGGAAACTTTGGGATTGAGTCCTAGAATTTCTATGTAGTTATAGGTGAAAACATCTCAATTATTCCTTAGGATGGAGGTGTAAACCTCTTTCTCTTCAGAAGACATGGCCGTATTAATTAGATTGGATCGTGAGTCTTCTTCAGTACCTAGGTTTATTTCTTTGAGTTTATCAATTATGGTAGAGACACCCTCCTCAAATACTAGAGGGGAATCCCTACGGTCTTCTTATTATTATTATTTCTCATATTTTTCTCCTTATTCTTCTTCAGATAGAGAAATAATTCTTGAGATGAGCTCTCCAGAGTTGAGAGAAGAGTCTCCATTTTGGCATTTAGAGGCTGAAGCGACTTCTTCTGACTTGAATTCCAATGGGGAATTTTATATAGAGGGTGTAGTAAAGGAATGACAAATGTATTCTTTAATTTATAACATAGTGGGTGAGCTGGGGATTATATAGAGATTTTGGGATGGATTAAGGGAATTTTCATTTGAGCATTCTCCATTGTTTTAGGGGGTAGTGAATGTTATTTCACTGTTAGGCTCGGTGGTCATGACTGAAATCATGAGAACTATCGATTACACATCCAAATTTGGACTCATGAACTCCACCTGATTGATGGGAAGTATTTATTCTTCACTAACCTGAAGGGGTCATCAGGGACCATTTCCAAACCATTTGGAGCATTTAACCAATTAATCTCATTGACTTAGGGTTGCTTATCTTCCTTCTCGTAGAATCATGAATAAATATAGTGTGAATAAAATGACTCAAATGGGGCCTTATCATCATTTAGTGTTCCACACTAACCATTGTTGAGATATTTGATGCACTAATGGTATGATAAAGGAATTTTTTCATGCTGATGTAGCCAGGTCCTTCTTAGAAGGAAGTTGAAGGCTGTTTTTTTCAGACCACCAGAAATTATGAGTCATCCACGAGGTCACCGAATCAAGTTTTTAGCTTGATTTTTTCTAGTGGATTATTATCACTTTTATCATAGCCCAAAAGGGTTGTAGTGTAGGGTGTTAGGCTATCCCTATTGCAGCCTAGCCGAAAAAGTGTCCGTAGTGGAATGAGATTAAATCCGCATCTATTTTCGATGAATACTTTCCGGATATTGACATCGTTTATCTCTCCAAACACATATAAGAGTTTTATGTGTCCTTTCATGATGATGTATTCATCCCTATCTATGAAGGAGATGATTTCATGGAATTATTCTAGATTGGTCTCCATCTGATAGACTTTGGCATTGGTTACTTCAGCTTCAAAATCCAAGGGGATAGTAATCCTTCTATAAGAGCTTCTCTAAGATCTCTTGACAAGTTAAGGGAATATGGGATTGACAACTTGGCTAGTACTGAAGCCATTTTTTTAGAATTTCATATATTTGATCTAAAGTATGGAACTTCCCCACTTGAGTATAGTCTTTCATGGGCACTTTAGGGCCTTGAGCATTAGATGAAGATGGACCGGTCCTTGGGACAGGAGCTAGTGATGATTCTATACTTTTTAAATTTGGTCGGGCATATCTTCTTGCACACCTTGGGTGATTAGACATTTATTCTTTATCTGATGGATATTTTAGGATGATCAGACTAGAGTGTCTTCTAGCAGGGGTAGGGGAATTTTCCTATGCTAATTGGGTTCACTGAAGGGCTCTTCTGTGAGTTTCCGCAACATTGATGGTTTGAGTAAATGTGAATATTGAAATTGGGTTTCTTCTATGACTACATATCCTCTGGTATCCATGGATTATGCATCCTCTTCCCCTAGTTCCCTAATTGAATATGGGGAACTCTGGTTCATATCCATACTCTTCATCAGAGAAGAGATCATCTAGGTGAATAACATTAATGGAGCTAAAGATTAGTTCCTCATCTGATGATGAATTTTTCTCGATCGACTTCTTATGTTGGTGACATTTGGTGGGTGGTGTCGGTCTCTTCATATTTGATGGAATTAAATATGAGTCTGTCAAATCCAGCTTTGGCCTTGGTGTAGGTTCATCTTCTTGAAATTGGTCCAATTTCTTCATGGAGGATTGTGGGGATGAGGATGTCAGCCGCATTGCATCAGAATTTTTTTGAGGCATAGTTTGTTACTTCAACTCGACTTGGAGAATTCCATGGCCTCAGTTGACTATTATCTGAGTCATCTAACTATTTAACTTTTGTTCCCTTTTGTTAACAACATTTTCCCACTCCTCCAACCCTTCATTAGGGTTAGTGGTGGAAACATATGTCTCTTGTGTTAGTGGTGGTCCCAATTTGACTTTCCCAGAATCTATCATTCTTTGTAGAAGGTCCTTGAAGACAAAACACTCCTGAATGGTTTGTCCCAGTATCCGGTGGAAGGGAAAATAATATGGAGGTTATCGAGACCTAATTCATTAGCCCTCTTTAGCTCTAGTAGACATAGAAAGTTTGAATTCATGGAAGCTATGAAGTAGCCACAAACTTGGTCATCTCATAAAGATTAAACATTATTCCTTCATTCCTAGAATAGATTTCTCCTAGGTCCCCTCTACTCATCTTGATAAGGAAGAGGCTACTGTTAATGTCTAGGGGCCCTGCATGATTTAGTACAGACCTTAGAGTTGGGGTTAGTGCAGAGGGTGTCTTAAGTGTGATGTAAGCCTCTTAAGCTCTTTCCACTCTTTTTATTAGGGCTGGTGAGGATTCTTAGGCCTTGAGATTAGTCCGTTGTTGGGACTCTTCTATCTATTTTCCAATGGAAGAGAGAACCAGAAACCCACTGATACATTTTACCGGCATGAGTGGAATTCATATCTCGTCATGGAGGTTATCGATGCACATAACAAGCATCTCATCTTGAGGTAGTGGTCGGTTCAGAGAGTTGGTCTGACCTTTCCATCTAGAAATGAAATCTGAGACTCTTTCATTCTCCCATTGTTTGCAGTTCATAAGTTCACTGACTATTGTTTTTACAATGTCAAACTAAACTAGAAAAGGAACTATCATCAAATATCCTCCCATCCTTTTATTGACTGAGATGGAAAATGGGTATACCATACAATGGCTAAGCCTTTCAGAGTTTTCAAGAAGAATATGAGTTTTAATTCTTCTTATTACTCTAGGGCCCCCATCATGGGATCAAAATAAGACACATAATCCCTCAGATATTTGTTTGGTTCACATAATCCATTGAATACAGGGAATACATGGTTCGCAAAGTTTGGTGGTGGAAGAATGTTACTCACCAATTTTGGGTAGGGTTTCTATTACGGTTTTATCAGAACACATATCCCTTCCATAACTTCCAATAGAGATGTCAATGACTCAATGGTATTCATGATCCCTTAATGTGTGTATTTTTGGACCTGAGTGTAGGCTGGTATAGTAGGGGGAAATTTGGTTGTGCTGGTGTACATTTGACTTAAGGCAGAAACTCAGCCAGGGGCATCCTTTGTGTATTTTCCAAAAAAATCTGTTTTTTCCCTCAAGAGAGGGAAATTTTAATATCCTACCAGGATTGGGTTTAGGAAGACTAAGGGTCGTAGTGCTTATTTTTATGAGCCTTCCGGCCGTGCTTCATTTTTTGGGATGAGCCCTTGTGGTAGAGGAAAACCTATTGGAAGGGTATGCTGAATCTCTACGTGGGGAACATATCTGGCATGATGGCTTCCTCGGAGTAGTTCGACATTGATTCACCTCAACTCTTTTATTTCTTACACTTTCCAAGAAAATATATCTTCGAGCATCAGAGACTCGTTCTCATTAGGGGGAGGCGGGTTGTGTATGACCTTGTTTTTATTATTCAGGTTTTTGGGGATTCACAAAGGAGGTGATGAGGTATTGACTGAGGGAGCACCCAAATTTAGGGTGGCTCTTTGGTTCCGGGTATGCACACCTTCAGGTTCGGTGTAGATAAGATTTTGGGTGGAACCATCCTCTCCCTATTTTCCACATTTGTATCATTTTCAGCATGGTCTGTAGGATTTATGTTCATGAAATTCACTGATGCATAATACGTGGTGGGTTTCATACCAATTTTCGAAGGGTATTAGAGATTTTTGAGTCCTTTATTAGATCTTCTCCATTCATTTTGAGATCCTCTTTGAGATTCATAGAGAAGAGAAACTCAGAGGGAACCCTTATATGTCCTTTTTTTATTCCTCCCTTATGGGGAAAATGAATCATGAGATGAGACACAATGAGTGGCCTCTCTATTCATCATCCTCCCAAGGTGGGAAAAGACTGACACCCTCTAGGTGGGTAGTTGAGGTAAAAATTCCCTTATACCTGTAGGTTGGGGTTGATCTCATTCCTTGATTATTGTGCCTCAGCCCAGATTTTTTAGTCTTACGGTGGAATTTTGTGTTAAAAAATTCCCCCATTTCTATGGTCTAGGGATGATCCCATACTATGTCCGTTGCTACAACTATTTCTGCTTTCTTGATCTCACACATTCCCATTCACGGGTGATCTGAATATGGTGTTGGTTCTACACATGAATTATTTATTTCCATGTTCATGAGAAAGGGTTTATTATTGGATTCCCTTAGGAGATAATACCTCTATATGTTATTGGTTTCATGTTTCAATAGTTTTTCAGTGACTCATTCTCATCCATCTTGATGCTTGTGAAACTTACTCAAGGCTGGTTTTTGCTGAGAATGTTGCCTTTTTTAATAGGTATTTCATATGATCACCATCTTGGGATAATGACATTACATGATTTCATTTCCAATGGGTTCTAGTGGATGGGAATTTGGGTGATGTTAAATTCTCCATGCTCCCCCAAACCCCGGATATGAACACTAGACAATGTGTCTCTGATAAGGCAACACAACTTATGCAGTGAGTGGAGGAAGATCTATTCAAGATCATTCTTTGACCTCTCGGATTGTGGAATCCATGTAGACAGAAGATATTTTAGGTCAATTTTATAGTTAATCTCTATCAATATATTGACATGTTATACATATCTGTCATAGTCTAATTATTTTACTTGTATATAACAGAGAGTTGTCCAGATGTTGAGAAGAATGTTGTGTGTGCATTCCTTGGACAACTCCCTCGGTATGTCAAATTGGGAAGTGGTTATGGGAGAAAACATAACTGATATTTCATCCCTAGATAATATTCCTCTCATGAGAAAAATATCCATTGGCTAGAGACTCCTCAACTTGTCCTTCCCAACTTGGATTCTTATTGATGTTTTTGTTTCAAGAAGCGGGGATAGTAAGAGTCTCGTCGATATATGAAAGGTAAGGGGGTGGGTCGGAGGATGAGAGTGGCCCCATACTATCTTCTAGATGAGAAATGGTGTCTCTTTTCATAGATATAGTATCTAGCGTGTCTATCTTCATCTTTCCAAGCACCTGAGAATATGAGGGTGTTCTCATATATGGCTCGGCGAGGGGAGGACCTTCTTGCCGGTGTGAATGTTGGCTGTGAAGAGGACCTCTATAGACAATGTAATGGTGGAAAGGACTACCATCATAGATTAGTGTACAACCTAAGGGATAAATTTTACAACATATTCCATGGGGAGGACCTTCAGGGAGGACTGAAATAAGGGGAGGATGTTCTCACTACTTGATGTCACGGAGGGGAAAACCTTTGCAATGACTGCCATCATTGTGATGACTACCATCATTATGATGACTACCATAATAGATTGATTTCTAGTTATAAGGAGAATATATGAAGAGGTAGTCCTAAGGAGGACCTCCAGGATGGGTTGAAATAAGGGGAGGACCTTCTAGTTTCTTGATGTCACTATGAGGAGGGTCTTCACAGTGACTTCCATCATGGAGAGGACTACCATCATAGCTTGATGTCTGACTATAGTAAGAATTTCTACAGCATATACCCTGAGGAGGACCATCAGGGCTAAAGAAACCAAGGTTAGGACCTCTTACTATGTGATCTTCTGGTTAGGGGGAGGGATACCATGACACTCATCATGATATAGGCTCTCATGATCAATCATTTCTTTCCCATGATGTAATCCTCCATGGGTGTTCTGAGGAGGACCTTCAAGACTACTAGTAACAATATTATGGGTCGGACCTTTGAAACTGCTACTATGACTATAATAATTTTTAATGGGTTGATGGGATCTTGAGCCTCAATTTATAGATTCTTTATGGCATCAAGAACTCCATATTCCAACTGAGCAGGATCGTGACTGTACTCTTCATTTTTCGGTTGCCTTTGGCACATTTAATTTTTGTGTGCTCTCTTGTGGGAAACTGGGGATGAATGTTGTTGGTAATGAACTTTATATTCAGATTCATGTTTGGTTGGTTCCTGTGTTTCCATCGGTATATGCTAACGGACATATTGAGTTCTAACGGGGATATATGCCTACCCTGGAGCAGCTATCGTGGTGGACCGATGTCCCCCGGTTGGAATGGGTGTTTGTTCCCAATCTTTTTTTCCTTGTATTATGGAATATAGTCGTCAAATCTCATAGACTGAAGTAGGGATACAAGTCTTCCTTGAAGCCTAAATATTATTTTTTGAATGAGTCACCCTTCTTAGGGAGACGGGGTTGTGGGCCTAACTCATTTCCATTTCCACGGATGCGATCACATCTTGATAGGTCTAAAGGATATTATCAAGAATCGATGTCTAATCCTCCATCATTGCCAGGATGTGTTGAGATACCTATTTGGATGCAATGAAGATAAATTCCCATTGTGATGTCAGAGTATGAGTTTGTGCCTACTCCAGTCCTCCATGGTTTTCTAGTAGGTATTGGTTATTCTCCTTCGTCGGGGCAGAGAAATGAGTACACCCCTAGTTTATAGGTGGGATATTCCATCTGTTTTCTCCGGTTTCCATCCTATTAGGATGATGGGCTTCATATTTATTAGTAGGAACTTGAATCTACTTGTTTTTTTGTATATGTCTCATGATCTTGATATGAAACCATAGGAATTTATGTTTACTTAAATTTTATTGCAATCATATTTTACTGATGGGCATGATATGAGGGGGCAAGAATTTTACTATTCCTATACTATATTGCCACCGTATTTGATTGGTAGCCTTTATATTTATCGTAAGGGATGTGTTCCTGCCTATAGTTAGTCATCCTATTTGGATGATGGGCATCATTCTCATCAGTGGAGATTTGCATCTGCCTATCATTTACCACTCTATTTGTGTAGCGGGTCCAACAATCATTTGCAAGAATATTCATTTTCTCATAATTTTCCACCGTATATGTATGGCGGGCTTCAGCAGAGGGAGCAGGAATATACATCTACTCATAGTGTGTAGCTATGTTTTTTCAGTATACCTTCTCCTCAAGAACTAGGGTTATGACTTATTTCTGATTATATGTCTTTTTCCTTTGGCAAGCATCTCTAGGGACCCTTGTTCGTTGAACTTTAGCAGGAACCCTCAGTGTGGTATCCACTTCAGAATGAGGATACTGGGTCGCATGGCCTTGGAAGTGATGACTTTCAGCAGGGGACCTTGAGTGAGACCCATGTACAATATGGATGAAGTCATTTGTGACGACTTTTTCTTCCTCCATAAGATAAGGGAGGTACTTGTTGTCACATTCTAGGGACAGGATCCCAAAAATATTGGGAGAGGCCATAAGAGCCACCTGATTTTGGACAACCGATCATGGTTGAGTGAAGGAACCGAGAAAATAGAGAAAGCCCTAAATAATTTGATTTTAAATTTTTCACCAACAAATGACATGAACTTGTCGACATTAGAAAATCATTGATTGATGACCTACTCAAGATCACTCATGAAAAAATTTAAGCACAAAATTAAACCATAAAATACCTGGTTTAAAACTGAAGTTTTGCACAACGTCTACTCATTGTTGGAGATTACTACTTGAAGAATCTGAAGCCAAATTCCACTAGATCTTCCACACATGCTTCTAAAATCTGCGAGAGTGATGATTGTCAAAAACAGGTTGCTAGCACAGAGTTTTGATGATGCCTTCAACACTCATCACCACATCGCTCTGCTTGTGATGATTGAGAGAGTGATAAATATGACCTCTTGGATCTAGAGCCTCTCTCTCTAGAACATGGGAGAGAGGAGTATATAGAGACAGAGGCTGATGACACTCTGTTCCATCATAGCAATAAAAAATGACAAAGGGAAGTGCCTTAGAAAAAAGATGATAATATACATGAAGAAAATCAAGATTTTCCAAGACTTGAAATTTGGATCACCCCAGTCAATTCGAGGATCCGTCGGCGTGCAAGTTACTTGTGTGACACATTTTTTGGCATGCAATACACTTGTGCACCCTACCAATATTCACCCAGGGTCACTTATTTTCCTATAAATAGCCCCTTGGGGCCTTCATTTGTAAGAAACTATTTCCCTAAATCCTAATTACTGATTTGGTCACCCTAGTGTTTCACCTAAGTTTTCTAAAACCTTCAAGGTAGTTCTTTAACACCCAGAGAAGAGTAATTGAAGGAGGATCATGTGACTTAAGTCCCTTTAGTGTTTGAAATCCATAACACTTGTGTGCCTAAAACACCCAACCTCCCTAAATCAGAAACACTTGTGCGCCACCCTTTCCTCTAAAAGGAACTTGAGCGCCCCACATCTGGGAATACCTGTGAATACTCTTAAATTCTTGAGTCAAGTCTTGCCCATGTTTTAAATTTCATGTTGTTCATCACATAAGTGAACATCATGTCACCCAGGCCTACTTTCATGCTCATACTTGTGCGTTGGATACCTACCGGGGTGCCATTATTTGATTCACCTTATCCCTTCAGTCTATAAAATCATTTCATCAATCCTTATTCAAATTCATTCATTGAAAGAATTCTTCTTCATTGGCTCCACTATCTGAAAGTGATTATGTTGAAAGCTCCACCAAAACCTCCTGAATTATCAAACCTTTGGGAAGGGAACATCAGCATGTCTCCTTTTTGGGTTTGTATATCCACAGTCAGAGGTTTCAGACATTTATTTTGCAATGGGGTTAGGATTCATGGAGTGTTTTTAGGTTTGAATATCTGCAATTACATGGACCTTTCATCCATAAATGGTGTTGGTTAGTTCCTGGTTTGGAGGATTAGGGTTTGGTTCATGACATCCCCTTTTCATCTTTAATACTTTGAGCCTTTGGTTCCCAATAAGTAGAGTGATTACCACACTTCTTTTTCCATCAAAACAAAGGAGAAGTTTCCCTCCTCTATTGAGATCCAATCAGGGCACTCCTACTGACGTAAGTCGCTAATATTCTGAGAGTAGGGATGCAAGACCTCCAATGCCATCCTACATTGAAAGGTTCATTACTCTGCACCCTCTACCACCATCGGCCTCATCCACCCTCGTCATCGTAGGCCCATCCTCTTCCACCAGAAGAAAGTGTTTGTGTGACTTTTTTGAATCTTTCACATGCTATTTTTTCTCACACCAAGCATGACTCACATGAGCTTACAGAATTGTGATGATCATAAAATTTGTAAAAACACCTCATATGAATGAACTATGAGAACTCTGATTCTCATCAAAACTCAGATACGTATGAAGCCTTCCTAAGGCCTAAGCTCCATCTCATTTCATCCATAAAAGGGGCATCCTCCTTAGGATTAAGTCCCAACCTATTTCTCTCAATGGATTATACATCCCTATGAGACTCATCGAACTATGTGGTCTTTGATTCCCATCCAAATGGGATACATAGGAACCATCTCTAAGGTTCAAACCTAACACTTCAAATCAACCCTGTTCTTCCTGGGCCATATTCACTAAAGGGTCTAATCTAACTTGGAAAATCATATCTTTTCTAAGTTACTTGGGCTGCTTAGGTATAACTCCCACACCAAGCATTGACTAAGAACATTCCTCTTAGATTTCCTTATCACATGACATTAAACTATACGGATAGGTCCTTATCAAACAACCTTAAAGAGTATGATGTGTCCTATTAAGTGGAACCAAACTATGAGGGTTCTGATTCCTTTCACAATGATACATAGGTATCCCATTTATGGGTATGATCCCGACATCAAAACAAACTTTTGTCTCCTTGGATGATAATAAATTCCAGATTACACCACTGAGTGGCTTAAAACCCAGTATTATCATAACCATGGTTAAAATAATATCTCAATAGTATATGATAGGATTACATTGATGGAGAACCTCGAATACATATGGATATCTCCATTAATGAAGAACCTCAAATATATACGGATGATTCTAAATTTCACACATGCTAATAATTGACCATAAATTTCAAAGAAAACTTATTTTATACTTGGTAAATTAATAAGGATTCACATGAAATATCTTAAATCTATAAGAGAGTCCCATAGTAGGAAATAATTCCACCCAAATGGGTGAGATGAGTCTGACCTTCCATCCTTACGACCAATGTATGTTCTTAAGTATCTTAGGTCCAAACCTAACGAATTCCTGCCTTTGGAAAACAGGTCCCTTTGGATAAATAACCATTGAATGTTTCATGTTCTTTAAATAAATCTAATAGAAACAGCTCAAAAGTAGTGATTCCTAACTAGAACACATGTTCTGAGGGAGAAAAAACAAAAACTGGTGAACCTGATGTGAATCCTTAACCAAGTTGATAGTATTACCCATATGTATGGCCCCTATCAATTGATAATGGAAGGCTGGGAAAAGGAATAAATCATGCATCTGTCCATCTAAAAGATGTTTCTTTAAAGGAGTTCATTTTTTTCAAGTTTTCTCAGAACTCCATTCACTCCAAATTCCTTCCTTTAAGTTTGCACCCGTGAATGCCCCATCCGCTGCTCAAGATAGATCCTCATTTGATGGAAGGACGTCGTCAACAACTCAGCATCCTAAATGCTAGGTTTAAAATATATTGGTATGGGAAAACTGCCAACATGATACTATCCCAACCATGGAGGCTTCTCGACAAGATCTCCAAGTTAACAACAACCCTCGATCGTCTGGACAATGATGACCGGTGGTCAAGAAGTAGATAGTTCCAACCACCATATTCAACCATTTCGAGTCCTTATCCCTGTAACACAATAACCAATCCCTATTATACTATAGGGAGGTGGATAAAGGTGTCATTAATGGACTCAACTTAAAGACACGGGATTCCTTCTTAAGGGATCCCACCAACAATCTCTTCCAATAGAATCGTGCAGTAGTGAATGCCCAACATGATGAGGTTGTTGCCTTCAGTTGTTCGGTACAGGTCTCTCAGACTGAGGCATGCAAGAGGAACCATCGGGGACAACATCTGACCAATAGAGAGATGGTTCTTACTTTTTTTCCCTCATAATAATTCCATCGACTTAACTTTATGGAAATCAATGAATGGGAACATACACCCATCCACCCTAATTATTCTAGAGAGCAGACTCATCTGACAGCACCCAACCAATCTCCCCGTTTAAATTCAGTGGAGTACTGTGAGTATACACATACATCTACTTATAAACAATCATCTAGTCAGTAGGCTCATCTGACTGCATTCATGGAAGCTAGCCAATCAAATATGGAAGTAACTGGTAAGAAAGAACATATACCTACCTACCCTTACCAATCCTACCAGTAGTCTCATTTGGCAGCACTCAGAGAAGTCAGTTAGAAAGCTCTGATGACAAACATGGGGAATACACAACTCTCTGACCCCATACATGAGTATTTTCAGTATCCATTGATAAGAAAGGGAGGATAGAAGAAGGGACATACACCTACTCCAGATACAGAATGGATGTATATTCCCATTCCGGTCGTTGAAGTCACCAAACACATTTTAGCAATGGTGAAAGGTAAGACACAAATTCCCACCCATATCTTTGAAGCATGATAGAATATCATAACAGTAACTTTAGCAGTACGAGGGGAAAAGACACATAATTTTATCCCCACACTTGGGATGACTCACCAGTATGCCATCCCAGAGCAGATACACACCTCTATTTCAGTCCAGGAGGGTTATGGGGCATAATCACCCATATCATATGGACAACTAGATCAGAAACATACACCCTTTAAAACTGAAGATAATCAGCCTATTCTGATGGCCACTACAAGTCAAGAACATACATCTACCCATGCTAACCAGTTCAATCTTCAAGTGGCCCCAGCTACGCGTAAAAGGGGATCTAAGAAGAAGTCTCACCAAACACAGTTGGAAAATCAAGATCCAATCTACGACTTGGATCCTCTTAATGCATGAAGTTTTTGAATCCCTTAGACATTTATCTATTTCAACTCAATATCCTATCCTCTTATTACCAAATTATGAGATTAGTGGCAGTAATTATGAATTTACTCATCATACACTTCATCATGAAGTCTTTCTTCATGAATATTCAGTCAATCTTGAGAATCTATCTCCAGATGAGAGCCATGGAAACCCTCCATGTGGCCAAAAGACCAAGGAACATGAGGATTTATCCCTTTATTTAATTCACTATGGTGGTTCTCCCCATGATGGAATTTGATTTGAAAGTTCTCTCCACAGTAGTGTTTTTCATTGTCAAGATAATTCTTTAATTGACAATGTAGTAATGAGAAAACCCTCTTATCTTGAGGCACTTTCCAACATAAGGCCATTCATGTTTGATGTCTTGTTACTAACATGTGAAATAATTTCTCAACCAAAAGATATCCCAAGGCGACGGTCATTCTATGAACCTCCCGTGGGTCGTTTGTCTTATAATAGATCAGAGGAAAAAACAACTGATTCTATTGTTTGTGATAAAACAATTGATAAATAGCCACTCTGGTCAGATCAAGTTGAGAAAACTCTAGTAAAATTTGATGAACATATGTTGAAAATGAGAAAACAACTAGCTAAATGTGAAATACCAGTCATGTTCTGGCCTTTGGAAAACTCTCAATAGAACATTCCATAATTGATGTTAGAATATTTCATTCATGATAGCCGCCTCAACATATGGAAAACTCTTCATCATCTAAAATCCAAATTATTACCATATGATGAATATAAAAGTCATGTAAAGGTAATAGAAGGGTTTCAACACTAGATTAACTTGGAATCTCTCTCAGTTTCCCAACATCCAAAGTTTGATAAGCATCAGGGAACCCTTCAGCATGCATGCCTTGATGCACTAAAGAGGCTACACTAGTTAATTACTAATACCCCATCTAGTGTTCGTATTAGAGGATATGTTGCACATGGAGTATTTCATTTCACTGTGCTCCAAAATCAGAAATGGTCTCTAAAAGTGGTCTCATGCAATGTTATTTCCCATGGCCAGATACAATCAACAGATTTTGTGTATAATCAAAATATTCCCAAGAACAGGCCTCAACTAGCTCTCATCAAAGTTAGGCCCAAAGAGAGAAAGTTGTTGAGATACTTTTTCATCATGCATCTGAGAACATTAAGAAAGACCCTCTCTTAGAATATGTTATTCATTATATTGCACAAATTTATGAAATAGCACAACGGTCTTCCGAAACAGGCGATTTAAGTGATTATCAGATAATGCACACTTCCAATGTTCAGACTAGAATTTGAAAAATCAAAAGAGCAGTTGTGCTTATCTCAACCATAGTAGTTCAGGAGCCACCCCAGCCTACAGGGCTGGGGGATTGTTTAACTCAACCTTTGAATTCAATAATCAAATTTTGAAGGTTTGACGAAGAAGAATAGGAATTTCCCCAGCCTATAGGACTGGGGGCTTTTTCACATCTGCAATCCCCTCCTCAACGAAAGTCAGTTTTCTCCTGATTAGGGAAGAATCCAAAAACTAATTGTATAACTAAAATATCCAAGGATTCCCTTCAGGTTATGTTCTATCAAAAATTTCCTATGAATTTTGCATATATGATAATAAAGTCTCATGTAGGACATAGAAGAGACGCTCATATAAAGATACTGATGGAATGCCACCAATGCATTATGCATCAGTAAATGTCATTAATACCATTATGGAATATCCTACAGAAAATGAGTCCAGTTAAGGGGAGTTGGAAAATGAAGTTCATATTCATAACACAATACATACTGAATAAAATGAAGGATGTGTACATACCCAAAATCAAAGGCTTACCTAGAATCTAGGTATTCCTTCAAGTAAAAAACTTTCACCCCTTCGTAAGGTATCTAAAAGGGGGAAAGGTAAATGTAAGATCATGTCTAAATTTTCTACTGAATAAGGTCAATATCTTTTATGTGAAGAAAGATTTTCTCAGCAAGAAGGGGAGATGAAGGAGTTAAAAAGACTCAATGCAAAGTTACTTAAAAGTAGTATTTCTACCAAACATGCTCCCCAACAAGATCATCAACTTGCACATCCAGTAGGAACTCCTCATCAAAGAGGGTTTGTTGCAACTATAGATTTAGATAATGAATTACCTTCATTGGGTACACATCCAGGGTAGGATCAAACACATCCTTATAGGAATTCCCCCATGGGTTATTCAATACAAATACCAGTAGCACCACCATCAGTGGTTTTTCCAGTCATCACACCAGTTCAAGCTTCAACTGATGTACCTTTACAGGTCCCAGATCATTCAGATATTCCCCAAATTCTTATGAATACAATTGAGGCCTTAAAAACTATATTGAAATCTATGGAAGAATAGAATGCACCAGTACAACCAGAAAATAATGGTTAGCCCAAATGGGTATATCTGATTCCTTCGCCACCAAACTTTTTGAATACCATATTTCCAACCTTTAATGGTTTAGGAGATCCAGAGCATCACTTAACGCATTTTGTTTCTCGTTTTGATCCCATGATGGGGACCCCTCAACAAAAAGAATCAGTAAAGCTCAGATGCTTTGTTCAATCATTACAGGGGCAATCCTTTGTCTGGTATACAATTTTTTAGTCACGATCAATTATTGAATAGAAATACCTTTGTAAGAAACTCATTCTCTAACTCATCTCAATGCTTCCAAAGCCAACAATTTTTTATCTTAAAAATTTCAAACAAAATGATAATGAAAGAGTGTCAAATTTCATTGCTTGATGGAAAGGATTAATATATTTCTTAAATCTACCACTCCCTCAAGAAGCGTTGCTTCCAATTTGTGTGGAAAATCAACGTAATGAGTTACACACACCACGAATCCCTATGAAATACACAGGAGGCTTTAGAGAATAAGGAAAGTAGAAGCTACTATAGTCTCACTCAAACAAGAACATTTACCTACATCTACTTCAAAACCTTCATCATACCAAAGGGCTCCACCTCCCGAGCGCCAGCAGCAATGACTGCCTTGTCAAGATGGTCAAAAAGATCAAATGAAGAGACAATTTGAGGAGTTAAAGAACAAAGTTTATTCTTTTTAGAATGAATAGGTTTAAGGTTACTTCATTTCAGATTTAGAAAACAATTTGGTTCAGTTTCCAAGACTAAAGAAACTGAATAAAGAAGGAGACGAAGATCTCCCAAATTATTTCCCCTTTCATAAAATGTTAGGGCATACCATTCAGGAGTGTTTTGTTTTCGAAGACCTCCTTCAAAAATGTTAGAATCTAGATAAGTGAAACTAAAAATTTCATAATCCCAAGTAACATGTGTTACTTCTACTGATCCATAGAAAGAAGGTGAATGGAAGGAGGTCAAAAGAAAAAATGTGTAGAAGTATGATGATTGGGTGGTTAGGAAAACAATCAACTGAACTCATGCCATTCTACGAACACAGTTGAAACAACCGACGGTGCCTTTTTCCACTTATGCTACAGAAAATACACATTCATCAAATGATTAGTCCTCCAAAGGTAAATCCTCAAAGAAGATAAATGATTATAAAGATAAAGAGCGGTTAGAAGAAGTCTAGCTCGTGTCAAGGACAAAGTTGTCCTTGACTTTGGAAAATTTCATGCCATCAATCTCAAAATCACAGGCACCACCCCACCAAATGGCACAACAGAAAGTGGCTTGTCAAACATAATCTTTATCAGATGAACAGTTGAACTTTAGTTCTGTTAACATTATCCACTTAACGGACCCTTATGCAAATGATGATTCTGGTTATGATGAACCTAAATTCCCTACACCTAATTGGGGAATTATGGGAAGAAGCCAAGGTCGAGGATACAATGGAAGACGTGGATATTCTAGAAACCACTATTTTAACTATACCCCTACTCGAACTATTTACATGGAAGAAAGTCATGGGAGATCCATTCAGCGGGCTTAGTAAGAATAAGAAAATTCTCCCACACACGATAGGATCGGCCTTAACATGATTATCTTGGAGGGAAAATTATAGGTTATACCATCATCCTATTGGAAATTATATAGACCTAATCAGTCTAATCTACTAAGAGAAGAAGTATTTGCAGTTTCTATCCTAACACATGGTACATTTACATTAGGAGAGTCAACTTCCAAGGCACCTATAAAAGTGCATATCTGTGCTAGAAAACACAGAACTTTGGTCCAAAAATATGATGTTTTGAAATATCTAGCCCAATTACCATCCAAGTTGTCAATCTTGGATGCTTTGAATCTATCAAAGGATCTTCTAAAAGCACTTACTGAGGATTTTTCAAGTCCCTGAGAGTTAGAAACTGAAGTTGATGCTACTGAGGTTTATCGTATAGAGAATGATCCTATAGAATTTCATGCGATTATATATTTCACGGATGAAGATGAGGATGATGGTGTACATGGACACATTAGGCCCTTTTATCTATCTAGAATGGTTAATGATACAGACATCTGACGATCCTTTATTGATAATGGATCAGAAGTCAACCTCATTCCCATCCATACACTTCATCGATTGGGTCTCACTGAATCTAACTTATCTATTTCCATTTTTATGTTGCAAGGTTATGAAAAGAATGAACAAGAACCCCTAGGTGAGACTGCACTTAGAACTCAGTTTGGGGATCTTGTATCTAATTCATATTTCATGGTTGTCCATCAGGACACAACGTTCAACATTCTGCTTGGAAGGCCTTGGCTACATCAACATGCGGCCATTCCTTTTTCATATCACCAATGTCTCATGTATTGATTAAATGGTCAAATTGGGACATTATATGGTGACAAGGTTCCATTCAAAAAAGGTGAATCTTAGTATATTGAGGAAAAATTCTTTCACACAAAGGGAATGAAGTCCGTGTAAAATGATGTAATAAGAATCAATGCTCTGAATGGCCTGGAAAAGATCCCAGCTAACCCATTCAAGCATCTGAGTATAGATTATGTGCTTCCTATCAATAAAATTGAAAGGATAGACCCAAATCCTAGCACTCATCTAGTGACTTCCATAATTTCAATTGTGGAAATCTATCCTGATTACATGGGAGAAGTTGTTGGTAGTGAAATCTTAAATGGAGATGTTTTCGTTTCACCCACTGAACTTCAGCAAGTATTTGCTTCATCAATCAGGCTAGAAGAATTTGTCACCGTAATAAAAGAAGGCAAGGATATTGATTCCCAACCCCTCATCTTCTCTTCAATACTCCATGAAGACCCTTCATTATCAGTAGGGTTAGAAATTATTGCCTCTTCTTCAGGATGTTCAAATACTGAATCCTCCCCTAACTGTGAAAGTTTTTCTTCATCAACTACTCTGCAAGAAGAAACAGAAGAAGTGACATGTAAGGAAGAATATGATCTCAAGGATGCTCCTCCATTATTTGAGGAAGGAATCTCCACCACTGTGGATGAGCTTAGAGAAATAAATATGGGTACAGAAGAAGACTCATGCCCCACTCTAATTAGTGTGGCCATGACTTATGAAGAGAAATAGATTTGTACTTCATTTCTAAAGAAACATCAAGATATGTTTTCTTGGAACTATATAGAAATTCTAGGCCTTAATCCCTATATAGACACTCATCATTTGGGTTTTCCAAAAGAGCATTGAGGATTTAAGCAGGAAGCAAGAAGAACACACCCAATTCATGCCTCGAAAATTGAAGCTAAAGTCGAAAATATTATCAAATCTAATTTTTCCAGGGAGGTTTAATATCCCAAATGATTGGCCAACATTGTCCTAGTGAAAAATAAGAATGAACAAATCAGATTTTGTATTGATTTTAGAGATCTTAACCGGCATTTTCCAAAAGATGACTTTCCAGTTCTGATCACAGAACATTGGATTGATGAAACAGTCAGCTATGAAGCTCTCCCCTTCATGGATGACTACTCGATGTATAATCAAATCCGAATGGAACCAGAGGATGGGGAGTATACAGCCTTCATATCCCCTCAAGGTGTGTATTTATATTAGGTAATTCCCTTTGTCTTAAAGAATGCATGTGAAATGTATCAACGTTCCATGCACCATATCTTCAAACCCTTCTTAGAAAAAATTTTCAAATGTAATGTGAATGATCTAGTGGTTAAATCTAGACATCATTTCAATAAACCGACTGATCTGGAAACTATATTCAATAAAATTTAGCAACATAATTTGAAGACGAATCCATTGAAATGTGATTTTGGGGTTACCTCAGTAAAATTCCTTGGCTTTGTTTTACATCATCATGGAATAAAAGTTGATCCTCATAATAAAATAGAAATACTTGGAATGTATCCTCCTAGAAATTTGAAATAATTAAGAGGATTTCAAGGACACTTTGCCTATATTTGGAACATTATTACCAATTTGGTAGGCAAGTGTTTACCCTTCACCAGATTAATGAAGAAAGGAGTTACATATCAATGGACCAAATACTTCCAAGAGGCATTTGATACCCTCAAGAAATATCTCTTATGTCCATCGGTATTAATGACATATGTTGAATAAAATCCACTTATTCTCTATGTAACAGCTTTAGAGTGATCACTGGGTGCCTTCCTTGCAAAAAAAAAGATGTTGGGATTGAAAATAGACTTTATCATCTCATTCAAATTATACTTCACACATAGACTAGATATTCAAGTATCAATAAGTTCCGCATGACATTAATATTTGCAGTTCAGAATCTAAGGCACTACCTGCAACATCAAGAGGTTCAATTGGTATCTCACAATAACCCGCTCAATTTTATCCTCAGTTATCCTATGCTTATAGGATATTTGGCATGATGGGCAGTTATTTTGAAATAGTTTGATATCCAATTTTGCCTCAGAAAGAAATAAAAGGCCATACCTTGGAATAATTCCTTGCAGAACATCCATCTACAGAAGATACATCATTGAATACTGTACTTCCTAATGAAAAAAATTTATCTATTCAAGATAATCCCCAAACATGGGAAATGTAATTTGATGGTTCTTCTAGAAATACAATGGGGAAGAGAATGGAAAACCCTAAACTCAACAAAGTTAGGTTTGGAATTGTACTTATCTCCCCAGAAAAGGTAGTGTTTCCATATTTCTTCTTGTTGTCAGAAGATGATACCAATAATGAGGCAGAATATCAAGAACACATTGCAGGCTTGGAATTGGCTCTCCAGGTACAAGTGAACCACCTGAAAGTGAAAGGTGATTCCGAATTGGTAATCAAACAGATTAATGGGTATTATTCTATCATAAAATAAGAGTTAATACCTTTGTGTGATCAAATCAGGATGAGAATATCATCAGTATTTACCATCTTTGCATGGTTTCACCTTTTGTTCAAACTATAATGGAGGAAATTAATGAAATTATTCTTATTTCAGAGCCATATGGCCATACTACGGGATGGATGACACCTATCATGGAATACCTTCAAAATGGAGTACTTCCACAATATACAGCTATAAAAGAGAATATCTGGTGATGAGTGGACAATTTCACTCTTTATGATAGTATAGATCACCAGAATATCCTCTACAAATGAGGCTTTGATGGAGTCCTCTTTAGGTGTATTGATGGAGAGGAAATTCCAGATGTCACGAAAGAAGTACATGTTGGAGATTGTGGTGCTCACTAGTCTTGGCATAGGATTTCTGATCAAATCTGAAGGCTTGGATACTCGTGGCCTTCAATGATATAGGATTGAAAAAATTTCACCAAAAAATATCACCTCTTCCAACTGCATTCCAACTACATTCATCAACCCCCAAAGTTACTACATACAGCTAAATACTCCTAGCCATTTTCCAAATGGGGGATGGATGTAGTAGGACCTTATCCTCCATCTACGACTAAGTAGTTTAAGTATATTCTTACCGATACTGATTTCTTCTCCAAATTGGATGAGGAAATTCCTCTCAAAGAAGTTAGATCCAAGAGCAAATCTAATATCATTACCAGGTTTGGTGTCCCTTGTACTATATTGACAAATAACGGCACCAATTTCTATTCTGTTGAGGTAAAGAAGTTATATCAGGAGAACAATATCAAATATAACCATTCATCGTGCTATCATGCGGTGTCCAATGGATAGATAGAGGCTTTCAATAAGACCCTATCAAATATACTCCAGAAAATGGTGGATATTGATAAGAAATCTTGGCCTGATAAACTTCTACATGCTTTATGGGCTTATCGTACTACTAATCGTACTACCACTCAAGAAACTCCATATTCATTGGTGTATAAAATAGAAGTATTTTTACCAATTGAAATTCAATTTCCTTCACTCTGAGTTGCAATTTGTGATCAGTTATCTATAGATGAATAGTATCAGAAATGATTTGATGAGCTGGAATGATTAGACAAAAAGAGATTTCATATTTTTCATCATTTGGAAGTCTATCAGAATAGAATAGAACGTGATTTTAACAAGAAAGTTTTCCTCATTTCATTTCTTCTAAGAGAATTGGTATCAGTCCTCAGGACTCCATTGATACTAGGAAGGAAGCCTCAAAAGCTTGATCCAATGTAAGAAGGACCTTATTCCATACATAAGGTCTAATCAAATGGAGCTTATTCCTTAATCTCAATGGATGAAGAACTTATTACAACTCCAACCAATGCAAGATTATTGAAGAAGTACTTTCTGCAATTACACAACATGTCCTCACTGCAGGACTCTAAACTAAATAGAACAAAGTCCTAGTTTCAAGACATAAGAACTACATAACAACCATATGCGTCGATGTTGCATGATGTTAAAATGTGTATCATCTTTATCCTTGTTGCACAATGTTAAACTGCATGAAATCATTTTTCCTCGCTACACGACATTAAACCGTATGGTTAACATCTTCTTTATTTGACATTAAGAGCTTCCATACATAATAATCACTTACATCAATGCTACTCCTTAGTGGAACATTATTTCCATTTCTCCCTATGTTTGAATCATATCTGCATAGATACATCATTTCAATAACTACATGTGGATTGATTCCCATTCCAATTGGATACATAGAGATGCCAAGATCTCAAATCTTGGGCCCAGCCACAACCACACACAAAAATTCCCTTTTCTCCTCCTGTATATAAACTAGATCTATATAGAGTACTCTTTCAAGATACATGGTTTTATCTTCATACCATTTTGTGTCTTAAGTTTAACCATTATTCCAGAATGTGTTAAAGCTCTCACCTCTCACATTAAACTCAATTGGTGTGGGAAATTATTGTTTCAAGAAATATATTTGGCTTGATTCTCAATTCAATGGGATACGTAGAGACACCTAGATCCCCAATCATAGGCCTAGCTCTGATAAAAAAGTCCCTTTATTCCCAGTTTATATGAATCAAACCTACATAGGTAATGTTTCAAGAACTATGTGTGGCTTTATTCTCATCCATATGAGATATGTAGTGACACCTAGGTTCAATTACTTGGTATAGTTTCCACATTCCTCTTTCTCGTCATAATCACTTCATTCCCTTACTGCACGACATTAAACTACAAAGTACCCAAAGAACTATGTATGGATTGATTATCATCCCATTTAAATACATTGTGAAAACTAGGCCTTAGTTACTAGTCCCAGCCATGAGATAAGATTTTATCTCTCTTTCATATATAATGAAAAATCTATGTGGGGGTCTTTATTTTGGGTCCTCTCCTTAGAGAGCCCACCAAGGAAACAATAAATGTCCCCATTTTACATATGAGTCAGATCTATGTAAGGGACTCCAAACTCATGGACAATATAGATTCAAATGTTTCTCGTATGCATTGAGCATTAACTCCTTTCATATTTCACACTCTTAATCTTGAATATTTTCATATCTTCATAATCTTTCTTACAGTTTGGTGGTAGAGTTTCTGATATCTGAGAACTATTTTACTTGACTATGAATTATGTGCCCCTAGGTGGCCTTGCATAAGTTTCCTACATAACGGGACAATCAATCAAAAGATGCCACTATTTGGCTACGCAGTATATGACCTAGTTGCCCATGCATAATATAGCCCTCATGATGGGTTTTTTCAAATAATGTTAACATCATTCTTGGTTAATGTTTCTTTTGTTCCCTTCAAAATTTGATGACAATATACAAGAATTTGTATCTTAAATCAGTCATCCATATGTATTTGTCCCATTACCCTTCTCTTGATCTGAAAGTCTTCAAGACCATGGTTTACACATTTCCCTCTCCATGTGTTCAAAGCATATTGAAATAACCTTGGATAATTTGACTACATATCATCTACCATTTCTATTATATTTTGTTCCTAGTTGAATGACCTAAAAACTATAGACGCCATACTTACTATGTTTGGGTCAGACCTTCATAGAAATCATATCCCTCCAATTCTTTGGAAATCATGATTGGAAATACTCTTTCTGTATTTAGGTACCTTTCTCCATATACTGAACTTTGTGCAATGGAAAATCTGAATCTCCATAAACTTTCTTCGTCTTTTAGCAATAGAATGTCAAATTTTGGAGACCTCTTTTGTCTGACTATGCAATACATGCCCCCAGTGGTCATACATAAAATTTTCTTACATAACAGGATTTTCAGTCAAAAGATTCCACTACTTGGATATGTAGCATATTCCCTAGTCGTCCCTATATAATACAACCCCCATAATAGGTTTGTCAAATAATGGTAACTTCATTCTTAGAAAAGACTTCCTCTAATGCCTTTATCCCTTTTCCCATATCATTATTCAGATCCATAAATTCCCAAATCATAGTTTAAAATTCTTCCTTTCCATAAATGAACATGGTAGTATGTTTCCCAAAAAATTATTAAGAAATTGGAGACTCATGAACCTTTGTTCAAATCTGAAGACCTTAAATTAAAGCCACCCAATGTCCTCACTCCATGACTTAAAACTGCACAGTATAATATCCTCATTGCATGACTTAAAACTGCATAGCTATATATCAGAAATCCCCCTTTCTGAAAAAATTTAACTATTCCTCATACAACAAATTTGTGTAGAATTGGTTTTCCTATTCATGACATATGTCGGCATAAATGACCCTTTATTCTTAAAATCCCTTTCCTTGGACAAAACCACCCATTGTGGTCTTGAGTCACCCGAATCTTATTTTCCCTTGTCTATCAACAATAAAATGTTAAATTCCTAAGAGCACTTTTTCTTGAATATGCAGTACGTTCCCCCAGTGACCTTGCATAAAATTTTCCTACATAACATACCTGTCAGTCAAAAGATGCCACTATTTGGCTATGCAGCATATTCCCTAGTTGGCCCTGCATAATACAACCCCCATAATGGGTTCATCAAATAATGGTAACCTCATTCTAGGAAAATACCTCTTTATGTTTATACAACTTTAGATTTGGTGACCATAAAAATCATGACTCAAGATTCTCCTTGGAAGTATTTAAATAATATTAGTGAAATTCCTAGCCATTGAGCCTTGTTTGGGATCTAATTTCAAAATTTATAGTCAAATCTATTCGACCTTAAACATAATCCTTTTTAATCTGACATGCATGACTTTATACTACCAATTAAAAGTGACATAGTACTCACCAGATTGAAAACCCACAAAGGGAACTTTGGACAAAATTTGTGCCTCGACTCACTAAACCACATTTTGTATGGTTTAGTCAATATTGAGTAATAAAAATCCAAAAGATAAAAAAAATTGGGGTTGTCTATATAAACCTAGTAAAAATAAAACTAGGCTTACTAGGCCCATTGGCCTAGGTAAGAAAAGGAAGCAAGGATGAATATACAGATGATTAAAGACAAAATTCTTTTCATTTATGAGTAAAAATACATAGAGAAGCATCCACAAAATGGAGTATCTCTATCATAAATCACAAGAGTTTTTATACATAACTTCTCATTTGATTAATGGACTCTTGAGCTCCATCGGAATCCTGTTTAAGTTCAGTTATCTTATCAATCTCATTCTCTTCAGCAGGACGAAGGGTTTCTTTAGCATATTTAGTGGCTTTTGCACCATTTTTTTGGACTTCTCCTAATGAATCATGAAGTTATTCTAGCTACCCTATAACAATATCTAACTATTTCTGAATACACAGCTACTAAATAGTATTTTATTTAATTTTATGCTTGAGTTCTGTCAACTTTGTAGTATGACCGGCCTCAGCTTGGGATAATGCTACTTAGAATTCCTCAGTGTTAGTCAATAGTCTGGTTTTTATCAAATCTTATTGAAGTTTCTTCTCCTTCTCCAATTTTTGGATAATCTCTTTCACTACAGTATGGATTTTATGGTATTGAAAACTGAAAAAATCCTAGCATAATGAATAGAGATGAAAGTCGTGGAATTTGTGAGGGAAGTTCCTCAAGGGGAAGTTTAGATATTATCTTCCATATGTTCTACCATGCCTTGCGACATGCAAGATGAAGAGACTTTTGCAGCTCCTAGTCTGATTCATAATTTATGTCCGAAAGAGGAACGTATTCCAGGATTAATGCACTTAAAGAAGTGCCATGTTCTACTCCTTCCTTGACAGTGGTTGCTTCACTTCCTAATGTTGTTTGAGCTGATGCAGAAGGTTCACCTCCAAAACTATCCATTTAAGTTGATAATCTTATATGGTGAATTAAAATTATGGTTATGGTTAGTTTCAAAGGGATAATAAGAGTGAGAAAAATCACAATATTGGTAACCTTTACCAAAAAATAGTTCGGCTGTTTAAGAAGACTGGTCCCCAATATTCTCTGCTTCAGTAGTTTTGGTTGATGTCTTTTTGTGGGGAATTCTTTCTTTAACCTACTCAAGATTCTATAAATGAATCTCAGGAAGATTTTCTATTTTAAGGTTCACTTGAGCCAATGTCTCTACAATGGTGGGATTGACAGTGATATAGAGGCTTCCTTTAGGCATCGTCACTGTAGTCATTTCTTTAGATGGAAATTCATATTTTAAGCAATCACGGTTAGAAAATTAATCATAAGAAGATTGATAGGATGAACAATAAAAACTCACGCCCATTTGGTTCTATATAAGGAACTTCAAAATCTTTTAAATTATTTGGCATATTAATGTGTTCTAATACTTCTTCAAAAGACACGCAAAGATTTTTCATATCATCCAATGATATCCCAAATCCCTTTTTATTCTCACATGTGGGAGCACTTGGAGTGGTTGTTTCGTGACCCTCCTCTGATAACATTTAACCCCGAATAGCTACCTCAGTAACAGTTGTGGGGTCAACATCAGTTGTCGCAGAATTTTTTGGTTCATGCGATGAACCTAAAGTATCACAGAGTGGAAGTCAGCTGTTGTAACACTTAGTTTCTCGTGAAGCACTTCTAATTTATTAGAGGTCTCCTCTTTCCTGGTAGTAGGAACAAGAGAAATTCCAAGAATAGATGTTGGTTCCTTTGGCCTAAATACCTCTTCAGTCAAAGGAATCCCTAGGTTTGTAGGAATTTTTGCTTATCCGGAAGCACCCAATATGGTTCCTCGAGGCTCCTAAGTGATTTCTCTAAGAGAATAAAGAGAATAAGTTCTTGCAGTTCTAAGAAGTTTAAACACTTTCTATGAATAAATCTAAAATTTCTGTTGTTATTAATTCTTACCACTATTGAGAAAATGTTTAACCATGGTTTTCTTTCTTCTATGTTTCGGTTTCTTCACCTTCTTCGGAGGGCTTACATCGTCATCTCCAAAAAAAAAGTATTGGAGACCACAATCCCCTCTCTATCTCATCCTCCATGGCCTGTTGTCCTGGAGATATATCTACCAATTCATGGGGTGATCAAAATATCTCCAAGTGTAGTACCACTAGGGCTATATTATGGTGATGGAACTTCAGTCGATTTTCCTTTAGCCAGCTGCAAGTTGAAATGATATTTCTCCAAAGTAACAATGATTTTACTAAATTCAAATAGCGAAGTAGAAAATAATGTGAGGAAAATAAAACTTAAATCTTCAAGATCAATAAAATCATTCCATTCTTCATCGAATAAAAGTTCAATGCCTTCAGTGGAACCATGATATATCATCTCTTTCACTCTTTTTGTGGTGGGAATTGATTCATCAGTTGCGTATATGAGCATATCCATTTCTTGGATATATGTTCTCATTTCATCAGGGTTTTTCATAAAAATAATATCAAAAGAAGCTCGTAGATCCCCTATTTTTAGAATACACAACCCTTCACATAAATCTATCCATGTAGTTTCATCATCACAATGCAATATTTTCCATGTTTTAACTACCTCTGGTTGTATATATTCAAAATATATTCAAGACAGTTGTGAAATTATCATGCAGTTTTAGATTTGAGTTTCTTCCCAATTCCTATAGTCACAGATGGTGGATGAGAAAATGGGACCCATTGCTCTTCTGAATGATGGCGACTAGACCACCCCGGTACAACTTCATTTGAGATTGATGGTGTGGATCTCGTGACTCTGACAAGTGGATTGTATCTTGCATGAGGTCGCTTCAGTGATCTTGGAGCATCATCACCCCCACCCTCTAACTCCAATGAATCATCCCCTGATGATGGATAATTACCTTCCAAATGAGAGGGTTCCTTACTACTGCCTCTATTTATCCCTACTTGAGGGAAATCATGGTTTAACCCCCCTTTAGGGTATGATGCAACCCAATTATCATCATACCAAATAGTTAATATTTTTGTTGCATCGGCAGCAGGTAAGTTGAATATTGCCCCAATTTTCTCTACAGTCGTTAGAAACCATATTTGTCAGGCCACCATCGGATGTTACTCTAATCTGACATGTACTGGAGGAGATACGGTAATTTGTTTCAAATGTTTGAATTGACATGCGAATTATAAGGATCATAGGCCTCGCATATGATTTCCCCATGAATCCTGGTGGCAAATGCGCCATCCCTACAAGCTAACATATATGCCCTTATCTCTAAGATGGTCATCCCGTCATTAACAAATCACACCATAGGCAGATTCCCAAAAGGGAAAAGATTAAAATCCTTGTACATACTTAACCTAGCCTTATTATCATAATAATTCAAAGATAGAGGTGAAATTCTAGAAAAATATTGAGCAGATGGTCATAATGAACTTCCAAAGACCTGTACCCCACTTCACACAACATAAGTTCTGAAATGAGTGGTGATCCACCCCCATAAAACCTGGAATGGTCCTTCTATTCTGAAAGGAGACTTCTCTATATAGATATGAAACAAGATCCCATGAATCTTTTCTAAAATAGTGGTAGACAATCATGTCATCCTCTTCTCAACCATCTTGGTTGCGATAACAAAAGTTCCTGGCCTTACGCCACCCTTGGAATCTCAGATAGGGAATAGATATACATTGAGCCACATGTCTAGGAAACCTGTAAGAAGTGTCTTTGCGGGAATTTTGGAATTGACTTCATACCCCCACTTTTCAAATACTCTTTTCTCTAATGTTGGTTAGAAAGTGTCGGGTGTGCCTCTCTTTTCTGGCTTTAGACGGCTTGTTGGACAAGTGAAAGTGGGACTCCTCTCCTTCATCACCGGGAATATTTCCATCCACTACTCAGGGTTAATATCCTTTCTTGTGTGATACTTCTTTGTGTTCGTATTCTTTAGTTTATAAAATATATTCATTAACTCATGAACCAAGTATGGTGTATTTTCTGAGTCATTCCATGTCACCTTTGGAGGAATAAACTCATCATACATATATCCAATGATTAGACCTCCAAATATCTTGTAGACATCCCACACATAGATTCCTATTTCTCCATGTGTCAAATGGAAGGAATTAGTCTATGGACTCCATCTTCTTAGCAACTCTGGCACAAAATCATCATTCCTATATACATACATTTTCCCGACCCATACAACCCCATAAATCCCAACATCTTTTAAGTCATCCATAAAATCTTTGCATGTCTTTCGCACCCAATATTCTTATATCCATGCAGGTTTAACATCCCCTCCTGGGCGAAAATCCCAACTTTTCTTCCAACCCTTTGATTGATCTGTCTGAGAATCTCGAAAAATGGATGAATAGAAATGTGGATGTAGCTCGGGTGTATGTGCTTTCAAATCTGGAGCACACAGACTGTGATGTATGAAATAGGCCTTAGCTACAATCCCAACATTGATATATGTGCCCACAACAAAAATATTGGCAGACGAGAAATTGGTATGATCTTAAAACCAAGAAAGTGGAATATAATTCATTAGGTCTGGAATGTTGACATCCAACAAATGGCCATAACCATACAGAAGAAAATAAATACTCCTTGGAAAATTGAAGTGATATTTCCTCAGATGCTTTGCCATGTCTGGGAGAGTAGTGTCATAGATGTCAAAGTAATCATACCCAACAATCATCATCATATCATCAATTCTCATACTAGACAATTCATCAATAGTTACGATTCTATTGGGAGCCTTTGAACTTGTAAAAGAGATCAAAATTCATCTTTAAAGTAAGTTCATTTGGGATGTTTTTTAGAATGGAATTAAGAAAATTTAACAAAGGCATTAAGGCATGCAATTATGGATTCAGCGCACAAGTATAGATCTGGCACGCAAGTATGGCACCCAATTTTTAGCGTGGAAATAAAAAACGTACACAAGAAGTGAGACCGACAGGATCATCTGAACAAAAACACTTGCATGTCGAGAGCTAGATTTCAAAATTTCTTTGTAATTTTCACTAAATTGAAGCCACTATATATAAGAGATAAATATTACCTTTTGCGCCATCACCTTGTGCACCCGTACCTCACATGTTATCAGTTTGTGCGCCACATCAATCTATTTTTACCACTTTTTCATAACTTTACCTCAGTTTAAGAACCTATTTTCACTTTGGATCCAATTCTAAGGGGGGGATTTTGATGACACTATGTTCCATCACATCAATAAAAAGTGACAAAGGGAAGTGCCTTAAAAAGAGTGGAAAATACATTAAGAAAATCAATATTTTAAAAGGCTTGAAATTTGGATCGCCTTAGTCAAGTCGAGGCTCCGTCGGCACGCAAGGTGCTTGCGTGCTGCATTTCTGGAGAGCAATCCACTTGCGCTCCCTATCACTATTCACCCAGTGTCACTTATTTTCCTATAAATAGACCCTTGGGGCCTTTATTTGTATGGAATAATTTCCCTAAATCCTAATTGCTTCTCTGGTCACCCTAGTGCTTCACCCAAGTCTTCTAAAACCTTCAAGGTAGTTCTTTAATACATAGAGTAGATGAATTGAAGGAGAATCATATGACTTAATTCCCTTTAGTGTTTGAAATCCATAACACTTGTGCGCCTAAAGCGTACAAACTCCCTAAATCAAAAACACTTACGTGCCACCCTTTCCTCTCAAAGGAACTTGATCACCCCACTTCTAGGAACACCTGGGAATACTCTTGAAGGATTGAGTCAAGTCTCACTCAAGTTTTAACTTCCAGGTTGTTCTTCACATACGTGAACATCAGGTCACCCAAGACTTCCTACATGAGCATACCTGCACATCAGATACCTACTGAGGCGCCTTTATTTTATTAACCTTATCCCTTTAGTCTATACAAGCATTTCATCAATCCTTCTTCAAAGTCATTCATGGAAAGGATTTTTCTTCATTTTCTCTCATGTCTGAAAGGTATTATATTGAAACCTCCACCAAAACCTCATGACTTATCAAACCTTTTGGAAGGTCACATCAGTGTATCTCCTATTTGGGTTTGTATATCTACAGTCATAGGTTTCCCACATTTATTTTTCTATGGGGTTAAGATTCAAGGAGTTTCTGTGGTTTTGTATATCTGCAGTCATATGGAACTTTCTACCAGGAATAGTGTTTTGGAGTTCCTGGTTTGGATGATTAGGGTTTGGGTCATGACCTCCCCTTCTCATCTTTAAGACTCAGAGCCTTTGGTTCCCAATAAGGAGAGTAAGGGTCACACTTTATTTTGCATTCAAACAAAGTATAAGTCTCCCTCCTCTCCTGGGATCCAATCAAGGAACTCTTACTGAGGTAAGTCCCTAATCTTTCGAGATCTAGGCCACATGACCTCCAATGTCATCCCACATTGAAAGGTTCATTTCTCTATGCCCTCTCCCATCGTCAGCCTCATCCACCCTCGCCACCATAGGCCTGTCCTCTTCCACTAATGGAGGAGGAAAAGTGTGTGTCTTCATTTGTTGAATATTTCACATCCCCTTGTTTCTCACACCAAGCATGACTCACATGGGATTATAGATTTTTGATGATCACAACATTTTTACAAATACCTCATATGAATGAACTACGAGAACTCTGATTCCCATAAAAACTGGGATAAGTAGGAAGCCTTCCTAAGGCATGAGCTTCATCTCATTTCATCCATAAAAAGGTCATCTTCATTAGGAGTAAGTCCCAACCTATTTCTCTCAATGGATCATATACCTCTGTGAGACTCATCAAACTATGTGGGATTTGATTCCCATCCAAATGGGATATGTAGGAAGCCTCTCTAAGGTTCAAACCCAACACTTCAAATCAACCCTGTTCTTCTTGGTCCATATTCCCAAAATGGTCTCATCCAACTTGGAAACTCATATCTTTTACAAGTTCTTTGGGCTACTTAAGCATAATTCCCACACCAAACTTTGACTAAGCGCCTTCCTCTTAGATTTCCTTATAACATGACATTAAATTGTATGACTATGTCCTTATCTCACAACCTTAAAAGGTATGATGTGTCCCATTAGGCGGAACCGAACTAAGACGGTTCTGATTCATTTCACAAGGATATGTATGTATCTCATTTATGGGTATGATCCCAACATCAAAACAAACTTTCGTCATCCTAGATGAAAATTAATTCCAGAGTGCCTCACTAAGTGGCTTAATAACCAGTATTATCATAACAACGATTAAAATAATATCTCAATTGTATATGAGAGGATACCATTCATGGAGAACCTCAAATACATACAGATATATCCATTAATAAAGAACCTTGAATACATACAAATGATTCAAAATTTCACACATGCTAATAATTGATTGAAATTTTCAAGGGAAACCTATGTTATACATGGTAAATTAATAAGGATTCATAAGAAATATCTTAAATATATAAGAGTGTCCAAAAGTATGAAATAATACCCCCTAAAAGGGTGTGATGAGTTTGACCTCCCATCCTCTTGACCAATGTATGTTCTTAAGTATTGTAAGTCCAAACCTAACAAACACCTCCCTTTGGAAAGCAGGTCCCTTTGGATAAAGAACTGTTGGATGTTTCTAGTTCCATAAATAAATCCAATGGAAACCGCCTAAAAGTAGTGATTTTGAACCAGAACACATGTTTTAAGGGTGAAAAAATAGAGACCATGAATATTCATTAGAAGAAACCTCTTATCCTCTATTTATAATGTGAAATGAAGTTACCTAGAAATGCCAACCCGACCCCCGAACAATTAATCACACTGTATAAATAATATTTTGACTACTAAAATGAGTCATAAATATTATTTATTATTATTGTTATCACTTATATGTAATATAATAAATATATTATGTGATAATACCTGATCCATTAACTCGGATCATACTCCCACAAATATTAATTGAATGTTGAATATATTAATATTTGTTCAAATAATAGTTTTCATGTATTTACTTAAAACTTTTAAATACAATTAATAAATAAATTCAATACCCATTATTCGTAACTTGAATAATGTGAATTTATTTATTGCATTGGTGATCATTTAACCTTGGAAAAATCCCAAAACCCAGTGGTGGGGCCCACTATGTCCAAAACTCATATTCAACTGAATAGAGAAGATTCTCGAATACGCTATTGTGTGTGACCCTCTAGGACCTTATCTCAATAGTAGTGAATAGTATTCATAGACTATGAGCAAGATCTAGAAACCTATCATGGCCCCTATAAAAATAAGGATTTTCACAGCAGTGACAACCAACCTATAGACACATATTGTGTAATATAATCTATTTGTCTTTAATATCTCATAATGTATGATGCACTCACGTGTCATCACCCTTTTCTTTATTTATTGTTTTTTTATCAAAGTAGATGAATTTACCCGTAAATTCCATATCCATGGTCTTATAAAGGTACTACCATCCTGATCAATATGTCCTGAGATATATTACTTCCATAATCTGGAAGCGACAAATCATTTCTTGACCATTCAACCAAAGTCATTCCAACAATGATGCACCCAACATAAACTACCTCACCATGATTTCAATATCATGGTTTTTTGATTTCATCAATGTACACAATAAAATGTCATACATTGGTAATGATATCAAGTCAGGAGACCATTACACGTGATCATAGATATGAATATCCAATGACACTTGAAACATGTGGTTTTCTTATTAGTGAGTTTGTCCTCGTGATATCACTACTCAAGATCACCAAGTGCAAAATTCATGAGAAGAACTCTCAATGCTTATAATCCCCTAGATCCTAATAGTCAAACATCTATTTTGTCCAATTAGTAAGATGTATCTAAACTATAGGACCTTTATTTAATATTAATGTCAGAATATCTCAAGGTTATCATTATAGTCTGGGATCTACTATAACCTTTTGATATAAAAATTAATCTATGGACATTACCATTTAAATAGTGTAATTAGAGAATAATACACTATAATGGTTAGAAAACATCAAGTATAATTAATTGTATACACGATATGGTAATCAAAATCACTACATAGTTGGGTCTAGGGAACCCGCTATTTCAAAAATCCCACTTTCACTAGAGCCAAAATTCTAACCAAACTTGTTAGATACTCTCATGATTAAGATCGTGTTTTTCATGAGTAATGGATTTAGTTGTTGGGCCTGCCACGGTTCTACCATGTGTTAGTTCTACTATTATGACCTCATCTCGTTGAGTAAAAACTTCTCAAGAGATGGTATTCCCGAGTATATTTGTTTTTTCCTCTATCATAACATGACATCTTGGCTAGTAAGAATATCATAATTTACATTATGATAAAACTTTTCTTACTATGTGTGATTCCAATAACTGGGACAAATTGTTTCATATAACTGCTTATTGGTTGCCTTAGAAGCTGCAACGTACTCGGTATTTTTAGGTATGGCTACCACTGGATTATATGATCTTTTCTCACTCATCACCTTAGCCTAACTACAACACTAGATCACATGGATATAAGTAATACTAGTTTGGTCCCCTTAAAACTAGTATTCATTCGTCTCCACTTACCAGGTACTTATCTTTTGTACTTTCTGAAGTACAATCAGATATTTTTGACTGCTTCACTTGTAGTGATCCTCGATATAACTGATATTTTCCTACTATAAAGTATGTACTGGAAATATCATTTCTTGTACATATCATGGCATACATGATTAATCCATCCCATAAGTTAATTTATTTTAACTCATCATGTTAATCTGCTCCCATGTCCCAAACATGCCAGCCTGGAGAGATTATGCCATTTGACATTGGTAATAATTCTTCTCTTGAATTGTTCCATTTTTTATTTTTCAATACCGTGTCACTATATGTACAATTCACTAGGTCCAAGCAACCTATAAATCCACCTCGGTATATCTTTTTCCCTATAACTTCAGTTGCTAGTTAAGTCAATCACTGGAGATTCAATTTCATCCCAGTCCTAACTAACTTGAAGCCCAATTTTTTTTCATATGTTGCAGAACATATTGTACTTTGAAAATCATATCTCTCCCACTATCCTTTGGTAGATACATGGAAAACATTCATTTCAAATGTATATTTTATGATCTCGTTTCTTACTTCAATCCTAAACCGGATTTTAGTAACTTGCACCCTTTATTAGCATTTTATGATGTGGACATCCCTTTTTGGTTGTGTTATATAGACACCTTACAAGATTGATGGTCATGACATCTAATGCCTAATAATATGATCATATAAATTAGCTATGATTGGTAAAATTCTAATAGATTTAGGCATACCAACTAGTTATGACCAATTGAGCCCTATTGGTACCATGCTTGTACCATCCATGTATCAACTCACTTGAATACCCACTGCAGTATTCAATTTATAAACCCCTTTGTAATTTGATACATGGAATCCATTATTGAATTTTAACTGTTCTTTTCAATCTCAGCTAATTGTCATACACTACTTACTTGTAAGAAATGTTATTCGCAATGAATAATAGATCACTGATCGCTATGAATACAAAAACCATCACCATGGTTTTATTCCTCCTACGTAGTATGTGCCTCTAGAACATACATGTTCCACATGTGATTTTGAAACTAGTTCATGTGCTAACTACGTGTACATCATAAACACTGACAAAAACAAAGTCAATTGAGCTCTCACTATCTCAAAATAGATGTTCACCCTTATGGAAATGTAGTCGATCCCTTGACTACTACTTTTCTATCTTAGGTATTTATGTAATATCCTAAGATATTGTTAGGATAGTTACATAGATGCACCATGTGTTTAACTTGATGCATGTTTGTTTATGTCCTAACAAACTCTTTGCATCCAAACACATGAAATAATGGATTTTCGTCATACTATGACTATTATGATGTCCATTTTTCATAATATTTGGCATAAGATTATGGGAAATTTCTGTTATTCGTGAATCATAATACGAAATATAATGGATGTTTTTACAAATTGCAACATTGATACTCCTTACATCGTAACTTTGATGTATAAAATGTGTGTTTAGGAATTTCTCTGCGCTAAATTTTGCTGATCAATGTTGACATATAAGAATTCATCATCGATCCTCCTCATTAAAATTGATTTCATGATGTAGATAAGGTAATGTGTGTTTAGGATTAACTCTACACTACATTATCATGATCGATGAATGCTTGGTCAAGCTATTCTTTGGTATGCCAACCCGAAACAACTCATATCTTCTGACCATGAAAATACTTCACTTTATTATTCCTTAAAAACATAAAAGAATTTTATGGAGTATATATATACCTCTAGATTTCCCTTGGAATAGTTCACTTTCACTTATTGAACTATTTCCAAAAGCTTTGTGACATACCTTTATTTCTAAAGGTTTCTTTTTCCAAACTAAAGACATCGATAATAATATAGTTTTTAGTTTTACTGAGCCTAAATACCATATTGGGTATATACTTGACGTCCACTTTTAGTTTTTCTTGTCAAATAATTATCTTTCCACAACTAGGTATAAGTCTTACATTTTTAAATTCATCACTCCTTGCCTATGATTCATGTATCACTGAACTAGTGATTGAGTATTAAGTACCAAAAACAACATTCATTTCAGAACCTGGAATAATGTCTCCTTGTGTCCAAGAACACATGAGATTAAATTTTTTGTTATAACCAATAATATTTTTACATGAATCTTTCTCTTGGAAATAAATAAGTCATGTACTTATCACCACTAGCCCAAGTATCATCCTTTCTCAGCCACTTAGAGAACACACATGACTTCCAGTAAGGTTTATATACTTACTTGGTTACCATATTAGAATAAACATATGTAATTGGAATACTATAATTAATACCCAAGTAGTAAAACTGAAAATTTACGTTGATGAATATTTTTGAAGAAGAAGCAGGTAACTTGCTTCTTTATCCAGTTAATTGCATTTAAAATTCAATTTTTTTTATAATATGCAATGAAAATAACCTCATGTTAATACATCTATCATTGAAGGATGTTGCAAATATTCTTTTGGTGTTACTTTCCATTGGCCTTTTCAAGTTGTCTTTCTATTTATTTGCCATAATAATTAAAGATAAAACTTTCTTTGACATTCTTAATCCTTGACGAACCTTGCCTTTATAAGTAATGAAGCATTTACTCAATACTTATTAGTTTTATAACTTTAAATGATACTTGAGTAAAAGGGGTTGAAATGATATTAGAATATGATGTATTGAAAGATCATAACCCTCCTTTCAATTTACACAGATCCAATGTAACCATTACTTATTCATATCATTGCTTCACTTTCTCGTTGCAAACTTCTCGAAGACGAGACTATATGTTTTATCATACATGTTCTGGTTTAGTAACCACAACTAGCATCAGACATAGATGATGGAATAATGACATAATCATCATATGCTTTGTATATTAGTCTCTTGTAAGCAATCTTACTCTCGCTTCCTAAGGTAACTTAATAGGCATAGGGACACTAGCACCATGAGTTTATAATAATATTGTGTGCAAGAGCATGTGCTATTTCTGGATACTCATGTTAGTGTAAAGATTGACATTGTCCAATATTTATTATAGTTTTTAAACTTGTGGTATAAATTTCCATTTTTCTAAAAAAATAGATTTTAGCATATTAGTACTTTTTATCTGGATTACTGATTTAGACATTTTGATCAATTAATTATATCATTAAATGTCTCCCACTATTTTTATCGTATTATAGGAACCCTCAGTGCTAGAATCGGAATACTCTTTAAATTGAGTATTCTAGTGGAATGGATCCCTGAACCACCCCTTATAGTCTACAAGCTTTGGCTACGCCACTACTTGGAGGGTTCAAGGTAGGCGTTTAGCTGGCCAACCGCATGAACATGCAGTTCTTTGATCTATTGAGCGAAGTCCCAACTATTTAAATCGTTACTTGATTTACTCAACACTTGCCTCTAAAATTACAACAAGCTATCTTTGGATATTTATTTTCTGAAATTTTAGTTATTTCAACCCACTACCCTCATGTGAACGCCCCGGTAGTAAGAGGCACCCTCAGCTTTGGCATGACCAGCACCTCAAACAGCCTGTTTTGTCCAAATTTTAATAATTAAAGGTGGTAATGACTTAATATATCATTGAGGGTTTTATATTTTTAATGTTATGAAAGAAATCATTTTCTATTTTCTTAGCACGTACTATGTGATCGCACTCACAACTGACCATACATGAAATAGAAAAATCCATCACATCACATGTTTGTTTTATCTATGCATGCTTTTTTATCAATATTCTATGTGTTCGTGCATTAACTACACATACACAAAATAATAAACTATGAAAAAATAAAATGATGACTTGATCATGAGCTGGTACTGATGGTTGATTCGTTGAGTGAATAATGAACCAACCTAGACCCTATGGGTAGTACCTCGAGTCGCAACTCTTGCGACTCAAGATATAACATCTGCACATCCAATGCATCCAACTCTTATCTAGTGTGTCACCATCACTCGGTGTGAAAAGCACCACTTTTGTCTCATCATTATACAAAAATATTCGCACGCTGTCGAGGGGAACTTGGGAGTATAAAATACAACTATGATGTCGACGTGCATGTCCTTATACATATAATGGCACTTGAGACAACACACAGATCATATTTTTTATTTTAACTACTTATTACAGAACCATTCAATAATCAAATAATTAAATAAAACCGCATCAAACATGAATTGGTTGGTCCATGGCTCTTGAAAAGTGAATATGCATTAACTCACATATTTAAAATAAATGCAGAATTAAATTAAACATTTATTAAAATAAACTCGATGACATTTAATTGAAATAAAAATTTCACTCATATTTTTAATTCAAAAATTACGCCATTCGGTCCAGATTAATTAATTTAATTTTAAAACTAAAAATTAAATTAAATTATTAATTTTATTAAGCACCAAATTAAATTAATTAATGTCATAGTAAATATTATAACCAAAAATTAATATTTAATTAATTTAATTTTCAACTGAAACTAAATTAATTTTTTTAATTAATTTTTGATTAATTAAATTATTTGGACCCCAAAAACCCCGGACATGGTCTGTGCGGGTCGGGCCGAATCCGGGTAGTCTCATTTTGGACTGTGTCAACTCGCGCACTGGTGATTTGGGTCCGGAAAGTCTGCATGAGCCTGTATTGGGGCAATCTGGGAACACACCTAGTCGGCAAGTGCGCAACTGATCTGGTAGCTGAAGGTGTGCTGAACAGGGAGGCCCGCGTCGAGGAGCAGCCTGGGGTTGCTTCCAAAGAATGGATTTCCGGCGAGTGGTGGGGCACTGGCTATAGGCGGCTGTCCGGCTTTGGGATAGCTGGTGGAAGGATCCACCACCGCCAAATTTGGGTGGTGGCACAACGGGGAGCGGGGCGGCTGGCCGAGGGTTCCGATGGGGAGGTAGTATCGACGGTTCACACAAGGGATAGAGGTGGCATGGGGAGGCGCCTGAGGCAAGAAGGGGGGTGCACCTTAGAGGAGGTCGACTGACCTGGTTCAGGAAAGGGAGGATGCGTCACTGGTCCGATGGCTGGGGCATGAGGGAGGTGTGGGGAGGCGGCCTGCACTGGTGGTCAGTGCCACTGCAAGGAGGGGCAGCTGGGGTTGGTTTCCGACCACTCGTAGAGGAGGTATGGGGGCTGCTCGGCCCACCCTTTTTTAACATAGTTTTTTAAAATATATATATATATATAGCCTTTTGACAAAACTCTGCACAACCCCATCACTTTTAAAAAAAATATTTGTTTAGCAACACGTCAAGCCCACCAGCCAACCTCCCTAGTTTAAACTTTTCCACATTTGTCTTAAAACTCATTTTCAAAATTCCTATATGTCCCCAGAATTTTCCTGGGCGGCACCACCCCCATTTTGTCAAAGGGGGCTGGCAGCGGGGTAGATAGTGCGTGGCCAAACCCACCAGCAGAAGAAGGCAGCAGGAGGGCTGGGCAGGTCTGGCAGAAGCCTATAAAAGGCATAAGCCTCCTCCCACTTTGATCATAACCTTCATCGGCTTTCTCATCATCAGTTATTCCATTTGTGAGCGGTATTTAGTGAGGCAGTTTTCCCCTTTATTCAAGAGAGAATATTACGAGTGTTTTCTCCTTGTAATAGTGAGGGAGTGTGTACCCAATTTTACCCCATAGTGATCCTTCTATCTTCCTGTGGTTTTTTACCCCTTTCATTTTGGGGGTTTTTCCACGTTACATCTGGTGTCCTATTTTTCCACATTTTGCACTTTATTTTTATCTCGTGATTATTGCTGCACCGTGGGCCAATCATTTACGGTCCTAAAAAGTGGTATCAAAGGCAAGGTTCTGGCTCGGTGTTGTTCACGTTTTTGGGTATTAATAATTCTCATAAATTTTAGTATGCTATGTGATTGCGACTCCGGTTGATCTTTCACATCAGAAAAAAATTTATTGAGATTATTAATTACACCATTGTGAAACAGAGGAGGTTCTGGACTGACGGCGTGCCCAGATGGCGGTGAAATTTGAGATCGAAAAATTCAACGGGAATAATTTTTCATTGTGGAAAACGAAGATGCAGGCAGTGCTGCGGAAGGATAATTGCCTACTGGCAATTGGAGAAAATCCGGCGGGTGTGACGGAGGAGAAATGGAACGATATGGACAGAAATACTATTACCAACATCCATTTGGATTTGGCAAATGAGGTCCTATCGAGCATTGTGGAGAAAAAGACGGCAAAAGAAATATGGGATACTCTGACGAAGCTATACAAGGCCAAGTCACTGCACAACAAAATTTTCCTGAAGAGAAAATTGTACACTCTTCGGATGGTGGAGTCATCTTCGGTGACCGACCACATCAACAACCTCAATACTCCGTTCTCTCAACTCACGGCGTTGGGCTATAAAATTTTGGATACTGAACGTGCGAAGATTCTACTCTAGAGTTTGCTAGATTCGTATGACCAACTCATCATCAACCTCACCAATAATATCCTGACGGATATGCTGCTCTTTAATGATGTTGCAGCCGCAGTTCTAGAAAAAGAAATTCGGTGCAAGAACAAAGAGGTTAGACAGACAACTTCGCACCAAGCAGAAGCTCTGTCAATGGAGAGAGGAAGGATGATGGAGCGTGGTTCCAGTGGGAGCCAAAATCATGGCAGGTCCAAATCAAGGAGTAAGAATAAGAATGTTACATGTTTCAATTATGGCAAGAAGGGGCACATCAAGAAGGATTATTGGAATAAGAAGAGTGGTGAAAAGGGCTCTCAGAGGAATGTGGTGAGTACTTCTGGAAGTGGAGATATACTAGTCAGTGAAGCGACGACGACTACTGGAAGCAGGCAACATCTCAATGATGCATGGATTATCGACTCAGGAGCAACATGGCACATGACGTCTCGACGGGAATGGTTTGACCAATATGAAACCATCCCAAAAGGACTTGTGTACATGGGGAACGATCACACTCTGAAGATCATTGGAGTCGGTACCATCAAACTGAAGATGCATAATGGCATAGTACGGACCGTCCAAGGAGTACTTCATGTGAAGGGCCTGAAGAAGAACATATTGTCTTTGGGAAAATTTGATGACATCGGATGCAAGACTCGCACCGAGAATGGATTGATCAGAATCGTGAAGGGCGCGCTTGTGGTAATGAAGGTGGAGAAAATCTCAAAGAACCTGTATGTGCTTATGGGTAAAACATACAAGGAGGCGGAGATAGTTGTTGCATCAACTACCTCAACAGAAGCGTTGACGACGTTATGGAATCGGAAGCTTGGCCATATGTCAGAACAAGGCCTGAAGATTCTTGCAGATCAGAAGTTACTACCTGGGCTGACAAAGGTATTCTTACCATTTTGTGAGCATCGTGTTTTGAGCAAGCAACACAGGTTAAAGTTCAGGACGTCAACAACAAGAAGTCAGGAGATCTTGGAGTTGATCCATTCCGATGTTTGGAAAGCACCGGTTATATCCCTGGTAAAAGCAAGGTACTTTGTATCATTCATTGATGATTATTCCAAGAGATGTTGGGTGTACCCAATCAGGAGGAAGGCAGATGTTTTTGAAGTCTTCAAAACATTCAAAATGCGGAAAGAGCTTGACTCTGGAAAGAAAATCAAGTGTCTGAGGACAGACAATGGTGGAGAATATACAAGCAAGGAGTTTGATACTTTTTGTCAACAGGAAGGAATCAAGAGGCAGTTCATGGTGGCGTACACTCAGCAGAATGGAGTGGCAGAGTGGATGAATAGAACCCTGTTGGATAGAACAAGGGCGATGCTAAAGACTGCAAGTATTGCCAAAACTTTTTGGGCAGAAGCAGTGAATACCGCCTGTTATGTGATCAACCGATCTCCTTCAATGGCGATTGAGATGAAGACACCAATGGAGATGTGGACTGGTAAACCCGCTGACTATTCTCAGTTACATACTTTTGGAAGTCCTGTATATGAAATGTTTAATGACTATGAAAGATCGAAGTTGGATTCGAGATCTACAAAATGTATTTTCTTGGGGTACACTGATGGTGTGAAGGGGTATCGTTTGTGGGATCCCACTACCCACAAATTTATCATCAGCAGAGATTTCATTTTTGCAGAAGACAAGGTGAAAATGACAACTAATCAAGACATGGAGAAGAAGAATACAGAAACTACAACAGTCGAAGTAGAGGATAAGTCCAAGGAAGAACCAGTTTCCTCTGAGGCATTACCAGAGCATGATGATCAAGTACCGGTTGAGTCTGGACCATGACGGTCAACTCGGGAGAAAAGAGCACCAGTATGACACTCAGAATATGTCACTGAGAGCAATATTGTGTATTGCTTATTAACAGAGGATGGAGAACCATCTTCTTTTGTGGAGGTGACCTAGAGTCCAGATGTATCCTCGTGGATTGTGGCGATGCAGGAGGAACTTGAACCCCTGCACAGGAATAAGACTTGGGATCTTGTTCCATTACCTTATGGAAGGAAGGCTATCGAAAACAAACGGGTCTTTAAGATCAAGCGGGATGGAAAAGACTAGGTGGAAAGATATCGTGCAAGATTGGTGGTCAAAGGATTTTCTCATAAGGAAGGTATTGATTTCAATGAAATATTTTCTCCTGTTGTTAGACTGACGACTGTTCGGATAGTTCTGGAGATGTGTGCAACATACAGCTTACATCTAGAGCAGCTAGATGTGAAGACTGAATTTCTCCATGGTGATCTTGATGAAGAGATATATATGCTCCAACCGGAAGGGTTTGTAGAATAAGGTAAAGAGAACTTGGTTTGAAGTTTGAAAAAATCTTTGTACGGTCTCAAACAAGCGCTGAGGTGTTGGTACAAGAGATTTGATTCCTATATCATGAGCCTTGGATATGACAGACTTCATTCAGATATTTGTGCATATTTCAAGGGTTTAGATGGTAATGATTTCATCATTATTCTGTTGTATGTGGATGACATGTTGGTTGCAGGCCCCAATAATTATCAGATCTTGGAGACGAAGGCACAGTTGGCTAGGGAGTTTGATATGAAGGACTTGGGACCAGCAAACAAGATTCTTGGGATGCAGGGAATATTTGGCTTTCACAGAAGAGTTACTTATAGAGAGTCTTGAAACGCTTCAACATGAAAGAATGTAATCCAATCTCTACCCCTCTTTCCATTAATTTCAAGTTATCCTCCACGATGAGTCCTAGCAGTGAAGCAGAGAGGATTGAAATGTCTCGAGTACCGTATGCATCGGTAGTGGGTAGTGTAATGTTCGCTATGGTTTGTACTAGACTAGACATTGCACATGCAGTGGGAGTAGTTAGTCGGTACATGGAGAATCCAGGACGGGAGCATTGGAGCACAGTGAAGAGGATCCTGAGATACATCAAGGAGACTTCAGATGCTGCATTATGTTATGGAGGATCAGATTTTACTATCAGAGGCTATGTTGACTCAGATTTTGCAGGTGATCCCGATCGGAGGAAATCCACTACTGGTTATGTGTTTACTCTTGCAGGAGGAGCTGTGAGTTGGATTTCGAAGTTACAGTCAGTTTTTGATTTATCCACGATGGAGGCAGAGTACATGGCAGCTACACAGGCTTGCAAAGAGGCAATTTGGATGAGAAGGTTGTTGGATGATCTTGGGCACAGACAGGATAAGATTCCATTGTTTTGTGATAGTCAGAGTGCCTTGCACATTGCAAGGAATCCATATTTTCATTCCAGGACGAAGCACATTGGGGTACAGTATCACTTTGTCCAAGATGTGGTGGAGGAAGGAAGTGTGGATATGCAGAAGATTCATACTAAAGAAAATCTGGCATATTTCCTGACGAAGGCGATTAACTCTGATAAGTTCAGATGGTGCAGATCCTCGAGCGGCCTCGCAGATATGTGAGAAGCATGGTTGGGCAGATAGAAAGGATGTGTGGAGATTTGATTGGTTCTCAACCAAATCTCCAAGTGGGAGATGTGTCGGCAGAATTTTCCTGGACGACACCGCCCCCATTTTGTCAAAGGGGGCTGGCAGCGGGGTAGATGGTGGGTGGCCAAACCCCCACCAAACCCACCAGTGGAAGAAGGCAGTAGGAGGTCTGGGCAGGTCTGGCAGAAGCCTATAAAAGGCACAAGCCTCCTCCCACTTTGATCATAACCTTCACCAGCTTTCTCATCATCAGTTATTCCATTTGTGAGCGGTATTTAGTGAGGCAGTTTTCCCCTTTATTCAAGAGAGAATATTACGAGTGTTTTCTCCTTGTAATAGTGAGGGAGTGTGTACCCACTTTTACCCCATAGTGATCCTTCTATCTTCCCATGGTTTTTTACCCCTTTCATTTTGGGGGTTTTTCCACGTGACATCTAGTGTCCTATTTTTCCGCATTTTTCACTTTATTTTTATCTCGTGATTATTGCTGCACCGTGGGCCAAAAATTTACGGTCCTAAAATTATATGGTTAGAATTTTAATTTATTTATAATAAAATAATTAATCAATCATATTGATTATTTTATTCATAATTCAATATCGGAAAATACTATTCTGATAGATGGACTTTCGGTGTGCAACGGATTTGTGGTTGATAGTCTTCGGGTATTACAACACATATATAAAAATATATGTTATTGATATGGATACCCGAAAATATGAATTTCAATCTATATTGAAAACTTTAAATGGTTGTAACTTGGCCATCTGAGGTCGAATTTTAAATCCGTCTACAGTGTTGGGTCTGTATCGACGCCCTTTAAAAAATTTAATTCAAATTTAATTTGTTTTGGCTTAAAATATTTCATACGAGCCTCCGATACCACTTGAAGGAACTGGGCATGCAACAAAATCACCAAATAATGGGATTTTAAAAAAAATCACCGAAGAACGACATGAACGTTTTGACGTCGGCGAATCACTGCTCGATGACCTCCTTGGGATCACACGTGAAAGAAGTTAAGTACAAAATTTAACTGTAAAATACCTGGTTTAAATCTGAAGCCACGCACAACGTCTACTCGTCTTTGGTGATCACTGCTTGAATAATTCAAATTCTAATTACTCTAGATCATCCACACGTGCTTCGAAAATCTATGAGATCCCTAATCATTGAAAACTGGGTGCTAGCACGGAGTTCCGACGATGCCTTTAACACTATGACGATCACCTCATCACTCTACTTGCGATGCTTGTGAGAGAACTCAATCCAAGCTCCTAGATCTAGAGCCTCTCTCTCTCTAGAACATGGGAGAGAGGAGTATAGAGAGAGAGGTCATGAATATACATTAGAAAAAAACCCTCTTTGCCTCTATTTATAACGTGAAATGAAATAACTCAGAAATGTAATCCCGACCCCCAAACAATTAATCAAACTGTATAAATAATATTTTGACTACTAAACTAAGACAAAAATATTATTTATTATTATTATCACTTATCTATAATATAATAAATATATTACGTGATAATAACCAAGCCATTAACTTGGCTCATACTCCTGTAAATATTAATTGAACCTTGAATATGTTAATATCCATTCAAATAATATTTTTCATGTATTTACTTAAAAAATTATAAATACAATTAATAAATAAATTCAATACCCATCATTCATAACTTGAATAATATGGATTTATTTATTTCATTGGTGATCATTTAACCTTGGACAAATCCCAAACCCCAGTGGTAGGGCCCACCATGTCCAAAACTCTTATTCAACTAAATAGGGCAGATTCTCAAATATTCTATTGTGTTTGACACTTTAGGCCCTTATCTCGATAGTAGTGAATAGTATTCACAGACCAAGAGTGGGATATAGAAACCCATCATGGCCCCTAAAGAGATAAGGATTCTCACAACAACAACGACCAACCTATGAACACGTACTGTGTAATATTATATCTTTGTCTTTAATATCTCATAAAGCAAGATACACTCATGTGTCATCACCCCTTTCTTGCTTTATTATTTGTAGATCCAACTGGATGGATTTACCCTCGACACCCATGGCCATGGTCTTATGAAGGTACTACCATCCTAATCAACATGTCCTGCGATATATTACTTCCATAACCCAGAAGCGAAAAATCATTTATTGACCATTCATCCAATGTCATTCCACCAACGATGCACCCAACACAAACTACCTCACCACGATTTCAATATCATGGTTTTTTTCTTGCATCAAAGTACGCAATAAAATGACATACATTAGTAATGACCTCAAGTTAGGAGACCATTACACATGATCGTAGATAGAAACATCCAATGACACCTGAAACGTGTGGTGTTCCTATTTGTGGGTTTGTCCTCATGGTCTCACTACTCGTGATCACCAAGTGAGAACTTCATGAGAAGAAGTCTCAATGCTTATGAGCCCCCAATACCTGATAGTCAAACATCTACTATGTCCATTCAGTAAGATGTATCTAGACCATAGGACCTTTAATTAAGATTAATGTCATGATATCTCAAGGTTATCATTATAGCCTAGGATCTTCTATAACCTTTTGATACAGCAATTAATCTATGGACATTACTATTTCAAAAGTGGATGTAGAGAAGTATACACTATAATGGTAAAAAAAATCATGTATGGATAACTGTATACATGATATGGTAATAAAAATCACTACATAGTTAGGTATAGAGAACCCACTATTTCAACACTGAGTGGGAGGCCAACTTGTCTTTATGGCCTAGAGGGCTTACCTTTCTACCACTATGGTGGATAGAGTACTGTTATGAAGGTACTCCCTGACTGAATGGCCCAAAGGCCTTCTTTTTTATTGATTTTCTGATAACCCCCTTTCAAGGGACGAGAGGGAACCCTTACAAGGCCCGTAGGCTTAGGAATTACATTGCCCGTAGGCTTGGAGATAGTACATGACCCGTAGGTCTTAAGGAAATCATACAGACTATGACTACATGAAACTGCTCCTCCCCAGCATCTGCATCGTGATCAACTCTCCACCTTTGCATGACTGTTCAGCTAGCATGTCCATGTGCAGGGGTGCACAGGCGTAGTACCGATGGAAAATGTCATACCCTCTCATTCTTCCAAAAGTCTGTTTAGCCCTGATCAGTGCATTTAAAACCCAGTATTGAAGACGTTGGGTGGGCGATGGGGTCCTGTTCTTCATTGAGGGTCCGGCCGTCTGTGCAGTTGTGAACGTGTATGTATGAGTGAACTGTCGGGATACCATAAGATTTAATGTAGCTTTGTAGACCTACAATATATGTAATAATTTCAAACAAAAAAACCCATCACAGTAGCATCTCATGATCACATGAATAATTGATGATTTTTCTTGGACCTATTTATTTTGGATGTTAAAGGGGCTTGGGGTGGTGTAACGTCGCCACCTTGGTTAAGGATTCATGTTGGGTTTGTCATTTTTATTTCACCCTAAATCATGTTGTATCCAAGAATGAAATATATATTGTCTTATGGGTACTAGGTAGTATATCCTTTTTATCTTACGAAGGAGGTTCCATAGTTAAGTAGTCATGGTGGGTGATTGCAGGGGGTTAAGAGTTTGTGCAATCGATCCATGTTGGGTACGACCTCTTCAGATGGTCTTCAGTAGGTTTATTTGTGGAGATATAAACACCCAACGACCCCCATATCCATGATTCATAGACTCGCTTTCCAAATGCAGGTTCTCATTGGATGATTTGGCCAATGATACTTGAGGACTCACATTTGTCGAGAGGATGGGAACTCAGGCTCATCAAACCCCTTCAGGGGGAATTATTGACTATACCAGGACACTCTAATAGATTTAATATATGTTTATATGTTCGTGAATCCTTAGTTCATTCTCAAGCATGTGTTCACAGATTACTCCTAGGTTGCATGATCAAGTAGAAGTGTTTGTGGGTCTGAAATCATCCATGTGAATCTAAGGCTCTCCATAAATGAAAACATTTGTATGTGTTCAAGGTTCTTCGTCAATATTACGCTCTTATGTAAAAATCAGGGATTCCTCAGTTGTTCACTAAGAAAATTCCAGTTTTAAGCCATATGGGATGGTACCCTGGAGTTTATCATCATCCAGGGGGGAGATAATCATTTAACTATTGGGATAGAACTCGCAAAATGAGATTCCTACATATCCTCAAGAGAGGAATCAGAACCCATATAGTTTAGTGTCACTTTACTGGACATGTCACCTTTTAATCTCGTGTGACACAGACCAGACCATGCATTTTATCATCATGCGGCAAGGACATACATGAACTGATGCAAATATGATGGTGTTGGGATTGAACCTCAGGGAGGTTTCCTACATATCCCATATAATTAGGAATCAATGTCCATGTAGTTTTGAAATCTGGGGCTTACGCATGGAAGATTCTCGTTAAAGGGAAAAATATTTGGGGATTACATCCAAAGGGAAGGCCCATTTGAGCTTGGGACTTAGACATGCATCCTACATATCTAGGTTAGAGTATAAATCAGATTTCTCATAGTTTAACTACTAGGTGGGTCATGTGGATACCATGATCTCCACTAAACTGTAAGCCCACGTGAGCCATGTTTTGTGTAAGAAATAAGATGAAGAAGTAGATCTGACAAGTCACGCACTTTCCTCTCTCCTCTGGTGGAAGTGGAGGAGGATGATGGCAGGAGATGTTGGGGATACGACACTTTTATGAAGAGGGGATAGGGGATTACCTCAGATGGAGTGCCCTAAGATTGGTTCTGGGAAAGGGGAGGAGCATTCCTCATCAAAGGGGGAAGCAAGCGTGATTTTAACTTATTTATCACTGGCTCTTGTCAAAGGGAAAGGCCAGTGATCACCCTTAATCCCTAGAATGAGGAGGTATACGTGAGCATCCTAAGGTCAAACTCCGCATTACCATGGGAATGTAAACTTAGGGACATCTCGGGGATCCGCCTTATTATAGGGATTACCCACATGACTCTGATTACCGTGGGTATGTAAACTCAGAAGGGCATTTTGATGCACCCGATGATTTTATCATACAGGTCTGGTATCTTTGGAAGAGGCTTTAGCCTAGTGTCGTTGAACTGGTTCACAAAGGGGATATGGATGATGCTATGGGAATGGAAGGGAATGGTTGAAGCCAGAGGTTGGAACGCCCAAGAATACCCTGTTACGTGTACCATTTCTTTATGCGAGATGGGGTTGTTGGGGAAGATCCCAGCGTCGCAGCAAAAGCCATTGTAGGAAACACAAGAGAAGAGAAGATTCACTTGAAGGCCTTTTGTCACCCGAAGGCATTTTATCACACCACACCTGAAGGAATTTTTACACCAAACTCATAGGAATTTTACAACACACCTAAAGGATTTATCTCTCTTGACACACTTACACCCATGAACGTACCATTTTTGTTGTACCATTGATCATCACAACCAGGACACGTCGCTTGATCTCTATAACCAAGAGGACTTTCGATACATGGAACCATCATCATCTATGTGCACATTCCTTCATTATCCATCATTGACATTCCATCATCATAGTCGTCATTTCATCTTCTTCATTTGTCTTCATCATCTCTTCGCATGAGTTACTGCAAACAAGACAATCCCTTCTTAGTTCTCTCTTGGAGACTACATCTTTGTCAACCCACCTTCCAAAACATGATATTTCATCCTCTTATATAGACACCCAGTCTATATATCCAATTAATGTGTCAAACATTCATTATTCCATCAATTAATATTGAGAATAACTCTCTATTAATTTTGGGAGAAAATCCTCCATTAATGTTGAAATAAATCTCTAATAATATCTCTCTCCACAATATTCAAATTTTAAATCAAAAAAGATAACAATATCAACCTTGATTTAAAATTAAAATACTCTACATTCATCTCCACCATAAGGGCCTATATGATCATTGGATCTACCAAGATCCAAATGTCACCCAATTAACAGAACATGCCACATAACACCTATGACCAAGAAGACTTTCGATATTCTAGAAACACCGCTGATACCGCCATTGTTTTTTGATGAAATTCTTCTGAACGCCTGATAGACCACCTAACCTGAGGAACTTTAGCAATCTTCCACTGAACTCTGATTTTTTCCAACAGTAGAACATGTCTCATGACTCCAGCTGGTCAATTGTACTTTTGATATCCCAGAAACACCTTTGGTACCACCATTGTCTTTTGGTAACATCCGATTCCCTGATAATATTCTTCACCAGATGAATGCCACCATGTTTTGAAACTAGAAACTTCAACCAATACCTCTGATACCACTGTTGGGGTAGAGACCGATGCCACAACGGAATTCGTTGTAGAAACACACAAGAGAAGAGAAGATTCACCCAAAGGCCTTTTATCACCCGAAGAAATTTTATAAAACCACACCTGAATGCATTTTTACACCACACCTGAAGTCATTTTACAATGCACCTGAAGGATTTCTATCTCTTGACACACTGACACCCATGAACACACCATTTTTTTTGTACCACTGATCATCACAACTGGGACACGTCGCGTGATCTTCGCAACTAAGAAGACTTTTGATACATGGAATTATCATCATCTACGTGCACACACTTTCATTTTCCATTATTGACACACCATCATCACTATCATCATTGCCTCTACTTCATTCATCTTCATCATCTCTTCGTATGAGTTACCGCAAATGCAGCAACCCCTTCCCGGTTCTCTCTTGGAAGCTACATCTTTGCTGACCCACCTTCTAAATCATGATATCACATTCTATTATATAGACACCCAGTATATATATTTAATTAATGTAGCCAACATTCATTATTCCATCAATTAATATTGAGAATAACTCTCCATTAATATTGGGATAAAATCCTCCATTAATGTTGAAATAAATCTCTCCATTAATAATATCTCTCTCCATAATATTCAAATTTCAAATCAAAAAACCCAAAAGGGGTTTCCCCTGCATAGATTATTACTATACGGATGAAGGGGTCATCTGCATACCATGATGGTATGCGGACCTATATTAAGTCTACATAGTATTTTTCTATGCGGGACCAGGTTACCCCACGTCCTGTGGTAGTACGCGGTTCTAGGCTTCGTCTGCATACTGTGGTGGTATGCGTCGCTATGTTTCATCCCCATACCATGGTGATACACAGTGCTAAGTTTTGTTTGTGTACCATGGTGGTACACGGTGCAAGGTTCCATCTGCATAGCATATGGCTACACATGACTCTGGTTTGAAGAAGGGGCATTGATTATGTGCTTCTTAGGAAATTCATCCGCGAAGGGAGTTGGGTTCATGGTCTTCCACTTATTTTTATCTTTTCTCCTCTTTCATGCCTTCAATCGCTCAAGCCTTCTAAAAAGACTCTCTTGAACCTCTTTCTATGTTTCTTTCTTTCAGTCCCCCTTGGGGTCCTTTTATAGAGGAACAGAATAACTAAATCGGTGGGTTACCCGAAATCTTTTGCGGAGGTCCATGGGAGCAACCCATTCTGCAGAAAACTCGGTCACCGAGGCATGTAGGTTCATCGTTTGTGGCGGTGAAAATCTCCACCTCATTTACGTGAACGAATTAATTTTCAAGGGATAAACATCATCATCTTCCATCCAGCGAATATATGAGTTTTTGGGTGCCTCACAAAACAGACTGCCATGTGGAGTGGAAGTCCACAAAGAAGCTCAACTTCACCTTGCCCGTGGGTTGTTTGAGTCCACGGTAAATGTAGTATAAAAGGTAAATTTATCCACATCCATTCAAAAAACAAAAATTCTCATGGATTTTGCATCACATTTTTCCTCCCATGAACCTTTTAGTTCACAAACAGCTTGTGGAGTAGTGGATCGTCATGTGGAGCAGTGCTCCGCGAAGGAGCCCTATTTTGCACTGTCTCTTTTTTCCTATGATGATTTTCTCCTTTATATATTTTTCCTTCAATTATTCCTCTGGTTTGTTTTTTTCCTTTTCAAAATATATTGAACTATTTGATTTCCCTTTTCAAAGTTTTCAGGACACAACAAGGTGTTTGAGGGAAGGCCTTGGTTCAGGTGGAATATGCATGGGTGGGGAGGGGGATGGCTGCTAGGTAGGTGGAATTTACATAAAATGGAAACTGGAGGTCGAGAGGAGTTAGGAGAAGAGGTGGGGAATGAATTTAGGTTGAGGATGAGGAATATGGGTTGGGGTTGTGAAGGGTCTCAAGCGTCGGGGTGGCTTCGAGGAAGGTGGCAGTGAGCATGGTATCATTTTCATCTAGGGTGTCGGGGGTGGTGGGTGGTGAGAGGGGTTTCATCAAGGGCAACATCGGGGTGTCATCCTTGGCATTGACTGTGTTGAGGGTTGTGGGGTAGAACAGCTAGGGAGGGTTGAGAGGTTTTTCTCTATAACAGTGGCCAGTAGCTTAATCTAATGCCCATATAAAATGTGGGTGTATCTAAACTATAGTTGCAGTTTCAAATTACTGTGGCTATAGGTCCAATTCCTAGTAGTGGATTTTTTTAGCAGCAAGTAAGATAATTTGGATTTGTTGAATATAATAGAATACCAGTTTTCAGTGTAAGATAAATATCACCCCTATAAAGAAGAATTTATTGTGCATGTAAAACATATATCATAAGAGAATTCATCCTTTTTTTTGAGTAAGATACTTTTCTTGTGCATGTTTAGACTATCATATGACCCGCTCTACATCGTCTCCAATACCTTCAAACAATGGATCATCCAGTAAGGTGCTCAGATGACAACAGCTGGTATTTTTTCCACATGTCATGATCAAGTAAGGGAATGGAGTGAAGGGTATACTGGTATTGGGGAAAAAATCACTATAGAAAATGATCTCCCTCTCTCCAATCAACGGGATCTCCTATATCAAATTTTTAATATTAAATTATATATTATACAAATAATAATTTTTTTGATATTTTTTAAAATTGAATATATATTTAAATTAAATTATTTTTATCTTATATAAAAAATTATTACACTTTACTAAAAAATGACCAAATAAAATGTCTTCAATTTTTTGATTATTTGAGTAAAATGAATATATTTTTGTTAATGTTTTTAAGTGTGTACATTTTTTTAAAACATTTTAAATATTAATGAGTTGATTTTATTTTAAAACCGATTATATTTTTAATTGAAATATATTTTTTTGTTTAAAAAATTTTGCTACGTCTTTTAAAATGAATTAAAAATAAATATGTGATAAAATAGAATTTTAATAATTTAGGATAAAATTAATAGATTTTATTTGATATCTTTAAATTCATAAAAAAATTTTAATCCAATGAAAGATCATTGAGTTTATTTTATTATAAATATAATTATTATTGTAAATGAAAGGAAATATTTGTGTAAAAAAGGTTTATGCCATTTAAAAAACACAAAATAATTTATCTTTAAAAAATATTTTTTTTACAAAACTTCACTATAAAGTTTCAAGTTTAATCATTAAAATTTTTATGAAGACTTTCTTTGAGTTTTGTGTTGTATTTTTTTAGTGAAAGTTTTCACTGAAGATCAATGTAAGTTTCTAATTCACACTGGAATGTTCCAAAGGAACTTCCACTGGAATTTTCGATTTAAGTTCCACTGAAACTTCTTCTTAATAAATTTATAATTTTTATTAGTATATATGTTGAATACAATATATTACATATATTATATATAATTGCATTTAATAAAAATATATTCATTAAAATTTAATTTTTATTAATATATTTTATAGTTTTATAAATATATACTTTTGTTGTATTGTGGAACATTCATTGAAAGTTCATTTGAAAATTCCATTGGAACCTTCACTCAAACCTCCAATGGAACCTCTACCGGAACATCCACTAGAACCTACACTGAAACGTCCACTGGAACCTCCACTAGAACCTCCACAGGAACCTACATTGGAACTTTCACTAAAAATTCCACTGGAACCTGGAACCTCCACTGGAACATCTATTGGAACCTCCACTGGTGTAAGGACCCGACCCCAGTTGACCGGAGATAGTGCCTTATTTGATTACATTGGTATATAAACAAGAAATAAGAATCCAAAAGGACTGATCAGTTTAGTAGTCTTGAAGAAACTAGATACATATATGGAACCCATTTTACATTTTGAAATGAAACAAAATATGATACATAACAAAAGCTAATAAACTGCATCCTTGAAAACTCAATAAATGATCTCTTCTTCTTAACCTGGGGAAGGAAAAACAAATAAAAGATATGATCTCAAACGCTCATTATGGGTAAGCAATACAGCGGAATATATCATAACATACACATAGGCATGTTGAATAAATAAAAACATGTGCCTTTAACAAAAACTTGAACACATTATGGCAGGAATAAGAGATGAGTAAATAATGTCATAAATAAACATAATCATGGGTATTCGACAAGTCGAATAACCACATGAAATTTCAATTACTAGCTTCATAATGAGGGAAGTAAATATGCCAGACATTCTGAAATATTTTTTCAAGGCCTCATCTAAGATGTCTAAATATGATTAAGGCCTTGGCCAAAACCATATATCACATTGGGAAAGGCCTCGACCAATTCCACGTTTATTTGTCTCATGAGACCTACCGATGCATCAAAGGGCTATAGAGGGCCCCACCCATCACATAATAAGTCCAATGAATTCCTCATATGAGTGGGGATAAACATAAACAACATATACATTCATATTGAAACTATCATATGAAATGTAACTAACATTCCCAAGTCATTAAACATAAACCACTAACCATTCCGAGTAATATGGTGAATGGTTTTAAGATAGATCACCCACAATAAAATTTTTCATAAACCATTAAATAAAAAATGTTATATGACATCATAAATGATTAAACCGAATAATACATCTGAATCAACAAGAGTGTTGAAGTAGAAAAAAATACTCTTATAAAATCATTAAACAATTCTTGAAATAATTACTCTTTATTTTGAAAAGAATAATTCTTCTAGAAAAATAATTGTATAAAAATAGAAGTGAAGTAAGATAGTATTTTAATAATAAAATGAGTGATTTTATAAAGATAATTTTTTCCAAAAACAGATTATAGAGTGCCCATGAAAATTGATAAGAATTTGAGAAATTCCTTTGAATCGGGCTTGTATTTTGGAAATAGTATTGAAAGTTTCTTTTAAAACATGTAAATATCCATAAAATAAGGAAGGATTATGGTTGGTAAACATATATAGAATACTCACATAGAATTTATTATGATTTCATAATAATACAAGAGAAATTTATAGAGGTAATTAGACAATCAAAGTAACCTGAATAAAAATGGGAGTTCAGGTGGAAAACCCTTACCACTTTGTAGTCAATCAATTCGTATGCCCCAAAATTAATAATATTAAAATGATACATTTAATAACATGAAAATAAATATATTCATGATATTTTACATTAATTGGAATTATACATACACCATACACAAGTATTATTAGTGAATACGGGAAACCTCACAAAAATGGAAGTGAGATAAAGAAACCTCTTACCTTAAGTTTGAATGTGTTCTGCTCTTGAACATAAGGTCCTGAAATATGAAATTATACTTATTAATAACTTATTTCAGAACCTATTATACATATATTTAGTTTATCATAATTATTTTTAGTTCATTTATGTCGTCCTTGATAAGTTATTATATTGATTTTTTTGTTCCATAGTGTTTGTTTTCTTTATTTTCATAATCGGTTCATTTGTTCTTAAGAAATGGAGTTCAATTGGAATGGATGTAAATCTCCAGAATTTAATTCACATATTATTTATGACCATATATAGTTGTTATTGTTCATTTATATAATTTTTTTACATGGCATGAGGATGAATTATTATATAGAACTTTATTGATAACTGTTTCAGTTAATTTGTGGGTTTTGATTACAATGAACTCATTTTTCATTATAACTTAATACCATTTGTACAAATGGATCACATAACCTTGCATAGGGTATATTAAATATATAATAATTTGGTTCAACCATAAAAAAATGGTTTCATTGCCAAAATTGAGAATGATTATTGAAATCAAAAGCTCGTCGTCCTTGAATGTGGTAAATTGACGCATCTCGGATTGTGTTCTTGCTACTAGTATAAAAGAAGGTAAAAGGAAGAGATGATGATAACTTATTCCACTATCATATACAAATTCCAGTACATGTAAGGTACTAGATTCATCACAACATTTGGATAAGTAGAGGTAATAATAGAAAAAGAAAACAAATGAACTTGAAAGGAAAGGCAAAGAATTGAAAATAGGAATTTACCTTTTGAACCAAAATTCCTTGAGAGCCTCTTTGAGGGAGAGGTTTTGGTCTTTTTATGAGAACAAGGATTGATGGACATGAGAGAGGAGGTTGGGAGGATATTTGGACAGAATTTGGAGAAGGCACAAGGCTTGCGAGGAGTAAAGAGAAGAGGGAGTGATGGGGGGTTTTATAGTGGAGGGGAGAGGAGATTTCTCAATTTTATATTCATTAATTTATTATTTCTCCAAAAGACAAGGAATAGTGAGTCTTACATGACCATGAATAGTAATTTTATCATGTGAATCCAAATCAATTGGGCTTACATAAGTAGAACATCATGCATGACTCTATAATTAGTGCATTTAGCTTATTTTGTAAATTATGGTATTTCACTGTTCATAAAAAAATCAAGTAATTTAAAAAAATCCCAAAAATTCAGCCCAACCATTTTTTGACATGTATAATCCTAAAATGATGTCCATTTTTTAAAAATAATTTTCTAAATATGGTTAATTTAATATTTAATTAAAATCATAATTTATTCTAAAAAAATAATTTTAAAACATTTATTTACTTATTACAAAACATAGGTATATCGTACTCCAACGTGAATATTATTTATATACTATCATATGTAAGGTTACTATTCATTAGGGTATATCACTATTCATAAGGGTATATTACTATTCATAAGGGTATGTTACTATTCACCAAAAATTAAGTTTTTCTTATCGGACTCCAAATAACTTACTAATCGCAACTGTGTATGTCAGATTTTCGAAATTCACATCACAGAAGTGAAAAAATTATGTTTACTTGGATAGGTTATAACAAAGTGGTGTTTTTAGAGACTCAGTGATCCATGCATTCTATAATAAATCTATTTGTAAATTCTTGGGGTGTTACATTATCCCCTCCTTGTAAAAATTTTATCCTCGAAATTTGAAATTGAACTTCAAAAGTTAATGGTTGATACTTGAAAATTCCCTTATGGAAACCCACATAAAAAAATAGGGTTAATAAAATATCCTTTTAAAAAAGGTTAATGGAGATGAGGTGGTCACCCCAAAAAAGTATTCTTTTGAATGAGGTGACATTAGTTGGAAGAAAAAAAAACTGGACATGGAAGAAAAATCTAACTATGAAGTTATGATGAAACATGATAGAGGACATGTTCAATTGAATGTTGATTACTACAAAACTATAAACTAAAAAAATTCATCGATATTATCAATTATAATAATAATAGAAAAACATTTTATTTAAGAATTTTCCTTGAGTTGAGAAATTATTCCACTATATAAGAGTATAAATATACATTTCTACTTATAAACTCATAATTTTATTGTAGTTTAACTATTTATACCTCATCACATAGTATGGGTTACTCCATTTGGTGAAGCAATACATTAACCTCTAAAATCTCATAAAATGATCAACTTAAACTATTTCATAAATGGTTAAAAAATTCCAAAATATAATGATTCAACACATTATAATGAATTCCTCTAAATTTCCAAGATAAACTTATCATTAACCCTTAATCAACAATAAGTAGCTCTAAAATTCACATTCCAAATATGTGAATAACTTCATCATGTATCTTCTTGAAATATCATAATAACTTGAATTACTGTAAAAACCATATTGGAAACATGCACTCTTCCATACTCCTTAAGTAAGATACATGTTATTGGATATATTACTAAAATCCAAAAGTGTTGTAAACTTCATTGATGATAGCATAGACCGATCAAATTTACCCAAGAGATGAAGGTAGAACGGTCCTTGTAGTTTAGCTTGGGTTATCGAATCCTCAGAGACCTAAGAAGAAAACTATAGACACGTACATTCTATGGAATGTTTTTTTCTATTAAGTGGCCAACTTGGGTTGATTTTATATGGTTTTAAAGTATAACTAACATATTTAAGTGAATTCAATTTAAAAGAATGAGTTGATCCTAGTTTATCGCTCGGGGTGGATTGGACGTATTTTCTTTTTAATGATTTCAATTTCTTAAATTTGAGATGGGTTCATTTAAGGAGATAAAAAAACATCATCACTTACTGGTTTAATGCATACACACTTTAATACTAATCACCTATAAACTTTAAGGATCAAAGTTTTGAGCACTTCAAGGTAAAGGTTTTTATTAGCACTTGAAGTGTGTGGCCTTAAATTCAATAAGGACGATGGAGTTTAAAAATCATCAAATAAAAATCTCAATTAAATAAGTGATTATACATTAATGAGGTGATAAATAACATCCAATACAGCCTCTTTATACTCCTTTGGATCAACCAATAAGTGGGTTATCCCTCCATTGATTCTATGGTTTCAATGGAAGCGGAAAGTAGACTCATGAGGGTGGAAATGGAGAAGTAAAAAAAAACACAATAAAATAACAATCACTCCACCGTTGTGTGATGATCTCACAAGGTTTGGTATGAAAAAGTTAACACCTTGAACCAATGGTATCAAAGTGATAAGTAGAAGAACATAATAATAAGAGAAGAATAACTTTTATTAAGAAACAAGGATGAATTAAAACAACTTACATGTGAAGGAAGAACATTACAAAGAGAAATTGGCAGCATAACATTAAGATGAAAACAAGCTCAAAGATTTTTAAATCCTCCAACACCACTGCCTTAAATAGGAATTTTTGAGCCCTTGGGTAGAGCCTCCAACATTAAAATTCATCCCACTTGAGTATGGTAGGTCCAGGGTGGTGGAAAGTTTGTGGAAAGAAGACTTTCCACCCTTGACCCGAAAAGGCATCCAGCTTTCATTCACCGAACAGATGTGATTGAAAAACCTTCTATATGGCCTAATTTTGGTGGGACATAGAATACTTAAATTAATATCCTGATGTCCCCTAACATCCTGTAAAATATAAGCACAAAAGGAGTTATGGGTTTTGAGATATAGTTTAATTGGTGGGCTGTTTTTCTGGGCCGCAGAATCTGGCCCAGAATTTTATCTCTAACTTGGGCGGCCTAAATGGACACTATTGAGGCCTAATTAGCTTTGGATCATGAAGCGTGATTTGTTCCTAGACATGTATTCTATCATCCCACGAAATTTGGGATTCATTGGGCCTGTATGTTGGGCCCCACCGTCTCATCAGTGGGATAGTTTCCAATCTACCTTCTCCAGAATTGCTTCCTTTCATTGCCAAATATCTCCATCATCCTCCATAAATTCTCCATTGATCCCTGAATGAAACATTTTCATATTGGAGTGTAGATAAATTTCCAAAAATATAAAATTAAAATATGTATAATTAGACGAATCATTGGTTACTTCAAATGATGTTCAAAAATGTACCACATAATAGTGCATTTTAAGAAGGTATTATAATCATAATGTGAAATGATGTTCAAAGTGTAAAATGCACTAAAATGGTGTTTATGAATAATAAATAACATGAATATTATATATTTTACCAATGAATATTAGCCTCATTTAGTGGCTAATCACACCCCCAACTTGAGTTTTTCTAGTCCCGAGCAAAATATATCTCAACAATATGAAATTCAAATTCCCTTTTCCAAAAAACATTTTAATACACAATGATCACCAAAAAACATTATACCAAAAAATCATGAAACCCATCAAAATATTTTAATACAAGATAGTTTCATAAGCATATCTCAATCCCAAGCCCATTCCTTTGTTCAAATTCATTGTCATATTTCATCCAATATCAATTAAGTATGAGGATGTGTTGTGCATCACAATAGACATGGGGGTTCATCTTTATTCAAGGGGGAAATTACGGAAGCGCTAGGTGGAATCACATTTCAATATTAAGATGAGTATTCATTTTTTTGTATAATTTTTTTTTGTTTTTTTTTTGTTTTTGCAATTTTTCCATGGTAATTGAAGTTGCACTCAAAAGAGTCAACCCCTGTAGCGAGACTTTGCCGATGACTCCCAGGCTCAAAGACCTTAGGGCACTAAGTGAAGCCCACATACTAGGGCATAATATCGATTTAACTTAGTCAAAAAAAATTCAAATTACCAAAAATAGAGATAAAATTACCAACTCTGGTCCAGACAACTATGGAGTCACGATCCCCAAGTGTCGAAAAACACGCATTAGGTCATTTCATTGCTCTACGCGCAAATTTGTTTTTTTAATATATTTTTTTGAATACTCATATTAAAATAAAATGATCACCAAACCTATGATATTTATTTAGGGGACCCCATGAACTCAAACTAATACCCCACTATCCAAGGAACGTGCATTGTGATCTTTTTTTATTTGGATGAAAATATAAACGATGAAATATCACATTGGACAACCACACTTTCCAAAATCTATGCTCATGAAATTATACAAGGATTAAAATCAAAATCAGGGCATGCTAAATTATTTGATATTCAGTTTCAAAGTGTGAAATGTGTATTACCATGTTCAAAGTTAAAGGAATTCTTCCTTCCATTTACACAATTTTTTTTTTCAAATCATTCATTTTTTTTACACGAAATAATTTTTTATTTTATCTCCCCCCAACTTAAAATAACACTGTCCCCAGTGTTTAAAGAAAAGAAAATTTAGAAGGGGGTAGAGGAATAAAAGGGAAGTTCAATAAGGAAATTAAAATATTAGGATCATGGAATAAAGTCACCTGGTGGTTGAAGTTTGAAGTTCTTGCTGCTCCAATTTAGTCCTTTGATATCCATGTCACTTGCAGAGTTCCCTAGTGGAAAAAAATAAAATAAAAAAACAATAAAAAAGAGTATATATATATATATATAAGTAAAATATAAGTATATATATAAAATAAAATAAACTGATGATACATTGTCTTCTTTTTTAAATTTCTGGGTAAGGTATTACTCAAGGATCACACCACGGGACACGGATGAATATGGTGCTCCCCTTTCATACCCATCCATACTCATAATAGAAGAATAGATCAAAAGTCTATTTTTTTTAAATATAAAAATGATTAATTAAAATATAAATTTTATTAAAACAACAAAATTATAGGAAACTTGAAAAACATGGGTTGCCTCCCATGCATCACATTTTTTAACATCGTTAGCCTGACATGGACCCTAAATCTATCAATTTTTTCCTGGTTCATAGGTTGGATCAGTTAACTCAACCTCTATTTCCTGTTTATTGAATGATTCAATGAATGGTTTTAACCTTTGACCATTGACCTTGAAAATGTAACCACTTGTGGGATCTTGAATCTCTACTGCCCCATGGGGGAATACATGATGCACTATGAAAGGTCCTGACCATCTAGACCTTAACTTTCCCGGGTGTAAATGAAGTTTTGAACTATACAAGAGCACAAGTTTTCCCGGTTCAAAATGTTTGACCTTGATATTCCTAGATTGGTAGGCTTGAACTCTAGATTTATTGATCCTTGAATTTTCATAAGCCTCCATCCTTAATTCTTCCAGTTCATTGAGATATAATTTCCTTTTTGTTCCGGCCAATGAGAGGTCATAATCCATTTTCTTAATTGCCCAAAAGGCCTTATGCTCAATTTCAACAGGTAAATGGCATGCTTTTCCATAAACCAACCTATATGGTGACATTCCTATGATGGTTTTGTATGTTGTACGATATGCCCAAAGATCATCTAAGAGTTTCTCAGAACAATCTTTCCTAGAAGGATTGACAGTTTTCTCAAGAATTTTCTTAATCTCTCTATTCTCTAACTCATCTTGACCATTGGTTTGAGGATGGTATGTAGTGGACACTTTATTAGAAATACCATACTTAGACATGAGTGAAGAGAATGGGCGGTTGCCGAAATGGGTTCCTCGATCACTGATTATAGCCCTAGGAATTCCAAATCGAGAACATATGTTCTCTTTCAGAAATCGAATCACAACTTGATGATCATTGGACTTAGTGGGAATGGCCTCAACCCATTTTGAGACATAATCAATAGATAAGAGTATGTAGAGGTATCTCCGAGAGTTTGGGAAGGGACCCATGAAATCAATTCCCCAACAGTCAAATATTTCAACCACTAAGATGGGAGTGAGTGGCATTTGATTCCTTTTTGTGGTGGACCCTACTTGTTGACACCTAGGACAGCTTTGACAAAATGTGTAGGAGTCCCTTGAGAGGGTGGGCCATAAGAGACCACATTGAAGAATCTTAGCAGATGTTTTCTTAGAGGAAAAGTGACCTCCACATGCCTCACTATGACAGAATTTAAGGATGGACTCTTGTTCAGATTCTGGAACACACCTCCTAATGACTTGGTCAGGGAAGAACTTATAGAGGTATGGATCATCAAACACATAGTTTCTAACATCAGAAAGGAATTTCCTTCGAGCTTGAGTCCCTAAGAATTTTGGAATGACTCCTGTAACTAAGAAATTGGCTATGTCGGCATACTAAGGGCAGTCACTCACAGAGTATAGGTGTTCATCAGGAAATGAATCAGACATAGAAAGGTGATTTGAGTTGTCTTTGAATTCCATCCTAGAGAGGTTATCAGCTACAACATTTTCAACTCCCTTTTTATCCTTGATTGTGAGGTCAAATTCTTGTAAGAGAAGGACCCACCTAATCAGTCTAGACTTAGCATCTTGTTTTTGGAAGAGGTATTTTAGTGCAGAATGGTCAGTGAACACAGTGATGGGGGATCCTAAGAGGTAGGACCTAAAATTCTCTAAGGCAAACACAATAGAAAGTAACTCCTTTTCAGTGGTGGTGTAGTTGATTTGAGCATAATTTAAGGATTTTCTTGCATAAGCAATGACATAAGGATTTTTATCACAACGTTGTCCTAACACAGCTCCTACAGCAAAGTCACTAACATCACACATAAGTTCGAAAGGAAGGTTCCAATTTGGAGATTTCATAATGGGAGGAGATGTGAGAGAGGATTTGAGGGTTGAGAATGAAACCTCACAGCTTTCTGTCCAAACAAATGGAGCATCCTTTACTAGGAGAGCACAAAGGGGACGGGATATTGAACTAAATTCCTTGATGAATATTCTATAGAAATTAGCATGTACTAAGAAAGAACTCACTTCCTTGATAGTTTTGGGTGATGGAAGGTCACAAATGATGTCAACCTTGGCTTTATCAACTTCAATCCCCCTACCTGAGACCAGATGGCCTAAAACTAGTCCCTCTTTAACCATAAAATGGCATTTTTCCTAGTTTAGGACTAGATTCTTTTCTTCACATCTTGACAAGACTCTCTCTACATTCCTCAGACATCCCTCAAATGTATCCCCAAACACAGAGAAGTCATCCATGAAGACCTATAGAAAATCCCCTACCATGTCTGAGAAGATTCCCATCATGCACCGTTGGAAGGTTCCAGGGGAATTGCATAACCCGAAGGGCATGCGTTTGAAAGCAAAGGTTCTGAATGGACATGTGAATGTAGTCTTCCCTTGATCCTCCAGGGAGACCTCAATTTGATTATACCCTGAGTAACCATCTAAGAAACAGTAGAAGGCATGACCTGCCACTCTCTCAAGGACTTGGTCAATGAATGATAAGGGTAAATGGTCCTTCTTGGTGAATGATTTTAGCTTCCTATAGTCAATGCAGACCCTCTATCCACTACTCACCCTTGTTGGAAGAACCTCTCCATCCTCATTGGTTATCACTGTGATTCCAGCCTTTTTGGGAACCACTTGGATTGGGCTCACCCATTCACTCTCAGTTATGGGATATATGATACCATCTTTTAACAGTTTAATAAGTTCTTTCCTTACTACCTCCATGAGATTAGGATTGAGTCGCTGTTGAGGTTGACGACATGGCTTTGAATCAGATTCCAGAACAATCCTATGAGTCCCGATAAGTGGGCTAATCCCAGGAATATCAGAAAGGGTAAAACCAATGGCTTTCTTATGCTTCTTAAGGACATCTAGAATAATCCTTTCATGATTGGCTTCAAGAGAAGAAGAAATGACAATAGGATGTGTTTGATTGTCCCCTAGGAAATCATACTTGAGTGTAGCGGGAAGTTACTTCAATTCAAGATCAGGTTGGTTCGGAATTTCAAAAGAAGATTGGGACATTGGATCAAGTTCAATTTTATTTCCTAAATTTTTAGACATGATTGATTCCCCACATGTAGAAGTTTCACCTACTAGATTGGCTTGATCAGATTTAGGGAAGGAAGTTTGATCGGTCTCCATGAATGTGGTTTGCTGAAAGGTTTCACTGATTGTTGGACCTAAGACTTCATCATAAGAGCAATTTAAAAATGATTCAATCCAAGGAGATAAACTTCCTTCATATGAACAAAGGAAATCAATCTCATCCTGACTTAAACATCTATCAAATATTTCTTTATGTTCCATGGATTCATTATCAATGCTTCCTATCATGTTTAATTCATGAATGTCCTCGTCATCCCCTATTTGGGAGCTTGCATTATAGATGTTCAAGTCTAGACTCATGTTCCCAAAGGTGATGGTCATGTTCCCATTTCGAACTCAGATAACAGAGTTGATTGTTTCAAGGAAAGGACGACCAAGGATGATTGGGGTTTGTTCCTTATTTCCTAAGTTTGGATGGTTGTCAAGGACAATGAAATCAACAGGGTAGATGAAGTTTTCAACCTTTACCAGAACGTCCTTCAAAATCCCCTTTGGAACCCTAATGCTACGATCAGCAAGCATAAGTGTGACAGATGTGGGTTGGAGTTCTTCTAGGCCTAACTGGCAGTACACAGCATATGGGACGAGATTGACACTAGCACCTAGGTAACACAAGGCCTTGAAAACTTTTCTTTCTCCTAGTTCAACATTGATGTAAGGGAAACCTGGGTCTTTCAACTTAAGAGGAATGGTCCCTTTAATGGTGGTACTCACATTAGCAGCCAAAAGGACTTGGTTTTTATGTGAAAATTTTCTTTTAAAAGTGAACAAGTCCTTAAGGTACTTTGAGTATGCAGGTATGGTTTGGATGGCATCGAGAAGGGGAATGTTCAGCTTGACTTGTGAGAATATTTCCCTCAATGTTTCATTCAGTTCAGGCTTGGGTTTCACCCTCATGAGTTGAGTAAATGGTGCAGGTTGTGGGGTTGTTTATTTAAGAGTTGTTTCTTTCACATTGTTATCAGTTCCCTCAGTTTGATCTTGTGGTTCATTTGAATTTTCATCCATGTTTGAATCTTCAGGTGGGTTCTGAATTATTTGTTCAAGTTTCTCAATTGATTTCCCACTTCTTAAAATAGTCACAACCTTTAGTTGTTCATGAGTTGTTTGAGTACAACTTGACTCTCCCCTTGAAGTTGAGGATAGCACCACCTGAGTAGGCATGGGTGCCTTTCCAGTTTTGATGGTTTGAAGTTCTTGTTTTAGGGAAGAGACTTCTGAGTTCATCCTCTCCATTTGTTTGCACAGTTGTTCTAATAGACTTTGTGGAACAGTTTGGGTGGGTGCTTGAGTAGGTTGGTTTATCCCAGGGGGATATTTTAGAGGTGGGATGGTTTGTTGAAAATGGACTGGTGGTTGTTGGAATTGGATAGGTTGGGTTTGGAACTGGTTATGGGATTGGTAGTTCTGACGGGGGTAAGGATTTTGTCCCTGTGGTTGGCTAGGTTGTTGGTTATCTTTCCAGCGGAAGCCTGGGTGGTCGTTATACCTTGGGTTGAAGTTGTTTTGGTATTGAGGCTTTTGAAAGTTCAAAGAATTTACTTCTGCTGGGGGTCCTCCTAAAAGAACATCCTTGATGTATGGAATGGTTGGGCAGTTGTCTGTCTTATGGTCATGTTTGTCACAAATTGTGCAAACAGGGTCAACAGTTTGGATTTCATGGACTTTCGTAAGGTCTATTTATTCAACCTTCCTAGAGAGTGCTGCGAGTTTAGCCCTAAGGATTTCATCTTCTCTAAGTGTATGAATTCTAGTAGTTCTTTGTGGATTTTCAGAATAAGGTGAAGTTCCCCATGTTTGGTTTTGTTCAGAAAGGCTTTCTAGATACTCGTAAGCATCATTTGGGGCTTTGTTTTTAAAGGTTCCATTACACATCATGTCAATGAATTGTTTGTTCCCCGGACCCAACCCTTCATAGAAAATTCTCACTTGTTCATGAATAGAAAAACCATGGTGTGGAACCATGTTTAGAGTGTCTTTGAACCTCTCCCATGTTTCATAGAATGACTCTCCCTCTTTTTCAAAAAAAAATTGGATACTCTTTTTAAGTGCAATTGTTTTGTGGTGGGGAAAGTATTTTTTGTAGAATTCTCTTTGTAGTTGGTCCCAAGAGATTATGGATGATGGTCTCAAATTGTTTAGAAAGTTTTTAGCTCGATCCTTTAAAGAAAAGGGAAATAGCCTCATCTTAGATGATTCTAGTTGATGTGGGGGACACATGGTTTCTACAATGTCATTGAACTCCTTAATGTGAAGGTAGGGCATCTCAGACTCCATTCCATGGAATGTGGGAAGATGGTTTAGGACATGGGGTTTAAAGATGTAGTTGGAATCTCCTAGGGAATTGTGTCTAATTCATTAGGGGGCATTGGTCCAGGAAGGTGTGATATAGTCATTCATGGTTTGATCGACCGCATTCCCCAAGTTTGGGGCTGCCTCATTTGGGTTTCCATTTTAGTTCCCACCCGGGTTTATGAGTTGGTTTCTTTGAAGACCTTCCATTGAAATGGGCTCAATTTTTGACTCGGGGGTGTTATAAAGATTAGGATATAATGGAATGAGTTCCCTTGGTGTACTTGACTCCCCAACCCCAGGACTATCCACCCTAACTAGACGGTTCGATTGATCGCGGGTGTAGGCGGACATGCGCCAAAAGAAAAAAAACGAGAAAGGGACAAGATAAGAGAATTTGGATGAGAAAAGAAGAAATGGGGGAGAATAGAATGGGTGTTTATATGACTTACTTGGGTCCCCGGAAACGGTGCCAAAATTTGATTCTCGCTCAAATTTACCCAAGAGATGAAGGTAGAACGGTCCTTGTAGTTTAGCTTGAGTTATCGAATCCTCAGAGACCTAAGAAGAAAACTATAGACACGTACATTATATGGACTGTTTTTGTCTATGAAGTGGCCAACTTGGGTTGATTTTATATGTCTTTAAAGTATAACTAACAGATTTAAGTGAATTCAATTTAAAAGAATGAGTTGACCCTTGGTTATCGCTAGGGGTGGATTGGACGTATTTTCTTTTTAATGATTTCAATTTCTTAAATTTGAGATGGGTTCATTTAAGGAGATAAAAAAACATCATCACTTACTGGTTTAATGCATACACCCTTTAATACTAATCACCTATACACTTTAAGGATCAAATTTTTGAGCACTTCAAGGTAAAGGTTCGTATTATCACTTGAAGTGTGTGGCCTTAAATTCAACAAGGACGATGGAGTTTAAAAATCATCAAATAAACATCTCAATTAAAGAAGTGATTATACATTAATGAGGTGATAAATAACATCCAATCCAGCCCCATGCTACTCCCTTGGATCAACCCATAAGTGGGTTAGCCCTCCATTGATTCTATGGTTTCAATGGAAGCGGAAAGTAGACTCATGAGGGAGGAAATGGAGAAGTAAAAAAACGCAATAAAATAACAATCACTCCACCGTTGTGTGATAATCTCACAAGGTTTGGTATGAACAAGTTCACACCTTGAACCAACGGTATCAAAGTGATAAGGAGAATAACAGAATAATAATAGAAGAAGAACTTTTATTAAGAAACAAGGATGAATGAAAACAACTTACATGTGAAGGAAGAACATTACAAAGAGAAATTGGCAGCATAACATTAAGATGAAAACAAGCTCAAAGATTTTTAAATCCTCCAACACCACTGCCTTAAATAGGAATTTTTGATCCCTTGGGTAGAGCCTACAATAGTACAAGTAATCCCACATGAGTATGGTAGGTCTAGGGTGGTGGAAAGTTTGTAGAAAGAAGATTTTCCACCCTTGACCCGAAAAGGCATCCAACTTTCATGCACCGAACAGACGCACTTGAAACACCTTCTAGATGGCCGAATTTTGGTGTTACATAGAAGAATTAAATTAATACCCGGATGTCCCCTAACATTCTATAAAATATCAGCCCAAAAGGAGTTATGGTTTTTTATATATGGTTTAATTGGTGGTCTGTTTTTTTGGGCCGCAGAATCTGGCCCAGAATTTTATCTCTAACTTGGGAGGCCTAAATGGACACCATGTAGGCCTAATTAGCATGGGATCCGGAAGAGTTATTTGTTACTATACATATCTTCTATCATCCCACGAAATTTGGGATTCATTGGGCCTGTATGTTGGGCCCCACCATCTCATCAGTGGGCTGGTGTCCAATCTACCTTCTCCAGAATTGCTTCCTTTCATTTCCAAATATCTCCATCATCCTCCATGAATTCTCCATTGATCACTGAATGAAACATGTTCATATTGGAGTGTAGATAAATTTCCAAAAATATCAAATTAAAATATGTATAATTAGATGAATCATTGGGTACTTCAAATGATGTTAAAAAATGTACCACATAATAGTGCATTTTAAGAAGGTATTACAATCATAATGTGAAATGATGTTCAAAGTGTAAAATTCACTAAAATGGTGTTTATGAATAATAAAGAACATGAATATTATATATATTACCAATGAATATTATCCTCATTTAGTGGCTAATAAATCATGTATCTTCTTGAAATATCATAATAACTTGAATTATCGTAAAACCCATATTGGAAACATGCATTATTCCATACTCCTTAAGTAAGATACATGTTATTGGATATATTCCTAAAATCCAGAAGTGTTGTAAACTTCATTGATGATAGCATAGACCGCTTCTCTACAAGTAAATAATCGGTTCCAAGGTATTCAATAATTATCTGAATCAATCATTTCTTCATCATTATCTCAACATCAGATATATATTAAGGTTTGTCTTTCCTTCAATCATGTTTTTTTTATAAAAAGTTTAACTTTTCACTGAATCACTTTTCCTTTGTATCATTCATCATATGACCTCAAATACTTAATGAAATAGTACTACAGTACAATCCTTATATATCTCATAATTCATACAACCAGTACATTACTGACAAAATATACAAATGGCATGATTCTTGACTAGGCATATTAATCATTTTACTTCATTTGTGGTAGCATCATAACTTGCTCATTATCCAAAATCATCATTTGGGGTATATTTCTTTGACGATTGGGACATTGATTCTCATAGTGTACCATCTCCTTGCAATTGAATCATTGTACATTAGAAACCATTTTCTTACCCTTACAATCGTGAACTTGGTGTCCTTTTTCTCCACACTTGTAGAAAACACCCATCCAATCCATATTTTTTTATTTTCTAATAACACTTTTAAGGGTAAGTGTGACCCAGTTACAAATCCAACCAAGTTAACCTCAAAATACACCCACTGTTAGAGTCTCACCCACTATAAATCCAATTTTCAAATACCATCTTACATGAAAAAATTCAAAATTCAAAATTCATCATTTCATCTTGGTCCACGTGCCACCTAACATCGCTTGGTCCTTGATTCACGCACCTTGTCACCCCACAGCCCCATCGTCGCGTCAAACCCAATTGCATGCGAGCTCTTCCACTGGAGTCCGCCGTCGCAAGATCTTCATCATCTCCGCCATTGTCCAAGTACCAATACCAGTCATCACCACATAAGATGAACCCGTCGTAGACCGCTGAAATAAGAAGTTGCCGCCTGGACCAAACATCTTTGACACCGAAACAGGCCGTCATCGCCGTCGTCTCATGATCACAAGCATCACCATTTTTGGAGTCGACATATCAGCCGCACACAGTTGAACACCACCTACATCAACAACATCACTGGATCCTAACCGCTATGACCACCAGCGTCACCAGAAAAAGAGACCACCGACGAAAATAAACCGCCGTCGAGAAGGAAAACCAAAATTGAAACACAAAAACCAAGGGAAACCCTGAAGAATTCCAGTAATAAGACCCTGAAGAAGGCCAGAGATGCAACCCTAAAAGGAAACTCGACGACCGCAAACCATATGACCCAAAATCTTGTGTACCCATCGCTCCACCTCCGACCTGGAGAGTAGCGGTGGAACCCTAGATCAGAGCAGGTTGGGTGGTCGAGAATGAGAGGCTGACTCCGGTAGAAGCTAGAAACCCAACGTCCACCGAACCACAATCCCAAAGTCTCTAGGTTAACTTCATACCATCCCCGACCTGGAGAGGCACAAAGGAACCTGAGACCAGAGTAGGTTAAGGTGACAGAGGTCATCCAAAACACATACCTTCATCGAAGAACTAGAACCGCGGTAAGAAAAGAAAAAAACATGGGAGAGGAAAAATAGAAGCCGAGAACCTAGGGGCAGAGCCGAGAGTGAAAGGTAGAAGCGGAGGACAGGCTCTAAAACCCTAAAGGAACGGAGAAGATGATCATGGAGAGCACTCTCCATAGAGATCTCCCTTCCACTTGTAGCAAACACCCATTCCCTTCAAGAATTTTATCGGGGTGATCCTTTCCACAGTTATCACATGTGGGAAAAAACTTATTTACCTTATTCCCTTTATCCCCGTATCTCTCTGTCATCCTCTTATTATTTTTCTTCCCTTCAAATATATAGGACTCAGAGAAGTCTTTACATACCTTGTTAACACATGATATTATTTCATCATATGATGAGGATACATGGGAGATAATCTTCCTTTGAAAATATTTCTTAAGACCATTAGAGATATGATCCTTCTTACTCTTCAAATCCCATGTATTGGTGAAGTTCTCATTCCTTCCGCTAGGCACCATATCTAATCAATTCCATATTATATATTAGCTCATAAAATTATGAAATCTCTATAAATCTAAACATGGTATAGCACATAGCATAAATTCATGCATTGTAAATCCTAGAATCATATACTTTGGTTACTTTGAGGACAAAAATCCCTTACAATGGTGGGTAAATAAAATTTGAATTGTCCTATGCATATCCCTTGGGAGTGTCAAACCAAGAGTGTAGCAAGGACCATTGTATTATACCAGGATACCCCAGGTCAATCCCGAAACTCCTTATCGGAGTTTTCACTCCTAGGTACATCTGTGTCAGAGCCACCTATACTTGTTTGTATCCAGATAGGGATGTATTTTCTAGAAAGATACACATAATATATTACTTACCAAAATTTTAGGATTTTCTTGTTTGTTTATCCACAAAGACCATCTTAGGGCTTTTTTCCCTAACCCATGTTTTCTAAATCTAGTTCCCAAGGTTTCTACTAAACTTTCTTTGATACCAACTATAAGGACCCAACCCTAGTTGCCCAAAGCCGGTGCCTTATTTGATTACATTGGTATATAAACAAAGAATAATAATCTCAAAGTACCGATCAGTTTAGTAGTCTTGAAGAAACTAGATACATACATGGAACCCATTTTATATTTTGAAATGAAACAAAATATGATACATAACAAAAGTTAATAAACTACATCCTTGAAAACTCAATAAATGATCTCTTCTTCTTAACCTGGGGAAGGAAAAACAAATGAAATGGGTGAGATCAAATGCTCAGTAAGGGTAAGTAATAAAGTAGAAGATATCATAACATAAACATTAGGCATGTTGAATACGTAAAAACATATGTCTTTAACAAAAACTTGAACACACTATGGGAGGAATAAGAGTTGAGTAAGTAATGTCATAAATAAACATAATCATGGGTATTCTACTAGTCTAATAACCACATGAACTTTCAATTAATAGCTTCATGATGAGGGAAATGAATATGCCAGACATTCTGGAACATTTTGTCAAAGCCTCGTCCAAGACGTCTAAAAATGATTAAGGCCTCTGCCAAAACCATATATCACATTGGGAAAGGCCTCAGCCAATTCAACATCTATTTGTCTCATGAGACCTACCAATGCATCGAGGGGCTATAGCGGGCCACACCCATCACATAATAATTCTAATTCATTCCTCATATGAGTGGGTATAAACATAAATAACATATACATTCATATTGAAACTGTCATGTGAAATATAACTAACTTTCCCCAGTCATTAAACACAAAACACTAACCATTCTGAGTAATATGGTGAATGGTTTTAAGATAGATCAACCACAATAAAATTAGTCATAAACCATTAAATCAAAAATGGTAAATGAAATAATAAATGATTAAACCCAATAATACATCAGAATCAACAAGAGTGTTGAAGCAGAAAAAAATACTCTTATAAAATCATTAAACAATTCTTGAGATAATTACTCTTTATTTTTAAAAGAATAATTATTTTGGAAAAATCATTGTATAAAACCAGAAGTGAAGTAAGATAGTATTTTAATAATAAAATGAATTATTTTATAAAGATAATGGTTTCCAAAAAATAGATTATAGAGTTCCCATGAAAATAGATAAGAATTTGAGAAATTCCCTTGAATCAGGCTTGTATTTTGTAAATAGTTTTGAAAGTTTCTTTCAAAACATGTAAATATCCATAAAATAAGGAAGGTTTATGGTTGGTAAACATATATATAATACTCACACATAATTTATTAGGATCACATAATAATGCCTGATAATTTTATCTAGGTAATTAGACAATCAAAGTAACTCGAATAAAAATGGGAGTTCGAGTGGAAAACCCTTACCACTTTGTAGTCAATCAATTCGTATGCCCAAAAATTAATAATATTAAAATGATACATTTAATACCATGAAAATAAAGATATTCATAATATGTTACCTCAATGGGAATTATACATACACCATACACAAGTATTAGTAGTGAATACAGGAAACCTCACAAAAATGGAAGTGAGATAAAGAAACCCCTTACCTTAAGTCTGAATGTGTTCCGCTCTTTAACTTAAGGTCCTATAATATGAAATTATAGTTATTAATAACTTATTTCACAACCTATTATACATTTATTTAGTTTATCATAATTCTGTTTAGTTCATTTATTCCCTTCTTGATAAGTTATTATATTGAATTTCGTTGTTCCACAGTGTTAGTTTTCTTTATTTTCATAATTGGTTCACTTGTTCTTAAGTAATGGAGTTCATGTGGAATGGATATAAATATCCAGAATTGAATTCGCATATTATTTGTGATCATCTATAGGCATTAGTGTTCATTTATATAATTTGGTTACATGGCGTGAGGATGAATTATTATATAGAACTTTAATGATAACTATTTCAGTTAATTTGTGGGTGCTGATTACAACAAACTCATTTTTCTTTATAACTTAATAACATTTGTACAAAGGGATTACAGAACCTTACACAGGGTATATTAAATATATAATAATCTGGTTCAAACATAACAAGAATGGTTTCATTACCAGAATTGAGAATGATAATAGAAATCGAAATCTCATCATCCTTGAATGTGGTAAATTGACACATCTTGAATGGTGTTCTTATTACTAGTATAAAAGAAGGTAAAAGGAAGAGATGATGATAACTTATTCCACTATCATGACAAAATTCCAGTATATATAAGGTACTATATTCATCACAACATTTGGATAAGGAGAGGTAATAATAGAAAAATAAAACAAATGAACTTGAAAGGAAAGACAAAGAATTGAAAAGAGGAATTTACCTCTTGAACCAAACTTCCTTGAGAGCCTCTTTAAGGGAGAGTTTTTGGTCTTTTTATAAGACCAATGCTTGTTGGACGTGGGAGAGGAGGTTGGGAGGATATTTGGATATAATTTGGATAAGGACCAAGGCTTGAGAGAAGTGAAGAGACGAGGGAGTGATGGGGGGTTTATAGTGGAGGGGAGTGGGGATTTATCAATTTTATATTCATTAATTTATTATTTCTCCACAAGATAAGGAATAGTGAGTCTTCCATGACCAAGAATAGTAATTTTATCATGTGAATCTGAATCAATTGGGCTTACATCAGCAGAACATCATACATGACTCTATAATTAGTGTATTTAGCTTATTTTGTAAATTATGGTATTTCACTCTTCATAAAAAATTCAAGTATTTCCAAAAAATCCCAAAAATTCACTCAAACCATTTTTCGACGTGTAAAACCCGAAAATGAAGTCCATTTTTCAAAAATAATTTTCTAAATATGATTAATTTAATATTTAATTAAAATCATAATTTATTCTAAAAAAACAGTTTTAAAACATTTATTTACTCATTCCAAAACATAGGTATATCGTACTCCAACTTGAATATTATTTATATACTATCATATGTAAGGTTATTATTCATTAGGGTATATCACTATTCATAAGGGTATGTTACTATTCATAAAGGTAGGATACTATTCACAAAAAATTATGTTTTTTATCGGGCTCAAAATAACTTACTCATCGCAACCGTGTATGTTAGATTTTTGAAATTCACATCACAGAAGTATCAAACTTATGTTTACTTAGCTAGGTTATTACAAAGTGGTGTTTGTAGAGACTCAGTGATCCATGCATTCTATAATAAATCAATTTGCAAATTCTTGGGGTGTTACAACTGGAACATCCACTGGAACCTCTACTGGAACGTCCACTGGAACCTCCACTAGAACCTCCAGTGGAACTTCCTCTTAATAGATTTATAATTTTTATTAGTATAGATGTTGAATAACATATATTACATATATTATATATAATTGAATTTAATATAAACATGTTTATTAAAATTTAATTTTTATTAATATATTCTATAGTTTTATTAATATATACTTTTGTTGTATTCTGGAACATCCATTGAAAATTCAATTAGAAATTCCACTAAAACCTCCACTGGAATGTCCACTGAAACCTCCATTGGAACCTCCACTGGAACCTCAACTGGAACTTCCACTAGATCCTCCACTATAACGTCCACTAGAAGTTCCACTAGAACCTGAAACCTCCACTGGAACCTCCACTGGAACCTCCACTGAAACTTCCTCTTAATAGATTTATAATTGTTATTAGTATAGATGTTGAATAAAATATATTACATATATTATATATAATTGCATTTAATATAAATATGTTTATTAAAATTTCATTTTTATTAACATATTCTATAGTTTTATAAATATATACTTTTGTTGTATTGTGGAACATCCATTGAAACTTCAATTGGAAATTCCACTGGAACCTCTACTTGAACCTCCACTGGAACATCCACTGGAACTTCCACTGGAACTTCCGCTGGAACCTTCACTGGAACTTCCACATGAACCTCCACTGTAACATCCACTAGAAGTTCCACTAGAATCTGGAACCACCACTGGAACCTTCACTGAAACCTCCACTGGAACCTCCACTGGAACCTCCACTGGAACTGAAACTTCCACTGAAACTTCCATTGGAAACTCCACTGGAACTTCCTCTTAATAGATTTATATAAATATGTTTATTAAATTTTAATTTTTATTAATATATTCTATAGTTTTATAAATATATACTTTTGTTGTATTGTGGAACATCCATTGGAACTTAAATCGAAAATTCCACTGAAACCTCCACTGGAACTTCCACCGGAACCTCCACTGGAACGTCCATCGGAACCTCCACTGAAACGTCCACTGGAACCTCCACTGGAACGTCCACTGGAACGTCCACTGGAACCTCCACTGGAACGTCCACTGGAACCTCCACTGAAACGTCTACTGAAACGTCTACTGGAGTTCCATTGGAACCTGGAACCTCTACTGGAACCTCCACTAGAACCTCTACTGGAACCTCCACTGGAACCTCCACTAGAAACTCCACTAGAACTGGAAAATCCATTGAAACCTTCACTGGAACTTCCACTAGAACCTCCATTGGAACTTCCTAAATATGTACATTTTATTTACATTTCTATTCATGTATTATATATATTTTTAAATGGTAAATTATATTATTTTTATAAAATTTATGTAAAAAATTTAATACATATTATATGTAATTTCATTTAATATAAATACACTCATTAAAATTTAATTTACATTTTCGCCTTTTTTTTATAATGGAAAATCTTCATTGACATTTTTCCCTTTAAATAAAAATGTGATTTTTTCTTGAAATTGGGTTTTTTTTTAGTTCCATTATAAAATATATTCTTTTTACGCCTTTAAAAAATTACAGCATAAAAATGGTTATACATTTTTAAAAGAATGAGTTTCTCTTTATTTGAGAAAATTTTATTATTCCCAAACAATATTTTTATTTAACTTTTAAATGTAATAATGTTTTGTTACATTTTTCTAAGTACATGTTTTTAATTTCTTTCATAAAAAATATTTTTTAAACTTGCAAAGATTAATAGTTTACAATTTTATTTAAGAAATAAAAAATTGATATATTTTTAAAAATAACAATTTATAGGAAATTTATATTTTTCAATGTTATAATTTTTTTTATAAATTGATATGTTTTAAATAGTAATTTATATCAATGTTTTTTATATCTAATATTTGGTTTCGATATGTTTATGTTTTGTATCAACGCTTTTTATGTTTTTTTATATCTACGTTTTTTATGTTATTTTTTTTTTGTAATTTATAGAGTTTTTACATCATTTTAAAAAGCATTTTATTGTTCAGTGTTTTCGTTTTTTGATATGTTTTTTTTATGTTTTTGATACGTTTTTTTAATGTTTTAATTTGTTTTTATGATGTATTACAATTGTAAGGCGGTAATAATAGCAAAGGGTAAAAATGGTTTTTTGTAAAAATTATGACAACTGCATTTTTTTTATTATATTTCAATCCAATGGTCACTTTTTTTTTTTTTTTTTGATAAACGTGGTATATATGAAATAAACTGAATAATCCAGTTATTGATGGTATTGGAGACCCAAAGCTGAGGCCTCTAATTGCATAAGGAGGATTTTGCATCCGTGCTTTTTCAATCAAACCGAGAAAACCCATGTCGAACAGATTGACCACCACAGTTTTTACTCACCACCACCATTGGAGCCGTCGAATCTGGATGGAGATCCTGATTGAAGTCCATCATTGATGAAGCTTGGACGATGAAGAACCACCACCGATGTCGACTGATCAGATGTCGTCGCTGTTAATCACAGATCTGAATGGAACCATCGTCTACATCGGAGTCCAGAACCAAGGTCACCGTTTCTAGATGAGCTACTTCCGAGCTGCCACGCATCGTTGTCTACCGAGATCCAACACCGCCTCTGATGACCTAATTCGTTGACGAACCTGAGCTCTGACTACGCTGATGCGGTGAAGAAGTAGCCAGATCCAAACTCATTCTTTTTGTAAGTTAATTCTTGTTTCCACAGATTTTGAATTCCAAGCTTGCCCAGAGATGTGCCATGAACTCGAGGCCAAACACTGAGTTTCCACCCAGGTCCGTCGTGAGGTTGAATGTCGCTGGTCCATTTTGATTTTCATATCAGATCTGAAATTCGGATCTCAGTCACACCAATTGCATATGCTTGGTGATGTGGTTTTTGTGTTTTCAATTTCCTTGAATTTCACAATTGTGAATCATTCGAGAATCATGAAATCTGAAAATAAAATTGCTTCAAGAGATTTCATTGATTATTCATCTCGTTATTCCTTTTTTTCTTCCAATCTGAGTACAATATATTTTCGATTAGAATGTGATGAAATATGGTTTCGAGTCATTAATTTGAGTCGAGTTGGAGTTTGAAGACGATTCATACTGTTTAAATTTCTCATTCTTCGATTGAGGAATTGTGAGTACAATGAGTGTTGTCCGTGTCTTGAATTTCGACGATCGTGGAAAGCATTGACCGACTCTTTCGGAATGGAGACATGCTTCCAAAATTTCGGTTGTAATCTCATTTTAAATAACTTAATGAATTACAATATTTGAGATTTAAGACTTTCATTGAAAGAATTATAGTTGGGAAAACCTATAAAAATGGTGAAGAAAGACTTATCCATTTGAATCATTACTTAGGTTGATGTGTCTTCTTTCGGTCAATTTCCTATTGCTTCTTCTTTCTATCAATATTCTGTTGCTAGTTTTTTCCAGTCAGATTTCAATTATTTCATTTCTTTTTACAATTTATTGTGTAGTTTGAATCCTACTATATTTCTTTTTTGCTGTTTAAATCCCTTCAGAAAAAATTACAGATATAAAATTATAAACTAAAAAAACATGAACAAATAAACCCTACAGGGCTTCCTCGATTGGAGACCCTCCTGGGTTGGTGCTTTATTACCGTTCCTAGGTTTATAATTGCAAGTTAGGTTTAAGAGACATAGAACAAACCCTAATAGTAAATAATAAAATGAGATTAATATAGATTTATTTTAAGATAGAAATATCAAATAATTTTCCTAAGGAGATTTAAACATAAACAATCCTTAATAATGAAGAAATTGTGAAATTAACCTTTACCACTTTGGTAAATTCTGAATCATATTCCTCATTATAGAAATGACATTAAATGAATGTTCATATACCATAAATATATTTGTATTCATGATATAATATATCAATGGGGAATTATATACACAAAATAAATGAAATAAGTGTTGAATATGATATATGTCTCACAGAAGTAAAAGTGAGATGAGAAACGACATGAGGTCTAATTTCCTTCATATGTGTGCTTACCTCGTGTAAAATGATTTGATGATTTTTTTTAATTTATATAAAAACCATAATCATATTTATAATATCATATATGATCCTATGACAACATTTTACCGCTCATTTGTTTATAATATTTTATTATTTTCATTCTTTAGGAGTTAATTGCCTTATTTTCTCATGCGTGTTTTTTATAAAAGTCTTTGTTTGTGTGTATAAGATATATATATATATATACATATATCTAATTAATAATTATAATAATGTTATAAATATCATATTAAAAAATTAGATAAATTTTTAGAATCATTTATGAATGTTGGAAATGTAAAATTAATCGTATCGCTTTATGGAGACGGTAGACCATACATATTCACAAGAGACAATATCATTCCATTAGTGAGTTAAATGATATGGAAGTGAGTGATATTTAAATATTATATCATCAATATAATTTCATTTACATCCCATATATTCAGTAACATTATCCGTATTACATTCTATGAAGACTTTATGTGAAAAATGATTCATATCACTTCATGAGGCGGTAATCTACTGTAAATAAGAGATATTTTATCATATTTGAAACTGAATTGAATGTCAAGAGGTATATGTGGTATTAAAATTAAAGAAGTATAATTATATATTAAATTTCATATACATGTTTTAAATCCATCATTATATCCACCATTGAAAGGTGGTTTTCGAAAAAAAAAACTACATCAGTTCGTGAGGCCATAGTCCATCGTACACACAATCAATGATTTTGATTCCCATTTGTTAGAAATCGAGAAGGATAAATATTATTTCATCAATGTAATAACATCTTATTATATGGTAGATACTAGCTTTATTGTATGGGATATGTTAAGACATAATTGAAAGTGGATAATTAAGAAAGAAAGTGAGAGAGCTTCGTTAAGATAAATACCCTCTCGAAGAGAAACCTCCAATGGATCACCGCTCAAGGATCCTAGAGATTCTCTTTTTGGAGGACCAACAACTCTAGAATATATCTGAGCATGTTGGGGAGCTATTTCTTTCATGTTTTTTATTAAAATTTATGTACAGGTGTGAATAATTGATGGGAGGGAGTTCCATTTTATAAGAGGGGAAAGAGGATCTTCTAGAGACCTAATTTTCACCTTATAAGAATTTGGAATATTTCTACATATATTTCCAGAGTTGGGCGTTGAGAAGACGTGTGATTCCGAGTCCCGGTGTGCCCGAAATAAATTATACAAAAATATTAAGTGTTTTTATACTATGCATGCGATGGAAATGAGATATATCTTAAACGGTAACTCAGATATGAAATCTGAGGCCACAGTTGAGTCCAGAGCGTGACATTTACCATAAGCAGGGCATAACTTTGTTCAGTATGAGACTTCTATGAGAAAAGTCACCTAGAGGAAAAAGTGTAAATAAAATAATTAAATTTAATTATTTTATCTCAAATGCCGAATCAAATAAATATCAAACGAGGAATTGGATTGTAGATTGGAGACCGCAGTTGAGTTTGGAATGAGGTATTTTTCCTAAGCATGACATAAAATGAGAGGGCGCGAGAATTTTGGATTCCGTGCTGAGCATGACTTCTATAAATAGAAATATAAGAGATTGAAATTAGTTTTAACCCTCAATTCCCATCTCTCTCTACAAGCTCTCTCTATCTTCCTCCTCTTGATATGTTCTTCATTGAATCAAGGAGTGATCTCCACCGAAACCTTAGCGGATTGAAGTAGGAGCGTCGTGGACGCGTCATCAACGCCAAACAGTCGAATCAAGGTAGGATTTACCTCATTTTTTAGTTCTGATTAGTTTTCTATTTTGATTATCCATTTCGTTGCCTTTTTCATAATCTTTATATTGTCAAACCATCGATGACCGCACGAACACAACCATCAATTTCTATTTGGAACCCTGTTCTTCATCCATACTTCACAGATACCCACTATCAATTTTCAAATGCATCAACTGATCGTCAGACCGTTGATTAGAGGCAATAAATGTGAAGGTATCATCGTAGGGGATCACAAATATGTTCTCAGATCTGGAATCAGATAGTCGGTTGAGTCGTAGTGGTCAATAAAGGGGACCACTAGAGCAAGGTCGGTCGGCGGTGGCGCGCAGAGGGTGGCACAGCTGGGCGGCCTGGCGCCATGATGGTGTGCTGGGATGAGGATCCAAGGAAGGCGGGGGGTCTGACGGTTAGCGCACGAAGTGGGGGAGGCCGGAGTGGTGCGGCTGGCGAGATTGGAAGGGCAAGGACTACAGGCCGGTGGAACCTCCTGCGATGGGCTCAGGTAGGTGACCGAGATCCGGGAACCGTGGGGGGGGGGTTGGCTATTGACGCGAGGCGGAGATGAGATCTGGGGGGATCTGAGGCATCAGTTGGCTTGGAGGGGATCCAAGGGGGGTGAAACCGCAGGTAGAGGGCCGAAGGAGGTGGGACGGGTTGTGCGTTGGGCCACAGGCCGACAGTTCGATCCAGGCTGGCTGGGATGGGCTAAACCGGTTCTTTTCGGTCCATAAGGCTTTAAAAAGCCGTATCTCCTAAATGACACGTCTGTTTGATGCGCTGGCACACGAGGCGGGGGAGGCCGGAGCGGTGCGGCTGGCGAGATGGGAAGGACAAGGACGAAAGGCCGATGCAACCTCCCGTGGCGGTCTCAGGAAGGTGACCGAGATCCGGGAACCGTGGGGGGGGGGGGGTCGGCCGTTGACGCGAGGCAGAGATGAGATCCGAGGGGATCCGAGGCACCAGTTGTCTTGGAGGGGATCCAGGGGGGGTGAAACTGTAGGCAGAGGGCCGAAGGAGGTGATACGGGTCGTGCGCTGGGCCACCGGCCGGCAGTTCGATCCAGGCTGGCCGGGATGGGGTTAACTGGTTCTTTTCGGTCCATAAGGCTTTAAAAAGCCGTATCTCTTAAACGACATGTCTGTTTGATGTGCTGTCTACGGAACCACGATCCTTGAGTCGAGCCGGGCAATTTGAGGTATTTTTGGAAATTTTAAATTTCATCCTCGAAGGTCGATGGTGGTAAATGCTCTCTTTTTTAGTAATAATTTAATTATTATTATTCACGATTCCTTCTTCCAGACATAGCGCCTGCATCCGAAGTCTGATTGACACACCATCTATGGCCACACGTTCCTCTCATGTTGATGGATCTTTTTAGACCATTTTGGGACATTTATGATTTGAATTTGTTGCTCTGTTGCACAAAACACTAGAGTTTAACAATAATAAAATATTTATTATTATTTGGGGTTCTTGCATCAGGCCTATCTTCTAAATGGGACATCCTTTTAACACGTTGTTAGTGGTGTCATGACCCTGGATCTTGTGTGGACTTTTCTGGACTGCTTGCAGGTTTTTAAACCAAAGCCAAGGTGCGGGCCCCATGAGGCCTGGTCCGCATGTGGTGCGGTGAAATGAAGACTTTTCATCGGTTATTCGTTTTGGACGAATGATTAGTCCATCTCATGTGTTTTTTTCGTGAGGATCACAATGGAACAATCTGTATAATTTGTTAAGGGATCAAGGCATGGGCCACATGGGATGTATTTTGAGTGCAATGCAGCGACTTGTGACTTTTCCATTGAATGTACGTTTGGAGAAATTGAGTAGTCGATCTTGTGTGTTTTATGAAAGGATCACATTGATGTGATTTGTTTGGCTATGCGAAGCCTTTTTCATGACCTCATTAAATTTGGAAACATGAAAGGAATATTGGTGGAAGATCTTTCTACTGTGTTTGAAGAGAACCCACGACCTGGGTTAGCGTCAACTATTGTGAGAGTGGAGAAGATGTATGAAGGGATGCGGTCAAATGTTCTGAATCCATTTGAGGAGTTGTGCCAACGTAATTATGCATTTGGAACTCCGAATCAACAATGAGCGTCGTGTGCTTTTCGGACATTGACTAGGTGTTTCAAGTACTCTGGGAGTAAGCCGGAACACTTAGGGGTACTTGTTCACAATTTAGTAATCGATAATGGATAGGTAGACGACCAGATGACGAGGCGGGGCCACATGACATGTGGGCCCAACACACGCTGTGTGGGTCTCACACACGTCGTGTACTACTTAACAAATCTTCTATCTCTCATATCTCCTTCTTTTGGACTCAGATTTTGGCATGTGAGTAGCCTATCCTGAGTGTTTTTATACATGGAACGTGATGGTGCCCTATATAGTGGCTTATGAGATATGATATGAGATGTTCTGGATGAGACGCCTATCAGAGGCGGCACCCGATGACTGCATCGACGTTCTTCTCGAGAGGTACCATCCAACAGGGATGAACAATATTTATATGTGCTTTTCTGAGAGGTACCATCTAGAAGGGATGACTATAACAGTTCCGGGATTACCTCTAGGTGGGCTGGGAAGTATTCCCCGATGGTAGTTCTCGGTATACCTCCAGCTGGGCTGGGAAGTGGTCCCTGATGGCAGTTCTAGGCTTCCCTCCAGTTGGGCAAGGGAGTGGGTCTCGTTGAAGACTCTTGCTGAGTAGTACCCTCTAGTCGGGCTGGTCAGTGGGTCCCTGTCGACTATCATAGTGGAATCCCCCTGAGGCATCAAGGCATGGGTAGCCTATGCGACTTCTATCAGAGTGGAACCCCCTAACGCATGAGGGTGTGGGTAGCCTATGTGACTTTTATCATAGTGGATTCTCCCTAACTTATATGGGCATGAGTAGCCTCTTCGACATATATCATAGTGGAATCCCTCTGATGCATTTGGGAGTGGGCATCCTCTGTGACTTTTATTAGAGTGGAATCCCCGTGACGCATCAGGTTGTGGGTAGCCTCTGCAACTTCTATCAGAGTGGAATCACCCTGATGCATTAGGGCATGGGTAGACTCTACTACTACTATGAGGGTGGAATCCCCCTAACGTAATAGGGCATGGATATCCTCTACTCTGGGTTTAAACCTCAGCTATGTGGCACTGCGATGAGATGTGGTTGACGTAAGTTTGGACTCTCAAGAAAGAGGGACGCTTTTCCCACAAAGATGCGTCCTTGTAACACGACATAATACTGTGAGTGCGAGATAGTTCCGCCCAAAGCGGATAGTGTCAAGGTGCGTTGATTGAGTCCCTTTGACTTGTAGTTCAGGGAAGATGTGTGGGATGTTAGGAATTGATGGTGGTTACTTCTAAGACCATTGGCTACTCTTTCTTGGGTTGAGATTGTGAGATAGAGACCCCCTTACTCTCTCATTTGGATTTCTTGACTGAGCATATATATATTCTATTTTTCCAGTACCCAGTCTTTGGGTTTTGGTTACTCTCTTTCCAAGAGAGGCGAAGACGTTCGGGATATGCCTTGTGCTTTCTGTGTCCATCTTCTCATGGTTAGAGGAGTCTACTCTCCTTCTATCGATAGAAAATACTCAACAAGAAGTTCATATTCTCACCATTTCTAGCTCATTGTGTTTAGAAGAGTTTACTTTACTCTCTTATTGGGTTGAGATGCACTCCTTTTTCTATACCTTGTTCTATCTACTGCTCCTCTCTTCAGTACCTATCTTGCTACTGCCTTGAGCCTTCATGGAATCCTACTGAGTATTTTTATACTCACCCCTACTTGGGTTTTTCTCACACTTGGTGTGCCATTGCAGACCACACACTGGTTGATCATGACTACATAGGTGTTTAGGGATACAGGTGCTTGGACCACATACAATGGTCATAGCTAGGGATTCAATAGTGGTACTCTCCCAACTATTTTACCTTTTTACCTATTGTCGGGTTATGACACTTTTCTAATTTGTCATGTATCTTTACCATTTTCTTTCTATCTACTTTTTTATACTTATACTATTTAGAGGTCAATGCATGTTTAGTCTATTTATAGAATTTTTCATCTTTTACTTCTTTCCCACTACAATTTTTCATTGAGTTGGGTGTGTGTGTGTAGGTTCATAGGCAAAGGCCTCCCTGAGTTTGTTGTGCCTTTAGCACTAGTTTCCAGCGCCTGGCCTATGGAGGTGGGCTTAGGGTAGTTGCGGCTTGAGCCCCAATGTGGGTCTGGTCATGAAAAAGTGGTATCAGATGTGGTTCAAACCTTGATATGTTGTTCGGATGTTTCCCTAAAAAGTTATTGGTTGGGTTTAGGTCAACAACATCGAAGTGTCTCGAGAGAAGATCTCAGGATAGGGAGTCTAGTGATGGTACGAGCAGCCGACATATCCATTCACCAGGACCCTGATTACCAGCTTATCGACTCATCACCATAAGTTACTTTTTGTTGGGAAAATGGTACATGCATCATATAGGATTGTTCTTTGAGTATTTTTCTTGAGTAAATTCCCCATTTTTGTTGATATATATATGCTCATCTAACTATGGTACTCCTTTATAACATTCAGGATGTCTCTGCGATAATAGTCAGCCATGATAATAGCTCTGGTTTGTGACAGCGACCATGCGAGAAATGAGGCCTCATTTTAGGATCCATCATGTGATCCCATTCCTCTAGGTGGGAAGGTAGTATAACCTCTACCTGTTGATCAATAGACAGCCCCAATAGAGCGGGCTAAGGATATGCACAAGTTGAGCACACTTCAAGAGTTCTAGAGATAGAGACCGCTGAGGTTCCACGTTGAGCTAGACTCTTAGACAATAGAGGTTTGTCTAGATTCATTGGTCTGCCTATTCAGGCTTTTACACACACCAGCAGATCAGATGGTGGATTTGGAAGCCATCCTTTTCCACGTAATGGCTGGGTGTTGGTGGTGATTGGTTACTAAGATGAATGACAAGTCAAAACTCTTGTGGGGTGTCTTTGAGTAGATATTTCGTGAGGAGTAATACCCCTCATTCTTGACCTCTATTTGACTTCAAGTGCTCCTTTAGTTTCAGTAGGGAGGGATGACATTGACTGAGTACAGGACTAAGTTCATAGACCTTGTGTAATACTCTCTAGACATGAACCAAGATGACTACTTTCAAGCACGAAAGCTCGAGTAGGGACTCCATAGGTATATCCATGTTATATTAGTACAATTGTGCATCCCCACCTATGCTGGGGTGCTGGAGCAGGCGCTAGGGATAGGGAACCATCTGTCATAGGGATTCCATACAACTGGTTTTGGTAGTGGACGCAATAGAGCTGAGACGTCTTTAATAGCCAGCAAACGTCATTTGATAAGATCCTAATGTGAGAGGTGAAGGACCCCGGGACACCCTGAGAGGGGAGGGGTGAATCAGGGTGACCACTTTTTTCTTTTAAAGTGATGGATCTTGTTCCCACGTTGGTAGGAACTTGTTGAACCTGTATGATGATTATGATTAGAAAGCAAACATACACATGCACGGATAAGACACTACCCTTTTTACTTGGTTCGCCACTAAGGGCTACGTCCAAGGAGCATACACCGACTGGTTGTCGGTCGTACCAAAATCCACTACGCTTCCCTAGCTGGAGATTACAAAAGTTCGGGCACAGTCACTCTGTCCCAGACTCACTGCCTTTACAAAGGTTCAAGAAGCTCACAGCTTCCCTCGGGTCACTCCCGTTGACTCCCCCTGGCTCACTCCCGTTGGTGAAGTCCCACTCAGTTTATAGACGTGAATGTCTCTTCAATGGATAGACATGAAGTTCTGTGTCTCCTATTTAGCATGAGAATTTTCTTGCATCAGAGTTCAGAGTTGATGCTCTTTTCAGTTCAATCCTCCTTTAGTGCAATGACTGAATGCACTAGATCCCCTGTCCTTGTTTGCCTGAATCACAATCACTTGTGTGATTGCTCAATAAATGATGCTCTATCAAAGTCCAGATTTCATCCACTGATGAATACTCCTTTTTCCCCTGTCCACTGGGCTAACAACCTCTGAAAGTGTCTTCACAAAGTACCCTACTTTTCATGGCTCCTAATTTTGCAAAGCTCAAACAAGCCTTCGCGGAGCCCCTTCCATTTCGCGAAGCTCAATCGCGAAGCACTCTTGCGATGCTCCAGCCTTCGCAATGCTTGAAAATCGCGAAGCTTCTGCCTCTTCGCAGAGCTCACTGAGCCAACGCAGGGCGCATGACTTTTCGCGGAGCTAGGAAAGCCGCCACGAAGCTCAACTTTCGCGAAGCACACAGCCTTCGCGAGAGACCTTTGCGAACCGAGAGCAAAGGACTTTCTCTGAAATTCTCTCTACTTCTCTCGAGGGGGTCGGCCTCTATTTATAGGCAATTCCACCGACCCTCGACCTTTTCGTGCGAAGTCAACGCCACGTCATTTCAAATCGCGAATCTTCAAAGTTTCAGCCGGAATTCTGTCCAAATCGCGAAGCACCACGGCAATTTTCCGTTCGCGGAGCTTGACGTAGTCGCGAAGAATCACCGTCAACTTACCTTCGCGGCGTGCCTTCGTTCGCGGAGCTCATCGTAATCGCGGAGAAACACAGTCAACATTCCTTCGTGGCGCGCGCCTTTGCCGCGAAGCTCCCTCGTAAAGCCCTTCTCCGCCGCAATGCGCTTCAGCCTCTGCCGTTCGCGAATCTTGACATAATCGCAAAGAGTCACCGCCTCTATTCTTCTAGTCTTCGTGAAATCCAATCCATGCATCCCATCTTCGCGAAACTCATGCCTTTGCCATATCAAAAAATGATCTTCCTGGAAATCCACTCTTCACGATGCTCAGCAACTTCCAGATTTTGGACCCCAAAAATTTGGTAAACACTGGGAAACAACGCCACCTTCAAAACTGTTGTCTGCTTGAACGATATGATCTCTTTGCTGGTACATGATCCGAACGTCCATCGATGATTGACAACAAACACAAACCACACTCCAAATCATGCTTTGAAGACCCTGGTTCCAACAATCTCCCCCTTTGGGTTTGTTGGCAATCAGAATAAATTCAATTGATCTCCAACCATGAGCAAACCCAAAACGCAAGAATCAACTCAGTCAACACTCTAAGTCTACGTGAGCAATGCTTGGTGTAGAAAACAAGAGAGGAAGCTTGAATTGGGTTCCAGTGTTTTGAAATTCTCCATGACACCCGATATTATCCTTCTTATACTTCTCATCACAATCTTATACTTCTCATCACAGAAGAATTTCTTGCCATGAATTTATTCCTTTCTCCCCCATTGACAATAAAACCAAAGATCGATAAGTTGTTCAACGATCAGCTCAAGTCATACTCCCCCTGGATAGTATCTCCCCCATAAACCTACATCACAGCCATAAGCAGATAAAAACAGTTAAAACAAATGGGGAGAGAGGATTTTCAGAGCCTCCTTATGTAGTAGGAGGTGGTTGAACACCGAGGTTCAACCGATGCTTCTCAAACACAGCCGCAGACAATGGCTTGGTCAGGATATCAACCACTTGCTCATTAGTTCCAACATGATCCATTCTAATCACGCCTTGTTCAACCTTTTCTTTGATAAAATGATATCGTATTTCAATATGTTTTGTACGAGAATGCTGAACCGGATTCTTCGTAAGATCAATTGCGCTTTTGTTATCACAGTAAATCACCATTGGTTGCGTCTACTCATCGCCAATATCAGTTAATTGCTGCTTCATCCATAGCAGTTGAGTGCATGCCTTTGTGACGGAGATATACTCAGCTTCAGCAGTACTAAGAGAAGTACTTTCTTGTTTCTTGCTCAACCAACCAACACATTTCTGCCCAATATAGAAAGCTCCACCACTAGTGGACTTTCTGTCTACAACATCACCAGCCCAGTCAGCATCAGAAAACGCTGATAATTCACTGTCCCTGCCTGCAGCAAAAAATAACCCGAAGTTATGTGTACCTTGAATGTACCTCATGATTCTTTTTACTGCTGCCATATGTTCCTCTTTTGGATTACTCTGAAAGCGGGCCGCAAGGCATGTTGCAAAGACAATATCTGGCCTTGTCGCTGTCAGGTACAGTAGGCTTCCAATGATCCTCCTGTACATGGTGGGATCAACAGAGTTCTCATCCTCATGCTTTCCAAGTTTAGTTCCAACTGCAATCGTAGTTGACATTGGTTTGGAGTCTTGCATATTGAACTTCTTCAGCAACTCTCTTGCATATTTTTCCTGAGAAATGAAAGTGTATTCCTTCTTTTGAATCACTTGCAGCCCCAAGAAATATGTGATCTCCCCAATCATAGACATTTCAAATTCTGATTTCATGTGGTTGGAAAATGCATCCACTGATTTCTGCCTGCTGCCACCAAATATGATATCATCAACGTAGACAAGAACCATGAATTGATCTTTTGGAGAATTCTTCACATAGAGATTGTGATCAACTCCTCCTCTTTTGAATTCCAACTTCTTGAGATATGAGTCCAGCCTTGAGTACCATGCCCGTGGTGCCTACTTCAAACCATATAGAGCTTTCTTCAGTTTGCAGACCTTTGTTTCATCAGTACCCAAAACAAATCTCACTGGTTGTTCAATGTAGACTTCTTCTTCGAGTACACCATTCAAGAATGCTGTCTTGGCATCCATTTGATATACTTTATATCCTCTTTGGAGTGCCATGGCAAGGAAAAGCCTGATTGACTCCAGTCTAGCCACTGAAGCAAAGGTTTCTTCAACATCAATGCCTTCAATCTGGGAATATCCTTTACATACCAGTCGTGCCTTGTTTCTGATGACACTTCCATGCTCATCAAACTTATTTTTGAAGATCCATTTGGTACCAATCACATTGTGACCTTCGGGTCTCTGGACAAGATCCCATGTCCGATTCTTGTCAATCTGATCTAATTCATCATTCATGGCTTTCACCCAAGATTTATCTTTTGCAGCTTCTTCGAATGAGGATGGCTCTACAACTGATAGAAATGCAGATTGCGTCGTATTCCTCATCCTTCTTGTTTGAGTGGGTGCACTCCTGTCCCCAATTATGTTGGATGGATCAATCTCAGCTCTTCGATTTCTCCTGTGAGGTTCAGTAGTATTCTCATCAGCCATAGTTTCTGCTTCAGATTCTTCTTCTGAGTCAACATCATGATGTGATTGCTGAGTGTTTTGAACAACTTCCTCTATTTCTGCATTTTTATTTTCTTCACGTTCACATTCTTCCTGACTTTCTATCACATCAGCATATGACGTCCTTGAAGCATTTGTGGTTTTCTCTTCAATTATCTTAACATCACTGCTTTCCACAATCCTTCCCAAACGCTTGTTGAAACATTTGTAGGCTTTTCTATTCATTGAGTAACCGAGGAAAATTCCTTCATCTGCATTGTCGCCATATTTCCCTTGATTTCCTTCTTTGTTCCTGATGAAGCATTTACTTCCAAAGACACGGAAGTATTTTAGAGAAGGCTTCCGTCCATGCCACAATTCATATGGTGTCTTCGTCTCACCCATATAAAGTCCTATTTGATTCTGAATGTACACTGCAGCTTGAACAGCCTCTTTCCAGTAATGTCGTGGAATACGACTCTCAATCAGCATAGTTCGTGCCATGTTGTTCACCTGTCGATTCCTACGTTCAATAACTCCATTTTGTTGGGGAGTTCTCACAGCAGCTACCTCATGCTGTATCCCATGTTTCTCCAGATAATTCTCAAATTCAATAGATGTGTATTCTCCTCCATTGTCAGATCGCAACACTTTGATTGTTCGTCCAGTATCATTCTCGGCGATTCGCCGATATGTTTTCATGCAGTCAAGGACTTGTCGTTTCCTGTGAATGACCATCACACATGCCATTCTACTGTAATCATCTATGAAAAGGAAAAAGTATCTTTCTCCATGAGTTCCGACAACATTTATTGGCCTACAAACATCTGTATGAATCAGATCAAGAAGGTGAGACGCTCTTTTCTTCTTTGGCCGATATGAACTGCAGACCAGCTTCCCACGAATACAAGCATCACAAGATTTTTCACGCTCACGCTTCAGGTTGGGAATGTCCATGACAATTCTCAATTTTGATATTTTCTCCATGTCTTGTTGATTGATGTGTCCCAATCTCCGATGCCACAAATTGTTTTCTTCTTCAACAGTCATGTAACATACATTTTCTTCACTATCAACCTGATACAAGTTGCCTTCTGTTCTGCATCCCTTCATAAGTGAATTTCTAGTTTTCCCTTGATAGTGCACCCTTTCTGATTAAAAGTAACTATAAGTCCTGAGTCACAGAGTTGACTCACGCTGAGGAGATTATGACGTAGGCCATCTACGTAAAGGACTTCAGTCTTCTTTAGTTCTCCATTAGCTAATTTTGTACTTCCACTCCCCTTGATTTTCAGAGTCCCATCATTACCAAATCTTACAGTACCATCAACATTCTTTATGATGTTCGTTAGTAGGCCGACATTACCTGTCATATGAGATGAACAACCGCTATCCAGAATCCAGGTACTGTTGTTCTTTGTAGCTTTGAGGGCCACCTCTGCAAGGTTGGATTTTTCAATTTTCTTCCTTTCCTTCCATGAGACATTAGATTGAGTATATAGAACTGATGGCCTTTCAACTATCTCTTCCGCGTATCCAGGTTCTTCATAGTCAAAGTCTTCTTTGAGAGGTGAGAACCTGTTTGAAAGAGCAACACTGTCTTGCTGAAGAGACTTGAATTGTCTTGAACTTCGGTATGAGGTGTCCATGTCCCTTCTCTGCCTGCAATTAGCGGCCTTATGACCAAAGTTAGAACAACGAAAACAATATCCATAGAAATTATTTCTTCTATAAGAATTAGGATATGAAATTGTTCTCCTTTGTTGAGAATCTATATCTTCTCCATTCAGATAGCTTCTTGCCTCTTCACAATAAGACATGGTATGGCCTAGATAGCCACAGAACTGACACTTCATGAGAGGAAATGTCTTCTCACTTGAATTTCTTCTTATACCCTCTTCCTTGGGAGAATAGCAAGATTGTCTGTCATTTCTGAATGTTTGAGGATAATTTTCAGATCTCCTTTTAGTTTGGATTGAGGATTCCCTTTTTGGAACTCTAGGAAGCGTTTCAACATGTTCAACTTTCATCTTATCTTTCTTTTGGATCTTTTCACTTCCAACAATTGATGTCTCAGCCTCACAGCCAATTCCACTCTTTCCCATGCAAGCGGGTCTTTGATCACTCAAGATTTTTCCAACCCCATCTGAACCACACTTGGCTCTTGCAAGTAATTCTGCATCTGAGAATCTTCCAAACTGTATTTTCCTCCTCAATTCTTTTGGAACTGATTCAGTCTCCATTTTGCTCCTTAGAGTAACTACTTCCTCTTCAAGACCCTCAACAGTCTTGGATTTTTCATCCAGTCTGGATGTAAGGTCATTGATGACCTTTGCCTGCTCTTCAATTCTCAGCTTCAGATCAACTACATCATCATTGCTTTCAATTATTTTAGACTGTACCTTCACAAATTCTTCCAGTCGTTCAATTTCAGCTTCAAGTTGATCAACGTATTCAGTTGATTCTTCTACAATTGATTTCCACTTATTGCAGCTCTTACATTTAATCTTAAGCTTACTAACCGCATCCTTAAGTTGCACCTCAGGATCTACACAAGTTCTCAATTGTTTTTCTCCATCAATATCTTCTGACTTTTCAACAGTGGCCATCATAGAAGCATGGTTCCCAGTTTTGAATTCTGGTTCTTCTTCATCACAAGATTCATTATCATCTTCTTCCTCTTCACAGACAAAACTCTTCCTTTGCATTTTCTTACCAGATTTGAAGTCTCCCTTTTTGAAGAACCTTCTCTGAGGCTTCTTGAAGTTTTTATCTTCACTGTCATCATCATTGATATTCCTCAAGCACTGAGAGGCAATGTGTCCAACTTTTCCACAACGGAAACATGCGAGAGGTAACTTCCCTTTGAATTTCCCTTTCCCCTTTTGGAACTTCTTTGCAATGAGAGAAAGAATTTCTTTTTCTTCGTCATCTTCACCGCTACTATCCTTTGAGATTTTCAGTTTATCCATGGCCTTGAATGCCATTTCCTTGCTCACTCGAGTCGTAGCATCTTCAGGTTTGACTCTCATTTCATATGCTACCAAACTGCTCAGTAGATCATCTAGAGAAAGTTTGGAAAGATCTCTTTCCTCAAGGGCTGACACCTTCACATTATATAGAGGTGGAAGTCTTCTCAATATTTTCTTTACAATATCAATGTCTTTGATTTCTTCACCTAGACCCCGAATAGCTCCAACCACTTCAGTAATTCGATTGAAAAAAGAGTCTGCATTCTCGTCTGGATGCATCTTCAGATCATCAAACCGATTGTGCAGCACTTGTAGTTTAGCCTCCTTCACTTTGCTATCACCTTCATAAATATTCTCAAGTTTATCCCACATGAATTTTGCTGAGGTGCAATTCATCACCTTTAGGTAGATCTGATCAGAAAGGGCTGCAGTGAGTGCATTCTGTGCTTTAGCATCTGCATCAAGAAGTTTCCTGTCTGTTTCGGTCATAGCAAGGCCTGTTGGATCAGTGACTTGTATTCCTTGCACAGTAGAAAAGAGAACTTCCATTCCAAGAGATCTCAGATGAGATCTCATTCTGTTCTTCCAGATCTGGAAGTTGCTTCCATCGAATTGAGGAACTCCCCTGACATTGACCGCGTTTTCCATGACAAAAGCGGTCAGATTCAACACGAGCAACCTCCCTCTGATACCACTTGAAGGACCCGGGACACCCTGAGAGGGGAGGGGTGAATCAGGGTGACCACTTTTTCTTTTAAAGTGATGGATCTTGTTCCCACGTTGGTAGGAACTTGTTGAACCTGTATGATGATTATGATTAGAAAGAAAACATACACATGCACAGATAAGACACTACCCTTTTTACTTGGTTCGCCACTAAGGGCTACGTCCAAGGAGCATACGCCGACTGGTTGTCGGTCGTACCAAAATCCACTATGCTTCACTAGCTGGAGATTACAAAAGTTCGGGCACAGTCACTCTGTCCCAGGCTCACTGCCTTTACAAAGGTTCAAGAAGCTCACAGCTTCCCTCGGGTCACTCCCGTTGACTCCCCCTGGCTCACTGCCATTGGTGAAGTCCCACTCAGTTTATAGACGTGAAGGTCTCTTCAATGGTTAGACATAAAGTTCTGTGTCTCCTGTTTAGCATGAGACTTTGCTTGCATCAGAGTTCAGAGTTCATGCTCTTTTCAGTTCAATCCTCCTTTAGTGCAATGACTGAATGCACTAGATCCCCTGTCCTTGTTTGCCTGAATCACAATCACTTGTGTGATTGCTCAATAAATGATGCTCTATCAAAGTCCAGATTTCATCCACTGATGAATACTCCTTTTTCCCCTGTCCACTGGGCTAACAACCTCTGAAAGTGTCTTCACAAAGTACCCTACTTTGCACGGCTCCCAATTTTGCAAATCTCAAACAAGCCTTTGCGAAGCCCCTGCCATTTCGCGAAGCTCAATCGCGAAGCACTCTCGCGATGCTCCAGCCTTCGCAATGCTTGGAAATCGCGAAGCTCCTGCCTCTTCGCGGAGCTCACTGAGCCAACGCGGGGCGCACGACTTTTCGCGGAGCTAGGAAAGCCGCCATGAAGCTCAAATTTCGCGAAGCACACTGCCTTCGTGAGAGACCTTTGCGAACCGAGAGAGAAGGACTTTCTCTGAAATTCTCTCTACTTCTCTCGAGGGGGTCGACCTCTATTTATAGGCAATTCCACCGACCCTCGACCTTTCCGCGCGAATTCAACGCCACGTCATTTCAAATCGCGAAGCTCTAAAGTTTCAGCTGGAATTCTGTCCAAATCGCGAAGCGCCACGACAATTTTCCGTTCACGGAGCTTGACGTAGTCGCGAAGAATCACCGTCAACTTACCTTCGCGACGCGCCTTCATTCGCGGAGCTCATCGTAATCGCGGTGAAACACAGTCAACATTCCTTCGCGGCGCGCGCCTTCGCCGCGACGCTCCCTCGCAAAGCCCTTCTCTGCCGCGATGCGCTTCAGCCTCTCCCGTTCGTGAAGCTTGACGTAATCGCAAAGAGTCACCGCCTCTATTCTTCTAGTCTTCGCGAAATCCAATCCATGCATCCCATCTTCGCGAAACTCATGCCTTTTCCATATCAAAAAATGATCTTCCTGGAAATCCACTCTTCGCGATGCTCAACAACTTCCAGATTTTGGACCCCAAAAATTTGGCAAACACTAGGAAACGACGCCACCTTCAAAACTGTTGTCTGCTTGAACGGTATGATCTCTTTGCTGGTACATGATCCGAACGTCAATTGATGATTGAAAACAAACACAAACCACAATCCAAATCATGCTTTGAAGACCCTGGTTCCAACAAGAGGCCTCCCCATAATTGGTCTTGGGAACGTAGTCGTATGGGGACGAGGTAGTACAAAGTGTGAGGATAGTCTGGGGAAGGACGATGTTATGCTTGGGACGAATGAGGTTACATTGAATGAGACTGCTCGACTAGACATGCTGAGAACACTTGGCAGGTAGTAGGTGGACCACCACGTTAGAGGCAGGGCCGTGATTAGGGTGGTCCCCAGGGAGGTGGTGCTGGAAGAGGAGAAGGAGAAGCTGGAGGTGGGGGATGATGTTATGAGGTCTTTCTACCACCGCTAGGTAGCCCATGTTTGGATCAAAAAGCTAATAGCTAAGACCGCATATAGCTGTATACTTTGAATGTATACGATCCTACAGAGCATGGGATGGTAAGAGGGACAAACTTTCTCTTTTATACTTTTTCAATAAAACTTTTTAGACACTATGTGAAGTACTCTTTTCTCCCTGCACCTTGATTGAGGTTTTACCAGGGTGATGCGGCGCGTCGGTGTAACCTTGTGGCGGTGTTGTTCGACATACTTATGAATGCACGAGGAAGAGGGGTCCTTCCCCCACCGAGACATGTTTTTGTGACGTGAGAAAAACTATGAGGACTTGTTAGTGCCACCCAAAGAGGATAATATCAAGGTGTGGTGGAAGAGTCCCTCTGACTCGTGTGTTTAGGGAAAGGTTGTGCGGTGGAGTGTTGGAGCAGGACCAGGCATTGCAAGTGGAGTCTTTCATCTTGAACTTCTTTTGCTGGGAATTCCACTAGTGGGATCGCCAGAGTGCCTGTTTTGTGGATTACTCTCCTTCCAATAAGGGCAAATATGTGCGGGGTATGCCATGTTCTTTTCATGTATATCCTATTGTAGTTGGATGATTTTACTCACCTGCCATGTTCGTTGGTACCTTGCATTCTAAACATCAATTCTTAATACTACAGTTATAAAGTACAAGTTGAGGCAATAGAGACCCCATGAGCAGAACTATGCGATACACTACTTGGTGCTGACAGTGGTAGGCTTCACCCGAAAAAGGTGGCAGTTCTAGTTTAACATCCTATAGGGATACGACTTTGAGATAGTCTATACACCGAGAATGAGAAATGTTGTATCGGATTCTCTTAGCATGATGTCCCAGGCTTTCTTAGTGAGGAAGTTTCAGAGTAGTTGACTTTCCCATAGCTGACCCTGGTGGAGGAGGAGAGTACAACTTTTCTTAAGTCAATGGTGTGGACTCCTTTGCTTCCTGAGCGTGTCACATAGTCTAGGTTGTGAGACATTGACGGTGGAATCTTACTTGATCTAATATCCTTTGGTGTTTCACCAGATGGATATTCTGAATGAGGGAATCATGAGACCCTATTACATGGATACACAGTGATTCCAATCACAATGCGTGATGTAGTGTTTTGGTTGGGGAGGCAAACTATCCCATGAGTTTCTTCGGGATGTTTAAGACCGTGCAAAGAGATGACGATGTTGCCTAGTACCTTTCCCTACCCCTAACAGTTGGAGTGGGCACACAAAATCTCCCACATGTCGCATCTGAGGACATACTTGTGTGTTCCTACACACATAATCAGTAGGAGGAGACCTTATGAGGATGGACTATCCCTATGGTTTGTGTGTTGTGTCAGTATGGTAACACATAGGTCTTCCTGGGAGTGAGAGAGCCAGGTTTGAGCTGTGTATCCTGAGTTTTTTCCCTAGTTTTTCTTTTCAGGGATGAAACTATTGAATGCGGGAATGATGTAGAGACACAGTTTTTACCTTTTAAGACTTTTGAATATTTCTACATATATTTACTGAGCGAGGATTTGAGACAATGTGCGATTCCGAGGCCCGGTGTGCCTGAAAAAAATTATAAAAAAAACTATGTGTTTTATACTATTCTCATGATAGAAATAGGATATCTCTTAAAAGGTAGCTCATATCATAAATTTAAGGCGATGGTTGAGTCTAGAGCATGACGTTTACCCTAGGTGGGGTATAACATTTTTCGACGCCAGACTTCTATGGGAAAAGTCACCCAAGGGAAAAATATTAAATAAAATAATTAAATTTAATTATTTTATCTCCAATGAAGAATCAAATAAAATTAAAATGGGGACATGGATTGGATATCCAAGACTACCGTTGAGTTTGGAATGTGGTGTTTTTCCTAAGCACGACATGAAATGAGAGGGCATGAGAATTTTGGATTCAGTGCCGAGCAGGGGTTCTATAAAAAGAAATATAAGAGATTAGAATTAGGTTTGTCCCTTAATTCCCTTCTATATCTACAATATCACACTATATCTCTCTCCTCTTGATCCATTCTTAATCAAATCACGGAGCAGTCTCTGCCAGAACCTTTGCAGATTGAAGCAGTAGCATCATGGACGCATCATCAACATCGAATAGTCGAATCAAGGTAGGATTTACCTCATTTTTAAGTTCCAATTCAATTTCTATTTTGATTATATGTTTCATTGACTTGTTCATCATCATTATATTGTCAAATCATCGATGGCCGCATGAACATGTCCACCAGTTTCTGTTTGGAACCCTGTTCTTCGTCTGTTTTTGTGAATACCCTCTATTAATTTTCAAACGCATCAATCGACTGTCGGATCATCGATCAGAGGCAGGCGCTGCGAATGTCTCATCATAGGGATCAAAAGTATGTTCTCGGATCTGGGATCAGATATCCTATAAAGTCGTGGGGGTCCGTGGAAGGGACCACTGGAGCAAGGCTGGCCTGCGGTAGTGCGCAGCGGCCATGTAGGGCGGCACGGTGGTGCGGCCTGGTGCTGCAGCAGTGCGTTGGGATGAGGAGTCGATGACGGTGGGGGTCTGACGGCTAGCGTGCATGGAAAACGAGGCCAGAGTGATATGGCTGGCGAGCTGGGCGTGACGAAGATGATAGGCTAATGGAACCGCTAGCGGCAGGCTCAGGCAGTGGACCGAGATCTGGGAACCGTAAGGGGGGTCGACCATTGACGTGAGGCGGAGACGGGATCCAAGGGGAGTCGAGGCACCATCTAACTCAGAGGGGATCCAAGGGGGGTAGAACCACAGGTAGCAGGCTAGTGGAGGTGGGTCGGGTCATGCGCTGGGCTGTGGGCTGGTAGTTTGAGTCAGGCCGGCCGAGATAGGCCGGCCCACGCAGAGCAGTCCAGCCAAATTGGGTCAGATCAGTTTTTTTGAGCCATAAGGCTTTAAAAAGTCATATCTCATAAACAACGTGTCTGTTTGATGCACTGTATAGGGTAACACGATCCTTGAGTCGAGCTAGACCATTTGAGGTGGTTTTTGGAATTTTTTATTTCAATCTTGGAGGTGGGTGGCATGAAACAATCCCTTTATTAATAACAATTTAATTATTATTATTCACGGTTCCTTATTCCAGATGTAATACTTGCATTCAAAGTCTGATTGACATTCCATCTACAGACACATGTCCCTCTCATGGAGAAGGATCTTTTTAGATTGGTTCGAGACATTTATTATTTGGTTTCATTTCTCTGTTGCATGAAACACATGAGTTTAATAATAATAAAATATTTATTATTATTCAGGGTTCTTCCATCAGACCTATCTTCTAAACAAGACATATGTTTAATACGCCGTCAGCGGTGGAATGAACCTAGATCTTGTGTGTAATTTTTAGGACCACTTGTTGGTTTTTAAACCAAAGCCGAGGTTAGGGCCCCACGAGGCCCGATTCACACGTGGTGCGGTGAAATGCAGATTTTTCACCAGTTATCCATTTTGGATGAATGAGTAGTCCATATCATATGTTTTTTCATGAGTATCACAATGGCGTGATCCATATAATTTGTTTTAGGATAGAGGCATGGGCCCCACATGATTTCTTTCGAGTGGAATGTGGAGACTTTTAAATTTTCCATCGGATGTCTGTTTAGAGCGATTGGATAGTCGATCTTGCATGTTTTCCCCAAGGATCACAATGGTGTGATCCATTTTGGCATGTAGATCCTTTTTTCGTGATCTTATTAAATATGGAAACATGAAAGGAATATCAGTGTAAGATTCATTTACCTTGTTTGAAGATAACTCGTGGCTTGGGTCAGCTTTGACTCTTGTGAGAGTAGAGAAGATGTATGAAGGGATGCAGTCAAATGTTTTGAAGCTGTTTGAGGAGGTGTGCTAGAATAATTATTCTTTTGGCCCTCTGAATCAATGACAAGCGTTGTGAACTCGTTGGCCATAAACTAGGTGTGTCAAGTACTATGGGAGTATGTCAGCACGCATAGGGGTACTTGTTTACAATTTAGTACCCAATAATGGATAGGTACACAACTAGATGAAGAGGCAGTGCCACATGATGTTTGGTCCCCACACACACCGTGTACTACTTTAGAAATCTTCTATCTCTAATATCTCTTTCTTTTGGACTCAGATTTTGTCACGCGAGTATCCTATCCTGAGTGTTTTTCCATGTGGAATGCTATGGTGCCCTTTGTAGTGGCTACTGAGATATGATGTGAGATGTTCTGTAAGGGATGCCTATCTGAGGTGGCACCCGATGACTACAACGTCGTTCTTCCTAAGAGGTACCATCCAGCAGGAATGACCAGTGTTCCTCGATGCTTTTCTGAGAGGTACCATTCGGTAGGGATAACCAGAACAGTTCTGGGTTTACCTACAACTGGGCTGAGAAGTGATCCCCGATAGTAGTTCCGGGTTTACCTGCAGTTGGGCTGGGATGTTGTCCCTGATCGAAGTTCTGGGATTCCCTCCAGTTGAGCTGTGTAGTGGGTCTCGTTTATGACTCTTATCAGGCATTATCCTCTAACTGGGATGAGAAGTGGACCCCTATAAACTATCAAAGTATAATCTCCATGATGCATCAGGGTGTGGGTAGCCTATGCAATTTCTATCAGAGTGGAATCCCCCTAACACATCAGGGGGTAGGTAGCCTCTACAACTTTTATCAGAGTGGAATCCCCCTGATGTACCAGGGCATGGGTAGACTCTTTGACTTCTATCAGAGTTTACTCTCCCTAACACATCATGGATTTAGTAGCCTTTGTGAATTTTATCAGAGTTGAATCCCCCTGACGCATCAGGGTGTGGGTAGCCTCTGTGGCTTCTAAAGAGTGGAATCCTCCTGATGCATCAGGGTGTGGGTAGACTCTACGACTACTATGAGAGTGGAATCCCCTTAATGTACTAGGGAGTGGGTATTTTCTACTTTGGGTTTACACTTCAGCTGTGCGACACAATGATGAGATGTGGTTGATGTACCATTGGACTCTCAAGAATGAGGGAACTTTTCCCACCAAAATGCGTCCTTATGACATGACCTAAAACCTTGAGGGAGAGACAGTGCCACCCAATGTGGATAGTTTCAAGGCGCGGTGATTGAGTCCCTTTGACTTGCAGTTCAGGGCAGACGTGTGGGATGCTAGACATCAATGGTGGTTACTTCTAGGACTGTTAGCTACTCTTTCTTGGACTTAGCTTGTGATATGGGGATCCCCTTACTCTCTCATCTAGATTTTCTGACTGAGCATATATATATATTTATTATATTTTTCCAGTATCCACTCCTTGTGTTTTGGTTACTCTCCTTCTATGATAGGTGAATAAACATGTGGTATGACATACACTTTTCGTGTCTAGTTTTTCATGGTTAGACAAATCTACTCTCCTTCTATAGGTAGCGAAGACTCGACATGAAGTTCATCTTATCACCATTTCTATATCCTTGTGTTTGGATGAGTTTACTTTACTATCTTGTTGGGTTAAGATACACTCTTTTTTTCTACAACTTGTTCTATCTATTGCACCCCTCTTTGGTACCTCTCTTGCTGCTCTCTTGAGCATTCAGGGCATCCTACTGAGTATTTTTATACTCACCCCTGCTTGGGATTTGCCTGTACTTGGTGTGCCCTTACACACGATGGACTGGTTGATCATGACTTCATAAGAGCTTAGGGATATGGGTTCTTGGACCGCATATGGTGGTCGTAGCTTGAGATTCAAGAGTGAGACTCTCCCAACTATTTTACTTTTTCACTTGTTGCAAGGTTGTGGCACTTTTCTATTTGGGCATTATCTTTCCCCTTCTCTTTCTGTCTGCCTTTGTATACTTGAATTGTTTATATTTTGATGCATGTTTAGTTTATTTATAGAAGTTTTCATCTTTTACTTCCTTCCCTTTTCACTTTTTCATTGAATTGGATATGTGTGTGTGTACAGGTTCATAGGCAAAGGCCTCTCCGAGTTTGTTATACCTTCAGCTCTAGTCACCAGCCCTTAGCCTAAGGAGGTGGGCTTAGGGTGGTAGCTGCAAGATCTCCGGTGTGGGTCAAGTCACGATAGATCTTCTTGGAAATTACATGGAATTTTCCCAAAAGAATCTAAAATGATAAATTCATTCACACTCCAAAAGAATAAAACAAACAAAATTTTATTTTTTGGAAGTATTAGACTAAAATATGGGCATAAAATAGGATATATACATGTGTTGGGACATTTTTAACCCTCATCTTCTTAGATTATCCACAGGTAAACCCATTTTTACCTTAATCATGGTAAATAATTTTTACTATTTTACTATTCATTATGGGGAAAAATAAATTGAAATTATTAGATAATATAAATTATTATGATTCAAATTATGGAATCCATTTTTTCAAATATAATTCATTGAATTAGAAAAATATAATTGAAAATTAGTCCCATAGAAGCGAGAGAGGGGTTTCAAAGAGAAAATGTTCAGAAGTTTACAAAGTTTTTATATCCAAATTCAATATAAAAATGAATAAAATTTCATAAATTAGTTATATTTTAAGATAATTGAATTATGGATACATTAAATAAAATATAATATAGTTTATAAATTTAAATTATTTAAATAAAAGGGAAGACTCCAATTAAAATTTAGTATTTTTCACTATTCATTAAAAAATGAAACTTTTCAAAATAACTCCTAAAAATTCACCCTAAGATAATTTTGATATGTCTATTTCAAGAATGAATTTAATTTTTTCATATAAAGTTTCTGAAATTTTTAAGAATTAGATATAATTAGGTGGGAAATGTGCGACCAAGTCGTATTTTAGAAAAATATAGTTTTTTAGAAAACATTTCTTTTACTTTCAAATAACTCTTATTTTATTTTTAATAAATATATATTAATTTAAATTTTTACACATGTGTAAACCATATAATTTTCATAATTTAGTTATTACTATCCCTACCATCCATTTTAATGGTTAAATTATAATGTTCGAGTTTTAATAATAACATTTTAATAGAGTATCATGTTTCGTTTAAACCTAGTGTTATATTCATATCAAACTATTGAAGAGATTGAATTTATTTAAAAAATAAATTTTAACTATCAGAATGTTATATTCTATTATAATATTGGTGTTATATTTCATGTATTCTATCGACCATGGTGTTCCAATTTTAAAATCTCATGGTGTTACATTATCTAAAAATTAGGCTAACCAAACCATCTATGGTCCCACTTCAACAAAACATATGGAACCTAGGGTCTATCAAGCGGGAGGTAGGTTGAATTGGGGTATCCATGGAAGTAGGTATTGGTAATTCATATAATTCATATAAAATGAAGGATAAATTCTTGGAATGTACATAGGATGCATAGGTGGGTGCCTGAGTGGACTTCCAAATCTTATGGCATGGCCCATATGGGGCATGTGTGTGGTGTGTCTGGGTGAAAAATCTTGTTTTGACATTTGCGGGTTGATTAAAAACATGTATTATGAATATGATGAAATTCATAGTGAATATTGATATGGGACAAGGAAACCATGGATAATTTTCTCCCATTAAAAGAGATATAGACCAAACAAGGAATCCCTTATTGTTTCAATCTAGGCTATATGATTTCCCATTCCATTAGAGTTTAAATTATTTCTATCATCACTAACCTCCCATAGCCCTAAAAAACTATGATTTTTTGTTGATCATATTTGGAAGTTAGACCAATCTTGATAGTGTCAAGCTCTCATCATGTTGAGACATAAAGCACCATGAAGATTTGCATCCATGGATGATCTGATGTGCATGAAATTATTTGGTTGAAGGATTAACCACTGATACAGAATAATAGTTTTTATTGTTAGAGTATAAGAGGATTATAAATTTATGAACAAATTCATGTGGGTGTAGCTTTGTAGAAGAAATAATCGATTATGTGAAGCATTAAAACCATGATTCTTGGAATCGCATGGTGTCAAAAAATAAGAAGGAAACAGATGTGAAAAAATAAGTGGAGAGATATTTTGGAATTCAAAGATATATTATTTTCAAAGAACCCTAATGATCTCTAACTTAGACTAATAATTATAGTCTAAGGTAGTGCATAGGTGTGTGATCACCTCTATAAATATAACAAAGAACATAATATGAGAATTGATGTTATGATTTTTGAGAGATCTCATTTTCCTTAGTGAAAATAAACTGACTACGTTATAACATACATTAATAAGACCTTGAATTTCCACCTATATGAGAGAGTTTTGTGCACATATATTTCATGAATAAAATAGAGAAGCATAAGCTATTAACACGTATTCATGATGGGAGAATAGATTGTAAAGCCCATGGATATCGTGAAAAAGTAGGATAACTATAATTCTTGAACTTATTTTCAATATGGAGTGGAGTTTCATTCTCTAATATGAATGAACATATTTCAATGAGTTGGATTTTATACCAGAAGTAGAACCAACAAATAAGAGAAACCACATTCTCTTAATTTGTGAAAAGGTATTTTATGTAAACAATATAATAATAGTTATGCTGATATATAAAAAATAATGTTCTCATGAGTAAAAAATAATGTTATAATGAGGAAAAAATAAATTAGATGAGATGGCCAAGCATGAATTAACCCTTCCATGAAGTAATAAATAACAGTGCAAACATCTAAAAAAAGAAATTTAGAATTCGGGCCATTGGGTGTTGCACCAAAATTAATGAAGGTGTTTTTAGATATTCCATGCATTGTAAATTTTTTACATGCATGATGCATTATTGATATTCCATTATTGTAACATACGAAAAGAATTCTTGAGGAAAATTATTGAAAAATTATGTAATCCATTGAAATATTTAAACATAAATCCAAACACCATTGATAAAAGTTAGATATTTTGAAACTATAATTTAATATATCATATTTTCTATCAAAAATCTATATCATTTGATCCATAATAAATTTGAGACTTCCAATCCACTATATTTTGATTTTATTGTGACTAATAATTTAAGACACCCCTTTGAGTGATGTAAAAAAGAGGCACCCCAATAGATTTTTGCACACAAAGTGGATCATTGTTTATTAGTTTCTATTGAATAAGACTACTTCTATGTTATAGATAATTTCAAAAGGATCAAGATGAAGTCATGCATATTTGTGATTCAATGATAAATACTGCATTGTACCTAGTTGGTTCTAAGAAAACAGGCCCAAGGAAATCCCATTTCCCATGCATTTATTGATAATGAAATGGAAGTAGTTTGCATGTAGGATAATAATCACCGATCTCCAATGATATTTTCATCGACATTGTAGTTGAACCTAATTAAAAATCCTTATGTTTTTTGGGATTTTTTATAAATGTTAACTAAAGGAGAAGAGAATAAGAGAACCATTCACCAAATAAGTGAATGATGTATAACATTGTGGATAAAAGTTTTATGATGATAAATAGTCATACAACACTGATTCCCATCCTCGCTCAGTTTTTTCACCCCAATATAATTCTAACAGTAACTCCCTAATATTTTAGTATATATTTTCATTTAAAAATACCATGTATAATATGTTATTTTACACACAATGCCAAACTAAAATTAATTATGATATAATTTGTTAAGATAAAATTATATGTAGTGGAATATAACAGTTATAATATAGTTGTCTAATTTAAGGGTAAAAATAGAGAAAAAATTTAAATATATGTAGAGATAAAAGTAATGTATTAATTTTACTATCAATTCATTCATAACATTCATTTTTTATAGCTAAATATCTATTTATTTCATTTTTTGCATCAAAATTAATTTTAATAAAAATATCCTTTTAGGTACTATGAGTTTTTATTTAAAGAAATTATTTATAAAAAAGTTTAATGGTGATAAAATATATATTTTATATTGATAATATTTTATCACATATTCAATTATTAATTGATGTGAAATAAGAATTTGAATAGTAAATATTTTGAAAATTTAATTTCCTATGAAAATATTTTTCATTATATATATATTTAATAGTTAATTTCATGAATTTTAGAATTTTAATTTTAAAAAATAAATTACTTTTTTATTTTCATAATAATAATATCACATTAGGATATTTTTTTTGATTTATCTGAAATAACATATTTTTAATTGAATACTTGAAGTATACTGTTCATAATTATATCACATATTTTGTTACACTATCATAAAGGAGTGAAAATTTAAATATTATGAATATATTTTCATGAAAAATATCACATTTAAGTAGTAAAATAAATCGTTTAAAAAAAATACTATTTTGAATTTACAAATCCCATGTTTAATAGTTTGAAACTTTAGGTAATATTTTATTTAAATAAAAATAGTTTTTTAATATTTTCTATTAAATTAATTACCACAAGATATAATTAATTTATGGATTTATTTTAAAGAAAAATAACTCATATTTTTTTAATAATAAACCAACTAATTTTATGTAATTCTACGAAGTTGTTAATTTTATCTTAAAAATTATTTTTATACTCAATATTACAAATTCTCTTAAACTGGGGGTTTTCTACATAATGTGCGCTATTATTAAAATTAATTTTTTCCATAATATAAAATTTATTTATTAAATGGTTTAAATATTTTAAATAATAATTTCCTAATCAAATAGTAAGGCTCTTTTCATATTTAGTCATAAAAAATTAGTTACCATTGATATTAATTTTTTCACCAAGCTAATGGTAAATTAAGGTAAAAATCCTTTAACCAAAACAAAAAAAGAAAAACACAATAAAAACATGTATAAAAATGATTTTTTGAGGTCTATAATAGAAAAAAAAATATATCATATCCATCTTTTTCCTCATTGGAATAAACAATCCATGTGAAACATTATCAGTTAATATTATGAGGTTATATTTACAAAAAGTGTCATTCCCTACATTTTTAAAAGGGGCCTTCATCCCCCCATAAAAGACACCCTAAAAATAGAAATTACATTGAAAATATTCCCATTTTACATCCCTTATAAGACCAATGGACATCCATAAGCATATTTTCTAATGATTTTAGCCTATTTACTAAATTTCCAAGAAGTACTTTAGGAGAAAATTTAGATTATCAACATATGTACTGATTACTCTCTAATATATTTTATTTATATATCATTCTCCTCAAAATATATTTTACCCACTAAAACATTATGAAATCATTATAATATATATATATTGATTTGTTTTAAGATTAATGGAATAATTGTTATGTAACTTCCAAACTTTTCCCATAGAAAAATGAAAGCACCATCATGTGTATGTGGGTACTACTACCTCCAAAAAGGATGAGTTTTTCATCACCAACATAAGAGTCTGGTTCAAAAAGGGTATTTAATGAACTAATATGATATTTATAACATGCTTAAGATTCATAAAATATAAACCATTTCCTACGCTGCTCCCATTCTATAGAAAATGAAAATATCATCTGTTCATACATGCATACTACCGCCTCCTTGAAGTGACATATTTTGGTTTCCATATCTCTAGTATTTTTTTCATTATCTATATAAATTAAAATATGTTTTAAAACTATTAAAAAGTATAAATAATATAATTATCCATCTTTAATAATTATATTATTCCAAAATAATATACCATACTCACCCATCAATTATTGCGTGCTCTTGTTTGGGTCGGTTTAACCACCAATATTAACAACACTATAAATTTATATCTTGGATGACTATAGAAAAATAAACACCTCATTACATTAACAACCCATGAAAATGAGTTTAATAGAATTTATTTTCAAATTTTAAATTCTCATTATATTTTATGTTTATATTTTTAGGTAATTTGGAAAAACATTACATAACAATGTAAACAAATCCATAAATTGTATATTTTTTCCACAAAAATAGGGATTTATGTTTACACTAGTTTTCCATCCAAGACACTATTAATTTTTTAATATGAGTAGAAAGAGCTAGTTATTATAGTTATATAATTATTACTCATCCTTATATCTAATGGAAAATAATTGAATACATTGAATGAGAATAAAAATCTCAGTAAGGGATATATAAAAAATGAAACCCATTAGTCTAGTAAAAAACATGAAAAAACATGATTATGTTTAAATTTTTTACAGTAAAACATTGATCAGATAAATAAATCATATACAGATGATACAATAATTCTTTTCTCAAATAAATGTTTTAAAACCCATTACTAATTATAGTAAACCCATGAAGGAATCCTAAGGCATGTGAGAACTAATGAATACATTTCCTAAAAAAACCACTAAATTTTAAAAGTTGTTAAACTTTCCATACCTTATGATATCAAAATATTTCTATAGAGAACCCTTTATAATCATAATATAGGTATCCTGTAAAATTATATCCATAACCAATGTTTATTTTTGTTTAATATGATTTGGAAATACTGAATCTGAAGTAATTTAATAGAATATTCCAACCCAAATCTCTCTCTCATTTTTACTTTCAAAAACTAAATCATCACCCAATACATTAGAGAGTTGTATTGGGATCACCAATCCTCAAGAGATATATCAATAATACCCAACATAATTTATAATTCCCATGTAATATATCATAAACAAACAAAAATCATGTTTTCATTTTTTCACCACAAAACCCTTGAAAAACTCATATGAATCCATATACAAAAAAACTTTCCATTTTTACATAAAATTGTTGTGAAATATCCCATTCCTTAAAAAAATCATATAAATTTTAAATTCCTTGAATATTTTAAATTACATATTCTTTAAAAAAATTCATCTTTTTTTTCTAGGCTTTATAATGAATAACATATCTGATGGTGGGAATGGTTAGTTATACATTAAAAACATATATTTTTTTACTTTCATAATGAAAGTACAAATGATTTGTATAGAGAAAGTAAAGAAGATTCCTTTGATAAAATATATAAATAATTTAAAAATTTCAGTAAATGATTTTTAACAACATTTTATATATAAATAAGAAAATTTATGAAGCATTTTGAATAAAACGAATATAAAATATAAGGAGGAACTTTAAAACAAAGTTTTAATGAAAAAATCTTACAACTTTAGTAACATTTGAATCAAAAGAACATTGAAGGAGAGAAAATGAAAAATATTTTTATACCAAATTAATTTCAATAAATGAATTATAATAAAAATCCATATGTATTTTTATATAGAACAAAAAAATATATCATATGGTGAAAATGGTATAAGACTTAATGAAAGAAAATTGAGATGAGAAATCCCTTACCTTGATTCCGAATCTCCACATACATTCCTTAACACCTATATAATTACAATATATTAATTATTTACATGATGAATAGAAATTTTATGTTTTATTCACTTTTCATAATCCATTAATTTTTATTTATTAAAATGTCTTAAATATTTACTAAATTAGTTAAGTTTATGTTTGAGGTTTTGATGACACTCGGTTTAAAATCCTCAAAAAACATCTGTAGGATGAGAATGGTCAAAGGATTAACTATTCCCTCATATCCATATAATTAATTATGAACTAATTATATTTTATTAAACATTGAATACAATTCTACAACCATGCATTAAATGTGTAAATTAAAATTAAATCAAGTCTTTTCAAGGAGGTGATAGTCCACACGTACACACGAGTGATTTTTTTTCTAAGAGATGGAATGTAGATAAAATAGAAAAAGGTATACCATTATAGAATCATATTTATTTAATAAATATAATATTAAATCATAAAATCCATCTTCTTTTCCATCAATGTACGAGGGAAATAAATAATAATATCACTTTATGTAGGTGGTAGTCCACACATACATGGTTGCGATGTTCTAATTATCAAGAAAAATAGAAATGTAAGAAGGTAGAGAATATATTTCCTTTAATAAATAATAAAAATTTAAAAAATATCTTATGAATTAATTAACTTATTATTTATAACCCATCTTTTGAGGAAGTGTTGAAAAATTAAACACATCACTTTGTAGAAGTGGTATTCCACATGTATATGCGAGTCATGCTACCATTTTACATAATACTGAAAGAGGGAATACAATGGGTTTAACAAGATTATTTTAAGATTTAATTAAATTTTAGATACTTATTGTATTATATCATCATGTTAGTTATATTTTTAATGTATGTTGAAGAATAAAACAATATTAAAGGTCTCTGTTAAGAGATATACCTCTTCTTTAGAAAACCTATATTGGTTTACACCTAAAGATTTTAGGTTTTCCTTTTGGAGATATTGGGAACTATAGGACATGGTATGTAGTGTTGGGAAAATATATGAGAAGTTATTGGATGATATAGAGTTTTTAATTTTTGTGAATACATGAGGAGATGAGGTACCCTTTTATATGTGGAGGGATTGACACCCTTATAGATATCATTACCTTTTAAATGTTGTAAATGTCTTTCTTAGGGTTAAGTGGAACTAAATCAATATAAAATTTAATATAAGGTTATAATGGTCAAAATAATATCATACAGTACTAATTATGTTTAAATTTCTTGACCTTAGTTATTTTTTAACCATAATTGCCTCATTTTATCTTTTATTGTGATAATTAATATTTATCACTAAAACTATTAATTTTGAATAAAAATAATTTTAAATCATTAAAAAATTTGAACCACATGATTAAAAATATTAAATAAATTCTCAATATTCAATTTTAGGATGTGGGAAAAATTAATTTTACTCTAAAAATGAAAAATGAAATAAAAATAGTTTTTTAGAAAAATATGTTTTTAATCCATAAAATGAATTTATACCAAAATAAAAGGTATTGAAAATTCATATGGAATTAATTAGATTATATTTATTTAAATTGGGTTAATAATCTATTAAAATAAATATAAAAACATAATGATACTTTTTTAGAAAATTTATAATAATATATATATTTTTATAAAACAAATTTTTTATTTTTCACTATTCACTAAAATTTAAATATTTTCATAAAGGCATGTAAAATTCACCCTAATAAATTAAATATCTTGAATAAATAAATATAGTTTATTTTATAAAATATAATTTATAAAAATTAGAAGAATTTAATTCAAATAACTATGTAAAAAACATTTAAAACCCATTTTTTTAAAAAAAATGTATTTTTGAAGAAGAAAATAATTTTTTTCTCATTCATTCCCAACAAGAAACCATTAGATTATTATCAATTTATTTCATTGAATATATTATTAATAAATTTCATTAATATAGTTTATCAATAGTGAATAATATAATTTTTTAATACAAAAATACATTGCACACTTAAAAATAGTTCTCTAAAAACATATCTTTTAAACATAAAATAATTTTATATTCATTTATCAAAAATTTACATTTAATGTATGAATTATTATTAATTAGTTTAATGTATAAAAAATACACATTATATAAAATTAATACTATAATTAAGATAAAATTTTCATTAGAATGAAACATATAAAATATAATAAAACCCCTCATTTTATAGTAAATTGGTCATTTTAAATAATAAATTTATTATACTGATATAATTTCACTCTTATAATTCAAAATTGAGTGTTTATTTCCTAATAATAAAACAAAAAAATTATTAGAATAAATTTCATATATTTATTTTTTAATTCAATTACCACTATTCTTTTCATCCAATCCAATGACTAATTTATAATAGTCATATTTAAATACATTTTTTTGATTCCTTTATGCTTCATGTTTTATTTGGTAAACACTATCAAACATGGTTTTAATTTATTTGTTGACAAATTATAAAATAAAATGTTGTTAACAACTCTCTCAAAAAATTCAATACCTTTTGATTGCTAATGTGAGAACCATAATCTAGGGAACCATGCCTCTAAAGTTAAAATACTAAGGATGTCCATAATATAACATTGAACTAATAGATAAATTTTTTTTCAAGGATTTATATAATGTAGAAGACAATGTGAACTACATTACACCAATCATGCATTGTCAGTTAGTGCTTCATTATCCCCAAACCCCATCAACCACTCTTCAATATGCTCACTATAGGGTTCAGATTCATAAGTGGATATTAAGGGATGTTATTTTGAAAGTTAAAAATTCATCTACCCTATAGACTTCATTATCGTTGATAATCATCCAAACATAGGAACCTTAGAAGAAACATTAATTATTCATGGTCATCACATCATAGTAATATTAAACTCGTTCTTCTTAGAGAATAATGGGATCATGACCATAACCATTAGGAACATGATTTTCGATCTAAATATTTATAATAAAAATGCACAAATTGTATATGAGGTGGCGATTCATGAGGTTTATTGGGAAGGTACCATTGAAAAGAAATCTGATGAACATAAAGGACTTATGGAATGATGTTTAAGTTAAGAAGATATTGATGTCTTTTGTTCTCATGATTTAAATTTATATCCTTTACTTGAATCTCTTTTATATAACACTTTTAATGATTTTTAGGATCAATAATTAGTTAACCCTTTTAATAAAGAAAAAAAAATGAGTCCTTAACCATTCCAAAAACTAATTAAGATATTTGTTTGGTTGAAACCTCTTTTCTAATATTTAATACTTTTGTTATTTCCTCCATGTGCTTCATTATTCATAAAAACCAGTATTATTGTATATTATAATTTAAATTTCATTTGACATCATGTTTTCCATTATTACTTAAAATTCACTAAGAAAAGGTATATTTTTCATCACATTTTGATAAAATCATGTTCATAAATTTGTTTTGATACTCTAGGATTGTGTTAACTATGTTATGAGGAATAGTTTTTCCTTTTGGATCAATGTGAGATTCATTAGATATTTCTATAATCTTCATATTTGAATCCAAAAGATTATAGGTGAATAGAACATGATAATATTCCACTGATATTCATTCCCCATTCAAGATTAAATCCCATGGAATTTTGAATTTCAACTATTAATAGCTAATAATTTGAATAAAATTTCATTAAAATATGTCCAAATTTAATTTTAATGTTTCAATTATGATGCAGGCGGCCCAAGTTGAAGATAAATTTTTGGGCCATATTCAATGGCCTAGAATAACATCTGATAATTATGATGATTTATCTCTAAATAAGAATCTTATTAGACTCCAATTTCACAAAGGGTTAGAAAAAATATTTGGTCAAATTTTATTATGCTATGACCTATCCAAATTTAGGTATCTTGAATCTTGTTTCAATTCATCTATAATAGGGATGCAAGATGGTTTTAATTTCAGGTCATGGTCCAAAAACATTTCAAACAACCATTCATACCCCAATCAAGTGGAATTAATTTGATAGATTTATGGTCAAATCAAGGATCCAAAAATTTTTATTTACATTATTGGTGGTGAGGGAAATGAGATAGGTCTTGTATGATCTTTAATTGTAATGTTATATTATTTTTTACCTATGAAAGTTTATTTTTCACATGTATATTTCTTGAATCAATATATTTTATTAACAATATTTATTCATGATATAATATGATGTTCTTATCATTGGATCATTTATACGATTGTCTCAATGTGTGAATTTATTCACACTTCGAGTTGTCAAATTCATCACTCAATAGTAGAGTGTTTGTTATTTCAATGTTTACTCTTCTTCACATTTTCCATTATGAGTCTACAATATTCTTCTATTGATATATTTTAATAAATGGATGGATATATATTTTATGATCTAATCCAAGGAATTTTCAATTGGATAGATTTTATGATATTTCTCATTCCATCAATGTTTAATCATTTTTTCTATTTGAGATTTTTATTTTATTATTTTTACTTCCTCATCCTTAATGAATTTTAAGGCCACAAATTTCATGTTATAATATGATCAATTACCTTAGAGTGATCATGAAAATGATCCAACTAGTGTATACATGACTAGAATTATATTTATGGTATTAAAACTTTAAGTGATGATAGTGGTTTTATTTCATTGAATTAATCCTCTATAAATTTAAGAATATATAATCATTTAATGGAAATTCATTCAATCTACCCCTAAAAATAACATAGGATAAACCATTTACTATTAATTGAATTGACTTAGGTATTTTTGTTCTCTTGTAACTCAAATCAAATCAACCCCAATGTTATATTCTTTATATCCAACTCATTCTATACAATGACCACATATCTATTGAGGCACTTCATGGGTCTTAGAGGATTCAATACCTAAGTTGTTCAGAAAATGGTTTCTATATCCTAAATAGGTATATTTGGGTGAAAACAGAATCCTATCCATTTTGTGATTAATAAGAGGTATAGGTGGGGTCACATTCAAATAGCCTCTCATTTTATTTTCCTTTTTTTGTGATCTATTTGTTTCTTGTAGTTCTTTAAAGTGTTTATGATTAGTATATTTTGTGGATTGTGTAAAAAGTGTGACATAGGAAACATAAATCTCTCTTTTTGAACTTAACTTGTTATTATATATGATTTTTGTACTATTTTTATCTAATTATTTCATTATAATTATCTATCATGGAAAATATTATATATGAGAAACTTAATACACTTCCATAAGTTGTTAAGTGATGATCATTATTCAAAAATATGTTAAAGAGTATGAATTATAGAAGTACATAATTAGAGAGGGAAATAAATTAAGATAAATTATAATTAAAATATAGAATTGATTTATTCACATATGGTGTAATTAATTTTGAGACAATGTGAGATGAAAATAATGATTAAGTGGTGTTTTTAGTATTATACATGTGGTTCATATATATATTAATTCTTATTCTTCTTTTATAAAATTTAATGAGTTTTTGTAAACTTTTTTTGATGATATACTTTAATTACTTGAAATGTGTAATAATAACATGACATAAATGGGTGCCAATTCATGTGTAATATTGTATAAACACATCAAATGAATTAGAATAATTAATTATATGTTTTGGAATACATGAACATGGAAATAATGGGGTATAAAGGGACATGTGTATGATAAAAATTTATTTTAATATGAATTAAATAAAATTAAAATGATCAGAAATATTACATAATGTTGTTTAATTAAGTAATTTGATAAAATAACTAAATGAGGATTTTGGAATGTTAAATGTGTCCAGGAAACTATATGTTTATTCATAAAAATAATTTTGAAAAATATTTTCATTTTCTTATGTTTTTGAAAACTATTTGAGTTACACATGTAGGATAATCTGGGGATGAATATTGATGTGTTATTCCAAAATTTAATTAGATTTTTGGTGTTTTTAATTAACTCATTTTTTATTTTGAATAGCTCCAAAATATTATACACTTTCAGAGATACTTAGGTTAGGCTATGACATGATATATTGATGTGATAACCATGTGTTTGGATCAACCTTTATTTAAACATGATAATTATTTGACTCTATGTATTTAGCCTATGAGATTTTGTGATACCATGTATTTGGAATATAATATGGTGACTAGAAAATAACTTAGCTATTATGATCAATGGATACCATCATTGATCAAATAATGAGAGAATATATTTTAGTGGGTTTGTATGAATTTAATACCTAATTTGCATATCCAAAATGAAATTGTTAAATACTTTAAACATTAGACTATTTATATATGATCACAGTTAACTTCATTGGATTTCAGGGGTTACAATGCCCTCAACTAAGGATTATATTCAATCCCAGAATACATAATCTACTTTTTGTTTTATATATTATACATTTTATGTCCCATGTAAAGAATATAGGCCTTTTTAGCCTTAATATCATGTTTGGATACATCTTGGAGATAAGTTTTGGATCACTTAGAGTCATATTAATAGGGGTTTCCACACTTGGTTTAACTTAAAATTTCATTTGTATTTTCCATACTCTTATAATCTTACATAAAAAATTAATTTCATGTGAAGAATTTTCCATGGTTTAGTGGGAACCAAACAATCAAGGAAAAACAAAAGAATATCGACAACAAAATGAACTTTTTATCCATTCTAAAAAACTAATGTATTCGTACCCTGAATACATAGGAGTATCAAATAAATAGTGACTATTTTACACTTTATTCTTTTATATAAGCTCTATGGAAAGATTCCAAATGAACCCAAGACTTGATATACCCCTATATTTCTATCACCCCATCATTGGTGTTAGAAAGTAAAATATAATCTTGATTTGAAATACATTACCCTTGTTCTTTATTGGTATTTATTTTTAAATCTCTTCCTCTCACTCAATGATAATTTTTTTGATACTTTATCATCCAATGGAACTTCAAAAAACCCCAATTTGGAATGTAATATAATTCCATAGAAAGTGGAAGGCCTCTATCCTTTTTAATCTCAATTCAACCTCCATGATATAGTTAAGGGAAAACTTCTGTAACCCAACATATGTTTTTTTATCCCTCATCTAGTATATATAGCACCATAGAACCCTCTTAGATTAGAGTAAGATCCTGAGCCTAATATAAAGCTTGATAAATTCATCTAGCTCTTAAGCCTTATCTGTTCACTTATTAGGGGTCTAGTTTGTGAATTTTATTTTTCCTTATTTACCCATTAAATTGGATATCATGGGTCCTAGAAGATTTAATTTGTTTTTACATTTTCTCATTTTATTCATTGTGTTCATTGGGTATTAAACCAAGTCTATACAACATTTTATTATATTATTTATTCAAAATGTATAGAGCTATTTAGATTGATACCCATCATCATACTTAGATTAGGGTTGGGACTCCATATTTTCATCATTCATAGGGGTAATTTATATTGTGTGCTCCCAAACTAAGAGACCTTAGTTTCCATAGGATCTATGGACCCCTCCCAATGTATCAAAGTTTTTTACCTGGATCCTTCCATTTTCCACTACTATCCTTATTCTATACCCTTTTAATACCTAATCAATTAAATGAACCTATTATAAAATTTTACTCTTGGAGAAAGACTAGTCATTTAAGGTCTATTATAGGTAAATGCAGGACCTTAAGAATTAAATTTCATGACTATATAAGTAGTCATAAAAATTGGGCATTCATTGCTTCCCTTAGTTAGAGTAGGTATATGATTTTCTTCAAAACCTATGATCTTCCTGTCACAATATAAACCTAATTCAAGTGACCCATTAACTCATTATACTTATTATATTCCACTCTATTCCCCTTAAAAATAGTACAGATTATAGTTATAATTATAAAATAGATGATCCTATCAAAATTTCCCTTTTTATAATCTAGTACATGAGTTTTATTTTTGAGTCATGTTCAGTTATATGGTTGATAAGGGAATTTATGGGATGATTTTATGATAAGTCATGATCGTTTATATTTTCTTAAACTAATTTTTATTATCATGGTGTTCATTCTTTTATTTAAATCAATCAATTATTATAGAGTCAATTACATCTCTATCATATATGTGTCCTTCTTTTTAGGTATTTTCTATTCTATTAGTGGACTATCTTTTCCCCCTATTCCCCCTTGAATCTTGGAGAGAAATGGAAAATTTTCGGTGCACAAAACTGAGTGCATGGTTAGGCCACACAATTTACTAAACTATGCAGACAAACCATGCACAGTGTCTAGGTAATAAAAAAATTTATTATTCCCATTTTACCTTTTGGAATTAAGCCAAATGCACCCATTTTATCCCCCATTTGACCATTTTAGCTATAGAAGGCTTCCAAGATCCCTCAATCTCCCTTGGAACCCATTTTAATGTATTTTTGGTGGGGAAACTTCAAGCTTCATCAAGTAAATTAGTCTTTATTTTTTTTCTTTCTTCTCTCTTGGGTATCTTCCATCCTTGAAGTTATAAAATTCTAGTAGCTAGGATTTCATCCGTAGGGTTTAATATTGAGTTTCTTCATTCAATATTCTTGATTAGGTTTTGTTTTCACTTTCTTGAGGTGCGGTTGTGGTATAGGTGAAGTTTCACACAAATGTTTTGGGTTCTTAACATTCAAGGTAGGAGATTCCATGTTTAAACATTTTTTAATAATTTATCTTACTTTATTAACCTATTTAGGATGTTTCTCATCTATTGTGTGTGCTGAAAAAACCATTTTTTGTAGAATTGATTAAGTGTTTAATTATATACCTTCATTTTGACATGGAATTGGGTGTTTTTCATCTAAATTCCATGCTTTATCATTTAAGGTTATTTTATGAATCTTGAAATTGATTTATTAAATGGTGTTATGGATTCCAATTCTGTTTTGGTATGGTATTTATGGGAGTTTGGCCTTAGAAGATGATTTTTGAATGAATTTTGTGTACAAAGTCTTGTAACACCTCTTGATGTTGTTTTATAAAATTTTATTGGGTTTAATGAACTAAATTTAGGGTGTGGAAAATTTTTGGGGTACTGTTTTGTGTGTGTGCGCTTTAAAAATGGAGTTTTTATGTGAAAATGTTATTTTATAACATGTGGAACTTGATTGATTACACATGGGAAGACCGAGTATCTTGGTGGGCGGACTAGGACTAATATGCTAGTGATTTAGAAGTGGCCTAGTCCCAATTTCATTTATCAAGATCGATAATGACATCACTAACTAAATAATTATGATTGATTGGATACCATTAGGTTATGGGTGTGTTCCATACTAGCGAATCATACATGAGAATATAGTTCATTTTGGTTCCTATGGCACATTTCATCGAGATATGATTTACTTAGTGACCCATTGTTAGCTAGTTCCTAGTGGTGTTTCCCATGAATATTTATCATTGGTTATATGGTTCTTACCTTCTTCATATGGTATGTTTGGTTGGTAATTTTAGCAGTATGTTTTTTTCTTTAAAATTGTTCATTCTTTAAAGTTTCCCTCTTGAAAACTGTTTTTATTTAACATTACATACCTTTAAATTTTTTTACTAGCATTTGAAGTTTATGAAAACTTAAAATATTTTTGTCTTATAATGTTTATATCATGGAATATTTTCTTGGGTGATATCCTATTGGGCTTTGGTTGACACCCTAATTTCACATTTGGGTGTAAGTAGACCTGATCATGTTTGACATAGGCAAGAGAAATGTATTTGGAGACAGCGGTTTGGGTTGCTAGGTTTCTTCCTTGGTGAGGTGTTGTAGAGATGGATTAAGGGTGATTATACCTTGTTATGTGGTAGTTAATGGGATAGAAATGATGTTTCTTTTTGTTGTGGTCCCCTTCAGGGTTGGTTTTAAACTATGTAATTCAATTCTGAATTATTTTCAAGGCTTGTTTGGTGGGAATGTTCAAATTCGGTTTATTGATTTTTATTGGTTGTATCATGATTATAAATGTAGGTAAATCATTCCAAAGATTTATTTATGATACTAGAAAACTTGTGACAACCTGTGGGGATATGGAACACCCTTATTGTTTTTATATGGACCAGGTCGATTCAGATGACTACCCGACTTGGTTCATGAAAAAATGGTATCAAAGGATATTAAGATCCTTGGTTCATATTATTTGGGATGTGTATGTTTAGATAGGAGTATGTACTATTGGGGTTAAGAGTTTGAGATGTGAGTAGGGTGCCTAGCCTGCACCTCTCATGATAGACCTCAAGTCTCCATGGGATGTTGGGATTTTTGTTTGACTTCTCTTCCAGACAGGTCATGTGGGCTATATACTGCATGTGGACATTGGGTGGGGGTGAATTAGTTGTTTATTTCATTGTTGTGATGAGTTTGATATATTTATATTTTATTTTATTGCTATTTTTTTTTCATAATTGTTGTACTAATGATTTATCTTTTGGTTATTGATTTTTTAGCATTATGCCTCCCTTGAAAGCTCACTTGCACCCATAGGAGGAAGCTGAAGAGAGTTCTCCCTCACTGCTTGATCAAAGGTTGGTAGAAGATATGGTCTAGGCTGTCCAAGATCTGGGGCATGGAGTGGGTCCTACTTTTACTCCATCTAGAGAAGATAAATTTGGTCCTTAGAAAGATAAAGCTGAGGAGTTTCTCAAGAACAAGCCTCATACTTTTGGGGGCACTGCGGAACCCCAGGAATTAGAGTAGTATATTGAGAAGATCGAGAACATGTTTGAGTTCCATGACACACTTGAAGAGGTTAGGGTGAAGTGTGACTCATTTACATTAGAGGGTCCCACCCTAGGTGGTGGGAATCCATTCCTCAAGCTGGGAAGCACGAGTAGATGATCTAAAATTAATTGAAGTCCATCTTCAACAAGTAGTATTGTCCCAAGGTCTTGGACTATGAAATATCCCAAAATTTCATGGATATTTCCAAGAGAGATCGGTTAGTGATGGAATATTTTAACTATTTTTATGAGCTAGTGAGGTATGCACCTGAGATTGTTTCTAATGAATCTATGAAAGCTTGGAAGTTTGAGAAGGGGTTGCAACCAGAAATTTAATCTCACGTCTACTTATTCAAGATGGAAACCTGTGATGAGGTGGTTTATCATTCTTGCATGGTCTAGATTGATCAAAAATGAAAGTATGGGTTTTATAGAGTGGTGTCTGTTATGGGTAGTGGAAAATCCACATAGAAAAAGAGTAAGCATGATGAGAAGGGGAAGAAAGGAGGTGGTAGTTCAGGCCATCCTTCTTAGGAGTCTTCATCTGTAGCTTCTGACACAGGGTCTATGGTTTTCCACAAGTGCAGTAAGTCAGGGCACATCCAACCTACATGTACCTCCCCTCTTAGGCCTTGGTATCGATGTGTAGTTATGGGGAACATGCAAATCTTTTGAATAGTGACACACCCATACCAAAGTGGAGAAGAATCTGTGGCTTCCAGGGGTGTGTTAGTTATGTCAGAGCTGAATAGGATAGTGAGACCTTGGTTTGGTGGTCGTGATAGTAGGAATGAATCATCTTTAGGGTAGATATCGTTTAGGGATGAGCCGTAGGTGAGCGGTCATTCTCAAGAAGGGAAAAGACACCTTCATGCTATAGACCAGACACCAGCGGGATCAGATGCAAGGCCTTTGAGTGATTGAGGTACCATTTTTACTGCATGTTATATATCTTTTGTTCTCTTTGATACTAGTTCTTATATTTTTTTATCTCAACTAGTCTTGTGAATCTTCTGAATTTGGAAACCAAGTTGTTGGATTTTGTGATGGAGTTGGTGACGCCATTGGGTAAGAATAAGGAGAAATGTCTTAGGTTCCTGTCATGTGCTTATTCCATGTCAGGATTTGAGATGGAATAGGGTATCTTGGTCTTGGATATAGAACATTTCTATATAATCCTCAGCATGTATTGGCTAGTTCACTTTCAAGAGCATATTTATTTCTATAGTCAGCGATTGAATTTCATGGCAGTTGATGGGAGTCCCCATGTTTTTCTTAGGGAATGGGATCCTCAGTCGGGTCATGCACTACCTCCACTCCTAGAGTTGGGAAATAGTGTCTTTTATTCATCGTAGCTCCTACTAGAGGATGATGGCAGTGCTTCTGAGGGTGGATTACCTCATGTGGTGGATGAGTTCCCGGATGTATTTCTAGATGATTTTTAGGTTTTCCCCCATAGAGGGATGTAGAGTTCTATATTGATTTGGAATCGGAAACACAATCGATATCTCTTCCATCATATCATATAGACCCCACTGAGTTGAGTTAATTAAATATATAGATGGATGATTTAAAATCCAAAGGATTCATTCACCCGATCTTCTCTCCATGGGATGCTCCTGTCCTTTTTCCAAAGAAGGTGGATATGTCCCTTTGGTTGTGCATTGATTACCGGAATATGAATAAGGTAACCATCAAGAACAAGAACAGTTTTCCCTAAACTGTTGAATTGTTTGATTAGTTGATGGGGGAAAAGTGGTTTTCGAAAATAGATTTGTATTCTGGTTACCACCAAGTCAGGGTGAGAGAGGAAAATATACTGAAAATGGCTTACCGAAGTAGGTATAACCACTTTGTGTATTTGGTCATTCCCTTCAGATAGAAAAACGCTCCAATGGTTTTTATGGAACATAAAAATAGGCTATTTCACCAATATCTTTATTACTTTGTTGTGGTATTCATGGATGATATTTTGGTTTACTCAGGATCTGAGGAGGAGTATGAGCATCATCTACAGATCATGTTGGGAACTCTGTGAGATTATTGACTTTATGAAAAGTTGTCCAAATGTAATTTCTTGATTAGTTAAGTGAATTTTTTAGGTTAGTCATATCAGAGAAGGGTTTTTTACTATACCCCAAGAAGATCAGTGCAATTATGTCATGGGAGGAGCTGAATAATGTTTTTGAGATCAGGTGTTTCCTCAGCCTGATAGGTTTCTATAGGTAGGTTTTTCGGGATCTATCTCAGCTTTCATCGCCCATGATCATGATTACCTAGAAAGGGGTGAATTTTGAATGGGGTATATAATTTCAGGAATACTTCGAGGAGATGAAGCGACAGTTGACTACCACCCCCATGTTGATCTTTCAAGAATCTGGAAAGGCCTATGTGGTGTATTATGACACTTTAGGTATGGGTCTTGGGTGTGTGAATATGGAGGATGACCATGTGCTGGCATATGATCTGACTAACTCTGAACATATAAAAAAAATTACCTGACCCATGACTTGGAGATAGCAGCGGTGATTCATTCTTTAAAGACTTTACATAACTACCTATTTTGGGAGAAGTTTTTGGTTTACTCTGATCATAAGAGTTTAGCTTAAATCTTCTCATAGAAAGAACTTAATACGAGGTAGCATCATTGGATCAAGTATTTTCAGTGGTTCAACTTTGAAATCGTCTATACCCCAAGAAAGGGTAATGTGGTGTCTGATTCCTTGAGAAGAAAAGTACCAGTGCGGGCTTTTAGGAGGTCCAATGATGAGTAGACTATGATGGGTCTTTTTACTTAGATGCACGTGGAGACTAAGGAGCAGAGTGGAGGTGCATTCTTAGTGATAATTCAATTTAATCCCTATCTTTTAGAGTTGATTCAATGGGAGAATCCCAGTGATGAGCTGTGTAAGTGGTCTATGTAGTTTATTTATATTGGGGAGATGTCTTCTGATTGGTCTTCATCTCCCAAGGGTGCCTTGTGCTTTAAGGGATGTTCGGTGGTGTCATTGTCTCTGAGGAAGGTGGTAATGTAGTATAGCCACCAATATTATTGTTCCATTAATCTTGGAACTAATAAAATGTATTATGACATATGTATGATGTTTTGGGGGCCAGGTATGTGATGATACATAGCTTATTTTGTGTCAAGATGTTAAACATGTCAGTAGTTAAAAGCATATCATCAAAGGCCCTATGATTTGCTTCATCCATTACCTATTCCTACCTAGAATTGGGATGAGGTCACTATGGATTTCATTGTTGGATTACCTTTTATGCCTTAGGGTAAGAACACTATTTGGGTAGTGATTTATTATCTGAACAAATCATCCCACTTCATTCCTATCATAGATACAACTAAAGTGGATGAGCTGGGACAATTTTATATTTATTAGGTAGTAAGGCTTCATGGTGTTCTGTTAGCAGTTTTATCAGATAGAGACCCCCATTTTACCTATAGGTTTTGGGAAGGCCTTCAGAAGGACTTGGGATCATTGATTAAGATGAGCACAACATAACATCCTTAAACAGATGGTCAGACAGTGCGGTCAAATAAAATTCTATAAGACATGCATCGTTCATGTGTTTTGGATTTCCGAGGAGCTTGGGATAGCCATTTGGGGTCGGTTTAATTTTATTATAAAAAAATTTATAAATCCTCTATTCTAATGACTCCTTTTGAGGTGTTCTATGGTCGGCCTTGTTGGTCCCCCTCTATTGGGATGAGGTAGGTGAGACCTCACTATTAGGGTTGAGCCTTATGAAAGAGTCATCTTGGAAAGTCAAGTTGATCAAAAAACAGTTATTGACTACTCAGAGTCACCACAAATCTTATGCTTATTAGAGGTGTAGACATCTTGAGTTCTCTCTAGGTGATCAGGTATTCTTGATGGTGGCCTCTTGTTTGGGCCATCACCATTTGGGAAAGTAGGAAAATCTAACATCAAGGTATGTCAGAACTTTTTAGATCACCGAGCTGATTGGAAAGGTGGAATATAGGTTAGATTTTCCTTCTTAGTTGACATATATTCACAACATATTCTATGTCTCACAATTGAAGAAGTACAACCTGTATCCTTCCCATGTGTTGAATTGGAAGGAGTTGGAAGCAGAGATCGATTTATTAGTGTTTGAACGACCGGTGTGAATAGTAGATTCCCACGATAAGGTGCTTTAGGGAATTTCTATTCCACTAATCTGGTTCTTTTGGAAGCATGAGAATGATGTGAACAAGACTTGGGAGCAGAAGTTGTGGGTTGAGTAAGGATACCCATTCTTGTTTTTGGATCAACCTTTGGGTTAACTTTCTAGGGTGGAATGTTTTCCCAATGGGGAAAATTTCCAAATTGGTGTCCTTATTTTTAGGTATTTTATCTTATATTCTTGGACTATATTTTCCCCCTAGGACCCCCCTTGAATTTTGGAGAGAAATGGAAAATTATGGGTGGCCAGAACTTGGCACACGGTTAGGATGTACGGTTTACTAAACTATTCAGACAAACCATGCATAGTGTCCAGGTTATAAAAAATTGTTATTCTCATTGTTCCCTTCTATAATTAAACATATTGTACCCTTTTCTTCCCCTATTCAAAAATTTCAGTCATATAAGGAATCCAATCTCCCTCAACCTCCCTTGGAAAAAAATTTTAAAGGGGTTTTTGGTGGTGATACTTCAAGATTCTTTGAGTAAGTGAGTATTTATTTGTTTTCTTCCTTCCATATAGGGTTTCATCTCTCCTTATTGATGTTATAGAATTCCAAAAGCTAGGGTTTCTTCCCTAGGATTTAATATTGAGTTTCTTGGTTAAATATTCTTGATTAGGGTTTGTTTTCACCCACTTGTGGTACGATTATGGTGCGAGTGAAGTTTGACACAAAATTTTGGGATTTTTTACATTCAATGTAGGTGGTTCCATGTGTAAAAATCCTTTTATGAATTGATCTTTATTTATTAACCTATTTATAATGTTTCTCATCTATTATGTGTGGTACGATAACTATTTTTGGTAGCATTGATTAAGTGTTTAATTTTAACATTTCATTTTAACCTGGAATTAGTTTTTTTTCATGCGTATTACATGTTGTATCATTTGGGGTTATTTTATGATTCTTGAAATTGATTTATTAAATAGTTTTAGGGATACCAATTCAGGTTTGGTATGGTATTTTTGGGACTTTTTCCTTAAAACAGGTTTTTTGAATGATTTTTTTGTGTAAAGCCTTGTAACACCTCTTGAAGTTTTTTTATAAAATTTTATTGGGTTTAATGAACTACATTGAGGGTGTGGAACAAGTTTGGGGTACCCTTTTGTGTGATTATGATTTAGAATTGGAGTTTTTATGTTCAAATGTTATTTTAAAACATGTGGAACTTGATTGAGCACAAATGGGATGCCCGAGTATCTTGGTGGGTGGATTAGGAGTAGTGTACTAGTGATTCAGAAGTGGCCTTCTCTTAGTTTCACTTAGCAAGATCGATGATGAAAACAACACATAAATAATTATGATTTATTGGATACCACTAGGTTATGGGTCTGTTCCCTACTAGTGCCTCGTGTATGAGAATGTATTTTGTTATGGTTCCTAGGCCACATTTCACTGAGATACGATGTACCTAGTGACCCATTGTTAGCTAGTGCCAATAGGTATTTACCGTGACCAGTGCTGATTGGCTATATGGTACTTAAAATCATATTATAGTGTGTTTGGTTGGTAATTTTAGTAGCATGTGTGTTTTCTTTAACATTTTCATTATTTAAAGCTTCCCTCTTGAAAATTATTTTTATTTAATGTTTCATCCCTTTAAAATTGTTACTAACATTTCTTTTTTATGAAAACTTGCATGTTTTTTGCCTTATAATGTTTATATCATGGAATGTTTTCTTGGGAGGAATCATATTGGACTTAGACTCACACCCTACTTACACCTTTGGGTGTATGTAGGCCTGGTGATGTTTGACACATACAAGGGAAAGGTCTTTGGAGATGGTGGTTCGGGTTTCTAGCTTCCTTTATTTGTGTGGTGTTGTGGAGATGGATTGAGGGTGATTATACCTTGTTGTGTGGTGGTTATTGGGATATACTTGTTTCTTCTTTTTATTGTGTTCCGCTCAAGGGTTGGTTTTAATCTATGTTTTCAATTATGAATTTTTGTTAAGACATGTTTGGTGTGAATTTTCAGATTCAGTTTATTGATTTTTATTGGTTGTATCATGCTTATAAATGTAGGTAAATCACTACCATGTTTTATTTATGATAATTGGGAACTTGTTCCAGTCCATGGAAATAGATAACTCCCTTTGGGTTTTCCACGGACCGGGTCGGGCACCGGTTTTCATGAAGACCGGACTTGGTTTGTGACATCCCCAATGTGCACCCTTAGATCCTCAGCATTGGTTTAGAAAATCTGGTGATCAAGGACTACAGTTAGGTCTTTTCAGTATTTTTACTTTATAAAAACATCAAATCTGGAATGGATGTTATAGTAAAACTTCATGATATTTTTAAATTTTTTGGTGAAATGATTATTTTGAGTTTGGGAATAAGATTCTTTAACCAGAATTATTTATAGATAATAGCATATATACATTTGAGTAGAATTTAATAATTATTTAGTATCTTATGATATTTTGAGGATAAAATAGATTTATATATGATTCTTAAACTAGATTACTCTTATAAGTTCATGACTACATTTTAGGATATGAAATTAATCAATTTTTATACATGCATGATACTATATTCGGTATTTATCAAATCTTGGTATGTCTTAATTGTGTATTGAACTCAACCCTGAACATATAGTTGAATAGTGACATACTCTTGTATGTTTATAAATTTATTTATTTTAGTATTATATATATATTTTTTGGTCAGTGGAGTCTTTTTATACAATTGTCTCTAGTTTTAATCATAATACACATCATAAAAAAGGATTTATCATTCCATTAGGTATGGAGTTTTATTTTGGTTGTATTAATGAATTCGATAAACCCGTGAAAAATTATTAATTTATATATAACCATTATTTTATATCATTAATAATATATTTTTTAATGTTTTAATAACTTATATATATATATATATTTATATATTTAAATTTAATTATTATTTTATAATTTATTTTTTTTATATCTAATGGTTTTTTGGTGATTGTACTTTAGAGGTTTCATGGTACAATGTCACCAAAATTGTGCATATATCCCCTTGGTTCTAGTGATTGTCCCCTATAATTTTGAAGGAGGGCTTAGAGTGAAAGCTCAACCTCCTTCTAGACACAGTCCATGATCTAATGTGGGTGATTTATTTTATATTTTTATCAAAGATTGTTTAATATAAGTATAGAGTTTAGAGTTATGTACAATTGAGATCATGGTTTTAATACTACATAAATAGTTCTATAGGTATATGAATTCAATATTGTAGGAGAGGGAACCATTTAATACAGAGTGGTAACAATGAATTCCTATATAAGGGTATTGATGATTTTGTGACTAACATGAGTACATAGGGAACTATTTAAAAGTTAAAATTAGTTTAGTGCATGAATCATAATGTAATAATTAAATGATTTGTGTACATCATATATTTTTATATCTTAAATATTACGGGAGAGTAATTTTTTAATTTAAATAATACAATTTGATATTTTCTTTTTGTTTCATTATAAATTGATAAAAAGTTTGGGAAAAATATAAATAAAATATGTTATTATGTGATGGAATCCATGTGAAGTTTTTTCATAGAATTTTCATATCTAAATATATCATATTTCAACACAAGATAAATCATGGGAATGATGAACTATTTATTAAATGACCTGTTTATGAGGTTCTTAAACTTGAATTCATACCATGGATTTGTCAAATTTGATAGATTGTGAAATTTTCTATTGATGAGACACTGTATCTATTTCAGTTAATGTTACTAGATCCATATCATGGAGATCTTAATTTCATATTGTAGTGCCTTATATTAATGAGATTCATAGGATCAATACCCTTTGTGATGATATATGTATCTATGATTTTCAATTTCGTAATATTTTTTTTCAAAACTTATAAATAGCTAGTTGACAATACTTATTTGGATTATAAGTACAGAATTTGAGGCTTGGGGAGTCCTAGAATTTTCTTGAGTGAGAATTTTCTCTCTTTACTTGGTTGCATAATGATTATAGAATTTATATTATTTGTGATAGTGTTGTATTATTACCGTATATAATTATTCATGATTCAATATATTATTTACTTCCTATGAAGAAGAGTGATTAAATTTTAAGGGCTCATAAATATGAAATGACATTACTTGTGAATTTATATATGATAAATTCACCACTCTTCTTACATTGATGTGTTATGATCAAATATCAAGATTAAAACCATCTTAAAAGAGCATAGATCATTAGTGTAGTGATATTTAATATTTGATATCACTAACACATCAAGATATATTATACATCATCATGATTCATGAATATGACATAGGAGGGTAGGAATGAGATTATTTACCCCATTTATAATAAAAGGATCTTGAGTAGGGAATGACCAACATACTAGAGTCTCATATCACCATTGTAGTAAAACTAGCATGAGTGTATTTTAGTATCTAATAAATTTATTAATAAATAATATCTCTATGTTTTCAATTTTATGATGTTATTGATCTATATAATATTTTAAAATCATTTTTAATAGGTATAATTGACTATTTCCTTATAGAATAAAATATTCTTTGAGTAAATATTTTGATTTTTCTAGTAATGTATTATGCATTATTGACATTTGTATCACACATATTTGGAGGTCTTGGTGATTTATTTCATAGGTTGGGGATTCAAAAACTACATTTAACCGAGATACATGGTTAAAGAATCATTGGTATGACAACCATAATATTGAGTATTTATGTCAGTATATCATATTTATTCTAATAAGAATCAAGTTTAGTTAATAATTGAATTTCATAGATTGGTATCCTCATGACATCATGATGAGGCATTATATCTATTAACTGAGGTCTTATGAATAAAAATAAAAATAAATCATAAATAATAATTTATTTATGGATTTTATACTCATTGATGAATCCCTTGCATATATTGGCGTCTCATTATATGTGTTTGAAAATGTGTGATTCATTGTGGATGGAATCACATAGTTTAATAGGTGTTATATTATGATGTATTATTTATGTATATTTTCAACTATCCTTATCTATTTCCATACACATAATGAATGGAGGTATCTATCCCTGAAGGGTTATTTATAATGGTAGATAAACATTTGGATGAGGTTATAGTGTGGTGATATTTTGGATGTTTATTCTTGTTAGTTACATAACCTACTGAACAATATCTTCTATAGAAGTAGAAACATTGACCAAAATGTTACCCATGTTGGGCCATTATTCAAAGAATTTTTCCCAAGGATAATGGATTAAATATTATAATCCTATAATTTCTTTTATTATTGATTATAAATTTATCACAATTTTTTTCATTTTCAATTTGACAATAGTTATTTAAATAAGAGGGTAGTGTTTTTCCTTATGAAAATATGTTGGTATCATTAATATGATTGACTTAGTTACTTATGGTAAAGAAATATAGTGAATATAAAAGTATATTTTTTGTAAAATATACTGAGGGGATTATTTACATAGGTTTAGTATAAAATTATGTCCTAACATGAATCATTTTTGTGAGTGAGTAAGAATAGTTATGGTACTCAATATTTCAATGAGATGTAAGGGTTATTGAATTTTACAATCAGGTAATGTATAAAAGAAAGTAGTTTAGACTTTATTTATGAAAATGTATTTAAACTATTTTTATGAATGATAAAATATCTATAATAATTGTTATTATTCTTAATAAATGATAAATAAATCTATTTTTTGAACTCAATGTTTAAAATTTCACATTTATTCATTAATTATTTTCTTTTTAGAAAAATTATTAATTTTGAGGTAAGATATGACTGAATTATATCATTTTATATCCCTTAAGGATTCACCATAAATATGGTGTGTATAGTTTAATCACTTGAAATTTAAAAAAAAACCATCTTTCTATGAAATAGGGAGTTAGGAGAGAATTGAAAATTTTTGTTGGAAGCACATTCAGGTGATGAGTGGTTATGCTACAAGTTTTAGAAAAGTAATTATTTAATTAAATTAAACGTTTCATCAAAATAGTGACTAAATTGATTTATTTTATTCATTTAAAGACTGAGTAATGGGATTTATAGATTCAATAAGTTATATATTAAATTTATTGTGACCGATTTTGAAAAATAATTCAATGAGTTTTGTGATATATTGTATGCATATTTGAAATGGGTCATGTTGTTATCTGATTGGTAATAAACTAATTATTTCATTTATATATTTCCCATGATATATAATCAATGGGATATATTATTTTGTTTTTATGATTATATACCATGTTATTTCATTTGAAACAATTGATGGTCATCTCTAATCGGGACAATCACTTCAGTTCTCAGTTATATTAGTGATGTAATAGATTTAGCTATAATAAGATATGGGGTTCTATTTTTTTGATGAATTACTATAATAATAGGTTTAATTTAATCATTCAAATAAATATAAACATTTTTTGTGGATTCTTGTATAAAATTAGGCATGCTTATTTATATCTTTATGTTGTGAATTGAAAAACCTTAATTGGTGGGGGAAACACTCCCCGTGATTAATAGAATGATTTTTGAATATAGGAATATTTGTGAGGATAACCCCACATACCTTGTTTCATCATCATTAGTGAACCATTTTCTAATTTATATTTTCATTTTTTGTCTCTTGAGGTTATGTTAGAATATACGAACACCATGTGATAACATAGGTTATATTTTATAAATATGGGTTTTTTATTTTTTATGTGGCCAATGATATCATTGAACCAACAGAGGATATTTTAATTAATGTTTTAAAAATAAACCTTCATGGTAACCTTGGATAATGAATGATTTATAGTTTCACATTTGGGGAATAAAAATTTAATGGCAAAAAAAGTTTTTTCTAAACCTATTTTTCTTTTTAGGTTGAAAATTATTAGTACTGGGGAGAATATGATGACTCAGATTTTACATGAAAATAACTTAGTCTATGAAATTTATTTTTAATCCATTTAAATTAAACATCATACATTTATGAATATTTTATATTCATTTGAAATCTTATATGTTAAATTTTGTATCATAAAAATAATGTAAAAATAATATATAAAATTAATTTTTTTGAACAAAAAACCTCATAGAAAAAATAAAAATATATTGTGAATGGAATCACAAATTGAAAATCAAATAACATTGTAATTATCAATGAATAATATTTTATTTAATGTTGATATTACTTATTTATGGGATACAAGTATGTTTTTATATAAATATGAAATTTAAACTTTATAAATCTATTTTATCATATCATTCAAGGAAATTTTTGTTGAGACTAAGTCTTTTGATTGATGAAATTACACCAGATTGAGATATTAATCTATAAATGATTGAATGGAGCATGTTCAACTTGATTTTATTCTTATTTTTTCATTAGATTTCAATAAATAGCTCATTTTAAAATTTAATTTTGGAAATTATTGATTTGTTCTTAAATGAAATAAAAATAATGTGTTAGTGGATTCTAAAACACTATATACATCATTTAATGAGAATTTTTGAGATGATTTAAGAAGATTGGAGATTATTTTAGGATGATCTAGTTCTAAGAAAAGATATTCTATAAAATTCACATTGAGATAGGTATAATTGATCTAAATTTTGTTCATGAGGTTGTTCCACTCACTACTAACTCACACAGTTGATTGTCACAGTTAATATTGGTTTTTCCAGGTGTTTTGTTAGATTGTGGTCAACCATCTATTTATGCAGTCACTTTCCTAACTATATGTAGATCTATAAATCTAGACATTTTATCATGTGTTCAATCATTTTGTTGTTACTCTATATGGTGAGTCCCAAAAAAAATAATTTTGAATAAATTATGGGTGGAAAAAATATATGTGTTAATAAGAGGATGACATAAATAGTTTGGTGACTTGTTAAGAGTGTTTAACGGATTTTTCCTACCATATGTTATTCAAAATGATTATCCAATGGATTATATATAAGCTATTTCAAACAACAACGAGTTAGATGATTTTTTTGTAGTTTTAGAAAAAAAAACACTTTTGAAATAGAAAATATCTATGATATTATGAAACACTTTTAATGAAATACTATAAAAAATTTATACAAAAAATTTATCTTAGAATCAATGAAAACATAGAGATATATTTTCATATAAAATGAAAAAGGTTGGAAAAAATGTGTTTATAATTTTTTTAAACAATATATACTTATCAAAATTTAATGAAAATAGACCATACATAAAATCATAAAAAAATTATTTACATAATTTTAAACAAGGTAAATTATTATAAAATTAACTCAAACAATTATTGAGGGATTAAAAATGACATTTGAAAAATCATCCTAATAATCTATACAAGGAAAAAGGAAGGTTGCTGACTGATAAGTAAATATGGGGTCATTCACACATATAGAAAACCCTTCATGAAAAATACGCATCAAGGTTGAATTATTTTTTTGTAAGAAATGTAAAAAATCATGAATTTATAAAGAAAATTACTAGATTTTTTATAAATAATTAAAAATACCAATAATTATTATCTTTTAAAAAAGTATTTATTTGAAACTAATATTGTTAATGAAATCTTTATAGTTTAAATAATAATTTATTCAAAAACACCTTTCATCTTTGGTATCTTTTGATTTGAAATCCATTTATAAAGGAAAATTATATGGATATTGAAAAAGAAATGAATATGGTAAAATAAATTAATTTTGAGATAATCATATAATATTAAGGATATCATGGTACATAATAAGAATAATGTATACAGATGTTAAATTTTAGACAAAGAACCCCTTAAATATTTTGAAATTTTTTAGTAAAACCCCATAAGAGAGAGAATATAGAATAGAAAACTGAACATCATGAAATATAAGAGAATAAAGAAAAAAAATATTAAATTTAAATATAAAAACCATTATAAAAAAGACATGATATACAATAAAAATTATGTCTCAGGGGATTGAAAATTGAGGAAAGAAACCCATACCATAATTATTGACTTCTAATAATGTGCATGAATCACCAGTATAAAAATATATCATAATAATTTATTTCAAAAACTGTTTCTTATATATAACCATTTATAAATATTATTTATAATTATTTTATACATATATATTAGTTAGTTATTGTTTATTTTTAATATGAGGTATGAGTAACCTTGATCATTTTGAACTAGTTTCATAATAATAGTGTTGTTATTTAATATTTTATAAGTCTTCATATATCAAAGATAATAAAAGATACTATAATTGTTTTTTAATTAGTTATAATTTTATATTTTTATTCATGTTTTCATTGTGATCCTTAAATATGAAAGTGATAATGATCATGTTTAAATTATTATTAATGAAAGAATGTTAGTATTTTAATTAATGATTTTATTATTAATGTTACCATTATCGAACCAAAAAAATAAATAATTACTTATTTATATAATTTTTTATTTGTAATTACATTCTAATAGTCATTCATGATTTTATTTTATATTATTGTTCATGTGAGTGGTTAGATCGACCCAAACATGAAAATAACATACTTAATGGATGATTATGATTATAAAAAGTGGAAACATTACAAAAATGTCATTATTAGAGAATATTAATGATATAATTAATATAAATTTTAGTTTTGGAATCATATTTTAATAGGGTTTAATAAATAATAAAGGAACTAGTTTAAATTTTAAATACGTTACTTTATGGAGGTGGTAGTCCGCACAATACAAATTTAACATTTTCATTAGTTATATAATGAGAGGGAAAGAAGGTTGATTATATTTTTTATCATAATAATAGTAATTATATTATATATTTCACATTTATTCTTTAATTTCACCATTATAATCAGTGAATAGTGGGGTTAATTAACAACCAAAGTTATTATTTCATAGAAGTAGTAGTCTACACAATGTATGAATAACAATTTCTTTTTTCTTGATAGAAAATGAAAAAGTTAGTTAATAGTTATTTACCTATAATAATTAAATTATTTATATAAAAAATAATTATTAAATATTATATATATTAAAAAATAATATTTGTATGTTAAGAATGAAAGGAAATGAAGTTAGGAAATACATTCATGTTCAGAGCTTAGGATTTCCCTTGTAAAAATCCTTATAAATGGATTTATTAAGACAATACCTTGTGATGATATAAACAAGGATAATGAATTGGTTTATAATATAAGGAAAATGGTATGAGATTCTGGTGGAAATGATATTTTCTTTATGGTCATAAATGGGTAGTGAGAGACCCCTTTTATAAGCGGTGAAAATGGAATTTTTGTAAATATTTCTAATTAATATAAATAGAGAACCAGTTTCATATGTCAAGAAGTTTAAAAAATGGATAATATTGGAGTGAAGGATTATATAAGGTTGATAATTCAACAAATATTCATTTTCATGATTGTTTTAATATTTTTTTAAAATTCCATCACTCTTAGAATTTTTCACTTTTACCATTTCTACTTTTAGAATAATATCTAGTTTTTATAGAAGTAATTAAATTTAAATGAATAAAACTAAAATGGACCATATTAAAAAATGTGGACAAAATTATTCCAAATATGAACACAATAATTTCAAAAAAAATTATATTTCTATGAAAACTAAATTTTAACAATATCATGTGTAATTCCTCAAAAACAAATTTAGAAAAAGTATATTTTAGTTGAAAAAATTATGCATAGAGTAAATTATCCATGTATTTTATTTTAAGGATATAAAATGGATTATTTTAAAATATATATAAGTTATGTATCACTAAAAAAATCCAAATCTAAAATTTAAAAATTTATTATTTAACTAAAATAAAATCTAGAAAATTATTTTTATGTGAAAACAATACATATGTTCTAAAAATTTTAATAATAGAATTTCTAAATTTGAAATAGTACTTTAATTTTTATATTATTACTTATTAAAAAAATATTTAATAAATTGAAAGGTTTATAAAATTCTAGTTCTTTTTTTAAATAATAAAAGTTACTGCTTTTGTAAAAAACTACATTTTCACTATTCGCATAAAAATACATTTTTTATGAAATTCTAATTTTTTTAGGAAAATATTGATATTTGGAATTAAAAATGTATTTTTTATTTTAAATTTAAATTATAAAATTTAAAAACATATATTTTAAAGTAAAATTAAAATTATAATGATTTTTTTATTAAAAATGTCTTTTTTGAACATTAAGTGTTTTTCGTAATATTATATATCAATTTCTACTTTAAAAATGTTAACATATCAGTTTATATATTGTAATATCTTATATTATTATAGTTTTCATTTAAAATTGGCTGATTCAATTCATGAACACTTTAAATATTATTTTTAAAAAGAAAATTCTTTTTTAATATTAAATAATAATAATTATTTATCCTCTAAATATAAGAATTTTAAATTTCTTACTATATTTTTATTTACTGGATGTTTTATTATTTTTAGAATTTTTTAATAATTTATATCTAATATATTTATGTTTATTTTAGTTTGTTTTTTCCTCTAAAAAATCATTTAATATAGTATTTATTTTATGAAATTATAGAGTGAAATCTGTGGTCGTTACATTCCCACTCCCTATAAATAAACTATATCTTCTCAATATTAATTATTATTAACTAATAGAATATTTAATGGTACCCATTACATAGAAATGACTCCAAATATAATTTCTGAAAAGGTTTTATCCTCACTATTCATGTTATGACTAATGAACTAAATTTTTCATTATAATAGAAATATAACTAATAATTCAGTTTTATTTAACCATTTATGATAAATACCTCAATATAATGGGCATAATTTTTCAAAGGGATTTTTTTAAGAAACCCTTCATTAATAGGTGTTTATTGTTTGATTTTTACATGTGATTCTCTAATCATATAAATTATCAAGGATTTAATGTAAAATAGATCCAATCCATGCTAGAAATCACATCAAATATATCTAAATGAAGGATAGTGGGATTTTAGAGGAAATACATTCCTATAAATATCCATTAGAGAATATTTATATACTAAGGATACAATAATCATTCGATTAGAAATTTTCATTAATAATTAAACATCTAGTTATCAGTGTTTCAATATTATATTCTTAGAAAAAATTCTAGGTACATAGGGGTTGGTTCAAATAAACATCAATAAAACACTCATTTTTCTAGAATGGATGATTTGGTTTCCTCCCTCCATAAAATTTTCAGAAATCACTCCCATAGACATGGTTTCAAAGACTATCCATTTTTTCAGATGTATCTTATGCATATCATCCTTCTTAGCCCTTAGATTGGAGAATTGACTTAGATAATGTCCATGTTCCATACATTAAAGACATTGAACTATTAGTGTTACCAACATATGACCAATATTTTCCCTTCATATTGTCATTAAAGCTCTTCAATTTTCTACAACAATTATTTTTTATATACCCACCATTTCTATATATAAAACATATCTTTGTTCTATTATGATATTCTAGTAGATGATTTATACCATATATTTGACATTATGAAAATTGTCCATTATTTCCTTCATCATCATTGTCACAATTTCTCCCATAATACTCTATCAATCTCTTCATTAGTGAATTTAGAAACTAAACTAAGGCCATGTGGTTAGTCATAATTCTTAAAATATGGTTTAGAAAAATCAAACGGTTTTTGACTCAATCTCTTACCCATTAGGTCAATTTTTGGGACAATATCCAAATTTTCCATGACATAAATTTATAACATGGTTCCTTTGGGAATGATCCATTTCTAAAAAAGAATTTAATCATGAGTAATGAACAATTAGAAATATAAGAGAACTATTATAGTTTGAAAAATTCACCCAAAAAATGTACTAATATTTCAAACAATTACATGAGTATTCAGTTCAATATATATAAAACTCTTTTGAATAATGATTTATTTAGGTTGGTTTATAATTTATTCCATAAATAATATAATAAATCATCCCAAATGACTTGTAAATAGAATATGATTCATCAAATTATATCTGCTAGGAGTTTCTTTCCCAGTGTCTCATCCTAGGACCAATCATCATTCATCAAAGTGATGATTGAGTTGATATTCAATCATACATTTTCTAGGTGGTTACCCCTAGGTGAATTTTTCCACAACCGCATAAACTTTATAGCTTCTATAAAGGGATTTCATTTCTAGTAGAATCACAAAATATCTATATTACTAGAACTTTGGGATGTTATGATATACTAAATATTATCCTTTAGACATAATCACAGGTTTTTCAAAATTGTTCTCCTATCTTAATACATAAATTATTCAATATTGAATCAACTAAAATAAATGTTTATTTAAACCATATAAATTATGATCAACCAAATACCACCCTAGGATCCAATAAAATGGGTCCCTGAGTTGGTTAGACACAAGGATTCAAGAACTTCTCTCCATACACTAGAGGCTGACAATAAGCAGTGAGGTATTACAGTGTGCCTGTGGAGATACTACGTCATAGTATCATAGTAAAAAACAATAGAAATAACTTTATATCATTCAATAAGTAAATAAAAAAGGCATGGAATTAATAAATAACTGAAATATATGCATGTTATAATAATAAATTAGATGATAAAAAGACCAAACAACCATGTCATACATACAACACGAGTCACCCATAAGGCCAACCATACATGTAGGGGTACATAAAATAAACTGGAATGAAAGTAGAGGTCATTACTACTAACTTCATGCCAGAACACATATCTGATCTCCACAAACATATCTAATCCATATTTCTCAATCTGTCCCAGTATCGAGCTCTACCTATGTTTGTAACCAAGTGAATGTATACTCGGGTACCCTAGTGCAATGGCATCCCGAGTAGGGTGTGAGTAAAAAACTCAGTAGGGAACCACCAAAGTGGTACTGTACATATTAGTTAAGAGATGTATTTATATGTGAAATAATCATCTGGATAACAATATGAATAATGAAATAACTTATTAATGGAAGTAAAAGAAATAATCCCACAACTGGTCCTTGAGTCCATGATCTCGATCATCAAGAAATATTTCCATATTATACAAGTATATAAGTGAATTCATATATATATTTTCACATGAATATATAAATACGTGGTCTCACATATACATTTATATAATAAATTTAGAGAAATATAAAAAACTCAATCAAAAGTAGATACCTGGATCCATAATCTGGTCAGCTTTACATCTTTTAAAAAGGGAATTTAGATGGATGTTGTACCACTCACTCCATGTATAATCAAGTAAAACATTTGTTCTATCATTATAATATACAATACATGATTCATACAGTGTTGGATATAACTTTGGGAAAGATACATCACTATAGTAATACACATTTCCTAACCCTAGGTTCACTCGTACTCACCACTAATCACTATACCAAAGGATACCATATACCGAAGGAAAATCTTATAAATGTGGAATTGAGTTAGATATAATACTACTCAATCCACATGGAATCATATAGGTTTGACTATAATTTATGGTATACAGAATAAAAAAACTAATCTGTGTAATTTTATATCAAACCACAATGGGCCAGGATCCAAGGAGTTGAAATCCCCAAGGCATAAAAGTGATTTAAGTAATTCTGATCAAAGAAGTATATATTCCCAGGGAATCCAAATAAAATTGATCAATGGAGTATAAATTTCCAAGTAATCTTAATATGTCAGGTCAATATGATGTATGTTTTATAAATTACCATGTTATCTTAATAAGCAGGATCTGTGGGGTTTAAATATACCTAGAATCCATGAATGCTATTTAAAATAGGTAAACCTAAACCAAGGAGTAGAAATGTCCATGAAATACTATTGATTTATGTGATTCAAGTAAATCTATTCCAATGAATAGAAATGTCCAAGGAATACTATTAGGTCAAGTAATCCTTGTAAATAAGATCATAGGAGTAGAAATGTACAAGGAATACTAATAGGTTGTTGGTTCCATACTGTGAACCCTCCATTATCATAATAGTTAATACATTCATCATTTCATAAATAATTATTTAAATATTCTCAATAAACATTTAATTAATATCTTCATAATCAATCCTAGAAGTCAAACCCCATGAATTTACTCTGGGAATCCTTATCAAATAGTGAATCACATCAGGCTCATCAGGAACAAACTATTAAGGCCTTTGGTAATAATTAATCCATCAGTAGTAAATAGGTGATTTTATAAAATGAGTGAAGGTGGAAAAATTCCTAACCCACCACTATTTTTCATAGCCCTATTGGAATACATGTTTGGTTTGGGTTCTAAGGTGACAATTGCTACCATATCTAACAAAACCCACAATTCACTAACTTATGTTTGGTCAAGAACCGAGTCACCCACTAGGTCCCCCAAGACATAAAATTATAAAGGAATCCTATATTTTATCCTCAAAGTCCACTGTAAATAGATGCATCCCTCATAGGGTACCATAACTCATATAGATGTATGGAATCCCTCTTCAGATCCTAAAAGGGAATAAGAAGAGACATTCCATGGAGATCCTTGGTTAAGGTCACAACCTCAAGTAATGGGATGAACCTAGTGCATTGGTGTTGTTAGTGACCTAAGGAATCCATCCAATACCATATGCCTATTTTATTTAATTATAAAATCCATAGAAAATAATTTATAGAAGGGGGAATCACCCTCAGGGATATTACTGAGTATCCATATAATACCTTAAACATGCATAAATACTAAATGAGAAGGTACATCAGACCAATAAATTTCATATACATTTATGTTTATTTTCCAAGGGCTAGTAGTAGCTTTGAAGGCCTTCTCAAGATCAATTGATCAGTAATGAATCTTTTTCACTAAAAACCATCAAAATTAATTAATTATAAAAATATTATTATTAATTAATGATACCAAATAAAATATAACAACAAAACACAATTTTATTCTAAAAGGGATTAAGAAATAAAAGCACAACAACCAATCTTGTCAGATCAGAATGATAACCTAACACATTCCAAAAATAAGTGGTACACAACCAACCAAAAATAAGAAAAAATCCCCAAGAAATGATGTCAAAAAATTATAAACATTAATTAAATGATTTAAATATTTATAAATTAACCATGGTGACATACCTCAATGAAAAGACATGTGCAAAAATGAAGAAGGCATCAGGAGTCACCCTATTCTAGGGCAAAGTAAAACCCCCAACATTGGTATCTGATTCCACCATTCTATAATGGAATCAAAATAAAAAACCCTTACTATTGAAACCTAGTATTGATGAAGAATAAAATAATAACACAATAGAGGGTAAAATAATTAAAGACATACCTTAAGGGTTTCAACACACTAGATGTAATCCAATTCCAACCACAAATTAAGAAGAACCCCTTTGAAGGAATAGAGGTGACGTGATACTCAATAGAGGAGAAAAAAAAAATGAAAAAGTGGAATTCCATATTAAATCCAATATGGGAAAATGGTAATTTCCCATTTTTTTAAATGGTTATAAGGTTTGGCAGCACGGTTGGCCAAATTGCATGGAAACGGTGTAGTTGGGACTGTTCAATCCCTCACACCCCAAACAAAGGTATGGTGTATGGTTTAATAATACATGATCTATCTGTATGACGTTTCTTCAATTAACTAATGAAAAAACATGATTTTACATATCCCTCAGCATGGTCTCCCCATCCCATGCACCTAAAAAAATTGGTATCCATAGTTTGGTCACAAGGTTTTCACTAACAGTGCACCAACCACGCTCCCTTTGTTTCAATTTTCTGAAAACTACTATCATAAGTATGAAACCATATGAACACTCCAAAACCACCAATATAAAATTCAATACTCATTCACATATAAAAACATCATATAGAGGAATTCCGACCTTGACAATTCTATTTTTAATTGTAAATCAAGATTTAACCCATCTAGTAAACCAAAAAATCAAATTCCTTATGAAAATTCCAGCTCAAAAAAACTCAGGTCTTTATAATTTCCCCATATTAAAAGTTATTTTACTTGAGAATACCCAGTAGAAAATGAAAAATAATGAAACACACATGGGTCATAGATTGTTTTCTTAACAGTTGTGTTGCATTTCCAAATTCCCAATGCACCTCCAAGAGTAATTTCAAACATATAGATCCTATACCATCAAAACTAGTTACAACACTAATAGTTGTCAATGAAAATACAATATAGTGATTGCATGAAAATAAAAAATAACACATGTAGAACTACCTCCATTTGAATATTCTTCAAAAAGAAAGGCTTAAGTTTCCGAGCATCACAAAATAAAATTTCAAAATCCATTATTCAAAAGAATATTGAGATCACTCCAAGAATGATCCTGCAAATGAATCTCAATGAGATCTTCTAGAAAACCATCCCCAATATGTACTCATTTTCATGACACCACAAAAATGATAATGCATTTATGATCCCCCATCAATGGATCTTCATAAGATATTTTGGTCCAATACCCGCACTCTGAGTCTTCCTGAGACCATATTTGAACATGTTCATGGAATTCATGGAGGAATTAATCAGTAATAAGTTCCATTTATCCAAGGAATCTAAAATCCAAATTAACATAAAAAAAGTCTCATCATCCTATGACCACTCTCACAGGAGTTTCAAAATCTACCAACCATCATACTACTCCACACCTTAGGAGAATCCTTTTCTTCACACCATAAAAACAACATCCAAACATGATAGAATATTACCTATTCATTCTTTTACATATAGATATCTATGGATAAAATGTTTACCATGCTCGAGCATCAATAAAAAGGTCCCCAATTTCCCATTCCTGATCCACAGAAATGGTACCCTAGAAAATGATGAGTTTTAAAAACACAAATTAGGCCACCACCATTAAATATAAAAAGGTGTAATACTCACCATATAGATTTATTTTAATCCACTCCTAGATCTCACATCAATATGATTCTCATCAAACCAAAAAATATATTTAGAGGAAAGGAGCTTGACATAGAGCTTATGCTCTCTCAGTATACAAAAGATGATGTCAATATAAGGCATGATCATCTAAAACTAGGAGTACACTATTATTATATAAAAAGGAATGTATAGATTTTCCAAGCCATAATCATATTAAATAGTTCTCTCTTACCGTTAACCAACTCTTGACACTATTTATCTTGACAATTTGTGTCCAGGTCCAAACACCTGTCACCAACCTCCTCGCACAAGAATTATTTCCAAATTCCCCTCTACCATAGAGGGACATTCTTCGTTTTAAATACTCTTGGGAAACTCTTCACCTGCAATTTCCTTGAAACCACTGTTCCTCAGCTCGCATACAGCCACTCACTGATTTATGATTTAAGCGGACCATAGAAAACTGATGTGATCCTTTATCATTAAACTCATACTCCAGTGGGTTATCTTCTACAAAAACCAATATGGCCATACTATAGGGAATATCAGTAAAAACAATATAGAATCTCCCTTGGAACTAATCTTAAAAATCTAGCACCATAAACATGCTATGATTTATTCCATAACCACCAAATACTTGGCATTATTCTAATGAAAAGCATCTACCTACACTTTTAATGCCTTAAAAACAATAGAAACACTAGTCAACCATGCTAGACACCTAAAAAATCCTTCCCCTCAATTACATCCATAAAAAAGTACCCAAGATGATTTTTGAAAATCCAAATGCATTAAAAGGAATATATCAAAAAACATGACCACTAATTGTGCATCAGTAATAGATGTGCATATAACATTTCTCACTAAAAAAATAATCCATTAACCCATCCAACCCTATTCATTGATTTTTCTTGATTAAAAAACATATACCTATAAGGTTATGAGTCAAAACTATGGGCCTCTAGGTGTCCCACCTATCCCTACTAATTACTTCTCATAATAGGGTTACTAGATCGTACCACTTATCCCAAAAAATAAACCTCTAAATGGGAGGTAAAGATAAAAACTACCTAGAAGGGTCAAAACTATCCACCTTGACCAACAAAGGCCAAATACTCTTCGACAATATATATAAGGAACTACACCCTAGAGGTCATTATGCCAACACAAAAGACATATTGAACTAGCAGTCACTGATAATATATATTTGGAAATATCCCCAAGAGGTCCATTCTATATGAAACTTCCTTGTACCTATCGAATTAGTACTCAGTAATACGACTAGATAACCATAATCAATGGTCGGTTAAGTGGAATTTTATTCCAATACATGTAGGAATACACTTTATAGGTTGTTACTAACACTTTAGAAAACCGAACCTAAGAAGTAACACCCAACGACGAGTTCAACACCTGGGCATAATATTACCTACCAACCTACAAGGGTCACCGAACCTCCCATGTATGAGGGTTGAGTCATTAGACTCAACAACATACATATCGACATAGATCCACATTACCTTCCCTCAGAATGAATTATATATACATGATAACCCGATTGACTAGAATTATACCATAAACCTATGATTGAAAACTCAATTTAGGTTTCTGTTGACACATTAAACAATTGGACTCTTTCATTAGTAAAATCAAAGACCACATCCTATAATATGTGAATCCTACTTGCCAAATATTATACAAGAGACACCTCATGACTTTGTTGGTCAAGAGTCAAAATCAATCCCTGGACTCTTTCCAACAGGCCAAGATCCATAATAAATAATAACATAAAAATAACATGTGAATCACTCAAAGTGAAAATAATATACAACTATAAAGTCATAGATCAGGACAACAATCTATATACCCTTGGAAACCTGGACATCTCATCAGAATATGTGTTATCGACTCACTAGTCTGATATCCATCATAGGTTCCAAAACATTCTTAGTACTCTTTTCTACAATATCCCAAATAATAATACTATAAGAAAATAAACACCTATGATACCACATTGTAAAATCCCATATTAGGTTCCACTAAAATGGTTCCCTAAGCTAGTTGTCCATCGGGCCTCAAGCACACCTCTCTATATTCCAGAGGCTACCAACTTGTTGAGAGGGACTAAGGTGTGACCATGAGGATACAATTCCCTCACATATGAGTAAAAAAACAAAAATAGATAGATTTAATATAATACATGATTAAATAGAGTTCAAAAGAAGTAAATAATTGAAATACAATCTTTATATAATAATAAATGAGATTCCATCAAATTCAAAACCACCATATCATACATACAATACTGGTCACCCACTGGACCAACTATACATGATGAATTACATAAAATAAACTAAAATGAATGTATAGATCTCTACCGATAACTTCATGTTAGAACACATAACTTATATCCACATACATATCCAAGAAATCCCACTTGATCAGTCCTATGTCACAGCCCTACATGTGTTTGAAACAAAGTGAACAACTTCTCGAGAAACCTAGTGTAATGACTCCCCAAATAGGTTTAGAGTACAAAACTTAGTAGGGAACCAACAATTAAGTATCGTAAATAGACCAAAATATGTTGTGTATTTATATGAAAACTACACATCGGGATAACAATATTAATAATTGAATTAATAACTACATGAATTAAAAGAAACTATCCCATAAACGATCCTCAGGTCTGTGATCCTGATCATCTTGACATAATTACTTCTTATACAAGTATATATGTGCATGAATATTTATATATCCCCATAAATATATATATATATGTGTGTGTGTGTGTGTGTGAGTGTGTGTGTGTGATCTCACATATAAAATTATATAAGAAAGATAGTACAATAAAAATTACTCAAACCCCAACAGATAACTAGACACATGATTAGGTAAACTGGACATCCTGTAGAAAGTATGTTGAGTTGGATGTTATACCACTTAATTTATGTATATTAATGGTGATACGTGGGTCCATAATATCGATCAAAAGTACCTTATTTTGGCCAATGCTGAAAATAAATCTGAGCAATCTATGTCACCATAGGGGGATACATTTATTAACCATATTTCACCCATACTCACCCCCAATAACTATAATAAATCATACCTTAAACTAATGGTAAATCCTGTAAATGTGTCATTGAGATAGAGTACATACTACTCTATACATGTGAAATATATTAGGGATAACTATAAATTATCGTAAGTAGTAACAACAGCGTAAAATATATAATCATATATTAAACCAACATAGTCCAAGATCCATGTAGTTAAAATGTCCTAATAATTTAATTGATTTAAGTAATTCATATTCAAGGAGTATAAATTTCTAAGGAATCCATGTAAGGTGGATCCTTGGAGTAAAAATTCCCAAGACATCCTAATAAGTCAGGTCAATAGGATCAAAGGATTAGAAATTTCCAAGGCATCATAATAATATGGATCCATGGATTGTAAATGTCCATGCTATCCAAGTATGATAAGTAAAATAGTTAAATCAGATCCAAGTATTAGAAATTTTCAAATAATCCTAACAATTTACTTAACTCATGTAAATCAGATCCAATTAATTTAAATGTCAATGACATACTAATTGGTCAATTAAACCAATTAAATCAGATCCTAAGAGTAGAAATGTCCAAAGAATCATAATAGGTCATCAATTCCATACCACAAACCATCCATTATAATCATATCAAATAGATTTATTTTTTCATAATTCATTTCATTAATATATTAAAAATCAGGAACAGAAGCTAGATACTAGGATTTACTTCTAGTCATCCCAATCAAATAGCCCATTGTGTCAGGCTCATCATCCACCACCCAAGAAAAACATATGGTAATCATTACTGCATCAAAATTAAATATTTTAATGCATAAAAAATAATTAGGGTAGATGAATTAACAACCCACCACTATTTCTCATAGCCCCATGGGATTGCATGTTTTTTTAGGGTTTGTAGGGTGACACCCACTACTATATCTACCCAAACCCATAATTTATTAGCTTGGGTTAGTCAAACAATGAGGCCCCACTAGGTCCCCTAAGCCATAACATTATAGAGTGATCATACTTGAGATCCTCATGATCCATGGTAAATAGAGGAATCCATCTTGGGGTCCCTTAAGTCATATAAAAGAAACTAATCCCTATTGGGGCACTAAAAGGGAGAATGCAGAGGCATTCTATAAGGGATACTCAATAAAGGTCATAAACTCAGGTTGTGGGATGAACCTATTGCATTGGCATTGTTAGTAAACCCTAAAATTAATCCAATACCATCTACACGATTCATTTAGTAAAAAAATCCACCATAATAAAATTATAAAATGAGGATTTACCTCCTTGATGAGCCTGAGTATCCATATGATACTGTAAAAATCAATAAATACCAAAGGGGTAGGTACAAAAGACCAATTAACTTTATATTTCTTTCTATTTATTCTCCAAGGTATAATAGTAGCTTCAAGGCATGCTTAGGCTCAACCGAGTCATAATAGAACTTTTTCACAATCAAATTGTTAGAATTAATTAATTACAACCACATTAAAATTGATTAGTGATACCATAAAAAACTATAATCAATTTTAAAAAAAATTATCCTAAAGCTTTATAATTATTAAAAGATCACTGGTTGATCTTCTCATAAAGAAATAGTGACCCAACACTAGCCAACAACAAGTCATACCCTACTAACCATGAATCAGGTAAAATATGCATGAAATTACATCAAAAAAATATTTATAAAATTAATTTAAATCTTTAAATATTTATAAATTCACCAATATGACATACCTCGATGCAACTACATATAGTGAAGTGATAACGACATCTATAGTCACCCTCTTCCAAGGTAGAGTGAAACCCCCAGCACCGGTATTTGAATCCACCATGATCTAGTGGAATTGAATTAAAATCCTTAATCAGAGAAAATTATGTTAGAGGACTAAGAAAAAGAACAAGGTGGATGGTAACGAAATTGAAGACTTTACTCAAGGGTTCTAACACACCTGACGACATATGATTTTTTCCTTAGATAAAGGATGCCTCGCAAGGATACATGGAGGAGAAGGGATGTGCGGGGGGGGGGGGGGGGAGAAAAAATAAAAGGAGGTATCCCCTCATAAATACCATAGGGGATAAAGGGTATTTTACATTTTTAAAGGGATTCATGGTTTATATTTAGGGTTGGCCAAACCATTTACCAACCATGTGGTTGGCACTGCCCAAGACCCACACCCCATGCATGGGTATAAGACACAATATGATAGAATTTGTTCCAATCGTATGACATGTCTATAATAAACTATAGGCACCTACATTATTTTCCCCATCCTGCAACATTGTCTCCCATTACCTTTCACCTAAACAAATATGACCACAGGGTTTGCTGACACAGTTAGCACTAATCATGTGCCAACCGTGTTCCCTATGCTACACTTTTCCCAAAACTCTGATTCCATGTATTGAACCCCCATGAAGCTCCTAAAACCTTCAAGATACAAACCAATCCACATTTACATCTAAAAAACTTATATCTAGGAATTATAACCTTTCTAATTCCATTCTGAATATAATATCAATATTTTATCTATCCAGTAAATTGAAAATACAAATTCCTTATGAAATTTACAACTCTAAAAACCATGGGTTATTACATTATCAACCCATAAATTATCCCCTACTGACATAATAAATTCTAATATTATTTAATACCTTCTCTAATATCAACTATGGTGACCTAATATAAATAAACAAATTAATTTAAATACATTAATTGAAAAATCATTCCATCTTAAAAATATTCACATAAACTAGAGAACTGAAGGATTATGGTCCTTGATGACTAGCTATATAAGTAATTTATTTTACAATACTTGTGACTATTTCATCATAATTTATCCACACTAGACTCCTTATAGGATTATACTAAGTCTTAATTATCTTTATAACCTCGGTAATTTAAAACATAAGAATGGGGTGAGTTAAAATTTTCATTAAGGGAAATATAAGTCATTATAATTAAATATCATAATTGAGCATAATATAAGCATAAAGTTAAAATCAAGATAAAAAATAAAAATCATACTCATCAACGACATGATCAAGAATCATGGATTAAGGCTTAGAATATCAAAAGTCATCAATCAAAAGAGTTTTGAATCATGAATCAATAAACATGATCCATGAGGGCATAAAATAAGAATGTTAATAAACATAAAACTATGAAAACATTAAAATATGGAACAAAAATTAGTATATAATGAAATTACATACATGATTAAAATAATTTCACCCATTCTTGAGAAAAAATTAAATTTTACCAAAGTATATATCACATCTGTGAATCTTACACTTTCACTCATGAATGTGAACATCTAAATTGCACTAATGTATGCATATATTACACGATTTAACAACTATCTAATACATATAAGGGTGATATAAGACCCAACCCTTCATCATCCACACTTAAGAGTGCCACTTGAAAATCATTCACTTCTCAAATAAAAAAAATCATTGATGTAAAATGTGTTTCATAAACATTTCCAACAAAAGACATTCAATTTTTATAGCATAAATACCGAATGGAAAGAAAAATAGTTTTCATATTATTTTTAAATGGAATCACATAAATATATGATCGATAATAATAACAACAAAAACAATGGAAAAAAATTTGTATCCAAATATATTCAATAACATTCTATGTAAATACTCTTTAATCAAGATAATAAATCATATGGTATTTTCACCATATAGGTAAAAGTTATTTTTTAAGTGAATATTTATTCTCAAAAAATCACTATATATAATTTAGGTGAACACCCTTTAACCAAAGGAATCAAATATTTGTTATTAATATAGGAAAGGTATTAGAAAAAAATTATGGTAATACATCAAAGATGACTAGACCATGAAAAGGAAGTTATGGATAAGTCCACTAAAAGATAAGGATATATCATAAATGATCCAATGAAATAAGTTTGATGGTATATTTTAAATATATTCATTGATCATCTATAAGATAAGTCAAATCAAAATGACTTAGATGAAACACTTTTTATGAGTTTTATACGAAACACATTATAAATAAGAAATATCTAAGATCTTTTGAAGTCATTTTTAAATATATAATTTCTAAATATAAGAGAAAAATAATTTTTCTTTAAAACTATGAAAAAATTGAGAAAATGTTTCATATAAAATTATAAATGCGTCAAAAACATGATTTCACATGGAAAATGCTTAATCTATATGATCTTCACAATTTGATAAAAATAACCCATATGAAAAAATTAAAAAATTAGATATTTTTTTTAAAAGAAGGTCAAATAGGGATAAATAACATTAATAAATTATCTATGGATGGATAAAAATATTTTTAAAATTATACAATAAATACAAACAAGTAAAAATTGAGGTTCATCACCAATAAAATTTTACGGGGTTAGTTTCACTAATTAGAAACCCTTCATGCAAAATATGAGTCAGGTGGAAGTGAAATTTTAAGGGGATATATAAAACCCAAATAATATAAAAATAAAATTATTATTATTTTCATAAGTAATAGAAATTTCCCAGATATATTATCTTTAAAATAAAATCTTTATTTTAATATAATATTGGAAATGAAACCCATACGACTTGAGTAATATTTTAATCAAAAAACCCTTTAAAATTTGGTTTATTTTGAATTGAAATATTTTAACAATAGAATAGTATATTTATTATAAAAAAACAATGAATATGGTAAAACATATTAATTTATAATCCCATTATAATAATGATATCATGGTGAAAATTAGAATGATGTCTGTAGAAGATAAATTTTAAGCAAGGAACCCCTTATATATTTTTAAATTTTTTATTAAAATACCCAGGAGATAATTAAAATGAAATAGAACATTAAAAATAATTAAATATAAAATATCACGATAAATAAATTAAATTTAAACATATACACAATTACAATAAATTATGGTGTACAATAATAAGTATGTATCAACAGATTAAAAGTGATATTGAAAACCCTTATATTTATTCCGAAATTATTGTAATGTAATTTAATATCATATATAAACAAAATAAATATCATGAAAATATAATTTATTACCATATTAATATAATTAAAAAATTATAAACATCATTTATAATTATGATCTACATGTATACTTATTAATTATAATCTATTTTCAATATCAGATATCCATAATCTGGATCATTTTAGACTAGTTTCATAACAATGGTGTTGTTATTCATTACCCACAAATATTTTAGCATTCCAAGATGATGAATGATATAGTTATTGTGGTTATAAAATAATTTATAATGTTATAATTTCATTCTCTTGGATTTTTTGTTACGATCCTTAAAGATGAAACCATTATTGAAAATATTTTAATTATTTTTAATGAACGAGTGTTGGTATCTTGATTAATGAGTTTAATTTTAATATAACCATTATATAAAAAATTAATACTTATTTAATTAATTATACCATATTTTATAGGTAATTATTTTATCATAGGCATCCATGATATTGTTTTATAGAAATGTTCTTGCTGATGGTTAGATCGACCCAAACATAAAATTACAATAATTAATGGATGATTATGATTATTAAAGTAGTTTAAATTTAGAATAATATAATTATTATAGAATCATAATGATATTATTTAAATACATTTTAATATGGTTTTATAAATAATAAATGATCTATAAAAATAAATATGTTACTTTGTAGAGATGGAAGTCCGCACAATGAAAGGATAACATTTCCATTTCTCAAATAAAGATATGGAAGAATGTGGATTATTATTTATATCATAATAAACATAATTATATTATTTATTTCAATGTTACTTGTTAATATTAATGTTATAATTAGTAAAGATAAGTGTTGGTGAAAAATGGATGTTGTCTCTTCATGGAAGCGGTTGTCCCCACAACATATTAATAACTATTTCATTTTGTAAATTGGAAAGGGAAATTGAGTTTAATAGTAATTAAATAATAAAAATTGATATTAAACATAAAAATATATGATTTAATTATATATTAATTAAAAAATTATATTTTTAAGGTAATAAATCAATGAAAAGAAGTTAGGAAACCAAATACTCACGTTGAGAACTTAGGCTTTCCCTTGTAAGACTCCCTAGAAATACATGTATTAACCCAATATCTTATAACTAGAGGATCATGGAAAAGGATGAATATTATAAATTAAGTATAATTTATATTGTTTCATGTGTAAATATAATTATGGGAGTCATTATGTAGGGGAGGTTATAGGCCCCTTTTATAATTTGGGAGAATGATTTTTTTTGTAAATATTTAAAATTAATATAAATATAGAACATGTCTCACATGTCATGAAGACTAAAAAATAGATAATAATGAATCAGGTAATGATATGAGGTTGAAATTACGAAAAAATGTCATTTTAAAACTTTTTTATGTCCTTATTCATAGAATTTTCTCTTTTATCATATATGGTTTTATCGGGGTAACTAGTTTTTAACTCAATTTTTTAACTTTTAAATTTTAAATATAAAACGGACCTTATTAAAAAATAAAATATTTATTCCAAATATAATTTTTTTATCAGATAAAATTTATATATTTAAGAAAACTAAATTTTAACATTATCTTATCTAACGTGTGAAAACCTGTTTTTTAAGAAGCTATATTTTTTAAGCATTAAATTTATTTATATGGTAATATTAACAATGTATTCAATTTTCTTTATATAAATTGGATTATTTTAAGAAAATAAAATTTATTTGGATTTAAAATTAATAAAAACCCAAATTTTAAATAACATATATATATTTTTTAAAAAAAATCCATAAAATAGTTTTTATTAGAAGATATTACAAAAGTTCTTAAAATTTTAATCATAGGATTTCTAAAAATGATATAATATTTTTTTTAAATGTAATCATCATTTTCTTATTCAAATATTCGATCAATTTAATGGTTTATATACTTATAGGACTTACATATGTAACAATAATTATAGTTTTGGTGAAAACTATATTTTTACTATTCACCTAAAATCAATTATTTTACAAAAAAAATAAAAAATTTACCTAAGTATAATATTTATATTTTGAATTAAAAATTGAAAATAATTTTTTATAATTAAATTTCTAAAATTAAAAAATTTATCATTTCAATGAATATTCAAAATATAAATAAAAACTACTTTTATTTAGAAATAACATATCTATCGTTAAGTTTTCTTGTCATTATTCTATATAAATTTCTAATTAACTGAATTAAAATATATCAATTAATATACTATACCATCATATATTATCATAATAATCATTTAAATGTAATTTCTTTAACTAATTAATAATTTAAACAGTTATTTGAAAATAAACAATCCTTTTTTAATATGATATCTTATTAATTAATTATCTTATAGATGAAAGAAATTTTTATTGATTACTGTATTTTTTTCTAGAGGATTCATTCCTTTTATAATTTATTAATAAATTCTGTATAATTTTTTGCATCTCCTTTTAGTTTAGTGTTAAGTGTAAACAAGTTTGTAATATAATTTTTATTTAAGAAAAATACATGGTGATGTATTAGGCCATTATAGGGAGGATTTCAGGATGAATGGGGTGTGAATGAGAAGAGATTATAGACCCTATAATGTTAAATTCACTATATGTTCTAATTTGCAATTTGAAATTTATACTATATAGTTTTTATTAATAAGTTGGATTTTGTTAGTATTGTTTTATTTTATATTTATAAATGATGTGGTGGACATTATAGCCACTATATTATCCACCTAATACAACCAAGACTAAGGGATTGAAATTGTGGTCCAGTTCAACATGACCATAACTATCCTTATTCAATCACACAACTCCTCTACTAATAGGTGGTAGCCAGTTGTAATATGTGAACGTGAATTTGTATAGATCCTCCCCCATTATCCTCTCAGTAATTAATTGACCTTGTGGATAAGGTATCATATTGAAGGATGTTTATAATGATTTATTTAAATAGGTGTGAAATGATTATTTGGGAGCATCGATCATATTATGAGAGGAAAATTTGCCTAATGGTTGGGACTTCTAATGAAGTCTAGTGGAAAATAAATGATTAGGGTTTTGAGTATTAGTTTACATGTGATATAATTGGTTTCCATATGATCATTTTATAATATGGGTGAGGGGAAAATAGACCATAAAAAAATCTTTATAGGCTAGGAAATGAATTTATTCCCTTTATATGTTAATGGAGGTTCTTGGATAGAGCATTCTGGTCTAGAAATGTTTTTAGGTGCAAGCCCTATTGTTGAAAAGGATGACAAATCAACTCATTGGGTGTATGAATTGGGTCATTTAGAGTTAAAATGGGTGATAAAACATGGGAATGACATGTTATTGAGAATAATAGTTTTTGGGTGTTGTTTTGTTTAATTTAAGTTGGTTGAGATGAAAGAAGGATTTCATAAGTGTTATCTTTTTTTATAATAAATTAATAAAATTAATAAGTTTATGCATTCCATATAAATTTTACAGATAAAAGGTTTTATATTGAGATATGTGATTCTAATGGATGGATTCAAACAAGTTGAGTTTATTGAGAGAAGTCAAATGGACTAATTTTATCATATGAAGTGTTGTAAAAAATAATTTTTTTCAAAGTAGGATCAGATAAATATATTCGATAAATATTAATCAGGTGATTCTTTCATGATATTTAATGTTCCAAACATCATTCTTATACAATTATATTGATGATTATAACTATGGTTTTTTGAAGGAATAAGTTCATGGATATTGGTAAAACTATGGTTTTTAGATAAATAAATGTCATATAGAAGTGGTGGAGGAAGGTGTGTTGGATGTAGAGATGTATGATGAAAGACAAAAAAATATTTATAAGTTCATCAGGAAAAGGATTCAAAATGTTCTGATAGATATTTCTGAAATTATTCATCGAATAGAGTAAACATATTAAGGTCATCAGATATATTTTTTGTTTGGAATATTTTCATAAAATGAGGTTTCAAATGGAATCATATAGATGTTTACAAGTGAATAATGGATGTGAGATTATTAAAGGGAGATTACCAAATAAATGAACATGATTTCATCATTAAAAGAAGTTATAAATAAATAATAACCCTTTATGGGAGTAATTAATGAATAAAATATTAATTATACTAAATATAGGGGATCTAGAAAATTACCTATTGGATATGTTTCTATAATAGAGGCTTCTTAACAAATCCATCAAATAGAGTGAATTGGATACAAGACACTAGACAAAGAGTTTTATAAAAAAATTGGATTAAGGAATTATGAAAAATAAAAAATCATTACAATGTCATTAAATTTGGTGATTCTAATTTCTGAGTTCAATTCCTTAATAATCAAAAAGTAAATGATTATAAATTTTAATAAGATATTTGGAATATTTTACGAATATGGATGTAGAGTTTTAAGGAATGTTTCTAT